>JAWNMN010000357.1:8574500-9206875 GCA_035044025.1 Drosophila paracracens
ACACGGGAAAAATGCATATTTCCCCATTTCTTTTGCAGACAATTTTTTTTATTTTTGAGCTTTTTATACTTTGCTGCCGAAGGCCTCTATAGTATATTGGTTTTGTGCAATGTCAGGCAGACAGGCAGACAGACAGCCTTAATTGTTAAAGCTGGCGCAGTCGCTGAAGAGTTACCAAGAAAATCGATGGCAGCGGAGGTTTCTATTCCTAACTTGGCTTTATATAACGAAACGGGACCGTTCGGTTGTTCAACCAACTGGGAGCTCGTGCTTCGTGCCTGGCGTAAAGCTGAAACTAGAAATGTTTAAGAAAACGATAACGACAATAGAGAAGTAGTGAAGTTTTCATATATTTTAATCTGAGAATGTTGAATGGTAAAAATTGCAAAATATGTTAGTGACTGCAGCAGGATATGTTGCTTATTCGCAACACATTAATGCGCTTATTTTACAAGTATCGAAATTTACTTGCAACGTGAGGACCATAAATTGGCAACTTAAGATTCTAAGATTTGATGCTTTCCCTAATGTTAATGTTTTAATTTTTGGTAAAATTGATAAACTTACTCTCTGTATCGATTGTCAAAACTAACTAAATAAATGAACAACAAATTTAACAGCTCAAGATAAAAGTTGAGGCAGGCAATACAATTCAAGCACTAATACTATTCTAATGTTTTGTCTGCTTGGTGATTCAAGGCAATAAGTGAAACAAAGATCTGCACACACATTTCTGAAATTTGCACTACGCTGTTGTATATGTAAGAGCGCTGTGCAAATTTCAGAAATCGAATTGCGTTCTTGATCGCCACCAGCAATTGGCGGCCAATCAGCCATGGGAGCTCTCGCAACAGAGTTTGCTGCTCCGTTTTCGTTATATGAAGTTGTGTGGTTCAGTGTAATCAATGGAAATTGGAAGTCGGATGAACTTCTAACAAGTGAATCGCTTCGGCTTTAAGGTGATTCTACAAATGTTTAATGACTATAACGGACAAATTCCATCAGGTTTTCGAAAAATCGTATCCGAGCTTTAAACATATTTGATACATATTTGGGAATCGGTTTTAGTTTTGTCAAAGATTATTCAAATTGTATATAATATGTGTAAATTATAATCATTTATTATCTTGTTTACTTTCCAGACATGTCAAAATTGATATCCGGCCTAACATGGCCATAATCAGTAATTTTCATGAGATAAGCGAAAGCTATATAATAATAATAATACGTAGCCAAAATGAAATTGGATTGTCGGAGAACAGTAGCGAAATTGTCGTAAAGATGTCGTCCAAATCGTATAAATGGATACCAAAGAATGTAACAATCTCAAAGAAAGAAGGAAAAGTCATTTGGGAAGAGCCGGAGCTGACTGATCATCTGCAGAGCTACAGGGTCTACAGGTGCCAAACTACTCATAAAGATCACAGCAAATGCGATGATACCTTAATTATTTCGAAGCTGGTGGACCCGCCCCAGTGCTATTTGGAGGAAAAAGATGTTGCTGATGACTACTATATGTGGGCCGTCTCAGCCAATTATGGTAGCGGTATCGGCAGTAGCGGAATGCGTTGGATGAAACGGTTTGATAGTCCAATTGATAAAGCCGACGTTGGGATGTTTTACAAACTAGAAGGTGTGATCGCTCTTGTGGTGCTCGGTGTTTTAATGTATGCAGTAATCCGCAGATTTCGATTCATGTCCAACATCAGTGTGGATTTGCCGGAGGGTCTTCTCAAGGAACGGGACCTAAAGGCAGCCGACCAGCAGTGCCCAGAAGAAGCACCCGCGGAGACAACCCAGCCAGTTAACGCCCCGGAGATTTCCCTTGAAATATTAGCACATTTTAGGCCGCACGATGATTTCACAGCATCAACTCCACTTTCGGTCAGTGAAGGCTATCTCCAAATGGATCCCCGACAAGTAAATTCTGAGAGCAAGCTCTTCACTTCTCAAGGTCGCACTTTTAACAGCTCAGGGTATTGTTGCACAACGCAAATGTAGCGTTCAAAAATATAATAATAACTCGAAACAAGGGCTCAAATTTTAAAAATTCAATTTATTGAAAGTGTATCGAAAAATTGATTACAAAATATTTATTTACGATTGATGTAAGAATAATATTTATTGTTTTAATTCATGAAGAACCTTGGTTTAATATTTCTTCACCATTTCAGGATCAGTGCCGGCTAGTTTTCTCTGGATTTAAAAAACTACCGGTTTTGAATCATTTACCGACCGATATATTTAGTTTTAGTTTTGAATAAAATGGTCCTACTAAAAATGTTTTTCTTAAAGTTACATAAAGATAAAGATTTTTACCATAAATTTCTAGATCTTTTGCATGAAGAGGTTATTATTTTGCACATTTTCAATAGTTATATTTAATATTTTTGAACATTTTGTACTTTATGTCACATTCCCGAACTTGCAAAAATCATAAGCAAATAAAATGGATCATAGTTTTTAATTCATCAGTTATTACAAATTAACAATAATAAAAAACTATTTAATATAATTAAACATTTTATTTTAAGGTTATTTCAGTTTGCGTCTTTCAAAAATTTGAAATATTTCCTTGTAGATATTTCAAAAGTTGAGCCATATTCTATATATTATCTGATCCATGACAATTTGAATAGCATCGAGTTGGGGTCATGCTAACTGAAACTACATCCTAGTCCAAGTCTATTTGATTTATGATAAAATATTAATTTTGAATAATTAAATACAAACGTAACAATAAAAAATCTAGTTCTATGTATGTATGTATCCCCTCCAAAGAAATAAGCAAAAATAAGCAATCAAAACAGCGGCCAGCCCCGTTCAAAGATTGGATGTGGCGGCCTTGCTGCCGTGCCACTTGTATGATCCATTGTAAATGAAGTTGTTCTCCTCGCATTTGCGATCGGCCTCTTTGGGTCCACGAGATCCATACAGGTATGGAATGGCAGGCGTGTGCTCCCGCTCGATCTTATGCAAGATTGGTGTAAAGATGCGCCACGCCTCGCGCAGCTCGTCGGACCGTACCAAATGCATTTGGGAGCCACAAAAGACGTCGAGAATGAGACGCTCGTAGGCATCTGGCAGATACGAGTGCCTATAGCGATGCTTATAGGTCAGATCCAGTTCGGTCTCCTCGATGTCAAACGTTATGCCCGGACTTTTGGTCATCATCTTGAAGTAAAGCGCCTCGCCGGGCTGGACGCGTATGACCAGCTCGTTGCGCTTCGAGTTGCCCTCAAAGATGTCGCCGGGCACATCCTGATATTGAATGCGCACCTCCGCCTTGCGCTCATTCAGTGCCTTGCCGCAGCGCAATATAAAAGGCACACCCTGCCAGCGCTCATTGTTTATCTTAATCACAGCCTGGGCATAGGTTGGCGTTGTTGAGCTGTTGTTCACAGTGGGATCATCTAGATAACCTGTGCACTCATCCTCCGTTTTTAGCTGCAGCGGCTGGATGCACTTCAGAACCTTGACTTTTTCGTCGCGTATATCGTCCGGATGGCAGCTGCATGGCTTCTCCATGGCTACCAGTGAGAGTATCTGCAGCAAATGATTCTGCATGACATCGCGTATGATGCCGAACTCATCGAAATATCCGCCGCGTCCATGTGTTCCGAAGGGCTCCTTAAACGTAATCAGCACAGATGCAATATTTTCGCGATTCCATGTGGAGCTGAGTATTTTGTTGCCGAAGCGTATCGTCATCAGATTCTGCACCATCTCTTTGCCCAGATAATGATCAATACGATACAGCTGGTCCTCCTCAAACAAACTGGCCAAATGATCGCTAAGCGCTTTCGAGGTGACATCATCCCGACCAAAGGGCTTCTCAACGATCACGCGATTCCACCCGCTGACAGAAATAAGCACAAATATTAATTTTCGCAAATATAGGATGTTCCTAAGCTTTGGCCTTACTTACCGCTTTGACATGCAGTTATTCTTGATGTTCAACGTCACCTGACCATAGACGGTAGGCGGCAGTGATATACGATTCGCCTTGAATCTGTTCTCAATCTGTTGCAACTGCTGGTCGAGCAGCTCGTAGCCCCTTCCCACATCATACGGACCGGCAACATAGTTGTTTAGACTCCAGAACTCATTATATTTCTTCTGCTCACTCGATTGCACCTTAAGCCACAAATAATTTAGAATAGAGCCAGCGAACATAAAAATTCTATAAAGTTACTCACCTTCATGTATGGCTGGCAAAGCGCTTTAAGTTCTTGAACATTTAGCTTTGAGCGAGCATAGCCGCAAATTTTGGTAGGCGTGGGCAGCAGATCGTCGCGATATAGCCACCACAATGTGGGATAGATCTTCTTCTTGGCCAGATCACCCTAAGAGTAATAGAATCCAAAGTTTGATTTGAAATTTAATTGCTCGTTCTCTGTTCCTTACCGACGCTCCAAATACCACAAAGGTGTGCGGTATTTTACCATCAAAGTGGGTGCCCTCACATATCATTGTGGGTGAGTTAAGTGATCTGATGATCAGGTCCAGGGTTTCCGAACTCTGGGAGCAGTTGCCGTCTGTAGTAAGGACAGATATTACTTTTAGAAACAGTATCAATACATATGACATATATGAATTCAATATTAATGGTTGTAGCTCTACCTGGTACTTGGCACAATCAAACACGCCACAGAGGTCAGATGTATGACTTTGAAATGGGGAAATTCGAATGTATCTTTCGATGCGTTTTCAAATACAAACTGTGAACAAACTAGGGTCTTCGCTTGACTTTCAAACGTAAGCGACTGAGACTATATCTTATGCCCAGCCCATAGCTCTACGTCAGATAGCTTCAGTAGTTAGCAATTCAATGAGCAATATCAACCCGAACCGACCCATAGTCGACAGCTGAAAACCGAACCGAACCGATCCGAATCGAACCTATCGAAAGTGGGGGAAAGCAAGACAAGACGAGGTGTTTCTGACTGTTTTGAATCGGGAAGTGCATTTAGTACTCAAAACTATACTTGCACTAGCACGAGCACGAGCATATAATATTATTAGCACAGCTCTTGATATGTCTAATATAACTACAGAGATATGACAATATACTATACTGCGGAAAACCAGAAAGCTGAGAGCAAAGACTTACAAGTTGTAATAAGTCGCTTGTCGAGTCCCTAAAATATTTGTTTCCGCCTAAAAAGGGGCAATGATTTGTTGTGATTCTCATTTAGCGCCATCTATGAGCGAGAGGTTTGAGCTTTTAAAAAGTAATAAGCAAAGAAACCAAAAATTTTTGAAAAACGGGGCAAAGCGAATTTTTGGAAAAACCGAGAGTGCTTAAGTTCTTTGGACCTCAGACAGATTCTTTTCGTTTCACGAACAAGTTGTGCGCGGTGCAAACGAATTAATATGAAAAAAAGGAAAATATAAAATAGTTACAAGTGAATACTTACAAATAAAATAATTATTAGTGTAAAGAGGAGAAAACCCTACAACTGCAGTAAGTCAAAATATTTAATTCATTTTGTTGCCAAGCCAGTGGCCAACCAGCAAATTCTTTTACTATGTTCGTTAATACAGCCTACGCTGCAGCAAGCTGCGCCGCAACACGTCATTGCCTATTCAAGAATTAATTAAGGGTAAATAAATAGTTTAATTAATAGCCATTAAAAAGAAGACACTAGTTTAAATAAATGTTTTTCTTTAGAATGGGCGATTAATTTGTACTGGATTAATTTGGAAATTGATTAATTTGGGCAATGGATTAATTTGGAAATTGATTAATTTGTACTTGATTAATCTGGACTTAGTTAATTTGGACTTAATCAACTTAATTAATTTGGAATTATTCTGGGCTTAATATCGAGTTTGGGCGGATCATTATTGGCAAATCTTAGCTGTATTAAGCAATGTGCTTAAGCCTCGGTACAGTAAGATCGCCATTGCCTCACCCTTTTCCCCGGCGGAGCTGCCTATCATAGGCTGATTGCTAAGTTCGCATTGCGCAAGAGAGCCTCTCTTAAAAGCTATCACGGCGAGCACAAGTTTGGTCGATCGACGTTGGATGGGTGAACGAGCATTGAGTGCATCAGTGTGCTTATAGCTAATAAGGAGAATGGACTTAAAAGAAGGAACGGATAAGCATGGGCAACTGTAGCGGATATTTGTCTCCGGACCAACATTATCATCCTTAACTGCTACACAACTTTCGGGATTCATAACTGTGGCGGATATTTTTTTTTGGACCAACATTATCGGCGTTAATATAAAGTTTTGTGGGAACCAAACAATTTCCTTTTTGTGTTCGTTGGTGAACAGTGAAAAATATTCATTTATTTGCAATGCTACATGCAAAAACTGCCGTTATGAGCTATTTAATTTCACCGTTATACACAGATAAGAAAAACACATGCGCATGTGCCGATCGGCGAGCTTCACCCAAAGCAACCGCGTACTCCGCGCGTTTTAATACCCCATCAGCTTCACGTTGTTCATTACAAAGTACGTGCTCTAAGTATTCAACGATTGATAATTTGAATACAGACGTCAGACGATTGAAACCCAAAACTAAAACTTGAAAACATTAAAACATGTGTGGATGTTGGCTCGGCACTTTAATGTATGTGTGGATGTTGGCTCGGCACCTTAATGTATGTGTGGATGTTAGCTCGGTACTTTAATGTATGTGTGGATGTTGGCTCGGCACTTTAATGGAAAGTTTATTGATTTTATTTCGTTCGCTGTTTTTAAATTTAAATTTATTTATTTTAATCCCTCGATCATATGCCTCTTTAAAACCCACTCGGATAATTTTCTATTATCTCTTTTGAGCCCGCGAACTTTTTCTCTCTTTTTGAAACTCGAACCTGGGGCTACCACCCTTTCGACTGTGGGCAGCCTCAACTATCGATATAATCAGCCCCGCCGCAACACCCAGGACTCCAAAGGCTCGATTAACAGAGGAAGAAATATGCTTGTCAAACTTAAGCTTGGATTCTAAAAGTATTCCCACATTCAATGCGTTCCAGTGGCTTGCCATGAAGAAATTATGTATTTAAATAGGGCAATGTGATGCATTATCTTGGGTAAAACTTAGACGCGCGCCAATGTCTTATTATTATTATTATGGTTGGGGGAAAAGCTAGCACTGCGACCTATAAGATCTTACTGATCCTACAGCTCTTCCATCAATCCCAACTCCTGCACGAATGCCAGGATCTTTGTTGGGTTGAGGGTTCCTATGTCCTTAGGCCTCATGACATGCTGCCCTAGGATGCTGCATCTTTTCTGCTATGATGTGCGTTGAGGATTCCTCCTCATTTCCACAAAACCTGCATACATCGCCACTATAAATACCAAATTTGGTTAGGTGACTTCTCAGTCTACAATGTCCTGTCAATAGACCGGTGAGTATTCTGAGTCTATTCTTCCCTATGAATATCATTTGCTTAAATCGCTTTTGATTATAGTCACCTAGGAGACTTTTGGCTTGTCGAAGTCCTGGTGTCTCTGCTCAGCTCCGTTTCCGCATATGTCTTTCTTCGTCCCTTATTTGTGTGTCTTCCTACGCCACAATACGGTTCAGGGCCTATCATGGGTCTCTCTGCCACCATTCTTGCTTGTCCCTGTGACCCGGAACCCATCTTAGGGTAAGCCTATTGTGTTTTCCGAGTTGGTCAAGCTTGGATCTTATTTCGTGGACTACTTTGGATGTTAATTTCGCATTTTCCGATAGTGTCGCTTCAGGTTAAACTCCGCACATCTCCCTATCGCACACACCTCAGCTTGAAATATGCTGGTGTGCTTTCCAAGGGACTCATGGTATGATACCCGAGGGCCCACCACTCCAAGACCTGTTCCCTGTGTGGTGAGGGATCCGTCGGTATACCATTTTATGGTGTGCGGTTTCATAGGGTGGACTTTGTGCAACGTCGTCTATTCCTTCTAGCTACTCATATGAATGAATAGGTATTCGACTGCCATTTCGTCCCTGGGTTGCATAATCAGGGGAAGTTCGTCTGCAAGAAGTTGGGCATCTTTGTGGCTTAGGATGTGATTGCCCCCAACTCCCTCAGCTGACATCCTTAAAAGCGTTGCTTTCTGTTGGAGCCTTATGGTGTAGTGGAGTGGCGTGAGCTCCATTAAGGCTTCCAAGGCCACTGTAGGGCAGGTGCGCATTGCCCCTGTCATACATACACAGGCCATTCTTTGCAGCTTTAGCAACTGTCTTTGCACGGCTATTAGCCGCGCCCTATCCCCCCATGCTATTACTCCGGCTAACATGGGCCTTACTACCATTAGGTATAGCCATCTTATTATCTTTGGTGACGTACCCCATGATTTGCCGGCCATGCTGCGACATGTATAAAGCGCTCTGGAGCACTTTGATATCGCATTCTCTACATGGGTGCCAAAGTTTAGTTTACTGTCAAATGAGACTCCGAGGTATTTTACCTCTTTACTTATTTCTACTAGGCTACCTGATAGCCTTATTTGCCTCATTCTCTGTGGCTTATAACGTCTAGTAAAGGGGACGATGACCGTTTTTGTGGGGTTTGGGCTGAGTCCAGCCTCCTCACACCAGTCACTCGTTATTTGCAACCCTAACTGGACTATGTCACAGAGTGTTTCTTCAAATTTGCCTCGCGCCATGATGACAATGTCATCTGCATATTCTTGACATTGGGTACCTTTGGTGGCAAGTCTGTTAAGTAGTTCATCTACCAGCAGACTCCAGAGTAGCGGAGACAGTACTCCCCCTTGGGGACAGCTTTTGGTCGTTAAGACTGTTACAGTACTGTCATGTGTTGATGTCGTGGCTAGTCTGGACCCTAGCAAGGCAAGTATCCACTTGCTGGCGATAGAGTCCAGGCCCCTCCTATGGAGGGCAGCCCTAATCGCCTCATGAGATGTGCTGCCAAAGGCACCTTCTATGTCTAGAAAGGCGCACAATGCTACTTCCTTATTGGTTGTTGCCGCATCTGAAGTGCGCCGCAATTGGTAGAGTCCAGTGTCCGTGGACCCGCCTGCTCTGTATGCATGCAGCGTTGTAGTCCACCGACTTTTCCAAAGTTTTCAGTAAAAACGACGTTAACCTGATGTGTCCGAAGGACTTTGGGTTAGTGACGTCTTTCTTCCCTGCCTTGGGGATGAAGACCACCCTAGCTTTACTCCATGCGCTCGGTATATATCCGAGGGCTAGGCTACTAATAAGTACTCTCCTAAAGGGAATAGAAGTATTTCTCGGCCCTGCTGAAGGAAAGCTGGCGACATTCCGTCCAGTCCAGGAGATTTGAAGGGCTGGAAATTTCAAATTGCACATTCTAGTCTCTCCGGAGTGACCGTTGACTTGGCACTTGCCCATTCATAAGTCTAACTCTATTATCTGTTGCTTCGATAGCAGCTTCCTGCACGGGTATGCTGCCTGGAAAATGCATCTCGAAGAGCAGTTTCAGTTTTTGTGCATTGCTGCTTGTGAAGGAGTTATCCTTGCGCTTCAATGCCATGTTTGCGTCAGGCGTCCGTTTAGATAACACTCTATGGAGCCTGGCGCCTTCACTGGTACTATGCTTTCGCAGAAGTTTCTATAATTAGCTCGCTAAGCCCTCCTGATTTCCTTGACATAGGAGGTCAGGCTCTCGCGATATCTTTCCCATATACCGTTTCTCTTCGCTTTGTTGTGGTGTGGTGAGGCGCAGCCTTTCTAGGTTTTCGTTCCATCAAGGGGCGTCTTTTCCTTGAACTTCTTCCCTATCGGGCAATTCTCCTCAAAATGCTCTTGTTGAGGTTTTCCACAGCCCACTCTAGTTCCAGTGGACTTCTGGGTATGCCTGAGATACCACTGGAGTTAAGCTTTAGAGCTGACCTAAACCCTTCCCAGTTCGTCTTCCTGGGGTTACGACAGGGTACACTGGTACCTGTATTCAATTCTATTGTAAAGAGAATGATTCTATGGTCAGACATAGATTCTTCCTGAGATATATGCCAGTCCCTGAGGTGAGGCTGTAGGGACCGACTGAAGAGGGTGATGTCTAGCACCTCCTCCCTGATTCTGGTTACAAATGTCGGTGTGGATCCGACATTGGCAAGTTCTAGGTTATATCTATATATAAAATCTGTGAGGTACTCACCTCTCATGTTAATGTCGCTGCTGCTCCATATGGTATGGTGCGCATTGGCATCGCATCCGATGATTATCGGCATCTTCTCTTTTCGGCAGTACTCCATCAGCTTCGTTATTTCCGTTGGTGGGGAGGCTCCATCTCCTGCAAAGTAAGCCAATACTATCACCAGGGGGGCTGCGTTTCCCTTATCCGGTACGGCTATAAACTCTGAAAGGATAGTAAAATTAATTTCTTTCCTTACCATAATGCACGCTCTGGGTGTTAGGTGTCTTTGATCCCATATTACCTTTGAGTTGGCCGTGAGCAGGCCTTTAATGCCATTGTTCACCCATTGCTCCTGCACAAGGGCTAGCCCGAGATCCTCGCTAGGACAGCCGAGGCTGCCTTAGCACGGTGGATGTTTACCTGGGCCAGGCCCGTTGTGATGACTCCCGTCATATACTAGAGGAGGGGCTCCAGTTGAACCGGTGACAGTCACCGCTGCCCGTCAATGCCGTAGCCTCCTTCTTTATTGGGGCGGGCTGTGTATTCCCCCCAACCTTCTTCTTCAGGCCACTTACGGGTATATTCCCGAAACGAAAGCTGACCTAGTGTCCATTTCCGACATTTCGTCTATTCCGCTTACTAGGAAGGCTCCTTCACGCCAATGTCTTATTACACACATATTTTATTTATATTATTTTCTTATCTGTTTTACTACTTGTTATAATTATTGCGATTGCGCGGCATGACTCTAATTTTGACTTAGGTGACTTAAGATTTTGTTATTATTTTTTATATCAATTATACAATGGATGTGGTTTGAAAAATAAAATTAAAAATAATTTTGACTTAGGTGACTTAAGATTTTGTTATTATTTTTTTTATATCAATTATGCAATGGATGTGGCTTGAAAAATAAAATATATTTAAAAGTTTATATTTGAAAAAGAGTCGTGTAGTATTCCATTTACGACCCCTTCCACAAGGTATGCGATCCCGTTCAGCATTATAAAGTAATAAAGCTGAAATGCTTATTGTGTAAATATTCCTAGTGTAGATTACGAATCGAACTCGTAACGGGGTTCTCGCTATTACGAAGCGGAGCTAAGAGAGAGAGTGAGAGTGAGAGAGAGAGTGAGGGTGCACCCAAACAGATTTTTTATTCAGCCAGCTAATATTATTTTATTATTTATTGGTTTTCATTTTTTATTTTGTAGGTTTTCATACATTTGCATGTCAGTTTCACACGAATTGTAATTTAATGACTATGAAAATACCGAGAAATCAGATTCTAGCATAGATTAATTATACTCTCCAAGAGTATATTAAAATCATGTGTCATGAACTTTTTAACGCATGGAAGGAGACTTTTGCGACCCAATAAGGTATATGCTATGTTCTTAATCAGAATCACTAACCGATTACTTGCTGAAAACATCTTCATTCAAGTGTTGTAGATAATCAATATATCGCCGTAATTCTATACTAAGCTTAAAGACCTACCTCATTTTGTTTGTGAGCTATCCTCAATGGGTTCGGAGATGCATCGCTCTGCCTGTAACATACTTTTGCGCAACTTTACTATAATCAGCACCATTAATTATTTTATTTTTCTTTCTTTTGTTGCTGATAACGTCAAATGGTCATCACTGTTTTTATATATATAAATATATAATATTAAGAACAGCGGCAGTTCGTCAGCATCGCTCGTAGAGAGAGGTTGCGGGTAAATTTGTATTGAAAAAAGAATAACGACAAAAAGCAAAAGCGAAAATCGAGAAGAATAATAAGATAAGAAATAAAATTAATACATGCGAACATTTCATATCGAGCGAGCTCGAACATGAGGCACTTAGCACTCATTATCGCATGCCTGGGCGCATGCCTGGGCGACTATTCCAATATTAATCCGAATAATTTCAAATTAATGCTGTCTAAAGAGCCTCTACGCGTTGGTGATAGGTTCAATGTTACCTTTACAGTTACGTCGACAGACGATCTGCCCGAAAACTGCAAAAGCATTGATCAAGTATATATGGAGGCTGCAGGTACGAACCACACGCCCCTGTCTGTGCACAGACCGAACAACACGGTCCTGTATCACGAAGGAAAGGCAAAAGTGGCCGTGCCTGCCAATGGTAATTTTGGTTATGATGCTCTATGCGGAGTGCAAATTCTCACTAAAATCAGACCCATGATTGGCGCCCGCTTCGAGAACATCGATGTTGTCTGTATTTGTTCAAAAGACCGCGAGATTGTGTGCACCTTCAGTAAACCGCAGTTTGAAAATAAAGCTGACATTTACAATGCAAACTTCTCGCTGCATCATAAAGGAAAGAAGGAGAAGATAAACTGCTCTCCGATCGAAAATGAAACTCGTGTAGAATGCAGAGTACAATTGCTCTTTACTACTGAAGATTTCGAATTCTCGCTGCGCATGACGGATGATGGTGGTGAGCAGGAATCGCTGAACTGTACGGGGTGTAAGATTAACTTTACTGAGTGCATCATAATGGATAACCCCACAAACGTGATGCAACTAAATAGTACAAGCGATAGCATTTGCCTGACATGGGACGACGACTTTCTAAGCGATTACATTCAAAAATATATCGAGTATTCTGTGAATCTGTCGGACCACAATCAAACTTTTCAATCGCCCAATTACACTTTTGAATACGCGAATAACATTGGAACCCTTTGCGTAAAGCAGCTGCCCTATCCTTATCACAACTATACATTGGACATTAAGCGGCGTTCCAATAGAAAAACCCTCTGGAGTGATAGCTTTGTCCACAGCGTAAGCACAGCTGCCGCTCTGCCTCCGTGTCCGCCGATGGTGTGGCCAGGTGGCTATGACCTCAACCTCGACTCAAGAATACTGCGCGTATACTGGGAGCAACTGGATGAGCTAAAACACAATGGTGAAAACTTTACATATAATGTCAGTGTCCAGAGCAGCAACAGAAGCCTAATTAAGTGCGTACATTATTATATATATTTTATTTTATACAAAATAATATTTAAGTTATTTATTGTAGAGAGTATTTATATAGATTTAATGAGCGTACATTTTATCAAAGATGCACCACTCTAATTTCGAACCCACTAAAAATGATTTAAAATGGTTAAATGGTTTGTGCAAAAGTATGTTGCAGGCGTTAAGTATATATATGAGTGATGAGGATCAACATATATATATATATAAATGCGGATGTCAAAGACTATTTAACCTAGAGAATAAAGGTTGGAATATATGCTCTGGTTTACATTTCGAATTAAGTTAGCTATAAAAGCCACAATTTTAAAGGCAGAGGATTATAATTAATACATAATATACATTGACACTATTTTGATCAACTGGACAATTTGATCAACATTGAATAAGGCATAGTCAGAAGTTTATCTTCAGTGCCTCTGCCTGCCATAAGAGCACTTCCACTCCACTTTCACAGCAAAACTAGAATATATATAACGGCTGGGTTCAGGGTATATCTTAGCGAGCTCCCTCGACTACAGTATTCTTACTCACTATTTTTTTTACTTAACGCGAGAGCGTGTAAAGTTTGTCAAGAATGAACACGGGAAAAATGCATATTTCCCCATTTCTTTTGCAGACAATTTTTTTTATTTTTGAGCTTTTTATACTTTGCTGCCGAAGGCCTCTATAGTATATTGGTTTTGTGCAATGTCAGGCAGACAGGCAGACAGACAGCCTTAATTGTTAAAGCTGGCGCAGTCGCTGAAGAGTTACCAAGAAAATCGATGGCAGCGGAGGTTTCTATTCCTAACTTGGCTTTATATAACGAAACGGGACCGTTCGGTTGTTCAACCAACTGGGAGCTCGTGCTTCGTGCCTGGCGTAAAGCTGAAACTAGAAATGTTTAAGAAAACGATAACGACAATAGAGAAGTAGTGAAGTTTTCATATATTTTAATCTGTGAATGTTGAATGGCCAAATTGCAAAATATGTTAGTGACTGCAGCAGGATATGTTGCTTATTCGCAACACATTAATGCGCTTATTTTACAAGTATCGAAATTTACTTGCCACGTGAGGACCATAAATTGGCAACTTAAGATTTTAAGATTTGATGCTTTCCTTAATGTTAATGTTTTAATTTTTGGTAAAATTGATAAACTTACTCTCTGTATCGATTGTCAAAACTAACTAAATAAATGAACAACAAATTTAACAGCTCAAGATAAAAGTTGAGGCAGGCAATACAATTCAAGCACTAATACTATTCTAATGTTTTGTCTGCTTGGTGATTCAAGGCAATAAGTGAAACAAAGACACACACATTTCTGAAATTTGCACTACGCTGTTGTATATGTAAGAGCGCTGTGCAAATTTCAGAAATCGAATTGAGTTCTTGATCGCCACCAGCAATTGGCGGCCAATCAGCCATGGGAGCTCTCGCAACAGAGTTTGCTGCTCCGTTTTCGTTATATGAAGTTGTGTGGTTCAGTGTAATCAATGGAAATTGGAAGTCGGATGAACTTCTAACAAGTGAAACGCTTCGGCTTCAAGGTGATTCTACAAATGTTTAATGACTATAATGGACTAATTCCATCAGGTTTTCGAAAAATCGTATCCGAGCTTTAAACATATTTGATACATATTTCGGAATCGGTTTTAGTTTTGTCAAAGATTATTCAAATTGTATATAATATGTGTAAATTATAATCATTTAATATCTTGTTTACTTTCCAGACATGTCAAAATTGATATCCGGCCTAACATGGCCATAATCAGTAATTTTCATGAGATAAGCGAAAGCTATATAATAATAATAATACGTAGCCAAAATGAAATTGGATTGTCGGAGAACAGTAGCGAAATTGTCGTAAAGATGTCGTCCAAATCGTATAAATGGATACCAAAGAATGTAACAATCTCAAAGGAAGAAGGAAAAGTCATTTGGGAAGAGCCGGAGCTGACTGATCATCTGCAGAGCTACAGGGTCTACAGGTGCCAAACTACTCATAAAGATCACAGCAAATGCGATGATACCTTAATTATTTCGAAGCTGGTGGACCCGCCCCAGTGCTATTTGGAGGAAAAAGATGTTGCTGATGACTACTATATGTGGGCCGTCTCAGCCTATTATGGTAGCGGTATCGGCAGTAGAGGAATGCGTTGGATGAAACCGCCTGATAGTCCAATTGATAAAGCCGACGTTGGGATGTTTTACAAACTAGAAGGTGTGATCGCTCTTGTGGTGCTCGGTGTTTTAATGTATGCAGTAATCCGCAGATTTCGATTCATGTCCAACATCAGTGTGGATTTGCCGGAGGGTCTTCTCAAGGAACGGGACCTAAAGGCAGCCGACCAGCAGTGCCCAGAAGAAGCACCCGCGGAGACAACCCAGCCAGTTAACGCCCCGGAGATTTCCCTTGAAATATTAGCACATTTTAGGCCGCACGATGATTTCACAGCATCAACTCCACTTTCGGTCAGTGAAGGCTATCTCCAAATGGATCCCCGACAAGTAAATTCTGAGTGCAAGCCCTCCACTTCTCAAGGTCGCACTTTTAACAGCTCAGGGTATTGTTGCCCAACGCAAATGTAGCGTTCAAAAATATAATAATAACTCGAAACAAGGGCTCAAATTTTAAAAATTCAATTTATTGAAAGTGTATCGAAAAATTGATTACAAAATATTTATTTACGATTGATGTAAGAATAATATTTATTATTTTAATTCATGAAGAACCTTGGTTTAATATTTCTTCACCATTTCAGGATCAGTGCCGGCTAGTTGTCTCTGGATTTCAAAAACTACCGGTTTTGAATCATTTACCGACCGATATATTTAGTTTTAGTTTTGAATAAAATGGTCCTACTAAAAATGTTTTTCTTAAAGTTACATAAAGATAAAGATTTTTACCATAAATTTCTAGATCTTTTGCATGAAGAGGTTATTATTTTGCACATTTTCAATAGTTATATTTAATATTTTTGAACATTTTGTACATTATGTCACATTCCCGAACTTACAAAAATCATAAGCAAATAAAATGGAGCATAGTTTTTAATTCATCAGTTATTACAAATGAACAATAATAAAAAACTATTTAATATAATTAAACATTTTATTTTAAGGTTATTTCAGTTTGGGTCTTTCAAAAATTTGAAATATTTCCTTGCAGATATTTCAAAAGTTGAGCCATATTCTATATATTATCTGATCCATGACAATTTGAATAGCATCGAGTTGGGGTCATGCTAACTGAAACTACATCCTAGTCCAAGTCTATTTGATTTATGATAAAATATTAATTTTGAATAATTAAATACAAACGTAACAATAAAAAATCTAGTTCTATGTATGTATGTATCCCCTCCAAAGAAATAAGCAAAAGTAAGCAATCAAAACAGCGGCCAGCCCCGTTCAAAGATTGGATGTGGCGGCCTTGCTGCCGTGCCACTTGTATGATCCATAGTAAATGAAGTTGTTCTCCTCGCATTTGCGATCGGCCTCTTTGGGTCCACGAGATCCATACAGGTATGGAATGGCAGGCGTGTGCTCCCGCTCGATCTTATGCAAGATTGGTGTAAAGATGCGCCACGCCTCGCGCAGCTCGTCGGCACGCACGAAATGCATTTGGGAGCCACAAAAGACGTCGAGAATGAGACGCTCGTAGGCATCTGGCAGATACGAGTGCCTATAGCGATGCTCATAGGTCAGATCCAGTTCGGTCTCCTCAATATCGAACGTAATGCCCGGACTTTTGGTCATCATCTTGAAGTAAAGCGCCTCGCCGGGCTGGACGCGTATGACCAGCTCGTTGCGCTTCGAGTTGCCCTCAAAGATGTCGCCGGGCACATCCTGATATTGAATGCGCACCTCCGCCTTGCGCTCATTCAGTGCCTTGCCGCAGCGCAATATAAAAGGCACACCCTGCCAGCGCTCATTGTTTATCTTAATCACAGCCTGGGCATAGGTTGGCGTTGTTGAGCTGTTGTTCACAGTGGGATCATCTAGATAACCTGTGCGCTCATCCTCCGTTTTACCGCTGGGATTACCCACATATTGGCCCAGAACCATATCGTTTAGCTGCAGCGGCTGGATGCACTTCAGAACCTTGACCTTTTCGTCGCGTATATCGTCCGGATGGCAACTGCATGGCTTCTCCATGGCTACCAGTGAGAGTATCTGCAGCAAATGATTCTGCATGACATCGCGTATGATGCCGAATTCATCGAAATATCCGCCGCGTCCTTGTGTTCCGAAGGGCTCCTTAAACGTAATCAGCACAGATGCAATATTTTCGCGATTCCATGTGGAGCTGAGTATTTTGTTGCCGAAGCGTATCGTCATCAGATTCTGCACCATCTCTTTGCCCAGATAATGATCAATACGATACAGCTGGTCCTCTTCAAACAAACTGGCCAAATGATCGCTAAGGGCTTTCGAGGTGACATCATCCCGACCAAAGGGCTTCTCAACGATCACGCGATTCCACCCGCTGACAGAAATAAGCACAAATATTAATTTTCGCAAATATAGGATGTTCCTAAGCTTTGGCCTTACTTACCGCTTTGACATGCAGTTATTCTTGATGTTCAACGTCACCTGACCATAGACGGTAGGCGGCAGTGCTAAATAAAATATACGATTCGCCTTGAATCTGTTCTCAATCTGTTGCAACTGCTGGTCGAGCAGCTCGTAGCCCCTTCCCACATCATACGGACCGGCAACATAGTTGTTTAGACTCCAGAACTCATTATATTTCTTCTGCTCACTCGATTGCACCTTAAGCCACAAATAATTTAGAATAGAGCCAGCGAACATAAAAATGCTATAAAGTTACTCACCTTCATGTATGGCTGGCAAAGCGCTTTAAGTTCTTGAACAGTTAGCTTTGAGCGAGCATAGCCGCAAATTTTGGTAGGCGTGGGCAGCAGATCGTCGCGATATAGCCACCACAATGTGGGATAGATCTTCTTCTTGGCCAGATCACCCTAAGAGTAATAGAATCCAAAGTTTGATTTGAAATTTAATTGCTCGTTCTCTGTTCCTTACCGACGCTCCAAATACCACAAAGGTGTGCGGTATTTTACCATCAAAGTGGGTGCCCTCACATATCATTGTGGGTGAGTTAAGTGATCTGATGATCAGGTCCAGGGTTTCCGAACTCTGGGAGCAGTTGCCGTCTGTAGTAAGGACAGATATTACTTTTAGAAACAGTATCAATACATATGACATATATGAATTCAATATTAATGGTTGTAGCTCTACCTGGCACTTGGCACAATCAAACACGCCACAGAGGTCAGATGTATGACTTTGAAATGGGGAAATTCGAATGTATCTTTCGATGCGTTTTCAAATACAAACTGTGAACAAACTAGGGTCTTCGCTTGACTTTCAAACGTAAGCGACTGAGACTATATCTTATGCCCAGCCCATAGCTCTACGTCAGATAGCTTCAGTAGTTAGCAATTCAATGAGCAATATCAACCCGAACCGACCCATAGTCGACAGCTGAAAACCGAACCGAACCGATCCGAATCGAACCGATCGAAAGTGGGGGAAAGCAAGACAAGACGAGGTGTTTCTGACTGTTTTGAATCGGGAAGTGCATTTAGTACTCAAAACTATACTTGCACTAGCACGAGCACGAGCATATAATATTATTAGCAGAGCTCTTGATATGTCTAGTATAACTACAGAGATATGACAATCTACTATACTGCGGAAAACCAGAAAGCTGAGAGGAAAGACTTACAAGTACGTGCTCTAAGTTTTCAACGATTGATAATTTGAATACAGACGTCAGGTGATTGAAACCCAAAACTAAAACATTAAGTGCTGGTCACTGTCAGCTATCTTTACGTGTACTTAAAATATATCGTTAGTAAACATATTTACTCATTTCATCACATAAAATGGACCTGATATAGTATAACTGTTGGAAAACAAAACGAAAGAAGTCATATTTCGACCGATACACATACGCTTTGAGCAGACTGCAGCCACGATGGAACATGTCTTTTTAAGATTAAAAGCCTTTCTTGTCTTAACTTCAATTATCTCTAAAATTAAAATTCGCCAGCAAAGTATGATCTGCTCTAATGACTCAACAAAGCGTTTAACTTTGGACTCCACAAGGCTTTGGAATGGAAATTTGTACATTTGAATTTTAAAAGGCACAGACACATACACACTGACACGCAACACAAAGGCACTCACTTACGCACACAACCATGGGTATGTAAGCCATTGAGATATACTTGTGTGTGTGTGTGTGTAATTATTTAAGTATACATTTTCAATGTTATTAACGTGGGCAAATTCTCAATGCCAGTTTGCGCTCTCTTTTGCTCTGTTTTAAACTTTTACGTAGAATGGTGAACATTTTCTTTCTAATGTTTAGAGTAAATGTGCTACTAATAACAACAACAATAACGGCAATTAATATTAACAATAACAACAACAACAACAACGTCGGCGTCATGGGGAGATAATTCCAGAGCGAGGTGCACTCATTTAAATTGAGATAAGCCGCCGATTTGTAGGTGACCCTTCGGCACAATTTGAAGGGCGATCATGACGAGCGCTCTCACTCACTCCCTCGTTCTCTCAGTGCAATGTCCTCAGGCAGTGTGACCCAGTCCGCCTGTTACCCCATCACAAGAGTACTCACATTTTTTGCATTCGTCACTCAGCAACGTACATACATATATGTATGTATATACATTTATATGTATGCAAATATATAGTAATTGTGCATTATAAATAGATTGTTACTTACCGACTTTTAACATGGCTGCTGTATTCCGTCAGTGTTGTTAGCTGAGGCAGTTGCTTTTGCTTACTTATTTTCCATATACCTTTGCAATGGTATTTGATAATATTTGGCCACACTTTAAAGATATCAACAACAACAAAAAATTAAGGCTGAAGCAATTTGTTAAGCATTTGACCAATAATTTGAATAAAGGTCAAGTCCACAAAAATGTGATTTTAGCTTTGGTTGGTGAACGCGCACACACACATGCACACTCACACACACACACACACACGTAAACTCATACGCTCATGCACTTGCACGCAAGCGCAATGTCAGCGAAGCTTTTTTATTTGGTATTTGTTGGTTTTGCTTGTCCGTTGTCAAGCCGCTAGCAGAGCCCTCAAAAAACATACGATATGTAGCTTAACACGATCACAACGCGAATGCGTCAAAGCAAACGTACAAAGCGCACATGAAGCAGCGGCAATGGGCAATGCCATCAGCAGCAGCAACACCAACAACAAACAAAAACAAGTAAGCAACAGAAAAAACAAATGAGAACGTTGCAGTCGGGCGTAACCGACTGACAAATACTCTAGTGACGCATGACAGGGTGGCTGTAGCCAAGATTTACAAATATTTAAAGTAGATTTTTAGTAATCTAGTGGAGTGGAGTGGCTGAAAAAATTTAGGTAGAGTTCCTAGTAACCTTCCTCCCAAGTTTGGAATATGTAGCTCTTAAATTACGGTAGATTTAGGCTTTTGGGAATTTTGGGACGGAAGTGGGTCTTCCTTCCAAGTTTGGTATTTGTAGCTCTCAAATTGCTAGATATATGGCTTTCTGAGAATTTTGAGGATAGGAGTGATGGTGATGGGCTGGGTCCAACGGTTTTTGCAAGATTTTTAATAGGTGTTACTAGCAATATACCTTTGAAATCCTAGTCGAAGTAGCACTTAAATTTTAACACGTATTTTCCAAGTTCCAAGTCTCTATCTCTAGTGTGTAGAAAAAAGTTGCGTTCAAACAGACATGACTGGTATTGCACACAAGCAATATACTATGATACCTTCTTTATCAGAGTGTTCGAAGAGCACTGAAACTTTCAGTTTGAATGCGGCGGCAACCAGAATGCTGCTTCTCTTCTGTGCATAAAAATCACACACGCATATATGCTTGCCTAGTGGAGACATTGGGTAGCCAGTGTTGTCTAAAGACAAAATTTTTCAATTATTAAATGCGTGCGGTGCCATGGTTGCGATTACATTTCCAGTATACACCAATATATCGCTGTGCCGGCGCGTTAGCGTCATATTAGATGGCAACGGAACATTTCGTTTATTTATTTGATTTTCCAAAGAAAAAAATTTGCATTTTTCTCAGTATAGGTATGCCAGTGACAGTGTTGTACAGCCTTAGCGTAAAATATTCTGTATATTTGATTTGCAAAGTTAACTACAATTTTATTATTTTATTTTCACTTGCGTTTTATTTAATTTATTTTTTAATGAATATTTGCTAGCAATCATTTATATACTATTCATAAATTATTTGTTATAATATTTACTAGCACTGATATATATTTTTACTCGAAATGGCTAAACTATTTTTGCTCTCACGTTAATCTGGCAACTCTTTTCCCCCTGCTATTTTGAGGAGCAATGCGCCTCTATGATTTTTAAAAAAATTAATAAAGAATAGTATATTCCGCTAGAAAGTAGCTATAGCAAAAAGAAAAATTATTTAATCCGATGGTTAACGATTGAAAACATTAGAACAAAAGCCGGATTGCAGTTAATTATATACATAAATAAATATGTCGCAGGAATAAACTATTTTTGGTCACACTATCTTTAAAATTGTGGGCGATATGCGGGCTTATTGATTTGTGAATATCGATTGTATCGATTTCGCAGCCCCCTAGTGGACGTAGCACTCAAATTTTAACACTTGTCCTTACGCGGGCACAGACTAGCAAATTGACGGACATTGCACAAATCCAGTATACTATGTTACCTTCGGAATCAAAGTATAAAAACCCATAGCTCGAGCGATAGATGTTGACATTAAAACATTAATATTAAGTATCGAAGCAGGCGTTTGCTTATTCATAAGAATACACATAATCTCAAAGTAGGCTACGACTGAATAGAAAGCAGTATTTGAATTGAAATTTGTCGACACAGTTGGTTCCCATTGCAATCTGACAATTTTCCAAATAAAAAAGCAAAGCAGTTGAAAGTAAAAAAGTGTATGAAGATCAACATTAAATTGGACGGACTATTTGCAGCACTTGCGCGAGGGGTAAGTTTTGCCAGGTGTATAAGCAAAATTGTAAAACCTTGTTTACATTTCTGTTTATAGTGGATATTGATAGAAATAAAAAAAAATTAAATAAGACATCAGATTTTTTAAAATTACAAAATGTAATTTTGATCTGTGACTGATGTAAATGTATTATGTAACATAGACATTTCTCTTTATCTGTCATCTACCTTTCACAAACGTCAATTGATAAAATTTGTTGCTTGTGAGCTGATTTTCTTCTTTTTTTTTATTACGTGTTGTGTTCTTGCAGTCTCATTTAACATATATTGAACAGAAGAGAAAAATCAGCAACTGGCAAACGAAACTATTGGCAAAGGAATTTCTTCTAAAGCAATTCATTATCAATTATCACAGTTGACAATAATTTGCTGAGGACGAGAAGGCCCCGGACTTGTTTGTGGCAATATTGCTGTTGTGGTGGTGGATAAGCAAAGAAAGCATCAATAACTTGCTTGGTATGTATAGATTTAAACAAATAAAAATAAAATATTGATTTAAATTTGCATTACAGTTTGATAAAAGTAACGGCAAAACATTTGCGGACACACTAAAACCCGATAAATACTCGAAATACGCAACTAAAAAAAAACCGGGATAAATGCAATCGCATAGCAAAAAGCGTGTTTGTTATTATCACGACAGTGATATTGGCAATTATTATTATGGCCGGGGACATCCAATGAATCCACACCGTATAAGCATGACAAACAATCTGTTGTTCAACTATGGCCTCTATCGCAAAATGGAAATTTGCCGCCCGTGTAAGGCTACCGCCGATGATATGACCAAATTCCATTCCGATGAATATGTGCGGTTTTTGCGCTCCATTCGACCCGATAATAGGACGGAATATAATAACCAATTACAGCGATTTAATTTCGGCGTAGAATGTCCCGTCTTCCATGGACTCTACGAGTTCTGCCAGCTGTCCGCTGGTGGATCTGTGGCAGCTGCCGTCAAGCTCAACAAACAGGCTTCGGAGATCTGCATCAATTGGGGCGGAGGATTGCATCATGCCAAGAAATCGGAAGCATCCGGTTTCTGCTATGTTAATGATATTGTTTTGGGCATTTTGGAGCTGTTGAAATATCATCAGCGTGTGCTTTACATCGACATCGATGTGCATCATGGCGATGGCGTCGAGGAGGCATTTTATACCACAGATCGCGTGATGACTGTCAGCTTTCACAAGTACGGCGCGTATTTTCCGGGCACAGGCGATTTGAAGGAGATTGGCGCTGGCAAAGGCAAATATTATGCTGTGAATATTCCACTCAGAGATGGCATGGATGATGAGGCATACGAGAGCATCTTTGTGCCCATTATCTCCAAGATAATGGAGACCTACCAGCCAGCCGCCGTTGTGCTGCAATGTGGCGCAGATTCCCTCACGGGAGATCGGCTGGGCCGCTTCAATCTGACAGTGAAGGGGCATGGCAAGTGTGTGGTGTTTGTGAAGAACTATAATCTGCCCTTTCTCATGGTTGGTGGCGGTGGCCACACCATACGCAATGTTTCCCGCTGCTGGACTTATGAGACATCTGTCGCCCTCGGCGTGGAAATTGCCAATGAGTTGCCCTACAATGATTATTTCGAGTATTTTGGGCCCGATTTTAAGCTGCACATCAGTCCGAGCAACATGACGAATCAGAATACGTCGGAGTATCTGGAGAAGATCAAGGGTCGTCTGTTTGAGAATCTGCGTATGTTGCCACATGCGCCGGGCGTGCAGATTGCGGCCATACCTGAGGATGCAATCAACGATGAGTCCGACGCCGATGAGAAGGTCGACAAGGAAGAACGTCTGCCGCAGAGCGACAAGGATAAGCGCATTGTGCCTGAGAACGAGTACTCCGACTCGGAGGATGAGGGCGAGGGTGGCAGGCGGGATAGTCGCAACTACAAAGGGCAGAGGAAGTGGCCACGACTCGGCAAGGAGCAAGGCATCATCACCAATTCCAGCAACAAAACATCCTCGGAAGTCTCCACCGTTGTTAAGGATGAGAAGGAGAAGGTTGAGGCCGTTGATGGCGAGGAAGCAACTCCATGAAATTTTAATGACAAGAGATGTGCTACATAGAATACATTTTTTTTAAATTTTCATTTTCTTTGCATTTATTTTTAATTAATTGATTGTACTCACACGTGCGTTTTTAGGTCTTTTGAATACATTAGATTTTGTGTGTCTAGTTAAGTCTAGTTATTGTTATGGGCGATTAATAAATCGATCGTCGAAGTATCCGGATATTAGCGCCATCAGTCGTCGCGAGGTTGAAAACTGACAACGCCAGAAGTTACGCCAATCAGCTTCCAATTACTGCCTTCTTCCCCTAGGGAGAGATTATATTTTAGTGTATGTGGGTGCATAGAGTAGAACATAGAAAAAGGATGGAATATTCGGGGGTCGAGCAAAAGTAAAGGGTTAGTCGAGATTTGAAGTTAGAAAACAGCGGAGACAAACAATAAAACGATTTATAATTAATTACCGGCACACTTATTGACAGGATAAGAAGGAGCTCTGGAGGAGGCCGACGCAACACTAAGGAATTTGAGCGTAGTATATTTCCGAGTGAATCCGTTGCAGTCCTTCTGATGTTGGCCATATCCATTTCAAGGAGCAAATTTCGCCGCACAATCTACATCCAGCGACCTTAAGCATCCCCAAATTGTGGGCTAATATAAATGAATACATTATAAAAACATTAATATCCAGGGTGAGTAGAACAGTTAATAGCAGGCACAGCAACTGATCCGGTCACAATTCGGTTGTTCATCAGTGATGCTCCATCAAATCAATAAAATAAAAAAAGACAAGATGATACAATTAAATTTATAGTTTAATTATCTGTGAGTATTTTTTATTTTCAATAACTTATTTTTCTTTTACGTAGTGTGCCATTTCTGTCCTATAAGCACATCTGCAACTGCGTAAATCGTCCATCGTCCGAATCGTCCATTCGTGTGCGTAAATAGGAATCTGAAAATAATTAAATAAAAAAATTATGAAAATTAGGAACCTCAACCTTGGCAGGGGAAGTTATTTTCAAGGCCCCATATTAAATACATTTTATTCCGGCGACTTTTATTTATTTATTTCTTCTTTCTTCTGGTTATACCCTTGCAGAGGGTATTATCATTTTATCGTATCGTATTAAATGTATCTAATAATGCTCCCCTAAAGCCGACACCTCTGACACCCTAACTTTAACATTTTGTTTGGAAATGATAATCCAGAATTTTAGAAAGACAAAACCAAGCAAACCCTTTTCATATATTAAAAAGGGTATAATGCATATGTCCAAAAGCAAGCATCGCCGATCCCACAAAATATATATATTCAAGATCAGCACCACTAGTCGAGTCGATCTCTCCTTCTTTTAGAGTCTTCAAACATTTTCGTACACCCCTGTTTCTCAACTTTAATAATAATCAATTAAAGGTAGGAGAGAAATAGGGCAGAAAGACGGTGATAGCAGAGAGAGAGAGAGAAAAATACACACATACATCGTACGTAATTCAAATATCTTGACGTCGCATTAGTGACGTTGATCACGATCACAATGATGACAATGAGCGATGCCAGCAGCTGACTGACAGACAACGCTTAAGCAGTCGCAATTAGTGCCAGGCGACAAAATCAGAGTGTTTCAGCGTAGATTCTGTGATTTATGTACTGAACCGGTAATTCAAAACGGAACAAAAGGTTTCGTTGATAAGAAAACGATTTGAAGTTGTATATGTATATAAATATATTTATAATCGATAAAGGTTACATACTAAATGAATTTTTAATACTAAAGTTAACTAAGCTTAGCTGAATAAAAAACCATTGAAATGTGATCAAGGAATTCGCAATTTGACAGTTCTCTAATTAAACCAGCATTTTGCATCAATATTAAATAAATAATAAAATACTTTATTAATTGCGACATACTTGATTTTGAACCACCAGTTTCAGCCTAAATTCCCCGAGGGGGATTGTTTCTAAGACTAGCAGTAACTACACCTTCAAGTAAATGGTGAATCTTAATAATTTTATTAATAATAATCGAATTTAAATAATAATTACGTAATAAACCGAATAGCTTTAAAATTTCAGCTGCTTTTGCTCAACTGCAAATTCAGGGAATGATGAATTGATGTGTGTGTAAAAGGCCGAGCGAGATAGAGAGATATAGAGAGAGCACTTCAAATGCAGTTCAAGGTCAAAGTCAACACTCACCTGCTATCAGCTGACTTTAGCGACGATGTCAAGGGTCAACGCCGACGTCGGCGAGGACTGGCCTGTAAATGAGCGGCTTTATGCTACATTGAACGTCATCGAGGAAGACGACATCGATGATCGTTGACATTAAGGTGCAGATCCCGAAATGGTGCGTTTAGGAAGTAGCGCAGCGTCAATGAGGCGGCCGCCTCCGTATAATGTGGCGGCAACTGCAATAAACAAACAACAACAGCAAAATCCAATACGTTAAAATATTCAAATTGGAATTGTATTTGAAATTGGATAAGAGGCAGCACCTTGATGTTTCCGTTGCCCGCGGAGAACATTGAACAGAAAGCACAAGCAAACGCAGCAGTATTAATATATAACACTCACAGCACCAAAAAGACAACAATAACAAAAATAATAGAACATCAAATTAATAACGAGAAGAAAACAAAAACAAAACACTTCAATACGCGTGCGTACGTCGATTTTGGGTGGCTAGCAACGGCGCCAGCATCGAGGCAAAGAAGTAGAACCAAAACAAAACACAATTAGCTAGTGCTTACGTCGTCTTTTTGTATTGATTATTTCATCTTTTATTTCCGTTTTTGTCACTTAATTAAATTATTTGTGTGGCACATGAAAAAATTAGTGGGCTGCGTCTGCTTGCCTAATGCCTAATGCGGCAACAGCATTGCGACAGCCAGCCAGCAGCAGCGAAAACAATAATAGATCACAAACACAAACAGCAATCCAATTTTCTTATGTGACGCTCGCCGCACACAAAGCCCCCCGTACGCTAATCAACGGATTACGCTGCCGCTTGCACTGGTCCATGCCGATACGATCAGTGCGAATCAGCTGTCTAACTGACAGTTCAAGCGCTGATGTGGCAACGCCTAACACAAGATCTGGCAGTGCTGCCAAATGGAATAATTAGCGGCATTAGACGACACTGGCGCGCCGGCCATTTGACAGCGCTGCTTGAAAAATGCGTTTATAACATTTAAAAGCATACGAATTTTAGGTAAAACTTTTTATGTTACAACTAAATAGGTAAGTGTTCAGTTAATTTAGACTGTGTTGCATTTATTTGAGCAAAACGCAGTGCTATAGCTAAGCGTCCGCTTCATTTAAATACATATATGTGTGTGTGTGTGTTTTTCTTGCTGCCTGGCGGCAAAAACAATGACAGCATCAAGCGAGACAGAAGGAGACGGAGAGAGCGAATTAAAATAGCTTGGTGAAAATTGTGCCGAATTTCTTTTCAATTTGCCTTATTTAAATAATGTACAACTTTGCAGGATTCGTGCCACAGTCGCAGCCGCGAATTCAAATCATTTGGCTCAGTCTCGGAAACAACGGCAACAACAACACCAGAAGCAGCAGTTGCAGCACAACAACCAATACCGTTTCTGGTGAGTGCATTCATCAAAGCAAGCACAGCATGCATAATTCTAAACTACAAATCAGAGGGCTGCGTCTGCGCCTTCACGACACTGGCGCACCGGCCATTTGACAACACTGCATGTGTGCAAAGCAGAAGCAGCGGAGACCGACCAAGCTACGAAAAATGTGTTTATGACATTTAAAAGCATACGAATTTTAAGTAAAACTTTATATGTTGCAACTAAATAGGTAAGTGTTCAGTTAATTGAGACAGTGGTGCATTTATTTGAGCAAAACGCATTGCTGTAGCTAAGCGTCCGCTTCATTTAAATACATATTTGTGTATGCGTTTGTTTTTTTTGCTGCCTGGCGGCAAAAACAATGGCAGCATCAAGCGAGACAGAAAGAGACGGAGAGAGAGCGAATTAAAATATGTTTATGAAAATTTGCCTTTCTCAATTTGCTTTGTTATTTAATTAATTATGGTTGCATTGTATGTACAAATTTGCAGCATTCGTGACCAGTCGCAGCAGCGAATCCAACACATTTGGCTCAGTCTCGGAAACAACGGCAACAACACCAGCAGCTGCAGCACAACAACCAATACCGTTTCTGGTGAGTGCATTCATCATAGCAAGCCCAGCATGCATAATTCTAAACTTAATGTTGTTTCTGTTTTTGTTCTCCTTACCAGATTTTTAGGGAGAGAGAGCGAGCTAAGGCATGTCGCATACGATTTTATTAGTTCAACCGGGCCCTCGTCCGCAGACGCGAACATATTGCGATTACGAGAGCGTCAACAAGTGCATGGAGGGCGTGTGCAAGATTTACGAGGAGCATCTGAAGAGGTGCAATCCGAACACACCAACTATCACCTATGATATCAGTCAGCTGTTTGATTTCATCGATACGTTCTTCGATATTAGCTGCTTGGTCTATCAGAAGATCACCAACACATATACGCCCTACAACAAGGATTGGATCAAGGAGAAGATTTACGTTCTCCTGCGCCAGGCGGCCTTCAGTCCAAATGCCTAGAAAACCCCCAATTAAAACCCTAACCAAATATCAACAACAGCAGAAGCAGCAAAACAAAACCACAAATAATTGTTACTAAAACCACTATTCAGATAGTATATAGAGGCGTTAAATCGGCAAAAAAGTGTATCCGGTTTTTCTGTTTCCTGGCAATTTTGTTTGCCCAGATCACAGCGCGTCAAAAGATTTGCAGGAATCGCGTGACGAGCAGCGAACGTAGGACATCATATCACATGACTTCGCTCCGACAACATCGCGGATAAATGCAACGCCGAGTCTTTTTTGAGCATGCTTTTGAGGATACGAACAGGTAAGCACGTTTTCTAGTAGACCCTGTGAATCTGTGCAAAAAGGACTGCTTTTTTCGTACTGAATCGAACAGAACCTTGAAGGTGTTCGAAAATAGCAGCAACACTATCCTAGTATTTTTGTGTGCGAGCTTGCACTCGAGTTTCAAGGATAGATGTTGCTGCCATGATCGCACACATTTAGGGCCTGCGCGACGCATTACGAAAATAATAGTCCATTGCGCGCACATTCACAACCACCTACTAGAGAAGGTAAGCACCTGTCGCAACCACGCACGGACGCATGCCCAAAAATGCTCGGCGTTGCATACATACGCGGTGTTGTCCCAGAGAAGTTAAGTGACATTGTGTCTTGGGCCTGCTGCTCGTCTTGCGACCCCTGCAACATTTTCGACGCGCTGAGCGCTGGGCAAAAATGTTGCCCGGAGACTTTGAAAAGCCTCATACAATTTTTGGAAATTCGCCTTTATGTGTTGTCGGCGAAAGAAAAAGTGGGAGAGAGAGAGAGCGGGCAGAAAGAGAGCGTCCTTAAAATGGCAAGCGGGCTCTAATTTATTTTGTACAAATTAAGCTTGTTTATTTTGTTTATTTATGTACACAATGAACTCCACTCCGGCTTTTATTATAATGTTTTCAATCGTTAACCATCGGATTAAATATTTTTTTTTGTTTTTCTATAATTACTTTCTAGCGGGATATACTATTCTTTATTTACTTTTTAAGAAATCATAGAGGCGCATTGCTCCTCAGAACAGCAGGGGGAAAAGAGTTGCCAGATTAACGTAAGAGCAAAAAGAGTTTAGCCATTTCGAGTAAAAATATATATCAGTGCTAGTAAATATAACAAATAATTTATGAATAGTATATAAATGATTGCTAGCGAATATTCAGTAAAAATTAAATTAAATGAAACGCAAGTGAAAATAAAATAATAAAATTGTAGGGAACTTTTTAAATCAAACACTGTCACTGGCATTACCTTTACTGAGGGAAGTACCAATCTTTTTTCTTCGGAAAATCAAAAAATAAACGATATATTGGTATATACTGATAATTAAATCTCAACCATGGCGAGATCACCGATCAAGTGGATAGACTGCCCCGCGGATTGGCCAGCGAGCAATTGCATTACGATACTGTCCGGCTGCTGGATGAGCATGTGCCGCGCTAACCGCAAAAAATTTGCATGATGTCGCAGGCAATGATCGACTCTCCGCCGCCGGGACAGCAGCCGCAGTTGATAAGACAGCCAACGGTGATTGCTGCGGCGGGCAGCCAAAGAGAAGGCAGTCAGGAAGGCCAAACTGATTGAGGGCAATAGTTCCGATAATGGACTTGATGCACTGGTTGGTGTGTGCTATATATTAAGATCAGTGAAAGTCAGAAACAGGTGATATACGCAGATATACATTCATCTTTGTTTGTGTTGATAAAATGCACAGTCGCTGCAATCAGACCCAAATGGGCCACCTGACATCTCCACCAATGGGACAGCAGCGACAAAGCGACAACGTCAAGACGCCAGCAGAACGCAACAACCGGCGTTTAATAAGCCATATTGTACAAATTCAGTTCTAATAAAGCACTCAAACAAAACAGTTCAGTTTTTTTTTAAACAAAAACGTAAAGGAATCTTTTAATTTATATCTATATATATATATTATATAGGTATACATATTAATTAACATTTTACTACAAAGTACTTTAAGAGAAACAGATTAAAAGTATTCACAGATAAGCTGCCCCTCCTCATCAAAACGAAAGAATTGAAAAGTCTGAAAGAATTCCGCAACAATCGATGCGGCTATCGATATATTCGAGCACTGTTATCGTTGCCTTAACAGTTACTTTAGCGCATCAATTTGGCGCAACAGCTCAATATTCTGACGCTCCAGATATGCGGCCCTTTAGCGATCTCATCCTCCTTGGTGCGACGACGATCGCGCGATTTTTTTTGCCGCAGCATTATTCTTGCGTCGTCGCTCAAAGTAGGCGGCATTATAGTTTGCGGCATACAAATTCAATTATATTTTACTTATATTCTAATTTTACAGTCGGCTGCAGCCCCTTCCATCCATCACTCATGACTTGGAACACTTTTGTGTAATTAAATGTGCATTTTCTCAAAAGTCTGCAATGATGTTGCCGAATTATAAGTAACTTTCTGTTAAAAAAAAAATATATATTTCAGTCAATTGTGGCCGAGCTATGGCTTAAAAACGCATTTAATTTTACAAAAGAAGCGGTAACTCTGCCAAATCCAAACTGATTTTCAAAGGGCATAGTGCGTTAGAATTGGAACGATTTGCTCTATCGAACTGCGAGACTTATGAAGCCATCTAAGAACCTAAACACTCGAAAATGTTAGCTTGCGTTATAAAGTTCCCTTCTTTCACGAGATGTTATTACAGAATTTTTGTTAATAACTAGGATCTATATAGCACAAGAGTGAAATAAAATAATTGCTTACTGAATATTATTTGTTTGTTTACATAACGCAAAACCAAATTCTTCTTGCCGATAAGCTTTTTCGATATATCGATAATCAATAAGCAAAAACATAGTGGATATCGATAGTAATGTTAAATAAGGCGTCCGATTTTTTAAAATTACAAAATGTCATTTTGATTCGTGACGGATGTAAGAGTTAACATAGACATTTCATCTGTCATCTACTATTCACCAACGTCAATTGTTAAAAATTGTTAAAAAAGCTGATTTTCTTTTTTTTTATTACGTGTTGTGTTCTTACAGTTTCAAGAGGAAAAACGTATAACATATATTCAATAGAATAGAAAAATCAGCAACTGGCCAACGAAACTAACCAAACCAAAGCAATTAATTATCAATTATCACTGTTGATAATCATTTGCTGAGGACAAAAGGCCCCGGACTTGTGTGTGACATTATTGCTGTTGTGGTGGTGTGTTTGTACGTCGGCCACAGTCAATTTGTTTTAGGACGCGATACGCAAAATAATAAAGTATGTATATATTAATATTTATATATATATATATATAGCCAATACGCTCAAGGAGGTCTTTCTGCAGGAAATGAATGATATGCCCAAGGAGGATCTCGAACTGGAGTCCGTCGCGGTCAGGGAGACCAAAATAAATCAACGTACACGGGCCGGCCTGGCCATGGCGGCCGAAGAGACGAAGCAGGAATCGAATCTTCAGGTAATTGCCAGGAAGATAAGAGGAAAAGCTGATGCAAAAGTTTCTCCTTTATTGCTAACCATGTCTGCCTGTCTGTTTATAAGAAATGTTAATTATTTTCTTTAAATATCCGCATTTACTGTTTCCTGTTGTCCATTAGCCATGTATTCGGCCACATCTGACTACTGTATCATTTATGTAACTACCATAGCTATCGGTCGGTTGCTTAACTTAAGAGTCAAATGTTTTCTGATATCAGGTGTACTCCACATTACATAGATTATTATTTTTTTTGTATTATTATTTCTTAAGATCGTTTTAACCGTCATCGTTATTGCTATTGCTGTAAAATTAAACGCATTGCATAAACGAATCGTTATCGATAATCGATATCCGATACATCGTTTAATTTAATGAAAACGAACATAAGATCTTATGCCCTATTCCAAATAGAAACTAATGGATTCAATTAAGCCATGCTTCGAGAAACTGGAAGAAGTCATCTCTAAGAAACACTCGGAGTGCGCCTGGCCTTTCTTCGAGCCGGAATCTTCTATTGTCAAAGAGCAAGCCACGTATTGCCATCCTATTGTCGAAGAGCAAGCCACGTATTGCCATCCTATTGTCAAAGAGCCTACCCGTCATTATCGTAATTTATCCAGTGATTCGAGCGATACGGAAAATGAATACATTTCGGTCGATAAAAGCAAAGATCAGCTAAAAACGCTAGACTCCCAGCTGCTCGTACTGCAGGAGCGGAAACGCAAACTGACCGAGGAGGCTGCCGCCAAAAGGAAGGCTAAGAGGGATTTGAAACAGAAAAGCAGTATCAATGCCTCGACCGGAAGCGCCCAAAGCGCGGCCAAAGGTGCAGCCAGTACCAGCTGGACGGGTGCCAATGGCGTCGTTTCGAACGGTGCACTCGGTGCGGCCGCACTGCAGCATGCTCACAGAAAGGCCCTGGTCATGAACCAGATGACGGGCGGAGGGGGCGCTTGCGCTGGAGCTGTTGGTGGAGGAGGAACAGGTGCCACAAACAAAACACACTTTACTTTAATGGTCACATGTTTAATCTGTTTTTTTTCTTTTGTTTTCATCTGGTCCTCCTGCTTCTCTTTTTCTGTTGTTCTGTGCGCTTCGTCCAGCTAACATTTTGAAGAATCCGAATCCGATGGCTGCGGCAGCAGTGCTGAATAACAACAACAAAACGACGGGGGGCAGTTATGATGCAACAGTTACAAGCAACAGTAAGCCACAAGTTGCTCGTCACCATACGAACGGTCAGCCAACGGATACGCGCATTGCCTCGCGCATTGGCAGTGTCAATAGCTATTTTAATAGTAGCAACAGCAAGGGACCGGGCAATGCTGGCAGTGTTGGCCGTATCGGCACTGTTGCTGCTGTTGCTGGTGGCAGCGCCAATAGCGGCGTCAGCGGAAGCGGCGTTGGCATTTCAAGTGTGGCTAGACCTGCCAGCAGCTTTCCCCTCAATGACCATCATTCGGGTGGCAGTGGACAGGTGCAGCAGCCGCAACAGCAACAGCGAACATTAGCAGCAGCAGCTGACCTCAAGGCGTTGGGCCAGAGTCCGTTAGTAACGCCCAGCCGTGCGGAGCAACGACTTGTTGAACAAGAGAGACGCAGACAACAGGCGGTAAATACTCATTAACTAATGCAAATTGGCTACAGCTGAGCATTCAATGTTCAATTCAATAATATTACTAATATTATCTGTTATTTGCAAGTTGAACGCTCATCTCGTATTCATTTGGTATTCAATTACTAACTTGTAAAATTTGTAAGCAGCTTATTACCAGATTAACAGTTGAAAAAGATGATGCCTTTGAGCCGACACTGTAGGTAACGACCACGACGGCAATGTCGTCCTCCCACAATCACAAATCCAAAGCATTGAAAGCATCGCAACAGCAGCCACAGGAACTAAAAGCAAAAAACGATGAGCATTGACAACAACAACTAACACTTACCATGAAAAGGCAATTTTCTTTTAACTACAAAAAATTGTAAACTTTTTTTTTAAATTAATAAAGTAAAATGTATTATTTAAAAAATGTCGTTATATTCTTTTTTGTATACATTGTTACATAATTTAAAGTCGTAAGTATATACAATCTATAGAAATCTTATTGCTATCAATGCAGATTTATCTTCAGAGATAGTAATAACAGATATTTCTATGGACATAGAGTTTATTGCTGTTAAATTGCATATCAATGGCATTGGTGTTTTTATAACCTGTTTTTACATTCCACCTTCTTCAGATAGTTCTTTGTAAGAAGAAGAAGAGACATATAAGTACTGCTTGACAACTCTAGCGATTCGAAATAAAATAATAGGAGAAGCAGACGCAGTACTCGAATCATATAACACCCCCATGAACTGGAAGGCCGTTTTGCTGATAAGAGATACCTAAAAAGTCTCAAGAATTTAACTAAATGGTACATCACCAACTCTCTCTGATTCTCAATCAAATAAGCGTGCAAGACGCACCCGAGGTTGTTAGAGCTCTGGTCAACAATTATCGATGCGAAGCCTTGGATACGTTCATGAGAGGTTAAAACGGAGACTTACCAAGACTCTTAGCAATCAAACTGCCAAGAGATCTTAGTCATGCCTTGCACCTGTGCAACTTGGTGGAAAACAAATCAACAAATACCACCCTTACCACCCAGAAGCTATATTCCAGTACGTCAGTTAAGTAAGCCGCCACAAGCCATTAACTCCGGACAATGGAGAAATTTGACAAAATATAACTTATCAGATAACACAACAACCTAAACAGTTTCCTCAGTACACCACATTATACATTTTTCAGGCCTAAACAGACACCCAAACGCCTCCGCGCCCATTCTTCCCAAAACCAGAGCTAAAACCTGTACCAATGGAGATAGATAACTCCATCAGAAGCAGAAATATCAATTACATGAACAAACCACTCACAAATAATTTCGTGGGCAAACATCCCCTCAACCCGATACCCGATCCAATGGGACAGCAGCGACAAAGCGACAACGTCAAGACGCCAGCAGAACGCAACAACCGGCGTTTAATTATAATAAGCCATATTGTACAAATTCAGTTCTAATAAAGCACTCAAACAAAACAGTTCAGATTTTTTTAAATAAAAACATAAAGGAATCTTTTAATTTATATCTATATATTTAATATTTATATGTATATAAATATGAAACGAAAATTAATAAAAAAAAATTAAAAATATTAAAACTGCTGTTATGGAATGGCAGGGTTATGGCTTAAACGCCATTGGCATTATGGTTGAGCAATAAATTAGGGCCTACTTATCCATTGTTATTATGAGGGCGTCTAGGATACATGAAATAAGTGAAAAGCATCTGTTTGTTGTAATTTTGTTTTATGGTCTTATTATTACACTTATAGATATGAAAATACATCGCTTACATTCCAATAATTATATAGGTATACATATTAATTAACTGACGTATATAACGTGTACTCAGCGTTGTACATCTTAACTTCTTGGAAAATCGACTTATAGGCTAATAAAAAATCACCAGCTTTGATGCCGCGATCAACGGTGTTGAGTATACAAATCTATACAGACAGAGAATAGATAGAGAACGAGAGAAAGAGAGAGAGAGACAAAGTAGGTGGAAGTAGAGTCCCAGGCAAATATCAGAAATATAGTTCCGACTAAGTAAAACCTTGACAGCAAGCCGGAGGCCATCGATCCCAAGGTGTATCTGGAACATGATGACGATGACAGAGCCATACTCAAGCTGCGCCTCTGCGTTCAACAGGATACGGAGTTTTCCCAAGTTTCAGGCGCTCCATCGAGCTGCCTACGCACGCATGCATCCAATCCACCAACTGCATTCAGACCCTGGCCAACAGCAAGGCCGATGTGATCGCGGCAAGCTATGCAGAGGCTCATGTGCAGAAGCTGCTGCCGTTGGTCTTCCAGCAGCTGAAGACCGAAGTGGTGCTGGTGCTAAGATGAAGCTGTTAAATTCGATGCAACATATTGATTTGTTTTTTTTTTTTTTTTTTAAACAGTTTTTTGTTTGAGTAGTGTTGCAGTCAAAATTTAAATTTATTTCACCAAAAGAACAATAAGTATTAAAACAAGAAAAGAACGCTTAATTCAGGCACTCCGAATACTACATACCTTTGCAGACCGGAATTCATCTGCTGACTTCTAAATTTTAATTTAGAGTTGGAAAACTTATGTTTTTCTACGTTTTAAACGAAATGTTATGTATAAAAAAAATTTAACTTTTTTGTTTGATTAAACAGTTTTTAGGGCTGCAGACGTCTCCTTCAATGGGTTGCAAACTTGAAAACAAAATTTTAATAACCTTTACAAGGGTATAAGATTGATCTTCAACTCAACACTAAAATAATATATAAAACTAAATTTAGTTATCATGTCTGAGAAAGCTTTTTTTCGTTGTGAAAAATACAGATCATGAATATTAATTATTCTTAAGGTTCACCTTAATTTTTAATTTTTCGAATATAAGTAGATGCATAATGATGTAGAGAATGTTTTCATTCTAAGAAATGGTGACTAGTGAATTGTCAATATTTTGGAAAACGTATGCAGTCGAAGCCAGCTTTGCTAGTGGGTCCCATTTTCATGACCACTTCATCGGATTGGCTTTGTTTGCTAAACTCGTTACTGAATTTTACAGACATCTGTTGTAAATCGCCACAAATATTTTCGTAGATTAGCGTGTCATGCAATTTATGCTGTAATATAGCAATCTTGCCCAGGTACCGCAGTTGACCCATGGACAAGGGGCGCGAGGAAAAGCTGCGCACCGATTCCTCGACACTTTTAATCTCATCACAGGTCAGCTCGGACGGATGCAGGTTAAAGGTAAGCAATATGGCTTCCTGTAACGTGCAAAGACCTCGATCCTGTCGAGCCACGCACCAAGCCACAAAAGTATCGGAAATTCCATTGATTCTTAGCTTATGCTTGTGCAACAGCAAATCGCATATCCGATGGCTGTAATGCATTATCTTTCGAGGACACTCCGCCTCCAGCATCTTGGCCAGCTCTCCAAAAATCCCACCCAGAGCTTTTAGATCAAATACATAGGTGTTATTTGCCGTGGCAATAACCATGACAGATGAATTGCAATGCCGCCCATAAAAGAAGGGCTCGACCAGCACAGAAATGATCGTCTGGTCGCTTATGTCGCTCAGAGCACCACGAAAGGCTTGGTCCGTTTGCTGAATAAATATTATGCGCTTGAGTTTTTGGTCCAGCGACGACAATTCATGGGGCCGAAGGGGGTAACTTCTTATGGGTTTCCTTTCCCATTCAGTTGCTGAAGCGAAAGAATTTTCGCTTCCACTGTCGTCCTCAAAGCAATTGCCGATCATTTCTGTATTATTTGGTTGCGCTTTTAAAAACAATTTCAATGAAATCCGATTTAATGAACTTTGCCTGCTAGACAGAAAAAAATTTGACAGCTGTTAAGCGGGCGACCTCAACATATCTGTTTGAACATTAACGCAATAATGAGCAGAGCGCAATAATGACTGCTGTGTTAAGTAACAGCGCTGTTTAAGACAACGGCGGCGAAAACAATTGCTGGCTTCATTATAGGCGGAAAAGTCGACGACGCTTCAAAAAGCGCTTGGCAATTGCAAAGAATGCTTTGATTGATGTAAAATAAAGAGACTACAACAAGTAAGTGCAGCAAACTGTTTGAATCATACTCACGGTGTGAAATCTTAACAATAAAAGAGTCGCAAGATGTGAACATCGGCAAAAGAGAAGGAAGCGCTCCCAAATTCATTGACTTGACAAATGAATCACAGGAAATTCGCATGGGCGCATTCGAACATGTTGAAACATGTGTCATGCGGTGCTTGCATCATGGAGATGTAATCAACTTTAAGCCGGTGTTTCTGGTAAAGCAACTGATCCGCTGGTTTGGCTTCACACCACCAACAGCCCTCGATCGCGTCCTGGCCCTGTTGCTCGGGATGATGCGCTCCGACTACGGCGATGATTACGAAAATTTTGCGTGGTCTGTCGACAGAACTTTGTATTAAACTGCTGGATAAAGAGAGCCTGCTTGATATTGTGTAAGGTAACAAAAATCAAAATAAGTTGTTCTCTTGCTCTGATAAGATGTTCAACTCTATTCCTATTTTTGCAGGTGAATCACAGAGCAGCATAAGCGAAATGCCAATTTCAGTCGATGGCTTCCATCTGCAGGCTGAAGACTATGAAACAGCTTGGTCACGCGCCACCCTAAACGACTTATATACAATGGCTACCATTGTGGATGGGCTAACAGTGGAAAACAATCAGCAGGTGCAGCAGCAATTGATTAATATACACATCAAAGTATGCGTCTATCCCGTTGAGTATCTGCTGCAGACGCCGAACATGTACCTCCACTTGCTGCACATGCAAAAGTTGCAGCAATCGTCAGAAACATTGTTTCACATTAATCGTGCCCTGCTTATTATTCATAAGCTGATGCAGCATCGCATTGGCAAGGGCACCAGGACAATCCATTATGCCAAGTGTATTGAATCGGATGTGGAAGCGAATCTACGATTGCGTATTTCCAGCGCTTTGAGTCTGCTGCTAGCAGGCTGCTTGGACCAGCTAAAGCGGCCGGAGCTGGAGCACTGTGCTCGCAATTGGCAACCGATCGAACTGATTGTTGAGGTGATCAAATCGTTTGCTCAGCTAGGCGCGCACATGCCCGGTCACCATTTGCAGCGACTGGGCGGCATTGTGCACGAATTAAAGAGCTACTGCAACAGCATCGATGTGTCAAATGTCACCGAGACGCGCAACATGGGCAATGGACATGGTATTGATGCCGCGACTGCGATCTCTGATATTTAATGGATTACTGCTGGATGTGATAAAGCAGAATGCATCCACCATCGATCGTGCAACTGGTCGAACGCTGCTGCAACCGTTGATGCTGGACAGCAGCTGTTTGTGCTGTGTGCCGCACCGCCGGCATGATTTTTGCCAGCTGTACGGCGCGATCATTAAGGAGAATACAAGGATGCCATGGCGCGCGTGGCCTACATGCTTATCGGGCAGGACCAATAGCACAAATATCGACTAGCAATGCATGAGCTGTCCCTGGACCTGCCCGGCCATAATCTGTGCGTGATTAATCCACCAATTAAGTACGCCAGCATATTCTGCCATCGCAGGAGTGCACCATTCTGCTCCGTGTGCTGTTTGTCTGACGCGATGCATTTTCCTGCTGCCCTACTCGCAACAGTTGTGCGCCGAAGCGAGCACCTGCATATTTCTTCTGCTCTTCGACGAGCACATCACTGTTAAAGAGAGATGTTTCCAGCTGGACGTGGATCTATCCGCAATGTCGCTGCCGGTACCCTATGTGCTGAGCAACAGTGTCTCGCCCACAGTAGACATGCACGGACTGGCCATGCAGGAGCACTTGCGTGACACACACTTTGCCGGCAATGCGGCGCTTGATGCCCAATATTGGCGTCTCCTTCTGGCGCACTGTGTCTGTGGCAGTCCGGGGGATATGACTATGACCGCGATTCGTGAACAGGACATTAGGCAGTCGCTGAAGCTGCGAGCATCAGAGCTGGCATTGGTTCATGCCACCCAAGTGCATCGCCAGTTGGAATATCAACTGGCCGAGGCAGCAGCCACGAGATGCTGCAACAGCTGGTGGCCAGCATTCAGATGTTCCTGGTCTACATGCGCGACGATTTGAAGCCAGTTCAAGCCGAACGACTGTGGATGCTGTTGCACAAGTATTTGCGCCTAATGCCCAGCAACGAAGCGGATCGCAAGTTGTATACCGAATTGTTGGCGCTATGCCGCAGCTGTATGCGCCATCGTTTATTCCAGGTGTTGTACGGCTTGTGCGAGGAACCCACAAATGATCTGGCTCACAGTTTGATACTGCACGATAACAATGTGTCTCTGCATCTGTTGCACCTGATCGCCGAGTGTCTGGTGCTGCTCATATCCTCGCCACACCACAACCAGACCAACAACAGCTGAGCAATCAGCCATTGAATCTTGAGGACACCAAACAGCAGGTGAGCAGATTTATTTTATTTTATTTCAAATAGTATTTCTGATTTGGCCGTTATAATATTCTATTTGTCTCGCTTTCTCTCTCTCTTTCTTCCTCATTCTCTATCTGCTTATAGCCTTGTTATCAGCAGTTCGTGCAGCTGTCGAGCAGTCTTAGAACAAACACCCAGACTGGAGTCCAGTGGCAAAGGGACTGTCTGCTGATCATCTGTCAGCTGCAGTCGAACAGCAAGTTCAGGCCTGCTGGTAGATGGAAGGTGCTGCGCTACCTGATGGGCCTTTGCTGTTATGCTGGAGAGGTGCATACTTTGACCTGGGTTGCGGTGGCCAATTGGTGCAAGAGCAGCCGTGGCAAATTGCCCAGCGTCCTGCTGAACTTTGATGATTTTCTACCTGGCCTGGCTGAATGTTGTCTCGTCACGTTGTTGAATGCTATTGAGCAGATGCTGGTGCGTGAGCGGGCCGGACGTTTCTTTGAGCTGCTGATGCCGCATATTGGCACCGATGCCTTCAACCTCCTGTTGCAGCACCACTCGTTCCACAAGGAGGCAAACTTGGCACTCGGCACTCTGCATGTGGCCTCGAGTATCTGTCGGCTCCACTCACTGTGCAACGCTAAGTTCATACAGTGATCATGTATGGCTTAAGTTCGGATCACGGAACTATGCAGCAATATACACTGGCAACGCTATCGTTGAATTCCAGAGAGGAACTCAATGTACTAGTCATATTTGAAGAATATACGGACGACACTAGTGATGAGCACGAAGAGGGTGGCGAGACGGTCACGATCAAGGACACGGACATGAACACGGACGGCGACAGGGAGAACACCTTGAACAAACAACTTCAAATGCTAAGCTTAAAAACCGTGGCGAAGCAAAAAAAAAATGTAAATAAAAAACGCCAACTAATCCTATGCAAGAAGACCCGGAACTTCTCAACTCTATAATATAAGCTGCACTATCCGAACGGCAAATACAGCTTCCTACATCCAGCAACACAGAGTCATGTGCAGGTCTGTGAAGTGCTCGGCAATCTGCTATAGCTGTCATCCCAAGTGACAGACATGGCAGCTAGCTGCAAGCTGATGCAACGCGTTCTCCACCTGATCGAGACTTTCCTCGAAGTGACTTTCCATAGTGTTCGATCACAGAGACATCAATCGAACTATGATAAATAAATGTTGGCAAAAAAGGAGTAAAACGCATATTTGATTCATTTTGTTGTTACAAAATACATTTATATATTTTGGGCATTTGGAATCAACCAGCTAGTGTGTATATATATGTGTACATATATTTTTATTGTATATAGACTTTATAATTGTATATGTAAAATCGAAAAAAAAATCGCACGTTTCTCACTAGTTGCATCTATAGAACAAGGAAGCCTGCAACATTCGTTTAGGAATACGGAGTATAACTGCTAAATTGACGAAAGAAACAGGATTGCAAATTCGATGATCTCCGCAAAGAGGGGGGATTGGGGGAGGACACTAACACAATTAGTCGGAGGCTTCACGTTGCAGTTGCTCCAATGGCGACTCAGCGCCACTGGCCATCTCCTCCTCCTCCGAGTAGTCCTCATCGTGGGTGTGAGTCACCACAGTGGGCGTAGATGGGCGCGTGTGCACAATAGAGCTCTGTAAATAGAGCTCAGTTTAAATATACAATTGTTTCAAACACATAAATACATATTTCGGAATTTAAACAGAAAGTTGACCAAAGCGAAAAAAAAAGATTTAATATTAAATCAAAAACGAAATTATACACTAAAAAAAAAGATGAACTAAATTGTTAATGTGAAAATAAATAAAAAGTAAGCTGTTAAATATATTTCTCTAAGGCAGAGCATGTTTTGCATGTTTTTGCGTTCAGGGTATACAAATTGAAAAATTAAATTAATTTTTCTGCTGTTTAAGAGACTTGACAAAGATTTAAATACTATAACAAACTTCAAAGTAACATTGTGCCAGACCAGATCTATACACAAGTTACATTTTGGCTATTACGTCACGAATCCGTATTTAAGAATAAACTGACAGTTTTTCGACCAAAAACTATTGAGCAAAATCAAGCACAAAAAGGAGACTTTTCTTTTGTTTTCTCAATTTGTATGACGTACGACTGTAATGGGCGTGGTTCCTGGATATGCTCATATATCTATTTACTATTATAACTCACAGCGCGATGTAAGTCCTTGCAGTCCTTGCCATCTTTGGCGTCCTTGGCTTCCTTGGCATCCTTGGCATCTTTCACATCTTTGACATCTTTGACATCCTTGACATCCTTCGCAGCATTGACTGCCGCGTTGCTGCTGCTGCTGCTGATGGACACAGTATCGTCGTTGCGCAGTGCCGAGCTGAGCTTGGAGGCAGTAATGATGCTACTGGCATCCTCAATGGCCGCTGACGATGAGCTTGAGCTTGAAGGCGGCGCGGGCGGCTGATGGGCCTGATCGTGGGCGACCGTTGACTCGTGTGGCAGCAGCATGGCCGGAGCGCGGAACATATAGGAGAACGGGTAATAGATGAGATTGAGGAGCGTAGCGGCATAGACGTCGGCATATCGCACCACCTGGCTGGAGAAGAAGGTCTGACGTGAGCCCGAACGGAATAGGGAGCCCATCATGCCATAGGACATGTCCATCTTGTGTGTGACGTCACGTATACAGGTTCGCAGCTGCGATATATCCGGCTTGACTTTGGCACTGGAGTCCAGATCACGATACAGATCGCCCAGCTTAATGTCCAGATTCTGTAGCTCCGCGAACAGCTGGCACTCGTCCGTCCACACGTGCAGCTCACGAACCAGCTCCGGCACAATGAGGAACGTGCGCCAGCCGCGTATCTTCTTCGACTTGAGTATGTCGCCAAAGATGTGATCGCCCACATAGAGCACATCCTTGCCCTTGGCATTGATGAACTTGGTGAATAGCTCGCACGATCCACCCGAATACACCTGACCCGGCTGCAACGGACCGATGTGCGTGCCAATCTTTAGGCCACCCGTCTTCGTATCCACCTGACGCAGCACGGTGCCCTCATCGAAGAACAGCGGCTTCCTCGCATCCACCACAATCACATCGAAATAGCTCTTCCAGTCACGATGTGGCTCATCGATAGTCGCGCCGTGTGGAAAGTCAAACAAATACGTCATGATCTCATTGGTGTAGGTGTAATCGCTGTTGGTCAGCATGAAGAGCTTGGCTCCAGATTCGCGTAAGCGCGACAGGACAGTTGGCAGACGCTTGTCCTTCTTCACATAGTACGCCATGTTCTGCAGGACGACACATGAAAAGATTCAGCAATGTTTTTATATATATGTAAAAATGTATGCTGTATATAGCGATAGATGAAAATGAGAGCGAAGAGGAATATTATATAGGAAAATGTTCCCGTACAAAGTTTGTGACATGTGTCAACCGAAACCAAAGAAATGTATATATGAGGAACAAAGTTTTAATGACTCATGTTGTGCCTATTCAGAGAATACATTTATGATTGACAGAGTAGAATTAATGAGCGTATATAGTATTGTGTCGATTTGAAGTTCATAGAGCTAATCAAAAAGGTTAATTAAAGGGTGTGACTTACCTGTGTGGTACGACGCTTCAAATCGCCATCGGAATGCACCCAGTCGACGGCGCGTCGCACGTCTTGGAAAATCGACTTATAGGTAAATAAAAAATCACCAGCTTTGATGCCGCGTTCAACGCTGTTGAGTATACAAATAGATACAGATAGAGAAAGAGAGAGAGAGAGAGAGAGAGAGAGGGAGAGAGAGAGAAAGTAGGTGGAAATAGAATAATAGGCAACAGAATTATAGTTTCGACTATGTGAAACCTTGGCCATGCCCACAACTACTCAACATATTTTGAAGAATTCCAAACTCACCGAACGAATTCATCGCTGTTTGTAAAGAAATCGGTTAGACAGGCCAGCAAATAGGTTTCCGGTAAGTTGAATAGAGTGTTCAGTACATAAACCCTGGACTCGTCCAGTTTGAGAAACTTATTGGGATACAGTTCGTAGACCTGATGACTGATGCAGAGGGGCTTCAATTAATAGCATGTAGAAGTTGTTGTTGTATGGTAACACTTACTGCTTGATGAACTCAAAGCCATGCACACAGACCAGTATATTGCCATAGGCATCAACTTTGAGCAGATTTCCATAGAGCGTATCGAACCACAGGCCACGCACTGGAAATGTTGGATCATACTCGAACTGCAATATCTCCTTCGGATAGCCCATTGAGACTAGGCGCTCCTTCACCAAATTGAATCCCAGCTGCTCATATTGCGGTGATTTGTATTCTAAATGAAGCAAGATACAAAATAGTAAAATGAGTGGTAACTATTTGTAGTGACTCACCAGCGAGTGTATAATCCATATCGAAACCATAGTACTTAATATTCTCCAAATGCAGCGATCGGTTCACAAAAACTCTGCAATTAATTAAATTGTGATTGGCATTAATAAAATCATTCGGCTATAAGGAAAAAAAAACTGTTTTATTATGTATATACATAAATAAATATAAAGCTAAGTAGTGGACCTTTTCAAATGGAAAACCCAATCTAATTTCGAAAAATTGAGCAACCCGACGCCCGCTTTAAAAATACGGATAGTTTTTCCTGGAGGAATATCAACTTAAGTTGAAGTCAGTAGTTAATATATAGCATACCCACGGGCGCTGAATCAAAGGTTCTACAGCTTCTTATGCTGTCAAATATACGTACATACAATTAGATGCTTATAATAATTTAACTGCCAACAACTATCCATAATATAAAAAGATTTCATTTATGTTAAGATGCTATATACAAAGCAATATATGTTTATCAGCATCCTTAGTTTTAGGAACAACATATTTTTGTATTTTTTCAAGACATCCGTGGATTGCCAAAGCCTTTAAATGTTTGTTCATAAAGTTATGCATATTTTGTTGAGTTGGCATTCACCGATGACTGACGCTGGTAGAGTTCAATTCCAATCGGGCTATCACAAAATTACAATTCGCTTCTTAATCATTGACTTGGCTGCGGTTGACATCCGCTGCCGCGAGGTCAAAAGTTTATCAAGTCGCAGTTGCAGTGCGCCAATGTCGCGGAATCGAATGAAATTAAATTAATAATATATTTATGTACATACATATGTATATATGTACATATATATATGTAATCAATTGCTGTAAAATGATTTTCAACTGTTGTGCAATGTTTCAAAGATAGGACTCGACGCGGCGAACGATGTCCTCGTTGCTGGTCCCTTTTGCGGCCAACAATTAGTGTAAGGAAAACTTGTTGTGGGCGACGACACGCTCTCCCGTCCATTTGGCCACTCACAACTTTGCTGTGGCAAGGACACGCCCACCAGCGACGAGCCCCCATTGCGGCAAAACTCATTAGAAGCAGCAGCAGCGTTGCGAAAGTGGGGGGCCGAAGGATGTGGTGCGAGGGGCTCGCTTAGTTTGCGCATTCTTTTTGAGTTGACCTCAAAAAGGGATGGAAAAAGGGGCATGCGAATTTCATTAGGCAACTTGCAAAAGCTTTCAAGCCAAATTGAGATGTTTTTTTCTTAATAATTAGTTAGCCGATTAGCAGAGTATCAAAAAACGATAACTATTGTTAAACGATTAAAGCTGTATTTGATCATGGCAATAATGAACAAAAACATTATACAAGACTCAACTACTCATGATGAGCTGTAACTATTTCTTAATCTAAATCTTAATTGCATTTTACCTTCAGCTGATGCCAAAAACTTTGCATTGAACAAAAGCTCTTAAGTAGTTATTCAAGAAGCTTTCGAAAGCACATTTTTTTATTTCAGCTTGCGTCAGCTTTTTTTTTTAGTTTTTCGCTGAATTTGGTGGTTGTTATTGTTGTTCAGTGCACTTATTTATTTTGTTGCCGCTTCAGTTGAAAATTTGCCAAATAAGCGAAAAGTTGCATCCTTGCGGCAGACTCCTGCTGCTATTTGGGATTTGCTTGTTGTTTAACCCACATTCGAAAAAGTGCATAAATCGGAGAGGGACGGACAGACAGACAGTCAAACAGAGGGACGAACAAGAATTCAAAATATTTGCAAGCACACAAAAACTATAAATTTTATTATTATTGCAATTATTTACATAACGAGAGAAAAATAGAATTTCATTAAGAATTTTCAGAAATAACCAGAAAACCCCAATAAAGTCCGGCTGTTGCTGTCCCTCTATAAATAGCCAAAACTTAATGCAAATTGTCGCTAATCTGACGATTTCATTTTGCTGATGCTGTTGTCGTTGTTGGCGTGGTTCTGTTTGCCTCTTTTGCCATAGACGGCGCATCAATTAAAAAAAGAATGAAAAAAAAAAGAAATACATAATTCTAAAAATACAAACAAAATGCAATGCCATAAATCGCTGTGGTTTATTATAGAACGCGTCGCACTTTGGCGATAATTAAGTAAATATATCTATGTCTATGTATAATTTGAAAATGTGCAGCGTTAAAAGACCAAAGTATGTGCGACCTTGAAAAAACAATTTCAATCAAGGGTAAAGCAACTAAGTAACTAACTAATTCACCATGGGTGACGCAAGGTTGTCGTTACGATGTAGGGGCTTTGAATGAACTAAGATAAGTCAATAAAGTCGGTATTCAGGGCGATAAAATTGCTGACCATCTACCCAAAAGTGCAGCCAGTCCACCTTTCTGGGTGGATGCGAAAAGCAAGCTTCTAAAGAAGCCAGACATTGTAAGCAAGATCTAGTTTAGACTAAATACCCAATGTATGCATAGAGAGCAAAAACTATCTTCCGATAATTAAAAGTGTCCGTAACTTATATATATTGTGAAAATCTGTCTAGAAATAGACGCGATAGTAGATAGTCTGAGATTTACCCAGCTCTCTCTGAACATAGGCAAAATCATCATCAGGCTAAGCAAAACATGTCCAAGTCAGACATTGACTTTAGCATTATTTTTGCATAACACAAAATGGAAAAATTAATGTTTTTTGTTTTTTGCACTATGACATTGAAATTTACTTTAGTCATTTGAAGTGTTATTATGTGTTAAGTGAAATACGTTGATTTTTAAGGAAAATAAACTATCCAATTTTGCTTCCAGGCACGCTAATATTATTATTATTATTATTCAATAATTTCAATAACTTGTCGAACACTCTTTCTCTGGATACACAGAAAGTTTACTTCCTATGACTAAAGTTATATCTTTAAGTACATTAAGCGTAAATCAAAGCAAAGTCTTGACCTTAGTGAAGTGAGTGGTTACTTAAAGAAATTTAAACACGATTCGATCAATATATCGCGAATAGTTAAACTCAATATAATTAATGTTTTGTGATGTTTCGCTTTCCACATACATTTATTTTGCGATGTGAAAAACGTGGCAACTACGCACTTGCTCACACAAACACACACACACACACACACACATACATATACGTATGTACATGAGAATTGATGTCCTTTAAAAATGAGAGCGTAATATGGCGTAGGAGCAATATAAATTTATGGCTCTTTATGTATGTAACATCAAAATGCTGTAATTGGCTTTTTATGAATTGCGCACCCATCATTACGAGTAAAATAAATGTGTATGTACGTATGTCTGTATGTATATATATATATATGTATGTATGTCTGTATGTGATTCAAATAGTGTGATGAAGTGATCAGGCGTTGCGTGGACGCAATCAAGTGCAAATCTTGTTATTGCAATTGAGATCATGAGAATGTATACATATATGTATATGTATATATGTATGTGGCAATATATGTACTTATTTTCGAATGCTCGAATACATTGATAATGCGATTGCCAGCAATCAAAACTGATTACCCAAGTGCATCGGAGAGCAAATCCCTGAGCACGTTAACTCAAATCGCAAAAACATTACAAACATTTGTATACAGACAAAAGTGCAGAAGAATGTTTTCATGGCTGAAAGAGGTCTATTCTTGCTCTTTAGCAATTAATGTTGTTGTTGGTGTTGTTGGCGCTGTTGTTGTTATTGTTAATTGCCATTTTAATTGGGCTGTTGACATTTGCATTTTTTATTAATTAACAGATTGTTCTGAATCAACAAAAATGTTGTAAACAATATTTTTGAAAGTTGTTCTGCTGCAATGGCTGTGAATTATAAACGTATCAAAATGGAATAAAATGTTGTTAGCCAAAAATGAAATCATACAATTTGTATATTTATTAAGTATATTCAAGTGCAATTTTGATAGATGTAAAAGATGTAAGCATAAAGCTACCAAGCAAAAGCCCATTTTATGTATTTCCACATTTTCATTTACATTTACTCTACAATCGAATTATTTTTATATTAGCTGGGCCTTTGAGGATAAGGCCTAAATGGTTGTTCATAGGGTTCACTCTTCAAAGGCTCAGCTAATGGAAACATAATTTGATTGTTTTCCTTTTTTTAGACTGGCTTACCATATCGCTTAAACTCTCCCTTTTAGCATCTTAGCTCGCAAAAAAAATCACATATCACAAAAATATGCATACAACATAAAATAAAATACATAAAAATCGAATACTTCTAAAAAGTGGAAACACAAACAAAACTTTATATTTCGAAAAATACGTTCTAAAATTCACATAATAGAAATCGAATTTTGCTCACTCGACACTACTGTGTCAGAGGTTAGCTATTGTCTGCTTCAGTGTCTAGGGTTCGGTTTTTATAATTATACTTTCTGCATAATAAGCGGAGTTTCCATTGCAGCCAAAAGTATAAGCAATGGAAAATTTAGGTTTCCTCAGCTCATTTTGTTTCATATTTGACGAGTATGTTTGATACTTACGACTTTAGCGGCTGTGACATGGTTGTTGCCCCAACACCTGCCACTAGATGTTGTGTTGTTTTTGCCTTAAAATTGGCATTGCAGTCGTTTGAGTTTGAGCTTGTACTGTTATTGTTGCTATTGTTATTGTTATTGTTATTGTTATTGCTGTGCATTGTGCTCCGGTTCAGCTTATGCGATAAGACTTAAGCATTTGTTCATGGGTTTTCTTTGCTGGGAAACTAAAGGATGCCACAACTTGCACTAACAAAGAAATACTAATATTAAATTGATGGCTTTATAGAGGATGACTTGAAACTGGTTAGCGATACAAATGTAAAGATATGGCCATCCTGACGTATTATTGATCAACTGTAAACATTTCATTGAGATCGGATAAGAAACACAGCATTTAACAGATGGGTGCAGACTATCTGCTAGTCGAGCACTCCCGACTTTAGTAATTTCATAGCCTGATAACTCTATCAACATTTCTTACATTCGATAATAAAAAGCATATCCAAGTTAATTATTTTATTATTATTCATTTGGAAAAAACCGAGTAAAAAACAGGCTGCTCATTTTAGTCACTCATTAATGAATGTACGAGATATTGGGCATAATGGAATCTGGCTATAAGTTATTCTTACAGTACATACACATATTATTACACTGTAAACATAAGAAGGACATTTAAAAGAACGTGATTGGAATGTCTTTTTTAAGGTTAAGATTGGCAGACTGGGAAAACGCGAAACAAGCAAAATGAAATAAAAACAAGTAAGAATTTTTACTTGTTGTCATTGTTGATAAGTGACTGGGGAGTGGACGCGGCGTGTGTGTGTGTGCGTGTGAAAGGACAATTCAAAAAGAAAGTACAGAACGCAGCAAGGATATCAAGTGGCTGTTATAGCTGTTATCCTTGCATCGAAGTGTGAATGACAACATGTCAGTAAATAAGTGAAATGCGCCGTATCCCTTCGAACACTTGGCAGTTACTCCGGCTGCATAGCAAGCATGATAATGACAATTTACGCCATTGTGGCCAATTACATGCAGCATGCAGCATGCAGCATGGACACGGGTTACGGGTTACGGGTTACGGGAGAGGACCATAACATAACAGTAAGTGAGCTTATAACGCTCATGGCTTATGGCACAACAGGCGACATCCTTTCAATTATGCAATTGTCGGGGCCATTGTGTGCTTGTGTATCTGCTGTAAATACTGTCGCAATTTGCAATGAGCGTGTCGAATTGATCAATTTGCATTTTGTTTTAACAATAAATGCAAATAAACTTTTAAATTAGTCACAATTTGTATTGCAATCAAGTTAAGTGTTAGCCGTTTGGTTAATTAAAGCTCACTTGGCTTGCACGAACAGTGCTTGAGAATAATTTTCGAGTTTACTGATTTCAAATGAGTGGAAGACTTTGCAGCAATACATTTTGCTTGGCTGGTTGGTTACCATGGATACTTTACAAGCTTTGGCGAGACGAAGATTAAAATTGTATTTTGTACATTTTGCTCAATTTCGGTTCTGCACGCGGAGCGGGAAAGTCACGTGGGTCGCAGTGTTAATGCTGCGTATACGTTATAATGCACATTGTTGCTCCCATTGAGTTGAATTATATTTTAAAGATTATGTTTCACGCTTTGTTGCAAGTCAGACATTCAATGCTGTCGCAGCTGCTCTTCGTTGCAGCTGCAGCTGCTGCTCTTCGTTGCACAGCCACGTGTTGTGAGCTCGTCGCTTTTTTACTTTGTCCAGCGCCTGTCAGTTGCATTGGCAACATACACGAACAACACAAAACCATTTGGACCACAAGCTGACAAACCTGGCAGCGAAACAACCACTCAGCAAATTCAGACACAGAGACGAAACCATTTTGAATTACAAAAATAAATATAATATTGATTTAATCTACGACAACCTGCATTTGACTACGTTTCCCTATGCGACAATAAAGCACCTTAGGTGTTATGGAGTTGGTTATATATACGTATGGTCGTCAGAATTAACGGAAACATTGGTGGCCCGCTACTTCAAGGACCTTTTACTAACTCCCAAAATGCATGGAAACTTTTTATTGTTGACCAGATGGCAAGGTACATAAATGGTTTCAGTAAAGCTTATGAATTGTTTTCCATGTTTTTTTCTTTCGATATTTGGTACAGTTATGGTACTAAATGGACTAATAGAAATGAATGTTGGTTAGGAATCTTCTATGTCCTACTTAACACAAGCTCGTGTTTTGTCTCCAATGATAATTTCAAAATATTTATAAAATCAATAACTGAGATGCACTTCAGCTGGCATGCTGGCATCTGTGTGACTGTGACTATTCAAGGTGGTCAAGCACTTCATTCAATTACACGCATAAATCTGGCGTCAGCCCAAAATCAATTTTACCCCCCGGATAAATTGAGTACCCGAGTCAAGGTGCAGAAGCAACCAACGCACAGGAGTTGACTGCTATAATAAAATGGCCGTCCCTTTGCTGTATGTGCTTTCAATTAAAATCCAAATAGCAAACAACCACTAACAGAAACACATCCACTGTGGGACTCCAGAGAGTAGGCGGCAGCAGAGAAGGTAAGCAGGGAATCAGGGAACTTGGGCTCTTAACCACTTGATGGCCACATGCGACTTAAAAAGCATAACCACAAAGCCAAATAGCCCAAAAAGCAACAACGCACACGCACTCACGCACTCACACACTCACACACACACACAGGCGACTGAGGCAGAGTCCAGTGGTGCCTTGGGGTACGAGCATTGTAAGTCTCAACAGATTGGTGGCAGTGAGAGGAATGGGCGACAAAAATGCCCCGAAACCAGACGGTACACGATACACGAAGTGTTTGCGGTAACCTACTCGAAATGCCTATGGGACGGAGTACTCCCAAAGCAATGGAAAAAGCAGCAGCTAATCCTCCTGGCAAAAGGGGATAAGCCGACAGACGACCCGGCAGGATATAGACCTATCTGCCTCCTAGATACAGCGGGAAGAAAAAAACGCGCTTTCAGCCTGCCAATATGGCTTTCGGAAAGCCCGCTCTACCGTAGATGCAATCCAAGCGGTCGTAGATATTGCAGCCAAGGCAATTAAGGGAGCGATGAAGAATGCGAGCTTAGAACTTGCCGTTACAATGTTGGGGGCCCAAAGCCAGGGAGGCGCCAATTGCTGGCGAAAGTGATAGCCCCCGTACTGCTGCACGCAGTAAGTGTCCAATAAATTAGAACTGAAAAAGAAGCTCTCGGCACCTTATAGGCTGAGTGCACTCCGTCTCCGTCACACTGGGGAGATGTCCGCTAGATCATAATAAGCATACAGAAGGATCTGAGATTATGCGAAACTGAGCGGCGAGTGACGGAGAGTGCCTAGATAGGCAACCCACCAATAACACTTAACAATAAGTGTAGCAGGAAATCATTTACGCTGCTCAGCACAAAATTTAATAACTTCTATTTTTTTTCAGCGTAAAGTAACTGAATTGAGTCCGGAGGATAACAGCAGGATAACCAAGAATGTGATTATTTACTCAAAGGAATTACAAAACTACAAAGTAATTGGCCAATTACCAATCTGAATGGTGAATAGTGAATTTTGGCTCTAAAGTTGAAATGAAACTAAAGCACCATGAAGCATGAGTACTGGTTCAAGGGATCTACGAACATAAATTAACAGCTGGAAGTGGTACGGGGACTGTCTGCAATCAAAGGTCTTTAGATATCTTGCCATAGCTGAGTACCATTTGAAAAAATACATGGGAATCGAACCGAATGTTATTTTGGTGCGATTCCGATCATAGAGATCATAGCTTCGGTAAACTTTGTGAATAGGATTAGTTTGTGAATAGGTTTTGTAATTAGCAGCAACTATATCGCCTCCTCTAGCGAAAGCTTTAAAAAAAATTGAGTTTTAGTTAAATTTTTTGTATTTTAAAGTTGTGCTCCCGGTTCCGGTTTGACCCCCTAGTTTATTTGTATATTTAGGCAACTAGTTTGCATAAGTGGAAAAACAATTAACTGAAATACGCTTGTCGATATTTTAAATTTAATTTACTTCCATAGAAATGGATTTATTTATTTTTTTTATTGACAGCATTAAAGCTTTAATTGTTGTTGTGGAGGGAGGGGGGTTGGTTGGTGATTGTGTTCTGCTGGACTTGTGCTTAGAAATAGCACAATAACAATGAACACAACAAAACAATGCAATTAAGCACACTCACACACACACACACACACACAAGGCTTTCCCGGAAGAAATTCGTTTTCGTTTTCGTCCCTTCGAATTGAATGCGATTCGCGTCGGTTTGTCGTCCAAACTGCACTTCAAGCGAAACCCAACTGAGGCCTCTAGGAACAAAAAGAGTAAATAAAGAAACATTGACAACGACCTGTTCTCCTCTGTTGCCCACATCGAACTTGTTTAGCCCCACCCTGCCTGCCCCTGGCCCTGATCACAGATCAAAATAGTTAGTCATGAGAGCTGCGTGGGTCGCCGCTCGGCTATTTAGTTGCTCAGCGGTCGTTTTGTGCGTGTGGCAAATACATTTTGCGAACCATACTAAAAAATAAATAAATGTAACAACAGCGCTTTGAAAAGTGCTCGACTAAGCTAAATACCCTGTACTCGGGTCTGAATGCATTTTACACACTAGCTGAAGTTTCTTGAACAACTTCAGCCCTTAATTGTTGTATCTTAATGGAATTCGGAGATCACTCAAAGATGTAAGAAGAAACCTATGCAGCTGTGTGTGTGTGTGTGTGGATCAAATCGGAATATATATATATATAATAGTTTATCTAATTTATTTTTTATTCTGCTCATATCTGTAGTTTTACAGTTTGCATATTATAATTTGAGTGTGATTTCGTATTTTTCAATTTGAAATCTTTCCATTTGAAATTTTTTACTTAATTTTAATTTAATTTAATTTATTTTTTCATTTTTCATTTCTCGCAAGTCTTTTCAAGTCATTGAAAGCAGACGGAAAGATTAACAAATTGTGTCGACTTTTTATCAAAAATAAACATAACGCGTACCTTTCAATTTCGAAGTTAATTAGATGTCTTACAGTCTTAAATATATATATATATATATATATATATATAATCAATCAACTTTGAGCCACGACCCTCGACCTGATACCTCTGGCTGCCTGTTACATACATAAGCCCTGTTTTGTTCCGACTTGTTGCAAATTCTCATTTGCAGGGTATTGAAAATTACTCACACTTTCAATTTTTAAGCACATTGCGTGAGACCTTGGACCAGAGTGCGACGGAAAAGGGGCTCAGTTGTTGGCTTGAAGAGGTGTCGCGGCATAGGCAGGAGGAGGCGGAGGTGGAGATGGAGGCAAAGTATTGGGTGTGGAGCACATCTGTGCACAATGTGCGCCAGCATTGCCCAGGCTTGTCAATTGATTGAGGGCGGCTTAGCATGTGAATGGCGGGGCTAATTAGACCAGCAGTTCACCCCTCAATACAGCGACCTATATCCAAGGGTGGACTATTCCTCCTCTCCCTCTCCCTCTTCTCCTCCCCCCTCTCTCTCTCTCTCTCTCTTGCGTCCCCTATCCTTACTCATTGGATGCTGTCGGTTGGCTTGGGACAAAGGCCAGCAAGTGAGAGGCATAATTTCAATTGATCAAACGAATAAATAAAAGGTAAACTAAATTGTTTGACATTGTTGCTGTTTTCGCATGCTGGATTTTATTTATTCATCCAACTGAGAGTTGGGGGAATCTGTCTGCGCCCATGTGTCCCCAATACGTGAGAAATTGTCGACACTACTTATGTACATCTGAACTTGCTTCAAATCAGCGGCGCATCCGGTAATGCTATAAAGAGCAATTAATCAAAAAATCTAATACGCTGAATATATTATGCTGGTAATAAGTTAACAATGGAGTCACATAGAACCATTTCAATAGAATAGCAGCGATAACTGATGATGAGAGTTAGCCTTTAGTGATTGAAGTGGTCCGATCTGCACGACTTTTTTAAATGTTAGACAATATAAGATTAAATACCATTGTATACCGGCGCATAAGAAATCACATAACTGTTGAGTTAAGTATGAAAGAATCAATTTTTTAATGAATTGTTCCGATGTGGTTCGAATGTCCTTTGAAATAAAAAAGATTCTTATACAAGAACAGATTTTTTTGACCGATTATGTAATTCTGCTTTGCTTTATGGCAACAATATGAAATAGAACGTAAAGTTGCATTAGATATCCTTTTAGCATGCATAGTTTAGTTAGGATTGCCTGTTGAACAAAACAGTTGTCTATACAATATTTCATCTTTCGTCCGACGACCACAAGTCAAATTCCATAGCCAAGCGTAATAGAAACACGCAGATATGGTTATATCGAATCGGCTGATGATGCTTTACAGGAATATATGTACATGCTTTAAGGGGTCGCAGACGATTGCTGCTGGCAAATGGAATTGTTGTCGTTCACATATGAGCCCGTGGACCAACTAATTTTTGCACTCACGATTAGAATCCATTTGAGAGATAATCTTAAGAATGTTTAATTATTAACGGGGTCACTGCTTGGCAGCGGCACACAGAAGTAAGGGACTATAAGGAATGCAGGATGCAAATCGCAACCGGCACGTAAACGTTGGTGGTTCTGAATGCCAAGTGAAGTCATGTTTTGGAACCTGACAATTTTCCGTTTTCCCATTTCCGTTCCACCGATTTAGCCGCGCTGCACGAGTATCTTTTGCGTCGTGACAACACGTGGCACTTGTTGGGTTAGGGGTTAAATGGGGGATAGAACGGGAAACAGAGCAGAGTAAGGTGGTAAAAGGGGGTAGAGCGTGTGTGTGTGTGTGTGTGTGTGTAGGTGGGACACTATTATTCCCACCCCAAAATGTTATTTGCATTTTAATGACGCAGCACATTGAAATGTTATTTTAATGGGAATATTTGTTGCACATTATTTGCGCAGCCAAAAAAAACAAAATGTACCCACGCCCATTTTTGCAGAACGACTGTTATGGGAGATAATACGTGATAATTATGTGCAGTCAAATTTACGGTTCGTCAGGTGTTAATTAGTTACAACCGATAAGCAATTTGTACCTGGTTTAGTTAGTTTATTTGTTTTTCACACTTGCGTGACAACAAGGCAAAAATATTCACTAGATTCTCAAACGATGTTTATCATATGCAAAACAAGAAAAGAACGCATAAAAATCATATTTAAGTATTACAAACTACATAAAATTAAGTTCATTGAAATAACCGAGTTAATCTTCAGGTTGTTCACTCTTGACTTGGGCATTTCAACTTAAAATTTGTTCTTTAGAAATAAACGTTCCATAAATAGATGTTTGTCAATTTGTGTTCTGCAGCTATATTTATCAGCTGATAAGCTTCGATGGCAACAATAAATTTCGGAAGTTGCATTTACAGTTCGACTTTCGCCTTATCAGACTCTAGATTGTACAGTTACAGTATACATATACATATGTATATATAGTTGATCAATATACACATATGTATGTGTATGTGTAATGCTCCACAAGACTCCACATTTTGTGTAAATAATATATTGCTAGTAATTATTTAATTTGCTATCTGTAGCCCGCTCATGTGCAGCAAATACAAACAAAAAAAAGAAGAAAAAAAAGCCGCATAAATTACGGGTTACAAGCACATCGAAATGTTAAAAAAAAAATATATATATATAATAATATTTCAATGAAATTCATGAATTAAATTAAATAACTTTTGTTATTGTAGCAGTTTTCTGCTGCAGTTGCAGGCTTTACCAGTTCCGGCACCACGAAGTTGCACAAGTGACTAAAGGGGTAAAAGGGGTTGGTCGGTTTGGGGAGAGGGTGCGTGTGAATTGAATGCAATGAATTTAACATTTTAATTTAAGGCAGCGTTCATTGTTAGCAATTGAATTGCCGAACGCTTGAGAACACAACTCAAGGACAAAATGGCGGACGAGTCGGGATGCTTAAAATGCACGTGCCCCTATATATGTATATATTTATATATCTATAGAAAGGAGTCTGACAAATAGAAAATGAGGGAGATAAGGGCAGAGAGAGATGGATTGTCAAAGGAGAATCGCTTGGTGTGCACAAAGGCTAGAGATAAACCTTGTCCGCGAAAAAAATCACGTAAATGTCAATTTAGCTGATTTAAGAGAGACCCCCAAACTGAAAATGGGGTGCTATGAATATTAGATTTGAGTGCATACAAATCGTATGTGCAGAAATGTAAATGTTAATTGACGCAAATCGAGCGACGGGGAGGTAGCGAAGCAAGGGCGAATACTAGAAATGATCGAAATTGTACCTGCAATTTAAACGACGACATGAATTAGGCAACATGCCACCAAGTCCATCGCAATTAATCAACGAGAGAAAGAGAGAGCACGGGAGACAAAGAGTTGGAAAAGGGAGGGTACGTTAATAATAGTTTATAAACCAACACACACATCCCCCTAAAATATCATGCCAAACCCATTACAATATTCACCCACGCCTTTAAATATGCAACGACTTTGGCATCGTAGACTAAAGTGACCCGGCGGTGGGGTGGAATATGTTGCGATATAAAAGATTAGTGGAAAGTCATTAGCAAAATTGTTCAAATAAATATGACAATCGGGTAAGGAGCACTTTCTGTTTAGCAACATTGACAGCGAGAGCTACCTTGTACTGTAGAAATGAGATCAATGGAAAAAATATATTATGGAAGGCAGTTCTTAACTTTATAAATGAGCGTTTTGCAACACTAGATAAACAAGAAAAACGCACAACTAAAACTTCTTAAGGTCAAAGTTAATCGCACAACATATGGTCAAAATTTAAGAAAAAGTTAAAAAAAAATGAAGAAGAAACTTTCATGTGCAAATTTCGCAAAAAACATTAACCAGCAAGATGTAAGCCAATCAAACAAAATCAGACAATAACTTTTCTACCATAAAGATCGTAGACAAATTCAAAATGGCAGAAATTTGACGAAAGTCATCGAAAGTTTTGCTCAGCCAACAGTTGTTGTTGTTCTTGTTGTTGACTTAGCTGATAACGGCTACGAATGGATGATTGCAACTTTAGCAGTCGCTGCTGCTCTTACTGCTTACCTGTGGCCCAACTGACGTTTGTGGCGGTGATAGTTAATATCGGTGCCCAGCTGTAATCCATTGAGCACCGATTGATCCATGTCCGTTTCACCAATGGTTTGTGTGCGTTCGCGTGATGCGGAATTGCTGTTATTGCTATAGGAATGTGCTTGTTGATGTGGTGGTTGAGTTGGCGGCATTTTGGTATGTTTTCGTTTGTTGCGGCTACTGCTGCTTTTGCTGCGACTGGTTAGCGAAAAGTGCCAATGAGCAATGCCAGCAGCAAAGTTGCGACGTCGCGTCGCTGTCGATAAGCGAATCTTTGAGTTTAGAGCTCTCCCAAAAAGCAAAGCTCAGTTTGTCATTCACTCACTCACTCACTCACTAGCGGTAGCGGGTGAGAGAGGGAGAACGCGTGAGAGTGTACGCGAAATGTGGAAAATTTGCGTGGAGGCTACGAAGGCAGACGCCTTATCAGCTGCTGGTGGAAACGTCACGAATCTATAATGCGTAGCGCAGCAGCAGCAATAACAAAATTGCTTATTATGTGGAATGATCTTGTGCGTGGTCGAAGCTATTTGCTATTTGCTGTTGTTATTGTTTGTGGTTATCTCAGAACAACGACAGAACACCAATACAATAATCACACACACACAAAAATACAACAACAAAAAAAGAAATATAAGTAGAATAACACTTGTGTTTTTGTTTGACTTTTGCGCTGTTGAGTTTACGACGAGAGCAACAATTTCGGTTAACGTTTGGATTTCAACTGACGTCGTCGTCTCAGTGAATGCAACGTAGTAGAAATGGGAAGAAAGCAGCAGAAGCAACAACAAGAGCGAAACGAACGGCAAACAACTAAAACTGAGAGAGCGACCGCAGCTGAGCGGCGCGCGCATGCTCTACCTCGCTCTATGTCTCTCTCACTCTCTTGTCCAAAGCTCTTCGTTTTTACATTTGCGTGTTAAAGAGTAGACGCGCACTGCGTAGCTAATATTTTCTGCTGCTGTTGTTGTTGTTGCCCGTCATCGGATTTGAGGCGCTGTTACCTTAATGCCTTTTATGCAATAAATACAAAGTGTTGTTTATGTTTGGGTCGCTTCTTCATGCCACTTTGACATTTTAAGTTTTCAACGACTGACGGTCAGAGATAAATAGCTTGGCTGGGTGTAAGAATAATAATAAAAACATGGCATACACACAAGAGCAAATAAAGTTTCCAGAAATATCTATGGATGTACCGCACACTTAATTTCTATATATACATATCGTGTTGTAGGGCATTCAATGGTCACTATGAGAGTCTTTGAAGCTATTACTTGCTTTTTTTCTTCTTTCTTTTATCTTCACACCATTAGGCGAATAGCCAAGTACACTCTAAAATAGCTGGGCCATGGGGAAATTTCCAAGTGTCTGAGGACGCAATTAAAAGCAAAAGAGAAAATATAAATAGTACAAATAATACAAAACAAACGAACACATAAACAACACACATTTAAGTCGAATAAGCACAATTCAAAAATGGGATCGAGTTTGGCCGTTTGAGTTGTGCGTAGGTTTGTGACTAGGCTAAGCAGTCTATAAATTGTTGTTGTTGTTGTTTTATGTACAATTGTGGCCATAATAATAGTAGTGATGCTTCTCAAAGCATTTAATAAAAATTTGACTAATTTTATAGTGATAAAATCGAGACCTTTTCAACATATGAAATTGAATGCGCCAAAACAAATTCTTATCTGGGAATGTTCTAAAATACTATTACGAGGTCTGACCAATAAGTAATGAGACTGATTTTATAGCCGCGCTTGTGGTAACACTGCGAACCTGAAACTTCGGTCGGTTAATCTCCCATCCCTCCTCTATCGATACATGTGCTCGCGACTTTCGTACGTTTGATAGTTCTCCAGCTGTGTTGTGTTTTCGACAACGTGTTTGTAAGGCGTGTCACGAATATGGAACGACGTAATATTGAACAGCGGTTCGCGATTAAATTTTGCGTTAAACTCGCCGATTCTGTTACGGAAACGTACGGTAAATTGGTCAAAGTGTTCGGTGATGAAGCCCTGAGTCGTGCTCAGGTGTTTCGATGGCATAAAGATTTTAAAAATGGTCGTGAGAGCGTCGGGGATGAACCGCGATGTGGGAGGCCGGTTGAAGCTCGAACTGACAACAATGTTCAGCGTGTGCGCACTCTCGTGCATCAAGATCGGCGGCTAACCATTCGAATGTTGGCTGATGAACTTAATTTGAAACGAGAAACCGTCAGAAAAATTTTAACTGATGATTTGTCCATGAAAAAGCTGTGTGCAAAGATGGTACCGAAGAACCATGCCATCGTGCCTTCAGTGTGTCGCAGTTTTTGACCTCTAAAAACATCGCAGTGTTGCTGCAAGCGCCCTATTCGCCGGATATGTCACCCTGTGACTTCTTCTTGTTCCCCCAAACAAAATTGGCCGTGAAAGGAACGCATTTTGAGTCCATAACTGACATCCAGACCGCCGTGACGAGGGTACTAAAGGACATTCCAGTCGAAGCCTTCCAGAAATGTTACGAAAGCTGGAAGAAACGTTGGAACCAGTGTGTAGTTGCGGGAGGGGAGTACTTTGAAGGGGATCACATCAATGTACCTTAATTTTTAAATATACGTATTTTATGGACTTAGTCTCATTACTTATTGGTCAGACCTCGTATTTTCCAAATACTCAACGTAGTAAATTATAACCAATATAATATATAAGCTTCACTGCTCATATAATAACAAATTTAAATAATAGTTTAAAATAAAAATTATTAGATTTAAGTACTTAAATTTTTTTTTCTTAATACATTTTTTAGCTATGCCAGCATTTAATGTTTCAGTATTGAGTGCTTGTGTTTAAAGAAAATGTTCACAATTATTCAACTTTATTTTAAGTATTTCTTCTTACATTTTCCAAAAGATATGTGTGCTCTGCTATTGAACGCAACTGTTTGTATTTTTGAAAGTGAAACCCGTATAATGAAAATAAAAATGTATGCAAATCAAATGAACCGACAGTTTGTGTATGCTCTATGAGTAGTTTGACATAAGCCATGAATTTATTTGTGCCTATTTTGCATGTAAATGTGTATATATATATATATTTAAGTAAATACATTTGTTCACATACAAACGTAATCAAGATGGTTTATGCTAATTCTTGTATTTTATGATTGCTTTGACACCACCCTATTGAGGCCATATTAATCACATATATACATAAAAATGCATATTTATCAAAGTTTCATTTTGGTATGTCAACCTAGTGTAAAAACAAAGTTGATTCAATTTGAATTCTATGGCAAATACCATTTAAGAGAAGTCATTTTAATATACATACATATACTTATATATTTGGGCATATATAAAATCAGTATTCGTTCATTTATCGCTTGTACGTAGACATTTTGCATACACTGTATGCCCAATTATAATCACGATTTTTTTTTTTAGTGTTTTGTATTTTGGGCGTCGACTTATGAATATTTTATAAGCCTATACAGCTTGTCTACCCATTTACAGATATAAATAAATATTTTTTTTACTTATGCCCATTTCATCAATATTTAAATGATATGCCATATTAGGTGGCACGCTTTCGAGGCACACTCCCCTCTCTGCGCCCCTCGATTAGTTTTATGAGATCTTAAAAATAGTGCCACACAGTTAAGCAGATGGTTCAAATATTTTTGTTATAGTTAGCTAATGCTATATGTTATGCACATATACATATGTATACTATACATATATTTACCACATTTATATGGGAATCATAATGAGTCAACCGATGTTTGCATGAGTTATCTTTGAGTTATCATTGTGACAACTGGAACGATAAACATGGCAAAAATTAGAGCTTTTTTTTGGTCTGATTCTATTGTGTTTATATTTGAGTTTTGCAGCGAGTATTTACTTAATGATCATTAAGACATTAAATCAATTCTCTGCTTGAATTTCGACTGGTATTTGGTTTGTTTACGCTTAGCACAGATAACTTTTCAGCTGATTACAAATGGAATGGAGGAAAACTGAATCGAATCTCACGAAACAAAATTGAAATCGAAGTTTATTAGACGAAAACAAAAATAGCCAAATATTGACACAACAACTTGCAATCATGCCTTGCAGAGGGGAGGAGAGGGGGATAAATGTGGTGTGCATAAGTTATTTAAATTGAGCATTAAACAGACTAACAACTACTGAACAGTTTGAAGTGGGTCAATGTCGAACAAGACAGAGACAGTTAGTAAAAATACTTTAACACCAGCAGAGATACTTAACATATTAGATACATTAAACATATGTACATACATATATTCAGGCATACATTTGTACAAGTGGAAAAAGCAGTTGAAACTAGTCCAAAGTGCCCACTCAAAAATCGGAAAACTGGTTGATTATATGAGCAACATAAAAATGAACGCATTCCTTTGGCACACAGAAATTTAAATACCGTTTTCGACAGACTCTTTCACGACTGGCTGTGAACTGCATTTTGCACATTTATATTTGTTCCTATGACAGCTATATCGTGGGCTTCAATCCATTTACTGCGTTAAGCATATAGAGGAATAATGCCAGGTTGCAACAAGATAGCTTCAACGTTGGGGGCGCTCAACTTATACTAAAAATGTTTGTGCAAAATGAGGACATGCACACAGACTGATGGACGAACAGACGAGTCGTCAGATTACGAATACGTATACATTATTGGGCCGAAGATGTCTTTTTCAAGCTTTACTTGACAAGATTATATTTCCTCCACAATGCACAAATGAATAAACATTTATTTTAAATAACAAACTTTTCATTCATTTAAATTGACAGACCAGTTCATATGGCAAAGGAATAATTTATAATATTTATTATTTAAACGTAGACATACATATTTAATTGCCTGAAAATAAATATGACTTTCATGCACAAGTCGTGATTCTTAACAACTTGAAGGCTTCGAGCTATTCCAATCCAATACTTTATTGCCAGCTTAAATACAGAGTTCAAATGTACTAGGGGGCTGCATTGGGCGTGTCATTCTCATTTTGGCTTGACAATTTATCTATACATAAAATTTAACGTATTTCAAGTATATTTCTAGCACTAAAAAAGAAGATAAACAATGATGACTTCATCTTTAAGGCACTTCAAAATAAGCTAGAAGTAAGTAAGTACTTATTTGAATATATTATAATGTTCAACAACCAACAGATACCCTTTCTCTCTTTGTGAAGTGTGTATGAGGATCAGAAGTGCAGACACTTGAATACCCTTTCCTTAAGAGCAGTATAGATATTATTTTTGAATACTACTGAACATGCTTCCTGCAGTTTATATGTGTGTGCCGGTCTTAGTTAGTTAAGCCAGTTGATATGTCTGCATTAAGAGACTTTCAGATTAAGTTTTTGTTGTTGTTGCCACTACTGATTGCTTACTTGTTGTTGTGTTGTTGTTGTTGTTGTCTGTGCTCACCGATAAGGCGATAAGGTAGTGACAGTTTTGCATTCGGCATTGGTATTGAACAGCAATGCGAACAGCGCGATACGCGATCTCTCCAAAAAGTGAGGAATTCAATGTATAATATGCACTGAAAGAAATAGGTTACTTTACCAAATAACGTATCGAAACAAAGTTCTGATCAACACTTGAGTAAACGTCGGAGTAAGTCCAAAACTGAAACATACGCATATATATGTATGCAATAATGCAATGAATGAGCCGATTTCAAAAACTATAAGACTACAAACTTCAAAATTGGAATATAAGTTATTGTTTACCATACGTTCCCTCCATTTGCGTATATCGATATAATTCGATTTCGGATGGCAATAAAACACAATTCATAAGAAAAAGCCTTCTTATTGACATAGAATATCCCCTGACCTATAATTGATCAATTGTATACATTGCATTTAGATTTTGTTAACCAGAACGTAGTTGCATATTGAACAAACTAATATCAGCACTAAATATAAACCCGATATATGTTTAATAGCTTAAAACTACAGGTTATCTCTCTGTCGAGCTCTCTCGACTAGAGCACTCACCTGTGAGCCGCGTGGCGATAATACTTCTTGGGGGCCGAGCACGGACCGGGTGTGTTGGGAGCTGAATCGCTCATTTCGCTCTGCAAAAGATATCAGAGCTTTATATATATATATAATTATCATATTGAGAGCTAGAGAGAGGAATTCGTGCAACACACACACACACGCATACACACATTGGAAAACTGCAAGTCAGTTGCACTGAGCAAAATATTGCAAGATTGGGACGATGTTAAGAACAGGGCAGTGCAGTAAAAGCAATTAACTGTACAATAGAACATTCGGGCACAGCAAATATAATGCTGTGTGTGTGTGTCAGCGCATGTGTGTGTGCGTGTGGCTTTGTGTGTGTGTCTGTCTGAGTGACACAATTGGTACATCAAGCTAATGAGCTTCTCTGCAGCTGATTGATGTCAGTCTGTCTGTCTGTACTGAGTGCGTGTGAGTGTGTGTGAGTGTTTGTGTGTGGGTCACTATCTTTGGCAATTTCAATCTTTCTGGCTCGCTCTCGCCTTACTTACTTGATAGGGAAGGTCGAAGTAGTCTCTTACGAGCTGAGCCTGAGCTTGAGCCTGAGCCTCAGCCTCAGCCTGCTCTTGCTCCATGCTGGCAACGGCTTCTTCAGACTTTGTTGTCATTGTGTCTAAGTTGGCATAGGTACAGAAGCTTTTGCTTAGCTTTGTGATCTTCCTCTTCTGATTGCTGTTACTGTTGCTATTGTTGTTGCTCTGACGTTGACGTTGACAGTTTGAAATGTTGCGACTGCTGCTGCTGCTGCTGCTCAGTGGATGCAGCAGGGCGCCGTAATAAGTAATTTGGATTTTAATTGTTATTGTGTTTGCTTTGTCTGTTTGAGTTGCGGTGCTAGCTGTTATTGTTCGAGTTATTTTTGTTGTTGTTTTTGTCGTCCGGAAAAACGGTAGATTGCTTGAACCATTGCGTAAGTTCTTCAACGCTTGCGATAAGTTAACAAAAGCCATCGAGCGCAATTGCATGCAATGTACATATGTACACATGTAAGGATGTACGTATGTATGTAAGTATATGTTTATGTATATATGTATGTTTTATGTGAAACTAAGCGATTCTAAGATCTTGTATGTGTGCTAGTGTGCGTGAGTATGCCAATGAATTGAACTACATCATTTTGTGTTGGGTGCAATTTACCAAAAATGAAACGAAGCAAAATTTTATGTTTTTAAGTTTTGGCAGCGATGATGATTTACATACATATTTATCAACATTGCATACTTTGTGACGCAGATTTCTTAATTTTCATTTGATATGCAAATTTACTCTACAAGTGTTGCGATGTAAAATTGAAAGTGTTTGTATTTTTTCGAATCCACCATATTCAAGTGCTTAGAACGGAAGCAAAAAATGAATAAATAATTATTTTTGGTTGGCAAAAATAATAATTATAATATCATGTGAGTAGAGTACGTGCCTAACTTAAATGCAATTCTAATTTATTTGTACCTAGTTGCACTTAAATAAAAAACATAGAACACAGAAGCAACAACGAAAATAAACAAAAGCAATAGGAAAAGTGAATTATATACTCTGCCCAAAAGTATACTGTGAAAATGCGACACGGAAAAGCTTCATAATTTTTCAAATATACATATGTATGTATGTATTTCTGTGCGGAGCTCAAATTGCTGCAGTTGCGTTTCTGAATTATTTGTTTTGCCGCAAACGACCGAATTGAAAATCAACTTGAATTCATGTGAAATGATGATGGAGCGTGGTCAAATATATCGATCTTTCAACTGCGCAAATGGTGGTAGCAGTAATATTCTATTTGACGCTGAGGGGGTGATCTAAAAATAAGCCTCCATAGGCCCCGTGAGCTATATGCGTGGGCGGCATTAGCAACAACAAAAACAACAACAACAACAGCAACAACAAAAGCACGAAGCACAGTACTATATGAGTCATCAACAAATTTAGTTAGCAGTGAATTTTCACACCATAAATTTGGGCATAGAATTGCGTTGTAATTAGAATAAGAATAAGAATTGAATAAGCTTTGCTTAGCTTGCTCCGCTTAAGGTTCAAGAACTCACATGCACCCACTATATACGGTATGTCTGTATGTATATACCTGAATACAGTCAGAAGAAGAATGGGTATATTCACAAATAGTTGCACTCTTTAGTTATCGTTTTTGGTTTTTGATTGTTTCTTATTGGTAACGCAATTCGCAGAAGCGTTTCATAACACTCTGGCTTGTAGCAGGTCACGTTGAATATGCATAAACGAGACGAGACGAGACCAGACCAGACAAGACGGTGTATTTTACTAGCAGCTAGTTCCAAAAATGCCTTTTCACTTAGCAGGGTAAAACAGAACACCAAAACAAAAATAAAAAAAATTACGAAAAATACATAAATGAAATGCTTGTGTTCAACTTTCTGTGTCTTCGCGTCGCGACAAACGAAATGCGAATATGGAAAATTTAGTGTGGATGGAAATGGAATTGAATCTAATTTATCAAATAGCAAATGACCGCGATTTGTTGCTGATTTGCTTGTTTCTTGGTTTCTTTTCACGAGCGCTCTATATATTTAAGTTTTTTTCTTTTAGTTGTTCTTTGCCGACGCTCAATTTCACAATTTTTCGTTTGTTACCATTTTAGATTGTAATTTTGACGTTTGCAGCGCACGCGCTCTCTGAGAGACAGAGGGAGAGATGGAAAGCAAGACAGAGAGAGAGAGTTGGAATCAAAGAGAGCAATACTGTGGAAGCGACTGAAATGCCGGCGACCAAAGCTTTCTTTCTGGTTGTTTGTAAACAAAGCGAAAGCTTCAACGGAATTCAGTAACAGCTGGCAGCGCTGTTGCTGCCGGTCTTATTACATTTTGGCGGCAATCGTTCGAAAAGGGACGCTATAAAAATGCATGTTTTTCGCGTAATGGTTGTGGAGTGCGCGATGAGCTGGTTGCTACGTTAAATTTGAACGCCTATACCTAAAGGCATAGAGTCTCGACTTGAACATATCCTTCACCCAGCTGAGTGTGGCTATAACTTTACATATTACTAACTGTTAATAACTTAACATTTTTATTTATTTTCTATTTTAATATTTTTGATTTAAGAAAATATAATAAATTCAAAAATTCTCAATCCCCGCAGAAAATTAGTGACTATATATTTTTGTTTTTTTTTTACATTTATAATATAATAATATTACAGCTAGCTTCTTAACACTATGGCAATAGTGATTCGGATTCTTTATTTTATTAAGAAGAAGCAAAGAAGAAGAAATTTAGTATTTTTTTTAAATTTATTTATGACAGTTTATTTAATTCGATTTGCGCGCATTTCGGCTGATGAGGCACTTTCTTGCACTTGGCTTGGCTCATAAATGGGGACGTCATCCACGACCAGCTCCAAAAACATCGAGAAGCAAAAGAGAAGAAAAAAGAAAAACCACATATAAAATAGAGGGAAGCCACGGAAAGAAAACAACTGCAAGTAGCCCGGTCAATAATCAATGGCTATTTGGATACTTGGTTATGTACACTAAGAAAAAAAACACATTGTAATTTAGAAAATGGTCCCAAATGAAAATCGCCCTAAAAACTAAAAAAAAGTACAATATATAATAAAATAATATTCAAATATAAAAAAAAAATTTTAGCAAATTTTTAGAGGTTTATTTTTTTTTAAATTTTTTACAAATATGTTTCTCAATAACCGAAAGTTAGTCTTAAAGTTGAAATGCAAACACTTATTTTGAAAAGAAATTCTTTCTGAAATTCAGAAAAATATTATCTCTAGACGGCCATGTCAGGATTTAGCTGTTATATGTTTTTTAAAAATACTAATATAGAATAATAAATGAAGTAAAAAAAAGTGGGACAATTTTCCTAAAATTCGGTGCAACATTTCCACCAAGTGCAGTCACTTAGCCATTTGAAAGACATCGCCTTACGCAACGTTTTAGTTTTATCACCTGAACTGCCCCCGTTGGTCAGGCTAAGATAGAGGCTGGTTGCTTGGCTGCTGTCTGCTTTCGCGGGTTGGCTTGTTAATGGGTTGGCGGGCAGACGGGTTTTTCAATAAACTGGCCATAACAAACGGGAGCAGGTCGATGGTTTCGCTGCTGCTGACTGCATGCGCTGTTTGCGCACTTAACGCCCGGGCGAACGGTAAATAAAGTGAAGTGGTCTGGAAGCGATCCGGCCAACTGCGTAGACCAGTGGCAAGCCACTAACATCAGCAACACCAGCAATAATAACAACTTTAGTTAACAATTGCAACAATGCTGCTGACCGAAACATTTGCCCTCTTGCCGACTTGTTTGGCGCAACTTATTCTCTACCTGTAACAAAATGCATGCAATCAAGGAAAAAAAGCGACTAGCAAAGCCAACGCCTTGATACTCTTTCTATTAAAAAATAAACAAAAATCAGATAAGGCTCTTAAACCGCGCATAATGGGAAAGTAACAGGCAATTCTTATGTTTAATAATAATAATAATAACAATAATAATATATAAGAGCAATCATGCTCAACTTTATTTTCAGAAAAAAAAAAATGGGAATTATAAGATTTAACATTAAATTATTAGTTAGCTTAGTTGCCATAAAATTACATTTTTTGAATGAGAATAATCAAAGTTCCATAAGTTACTTGTGGTGTTAATTTTTTTATTATTAGAGTCGACTTCATTCGAGTCAACTTCTCTCGCATCAGGTTCTGCATTAGCTAAATCTTTTGGAGAATTATCAACGGCAAGACGATCATAATCATCAATGGAATCCTCATTGCTATTGGCGGGTTCCTCTTTTGGTGGTGGCAAAAACTCGCCCACTTTTAGTTTGGAAGGCAACTTTTGCGACGCCCTTATCAGTCCATACGGTTTTAAGTGATAGATCAGATAATCGAGAACATACATTAGATTAGGACTAACGTAATGAAATGATATGGCATTGTCGGAACAGCAATCGAGACCCTTGAAACATATTGTATATTAGAATCATGAGGTTTAAGAACTGAATATCTCAGCTTACATCGTCGTTCTTATAGAATTGGTATTTCCAATACCAAAACTCCTTATCCTTACTGGGTATTAAATGGCCTTGAGGTTCGAAAGGAAACATACGTCCTCGACCATTGATATCACGCGAATCGCCAGCTGTCACATTCAAATTCGCCATGCATTTACCAATTTCGATATCCTCATTGATAACTGTGCCAGGCAGACAAATTTTGGGATTGGGAATACCCTCAACGACGAAGCGACGCAATGCCTCGCGACTCAACACGTAGCCAGCTCCACCTGACATGTAACCCTGAGTCACGAAAGGCTTGAACTTGTACCCAAAGTGTACAGGGGTCTCCGGGTTGTACGGATATAACATATAGCGCAAATTCTCAATTATAGCATAGGTGTCATCATCAGCTTTATAGAACCAATCCGCATCGTTGAAATGATGTTTGTAAATATATTTAGAGGCCTCTTTTACCTTGCGCCATAAATTCTCTCGACCCTCTCCCACATCCAGCTTCACCGTAGGCAGTACATCATTCGCTCCGGAGCTCATGAACAGTAAAATATTACAGCGCTTGCCCCAAGTGCGCTTAACATGAATGGCCTTCAGTTTGTGGTTATTCGGATTAGTCATAACCCAGCAGAGAAGACGCACATCCTTCTTTAGTTGATCGGCCAGCGAGGTATTATCGGTTGGATGATCATGCTGAACCATATAAAAATGTGGCATAGCATCATCAACATCGGATGGCGGAGAACGGATATTAGAGTCAGTTCTGCCCAGAAAGTTGGTGCGTTTGATGCTTTCAGATATGGTTGTGTAGGAAATGAGCTCGGCTATACAAAAACCAACTATGAGTCCAATGACAAGGTACTTGCGTGTTTTTGGAGGACTTGCTGCAATATTTTCAATTATCTTTAAAAACATTTTGGAACTCTTGCGGGAATTTTGTACGATTACCTTCGTATAATACAAACTGTTTTCCCATATTGACTAGACACTTTGCTTGATTTGAACACAGAATAGGCAAAATATTTCGGAGCCGACACAAATTATTTGGAGCTTGCGAATCGACTAAGCGCCGAATATGTTGGCTGTCTATGATAAAGATAATAAAATGAAGGGTGTAACACGAATCGACAATTGTGCAAACAAATTGAATATGAATATGCACAGGTGTTTTATGTTGCTATTGTTTTTGTCGGTCTATTCTAATGTTTATCTGCGTGAGCGCGACTGTTTTTTTGATACACTCAAGAGCAGAAATTTGAAATTGCAAAGTTGCCATGTTGATATTTTCAAATTAAAAATAGAAAGTTATTTCAGCAGTGTTATTAACAATAGATATTAAGGCTAGAAGCCAACGCTTTGCCTTTTCTGCCAAATCTTCCCACAGCAAGAGTTCATTTTGACGAGATCGATAAACGAGAGTTGTGCAAAACAAACGAACAGCTGCAGCAGCCAGTGGATCAGCTAACGCCCTTTATCAAGAGAGAGAGAGAGAGACAGAGAGAGAGAGAGAGAGAGAGAGCGCTGCTAACGCTGGCTGCTGCAGCTCAAACTGCACTTGGCTAAGTGTGCATATATAATTGAAGCTAACAATAATCTATTCATATTATGCCTCGGAGGGGCATGAAAATTAACAGTTATTTGCTGCTGCCAACAGGCAATACAAAGACAAACCTAATTTAAGTCGGCGTGGCCGATGCCGATCGAGTGGAGTTTATGAACGCATACCCCCGTCAAAAGAAAAACCCGCAGAAAACCCGACATTAAAGTAGTCCTCAATTCATTTTTAAATATTAACAAGAAATTTTATCGAAAATAAATATGTAAATATTAATGTTGGACCCATCTGGAATATAGATGCAAGCGATGTGAAATGTTAGATGTGCGAATATAGCCTCTTCTCATCTCTGTACTCAGGAAAAAGTCGTCCTCAAATCACCTTATTATTCAGAAAGTATATTTCCAAAACGGAAAGTTATTTTCTGTGATGCCCAGGGCTTTTCATTTCTTGATTTTAGAGTGAAAACTATATCATATTTCGATAGTTTTATGTTTTGATGTGTACACAGAACTGTAGCATTAGCTTTATTGTTGCTCATAAATGTATTAAGCACAAGTTACACAAGCATTTTGGAGAAGTTTTAATATATATATAATTTCATTTGAAAAAACTTAAGATTGTACGGAAATTCAGATCTGTGGCTTATCGACTTGCAATTACCGATTTTAGCAATTTGTATACAATGACAATAAATTGCTTAGTGCTCTGAATTTCAGAAAGGATTTTTCTCTAAAAGATTTAAATTTTTAGAAATATTTTCTTCTATTTATTATTATATTATATTTGTGCTATATTCTACTATTAAGAAATACATATGTGAAAAATATAAAGGAAGACTGTGGCAGCAATCATTCAATTCTTAAACTGCTTTTGCTTTTCAATAGGGTATTAAGCCCAAAATAAACCAGTTGGCCATGTTCATGTGCAAAGTGCAGACAGTGCCAATCGTTGCCTTTTGCTGCTGCAATTGTTGTTTTTGTTGCTACTGCTTTTGTTGCTTGGCGTCGCAAATTTGGTCAAAATTGCAACGAGTCGTACCTTAATTATATTTGTTGTGCCCGTGTCTGGGTTGGATTTTTCCGATCATGTTTGGTTTTTTCTATTTAAATAAATGTCGTTTTTTTGCTTTTTTGTTTTTGTTTTTTTGTTTTTGTGTGTTTTTGGTCTGTTTTAATGAGTCGAGTGGTCGACGGAACGGACCGCGCCACGTATGCGTAGTTAATTCAGAAATCACAGTTAGGGGGCACAACAAAAACAATAATTACCAGAGACAGCCACAAGTGGAGCAGCAGGCAGGAGGGCTGTGGGAGGGTATACACATCAATAACTGAGCCTGGACAGGTGGATAGGGATATGGGGTCCTTGACTGCCAGAAAGGCAATCTCATTGAATACATATAAGCGAGCGGAAATATAATACGTATGTATGTAATGCCGTAATATCAGTCGGTTATTCCAGTTTAGTTAAGTTAGTTAGTTCATTTTTTACAAAGACGATCTAGCATCTATTCGCAATATTACTGAAATATAATTTAACTGGCTAATAATGGAAACTAAATGTACAGATCTCTAAACTATGAATTAAATTATTAGTTGGACATGGCTATATCGACTCAACTGTTAATACTGATTAAGAATTTATATATATTTTGACGGCCTTTGATGTGCCTGCCAGCCAAAACAAAACACTTGCGAGCTGCATACTGGTCAGGAAAGGATTTCGATGCTTGTTAGATTTGAAGACGTACTCTAATAATTGTAACTCTCACATTGATTTGGCATTGGACCCTTGAGACTGCCTATGGTTAACAGTTGAATTAACTTTGCTTGTGAAATTTCTTTGATTAGGATGCATGCATTTAGATATTTATTCAAAGAAACTTATTTTAATATATATTGTAACGACCTTAACCGCAATAAAAATGTAACTTAAATTAACGTAATATATAATTAAGAAATGTGTTTTTTATTCTTTAAAAGGATATCATTAGAATTTTCTTACTAATTTTAAGAATTTTGTTGTATATTTTGAAAGTATTACATGCCGAATTCAGGCCGATTTCATTTCTAAGTGTATGCATGTGGCAACAATGAAAAGTTGTAGACGGCTGATTGAGCTTAGAGAGTTGCATAAAGTTGACTACCAAGTTTGCTGCAGTGAGCAGCCCAAACTCTGAAGATCTACTATATGGTCTAATCCATGGTAGCTTAGCATAGGCAAACCTAATCCTTGCCAGCTCAACCACAAACGACAACAACAACTGTCTATGTCTGTCTATCAAGTTCACCTCGAAATTGGCAGTCTCAGTGCACATTCCAATCGAATGCCTTCTCGGCCAACTGGATTTTGGTTCAGTTCTGGCCAAAAAAACAGAAAACAAGAAACTAATAAAGCAACTCAATTAAGCAGCAGCTGCCGACGACGCTGTCAAAAATATATTCCCAATCAGCAAACGTTTTTAGGGGTTTTATTCTTGTTATGCTTCCTTCTTTTTGTATGGCTGCCGATAGGCAGGACGCAAGGCCGGTGCACATGCCAGACGATTTTTTGCCAATAAGTGCGTATATAAATAAAAATGAAACTAATTTCATTAAAAGGCAGTCGTTGGGCAGCAACCAGCACCACCATCAGCCATGGAGAATGGCTTTTTGGGCATCAACGCACAACGCCCATGGCTCCTACCCACACACACACACACTCACACACGCACACACGCACACGCACACACACACACACACACACGCACATACTCATTTATGTACATACTCTGCTCTGAGTGCCCCACAGCCAGTTCAAAAATGAGGTCGCCAAAAGACTCATGCAGCTCACAAAGTCTTTCATGGCATGTCAACAGTTGGTTTCAATACTCTGCATCTGGGTCTCTCTTTACTGTGGATTATTTTGTTCTGCTCAATTTGGAAAACAGATATTAATTATTTATTTATGAACGTTAACTATAATATAAACAAATAATATTACAGGTAAGTGCAATACCTATCAGACCTTCATCTCTTCTAATAATAATAGTGATTTATCAATTGGAATTGTATATTTGATCGACATTGGTGGCTGAGATGGCTGATAGATGGGATATGGTGCAATGCAACAATTAGATGCAACATTAAGTATGCGTATCGGTTAACTTGACTGCATTTAAACAATCATTTTGAAAATTAAACAATTGCATGCAATCAAGAATTATTCAAGGGCGTGGCGTGGAGCTTACTTGCCAAAAGTGTATTGGACAGTCGTTGTGCGGCATTTGGAGTAATCAATTTTGTGACGCAATGTCGTAGCCTGCGTCGTTTGATAGTCATGCAACGAGGGGCGTTGGGTCTTTGTGGCGTGGGGTACTGGCAGGCGGGTGGAGCCAGAGGGTTCAGCACAATTATTTATGCGTCGTGTGATTTGTCGCTCGATTCGAGACGCATTTTACATAAGCCGCCAACAGCTGCACCGCCATTCACATTTTGATTGCTCCGAATCTGAATTTCGGTTCGACTTTGTGGGTCCGATAAGTACAGCGATAAGATTTGGCATTTCCTGGGCAACTGACAGCCGCTGTTGTCACATGCCACATGCCACATGCCGCATACAACGCTGCATGCGCCTTTAGCCAAATTGCGTATACGCAGCATTGCCCAAGCCAAGAAAATGGATCAAATTTACAAAAACTAAAAAAATGTCAAGAAACAAAAACTAAAAAATTGTTGTGCCCATTTCGAGTGCTGCAGCTAATTGCTGCACTTACGCGCAATTATCTTCGAATTTTTAGTCTGCCGCTTGCAACATTTTAATGCCATGAACCTATTATACATAAACACGTTTCTCCCAGCCAACATCAAGACTTAGTAGACATCAAATTGGCTTATAATCAAATATAATATTAAATCATCTAGAAAGACCAACGAAACTTGTAAACTATTTTAATCGAATGATTTGAGAATAAATCGAAATCTTTATATAACACTCAGAGCCTGAGAATCTGCCCAAAATTAGCACAGAATCGCAGTTTAATCATCATTTTCCATTGAGTTCTTAAAAATGCAAATTGATTGCAAAATCTGTGAGCAGTGATGATAATTAAAACAATTGTTAACAACAGCTATGCTAATGGGTCTGTCGCTGTTGTGGGCGTTGTCAAAACCCGTTCACTTTGTAATTGTTTTTTCTGCGGACAAATTTGTTCACATAATATCTGCAAATGATTGTCAAAAGTTGGCAAACACAACAGTTTGAACCGCCAAATCATTATCATTAAGCCAGCAAAGTTAGTCGCGTGCAGCTATGCAGATTATTTAGTTTCATTTTGAAAATGAAAAAACGTCAAAAAGTTCAGAGAAATGCTATCACAAAAAGCCAAATTGACAGCTGAGACTACTAAATAAAAAGCACTTCTCAGATTGTAATTAATGTTACTGTTATATATATTTCTCGACACTTAAAAGTATCTCTATGAGATGGCCCAAGCACAGCTGTTAAATATATTATTTTTGTTTCATTGCTGAATTTCCTTTTAAAAAGTTTTGTACACTCAAAGTGTGGAAGTGAATAAATAAAAAAATAAATAAATAAATAAAAAAACAAATTTCATTAAGGTCGAATAAGAAACAAATTAGTTATGGTCGAAAACTTGTGACAACTCATTTCCTTTGTCGATACATTAAATAAATGAGTGAACTAAAGTAATCGTTCATAAAAAAAAACTTGTTAAAAAAAGAACTCGTATCGTGCACGTGGAAAACTTCAAGTGCTTTACGAATGGGTCTCAGGATTTGACTCGGAATTTCTGCTAAAATTGCAGTTATTCTTGTTTGGCCTAGTTTGTAAATTGGATTTTTTTTCAATTCATTCTCAATTTATTTTTTTGTTCTATTGTTCTCACGCAGCAGCCGCCAAAAAGGCGCGGAAATTGGGCACCCAGCCACGGCCAGCTTATGTATCCATGCGTGGCTCCAATTTCGCTTTCTGTAATCTGTGAAAACATTGTTGAAAATTGAACAGCTCTTTATAAGTGGGTTACTGCAAGTTGGATTTAACCGATCTCTACATAGCCATGAATAACTGAATGGATGTTTGCCTATTCTTAATCGTGTTATCTAGGAAAGCTTTTGCTAACTTCATCCCCCCTCCGCCCACTGCTTAGTATCGGTTGTCAAGATCATCATTTGGCATAGTCTCCATACCCACAATATAATAACAACACAAAATTAATGCACAAATTTCACAACAAATTAACACACACACACACACAAGCAAAGTGTGGGCGGCATTGATGTTGACTTGATTCAGATAAAAAAATAAAATGGGCGTGTCTGACGGCCCCGACGTTTCTATCGCAGCTGCGGCATCGACACGAACAATTCTACTTATGAAATAAAATGCTCGTACTAAAAAAAAAGGAAAAATCTATATACAAAATTAAAATAAAAATAACAGAAAAAACGTAACGCAGACAAAATCTGGCCCCAAAAAGAATCTCAGCTTTGTCTTTTTGAGGCGAGCGGTGTTTTTTTTGTCGGTGATTTTATTGTTGTGCTTATTGTTGTTGTTGTTGTTGCTGTTGCTGCTGTTGTTGTAGTTGGGAGGTGCGGGCACTGTTGCTTATTGATTCCAAATTTGAAGGCTGAATTTTAATGTGCTTGGCTTCGTATTTATAAGCACTTACCTATATAAATATACTCTAAAGTAGGCATCTATGCAAGTACTTATATATATATACATACATATGTATATATGTGTGTACGTATATGTGTGTATATGGTATATACTATATACTTTTGTGCGCTGCGACTTATTGAGTCTAACGGGCCACAGCATCACCTTAATTTGCAACAGTGGGCCATGCCCACACGTACCACCAGAGGTAAGTGTTTTTCCAGCTCAAATTCAATTGCTCAATCTGGAATTATGCTCTGGGCTCTGGGGCGCCACCTGACAACTTAAAATTTATCCAGCTGAAAAGTGCCTCAAATCAAAATCCATAAATAAGTATGAGCAGCATGGAGGTATGTTAATAATAAGGCAGCAGAACAGTATATAATTAAAAGCAAGGTCTACACACTCAGGAAAGAATACTAATATTAAGAATACTAGAATGTTTTCCATGTTTTTTGAAATAATATCTACACATTCAAAAATTCAGAAACAATAAAATGTCTTAAGATTTGCAAGACTTCCCTTTTATTTTTCAAAAATATATTTCCTAACAATGGAAAATATTTTTAAAAAGTTGAAATGCAAACTTTAAAAACGTAATATCTGAAATTCCTAAAATAACAATTAGATTTGCTCACCCAAATTCTGAATAATAAGATCAAATTTGGATTTTGTTCAAATATTTAAATATTATTTTGTTAGTTAACTTTAGCAATAAAAGGATAGATAGGATTTAGATTGCAAGTAAATATTTAAGAAAGAAAAAATTGTTTAACGTTCTGAAAGCGGTGTCTTTGATCTCATCACCTATAATGCTAAAGCCATGATATTTGAATACATAAAATGTATATGTATTTGTGTGGGTGCATTATCATATCATGTTCATAATAATTGGTGCTATTTAAGTTGAGCATCCATTTAATCGAGAGCCAGAGATAAACGTCAAGTTTGACATGCAAACAAGGCGTTGCACTTTTGTGGGTCGATGTCAATGCCACATCGCATACAAATTGACACACGCCGGCCATTAATCTTGAAAGCCGTGTAAATGCCATGCAAAATAGCAAAATACGAAAAAAAGCAAAACAAAACAAAACAAAATCTAATATTGCATAGTGCCGTCCTTTGCTGTTCGGTGCTTGGATGCGTGTTGATGGCCTGACAGCGGCGAGTGTTTAGGGAAATGTGCTTCCAGCCGATGTCAACAACAACAACAACAGTAACAACAACAACAACACCAATAGAAAGCAGGACAGCAGGCAGAGCAGAACAATGGGCGGCAATAACAACAAGAGACAAATACAAGAACTTGGGCTACAACAACAATGACATCAATAGGCGCAATTGAAACAAGTGTTTCGTCACGCCGTTGACTGCGACGCTGACGTTGATGCAGACGCTGACGCAGACGGCAACTGCGACGCCATTGTCCATTGTCCATTGTCCATTGTCCTTTTCTAATGGTTGACAAGCAACGGTCAACGTAAGACACTGTCCTTTCTTGATACCCTTGCCAGCGCTGTGGGCTTAGGTGTTTCTGCGAAAATAAGCAGACAATTCGAATCTGGAATCATCAAGTGATCTTAAGTTGTGTATGTATGAAATGATGTATGGATGATGTACGTAGGTCGCAGAAATGGCAAGTTTCTAGGAATTTCATTGGTACAAGCATGTATAATTAATTAATAATTGAACCTGCCAATATTTTATAAGAAGTTTCTTATAGATACGCATAATATATATGTCAAGGAACTTGAATTTCGAATTCTCAATGGCAAACCACAAAAGGGTATTCAGCCATCGCTTTGATTTTTTTATTTTTTGGATTTGTGTTGATTGTTGTCTGTGCCTTTTTGACCCAAATTGACGTGTAAAGTTGCGTCTGACTGCCGCAAAATACACAAGAACATTGCCGGTTGTTCAGACTGTTGTTGGCATTGCAATTATACAAATTAATATCTTGAGAAAAGCGCGCAGATTGCTTTCCAAATCCTAGGCAAACATTCATTCGGTGGGCGTGCCAATATGAGCAAGATTATCGCGCATGGCCATCGTTTGCTGATGCCACGAAAACTGTAAGTTTGTGCAACTACAATTTAAATTGCAGCAGCAGCAGCAGCAGGAGCAGCAGGAGCAGCAGGAGCAGCAGCAGCAGCAGCAGCAGGACCAGCTCATCCATTGCACATTCCCATCCGTACTTTCATCCCCATTGTGCATGTGTTGAAGGTCTCTGCGCATTGGATTCGCTTTTATATTTCTCATGTTTTTTTTTATATTTATTTTTTTGCTTATACTTTGATACCGGAGGTATATTGGTTTTGTGCAACGTCCGTCATTCTGTCTGTCCATCCGTCAGTATGAACGCAACTTTTTCCGACACCGTTAGAGTCTCTGTGACTTGAAACTTGGAGCATACACTGGTCTGTGCCCGCGTCAGACAAAGTGTAAAATTTGAGTGCTACGTCCACTACGTGGCTAGGAAATCGATATAATCGATATTCGCAAATCGATATTCGCATATCTCTCACAATTTTGAGGCTACAGATATCTGTAGCAGTTTTCCATCAAATTTGGTTCATAACTGGTAGCCGCCGATAACCGATAATAAATTTTTATGCCCATAATCGCCAGTTCGGAAAAAAAAATTTGGACCATGCCCACTCCCGCTTTCAAATACAATAAAGCGTATATCTCCCTCATTTTAAGAGTTACAGTTACCAAATTTGGAAGGTAGATTACTAAGATAGTACTCCATTTAGCTTAAAAGCTACAGTTACCAGATTTGGAAGGAAGATTATTACGAACCTTGTCCACAATTTTTTTTAGCCATGCCCACTCCCGCCTCCAAAATTTTCAACATCCTATATCTCACATAATTTAAGAGCTACAGTTACCAAACTTCGAAAGAAGAAAACTAGCTTATATCTACTTCAATTTGAAATGCAAACTTGGACAGTATTTCTTGGCTACACCCAGCATGATCTTAGCTACCAGTTATCAGCTGGCATTACGTGTGGTACCAAAGTATTTCGCAGTCGGTTACGCCCGACTGCAATGTTCTCTATTGGTTTACTTTGAACCCATTGAAAATGGGAAAAAAGTGTATAATGGTTTTGTGCATATGACAACAGGCAGATGGAAGCATCTCCATTCACATAATGTTTAAATATTCTTTATCATTGTCAAAAGAATAGTCGATCTACTCATGTCCATATGCATATTATGGATCAACTGAACAAATTTCATTAAGGTCGAATAAGAAACAAATTAGTTATGGTCGAAAACTTGTGACAACTCATTTCCTTTGTCGATACATTAAATAAATGAGTGAACTAAAGTAATCGTTCATAAAAAAAATCTTGTTAAAAAAAGAACTCGTATCGTGCACGTGGAAAACTTCAAGTGCTTTACGAATGGGTCTCAGGATTTGACTCGGAATTTCTGCTAAAATTGCAGTTATTCTTGTTTGGCCTAGTTTGTAAATTGGATTTTTTTTTCAATTCATTCTCAATTTATTTTTTGTTTTATTGTTCTCACGCAGCAGCCGCCAAAAAGGCGCGGAAATTGGGCACCCAGCCACGGCCAGTTTATGTATCCATGCGTGGCTCCAAAATTGGGGCCTGTCTTTTCGCTTTCAAATGCTCTGGCAACAATGGATCAGGTGGTGAGAGGGGCATGAAAAGGGGAGGCCTTTTTGTATCTTGTTTGATTTGTGATTTTGGCATTTTTTGTATAGTGTGTCGCAGGCTGCGAAAATCTGAGTTGGCTTTCGATTTTGTGGGTCGCACAATTTATGCGTTGCTCAAGACGTGACTTGGACTGCAAGATTGCTGCTTGAACCATGGAGCTTTGCAGCATTAAGCATGGATATGCAGTTATGCAATGTACATGCGTGTGTGTAGGTGTGTGTGTGTGTGTGTGTGTGTGGGGGGGGGGGCTGAGCAGACAAGTGAGAGTTGGCACTAGATTCAAGGAGCAGCTGTAACTTGTTCAATGTTTTCGCTGCAATCAACGACGCAACGCTTTGCTAGTGACTGACTTTTGTACACATAATTTTTGTAAAAAGTTTTTTGAAATTGACAATTTTATGGACTTAATCAATCGCAATCGCAAGCGATTAGTGAGCAGTGAATATTGAAGAAAAGGTAAATAAAGTGTGGCATGAGTAGAAAACAATTACTGACGAGAAGCTACACTTGGAAAAATAATTGCCCAGCAACTTAGAAATAAGCCATACTTTTGACACCAAGGGTAAATGACATAATTGTTCAGACAGCTTATTTCCAAGACTCAGGGTTTCTATTTCTCTGAATTTCAGAGTACAATTTTATAATATTTAAGAAATAAGTCGAATTTTTTAACGAAGAACTTTAACACTAATTTTTTTGTTACTTATATTATATATAATATTAGTTTGTTAAGATTACACACAAGCAACTTTTTTAGATATCTTAACAATAGATGCATATAAATTAATTTGAAAAAAACTTACGATATTACGGTGATTCAAACTTTATTATTATTTTCTGCATTTTAGAGAGTATTTTTTTCAAGAATCAGGGATTGCACTTATACTCTGATGAAATTCACTTTTTAGTAATAGAAATTATTTCTAAAATTTCGTTTTTTTTCTTAAATTTAGAAATTATTTTTAAATATTTAAGAATCTAGAAAAACTGTCAGTGCTATTTTTTTCTAAGAGTAGTAAGAACTGGCGAAAACTCGTAGAGTTAGCCATTTCTGAATGAGTAGCGAATGAGGAAAAGTCAGCTATGAGTAACGAGCTTCGTGTTAAGATTAATGAGTAGTGTAAAATATAAGTAAACGATGACGTTTAAAAGACAATAGCGAGTAACTGGTAATTTGGAGAAGCGAATATTGGGCATCTATCTTGTAGTAAACTATACATATTTGGGCTTCATTGGTTATATTATTATATCCATTTCCATTAGATGCTTGACAGCATTTCAATTTTCAAATAAGTTGAAGTAGTTTAAAGACTAGACTTATATATACATATATATTGCTTGAAATCGTTGCGAGTAATTCGTTAGTAGTTCTTCTTAATATTGTTAAGTAAACAGGCTATGCAGCAAGTTGGGGTTTCCTGCTGCCGCATGCTTTGGCAATCTGTTGCATTGGAATTTCCTTGACCGAATCAATGAATTATTTAGCAATAGTTTCCAATTAAACAATGACATTGATGTTGTGGATTCGATTAACTTGAATTTGTTTTTGTTGCAAATCGAAAGGCAATCAACAAATGGGCAGAGCAACAACATAGGGCGGGTGTTGGCTGCAAGCTGCAAGCAGCGTCTGCGTTTGCGCCGCGTTGCGTTGCGTTGGCCGCGCCTGTGCAGTGCGAACATTCACAATAGGCCGCGGCTGCCTGCTTTGCCAAAAAGTCAACGCGCAATGCGAATTGCAAACCAGTTTTCTATGGCTGCTGCTGTGGCTGGACCATATTTTCCCAGCCATATTTATGTGTGTGGCATGGTATAAATAGGCGCAAAGAACGCGACACTGAGACAGTTTTCAATACGAAGCACAGCAGCCCGGTGCAGCAAATCAATAAACAACTGCTCAACTTCTTTTTTTTGCACGTGAAACAACACATAATCAATAAAAACCCATTCAAAATGTCATTCAAGGTGCGTAACAGTGTCAGCCCAGAACTGAAGTGTGTGTGTGTGAGTATGTACAAGTACAAGTGTACAGCAAGACAGATTGACAAGTTGACAACTGCCCGACAGGATACACTGACTATTGCAGCTCTTTGCCATTTGTTTACGAGAAAGAGAGAGTAAGTAAAAGAGAGAGAGACGAGAGTCGAAGGAAAGATTTTAGCTGCAATTGCAATTATCCCTTGCATTCAGGTGTAACAGATTCAATGCTGGCTGCCATCGTCGTGGCAACAGTAACTTTTATTACATCACATTCATGGTCTATGCTACAATAACTCGTGGCACTCGAAAAGTGCAAAATTCAGCTCAGCTTCGATAAAACCATAATTCAGCCATTTGTGCAATAATAAAAAAAAAAACAATTAAAATTGCTGTAAATGCATAAACAGAATCTTAAATGCTTTTGCGGTATTCGTGGCTAGGGCTTTCAGAAAATCTTAGTGCATTTTTAACAGTAGAATGCTTCTTCACCATTGAAGATTACTAAGTCTTTCCTTATCAGCAAAATCAAAATTCAAATTGTTGAATTGGCAATGCAAACATGACGGGTCGTGAGAAATGTTTTTTGAAAAATCTGATGTTTAACTAAATATTACTTAAATTATATTATAATATATTTGAGCAACTGCCATTTTTAGACAGCATCATCGAATTAAAGATTCACAAATTAGCCAATGTTTGCAACGATATATAACGATCTAATAATATAAAGTACCACATTCGCTGAAGCTCTTTGTCCATTTTAGCTTGTTCTGAATATCGGCAGCCAAGTAAATATGAAACCAAAACAAACATGTTTAATTAGCGAAAGCCATAAGTCGATGGCAATTTTGAAGGAAAAACAAATTAAGATAATGTCATAGAAATTGAGCAGCGACCAAGGAAAAGTGGGTCAATCAAATGAGCAAAAGTCATTTCAAGTCATCCAAGTATTTCATGAGTGAAATTCAAGCTTGCTTTAATTTTTTGTTTTAATTTTATTTTTGGATGATATGTCCTTCCGCCTGCCTAAGGTCTGCTCCTCCATTCCTGTTCGGCAGTCAGTTACGCTTAATTAAAATCAGATAAATACCCAAAGACAAATAAAAGCCGCGCCAAGTCAAGCACGAGGCAGACTGCCATGCAGAAAACAAAACAAAGCACAACAGAAAAAAAAGGACATGGAAATGAAACGAAAGTGATATAAATTTTAAATAAAAAGGCAAACAAGAACTCACTGTTGCTCCAACTCACCAAGCTCTTGAATATGTATATATATTTTATTTATTTATTTTTTTGCATTTTTATGCGTAAATTGAAATTCGAAGGAATTGCTAACAAAATGTAAATGTAAAATCGCAAAAAGCAACATAGAAAGTAAAGAAATAAAGCACCCTGCAAATACTCTATCATGGCCAGACAAAATATAGGTAAACACCAGTTGACAAAATAAAATTCAATAGAAATGACAAAATAGTAAAAAATTAGCAAAGGAAGCAACGTGAGAGAAGCATGCAAGAGGAAGGTAAATTTAGAACGGATACAATGAGAAAGCCAGTAACAAGTAAATATTTATAGGAAGGCGGACAAACTAAAAGCCAGTAATGAGAAAAATGCGACAAATTGCCAATTGCGAGTAGAACTGGCAAGTAATGAGTAATGACGATGAATATACAGAGGGAATACCGAATTTGTGACCAGTTTGAATGCACGAGAAGCGAGTGACAACTAACGAGTAGCAGCTAACGAGTAGCAGCAAATATGAAACGAAAAATGATATGATATTAAGCAGGTATATGATACGATAAGTAGATGCCATATGTTAAAACAGTTTGCCAATCTCAAAGCACAACAAAAAATGGCTAAGGTCGCTTTCCAAGCAAGTGAATAAGACGCATGTGCCGCATTGCCCTTGGCAGGACAGCAATTGTACACGGCTGCCGTGTGGCATTCTTTCGACAGAGAGAGAAAGAGAGAGAGAGAGACAGACAAAGAAAGAGAGGGAAAGTGGGAAAGTGAGAGAGAGAGACAGAGAGAGTTTTCAACTACTTTGGCAACTTAATTAAAAGTTGATGCGCCTGCAATTTCCTTGTGCTTGTCTGTCGACATGTAAGCGAAACACAAAAGAGTTGTCAAGCGGCTGCTAAGCTCACCGATTTATGCATGGCGTGTATAGTGTATGTTTGAGTTTGTGTGCGTGCGTGTTGCCTGTTTAAACTGTATTTTAATGATTTACTCGTATACAGCTCATCTTCTGCGTGGCCGCAATGGCGATTGCTTGCGCACAGGCCAAGCCCGGCGGCCCCGCTGCCTACTCGATAAATGCACCGAGCGTGGATCACGCCTCCGTTGGCAACACACAGGAGCACACGGTTAAGGGACACTATGGCCAATCTTCGCAATCCGACTATGCCAGCCAGGTGCAAACCGCCCACTCTCAGTCCCATGTGCAGCGCTCCAGCATCAGCAACGATGGTGGTTTGGCGCCCGCTCATTACGCTGGTTAGTACACTCATTAATTACTCACTCATTCGCTCATTCACTCACTCACTGACTCACTCACTTATTCACTTACTCACTCACTCACTCACTCACGTTCGCACATGCACAAGATTCACAATATAAGACGCACAAGGCACTTATTGAATATGCAAGTAGTTAATATGCAAACATAAAAAAAAAAAAAAAAAAAACGCAATTCGAATTTAGCGGCGCCTCAAGCTAGCTACGCTGTTGGACACACAGCACCCGCTCAGATCCAGTTGGCATCCAGCGGACATGGATTGGCCTATGGTGGTGCCCACTATGCGACCGCCGCAGCTCCAGCGTTGGCCTATGGCGGTCATTATGCCACTGCTGTTGCCCCATCCTATGGCTATGGCGGCCACTATGCTGCCACCGCGCCCGCTCTCCATCTAGGCGGCTCGCATCTGGGCTTGGGCTATGGCCTTGGGTATAATGCTCATGCTGCTGCACCGACATTTTCACATGGTTATCTGGCTGCCGCACATGCTCCAGTTGTAAAATACGCTGCCGCCGCCGCTCCAGCTTATGGTAGGTGCCCCAAAGTTCAGTTAGCAGCCTCCTGTACATCCCCAACTCTGATCTCCGGCACCTTTTGCACATGTTAACGCTTTTTTGCTGTTAGTCTTGTAGATACGTAGTTTTACTAATTTTCCACTAATCATTTTAACCATTTTTTTGCAGCCCGTTCCTTAACACTTTAGTGATCTGAAGTTCTACTTTACTGACCAACTACACTTTCCCAAAACCAACTTGATGCTCTGTAAACACAAAGCACAACTTTTATTCGGGCCATGCCTGCGTTCAGACAGATAGCCAGCTATATTGTAGGGGAACGAGTTGCGTACTTGTAAAAAACTAAGTAAATATTAACTCTTTGACCCATGACGAGGGCGGAAATTTCAAAGCTTGCAGCGTTTTCACGAGTTGTGCACTGGCGTAAAGTGAGATAAACTTTGTGAATTTTCCACTAGCTTCTTCTGCTGACAAAAACATAAACAATTTACTTTCGTTTTTGAAAACAGCTACAAATATTGCCAAATTTAAGCATTGGACTATGAATGAAATTGAGCTGAAATTATGCAAGTTTTTAGTCAGATTTCATTTAACATTTATCAAATGATTGGATGCCAGTTATTTGAACTTAGGTCAGCCAAGCACACCTTTTCTCAAAATATCCTAAGAAACTGAAAAGTAATCGGAAACACAAGCTACTTATATTTTAGGGCAATGACCTCCATAGATAATTATCTATATAGATGATGATATGTTGCTCATGGCTTTAACGAACAAAAACTGTAATAGTTTAAAAATTAAAGACACAATTCGTCGGTAGTATAATATAATATAAATATAAATAAATGCATCAACTACAGCATGTTGCAAGTTCGAGTCTCTGCATATAAATACTTTATTGTGCGGTCTACTTGGCGTACACTCGACCAGAATTCAGTCAAACTTTTCATAAGTAATCGATAGATTAATGGTAATAGACATTATGCAATTACATCATCAATATTCCATAAATCACACACACATCAACAAATAGGGACGTATATCATATGTGAATATTTTCAATCGTTGCCACAAACGTGAAACGATAGTTCAATACTCATTCAATATATATATATATGTATATATATATAATATGAGTGGATTGAGGGTTTGTTAGCAATGCCGGCCAACGCATGGCGTATAATCAATCATTCATTCATTGTTGCCAACTACTTTAAATCATTCGACACGTGGCGGTTCAATGATCCTGATAATGATGATGACAATGACAATGATGACGATGATGGTAAGTCCTTGCTGCTCAAAGTAGTGCCAGTCAGCTTGCCAGCCATTTGGAGAAGTGACATTTGTCATTGGCTGGCCAGAGCAGCAGTCAGCGACTATCTATTTGTCAAAATGCACATTTCACATTTAGTTTTACTTTAAGCGATGTGAGAAAGTGCGTAGAGCTTTTCGTAACCACATCTGGTTACTTAACCTATTCATATATGTATATCAGATATCATATATCCTATTTCTAAATATATTAAATCAATTTGTATTGCAATTGCAAAACTTTCATACAGCCAACTACTTATTGTAAGCAGCTCTATGAAAATTATTGGTCCCATCTGCTCTTTTATGATATCTTGATTGGGTAAAGGGTAAAAGTATCATTTAAAGTCTTCTTTGTTGCGCTTGGACATTTCATACTGCTGGTTTCATACTGCTGCCTTGTTCGACTTCAGGCCATTGGCACTGCAACTACGGTTACGGTTACGGTTTTCGCTGTTTTCGTTGAGCTTTTGTTGCAGTGTAATATATGTATGACCGCTTGACAATACAAAATGGCAGACCTTGGCATGTCAGTTGATTGATGTTGACTTGTCAGACTGTTCGTATTCATGTGTGTAAGTGTGGCCCAACCTGCTCAGATTTCAAGCTGCTTCTGTTCTCTGCCCTCTTGTAACAATGACAAAAACAAAATTTGAGACAAGGTCATTCCTATTGTTGGTGATGACGAGCAGTCGTGTTTTGGGATTATGGATCCTTTTCTGATGCCTGGCGCTCGTCCGCCGTATATCAGACATGCTCCACACTGACCAGCGGCTTGTTTTCAATGCAATTTGTATTCGTTCTTCGCAGCACCTGGCATTATTGGTCACGGCATTGGACTGGCTGCACCAGCCGCCTATGCAGCACCCGCCTATGCAGCACCCGCCTACGCAGCACACGCCTACGCAGCACCCGCCTATACCACGCATTTGGCTGCTGCTCCCGTCCTCAAGTGAGTAATTAATGCCTCTGGGCTTTATAAATAGAGATGGATCGCCTCGTGCTCCTCATCATCACCATAATGAACTTATTTTTACGCAGGGCCGCTGTTGCTGCGCCCGCACTGGTGCATACATCCGTCTCTGGCCATGGCATCCACTATGGCTACTAGAGCAGCATGCTCGGGATGACCCACAGCATTCAGCATTACATCATAACACCCGCCACAAACCATCAGCGACCCTAGCATGGAGCTAGCGGCTGCAAATATTTCTCACGTGGAGCATTTATTGTTAATAATGCTTCGACCTTTGGCCATTTTATTGAAAAACTCTACATTTTAAAGGCAACTGTTAAAAAAAAAAAATAATAGAAAAAACGAAACAGTCTCTCTCAACTAAGTGAATTTCCCTGTATTTTGTGCGTGTGTTTTGTTTTTGTTGTTTCTTTTTTTTTATCGCGGTTGAATTCACGTTTTACTTAAAAGTTACTTTGTACAGAAAATGCATGTGAAATGTTGGAAAAAAAAATAAAATCATTTAATATATAAACACTTGATGAAGACCATGTAGTTTATTTGAGCTCGTTTTATGTGATATCCATATGTATGTACATAGATTGGTACACACACCGCCCTTCAATTCACCCTCTCCCACCCCCACAGCAGTTATAGCATGATATATGATGGCCGAAAACTATGCTGCGATTTATATGCCACGCTTCAGTTGAGCACTTGCCATACGTATGTACATAGTACTGCTTACTTTATGGCGCATTGCGTGGAATTTATCATACTCGCAACATGCAACACACATACCCATATCCATATCCATATCCATATGATGTATGTAGGTCCGTTCATAGCGCAGCTAAAGCTGGTAGGGTCATAGATCTGAGGCTAACTCGCAAATGTGGTAAATGCCAAACTGAGGTATTAAAGTTCAACCAACCAACAGCCTTTTTTGGGCCACACAAGCATAGCGATTCACGCACAAAAATCGTGTTTTTAAATCGATTGCCTAAAACGGAATGAAAATGTCAAAAAATGGAAAAACGATGCCAAATCAAGCGAAAAATAATAATAAATATTTGGATATGACTAAGAACAATTATTCCAAATCATCCACAAACTCAAACTCGAACTCGTACTAACAACAAGCTACAATATACAATATATGTATATCATGCGGACGGACGAACTCAGCTGCAAGTACACAGAATCAAACATAGCTTCATCAGCACTTTTTGGCAGTGCTGGACTTAACCAGAAATATCCAAAGCCAACGATCACAACCAAAGGCGCATGCTTAATTATAATAAACCCGATTGTAGAAAATCAGTTCTAATGAAGCACCCAGATAAAAGAGTTCAGTTTTTTTTTTAATGAAAACTAATCGAAACTAATTTATATATTGTACGGTCCTGCAATTTGTTATCCCTGTTTATTCGGTCGGGATCCAATTGCAGCCGCTAAAACCATTCGAAAAAAGTGTTTTTAAACAAAAGTTAATTTTGAAAAAATGGTTTTCGGTGTTCACTTTAAAACCAGTTTCCAGTTTTCCCTTAACTTTAATACTTTTTTGATTGCAAATAAAAAAACACAGATTGAATCAAAAACCAGTAAGAATGATGTAGTCGAGTGAGCGAAATGTACCGATATTCGAAAAACGGACGCAGGTATCGATAAAATGAAATAAACTTGATAAGTGCGTAGTATTAGAGAACCCATATAGCTCCTATAGTCTCTGAGATCCGCATGTTCATACCGACGGACAAACGGACATGGCTAGATCGACTCGGCTGTTGATCCTGACAGAGAATATAGATATTTAACAGGATCGGAGATGCTTCTTATACCATTTTTACCCATTTTCAATGGGTCCAGTGTATAAAGATATTCCTCGCTTGAATACATTGGCAATCTAACAGATTTTCGAATTTTCTGTGTAGTATTTTGTATGGAATGTGGCAATTTAAAAATTATTCTTTTAATTTGATGGAGTTCTTGTTCTCAATTGTTGTTTTTGTACAAAGAATCGGTTTAAGAAATGAATGCATCAGTTGCTACGAAATTTGTTAGGAATTTAGCACTAAGTGGCAATTTTATCCGTGGGGTTGGTAAGCTAAGAGCCTTTGAACAGAGATTTCAATGGAAAATGCAAAGTACTTTTGAAGCTAAGGCTAACTTTTGAAAGCCAGCCAAAACCAAAATGTTTGGGATGTATGTCAAGTGTACACTGAATTCTTAAATAAGCACAACTTATAGACATATATGTAACAATCTGGCAACTATAATTTTGTTTATCTTAAGTTTGTCATAGTTCTTCATTCGTATGTACGAAATATTGATTCCTGCAGACCATCGTTATCTCATTTATAAACGCTGTGAAGCTGAGCGATCTGATTAATAAATCCAACAATTTAAAAAAAATATATATTTCGGAATATTGAAAAACCTTTCTGTTTGCATTATCGATTCAGTGTAAGCGATTTTAAGATGTTTTTTGGTTTTCTTACCCAAATGTATGCAAATGTATGTAACAGGTAGATGGAAGTATCTCCGAGCACATTAAGTATATATATTCACATAATTATTTTATATATTATATAACATTATTAAATATTATTATAACATATTTTTTTCTATATGCATACAAATATTTACGTATAGAATTAAGCATGCGTTCGTGGAGGTAATAACCGATTATTTTACATTATTATTAGCAAGAATGAAAGCGTTTTCCAGGGCTTCAAAAGCTATTGGTTTCTATAAGGAAAATGGCAATTACACCAAGTAGGCTACAAAAGAAGAAGAGTGACTTACAGATATTAAGGCAGAATCTTAGGCAAAAAAAAATTACTTTTCCACAAGTAGCTTGATATCAATTAAGATGGAAGGTTGTGCTACAGCAACGCAATGTCCGACATCCTTCCCTCCACTCCCCATGCCACGCAACATTACGCTCGTTTGCCTTGTGCCTGCGGCTTGCTGTAGGCGTGACAAGTGGGGCGTGGCTTATTTCATTTAGCAGGAAGAGTCTTAAAGCTCAACTGCCTGGTAGCAACAGTTGTCAGCCAAAAATCTGTTGGTATTTTCATTTGGAGACAGCTTAAATGCAAGTAGAGTCATGTGCTAGAGTAAAGGACACCTGAGCCCAAGGATACAACAGTTGCTCGCCAATATAAATATACGAGAACAAACAGTGAAAGCCATGGAAAAGAATAGCGGGATGAAAACTCTATGCCAAAACACGACAATTGCATTAGCAATTGTCGCTGCAATAGAGCTATTGGCTTTACCAGTGAGAAAGGGAGAGTGGGAGACAGGCGTGGCACGATGCCAAATCAATGCAGCAAGATGCCAAAGCGACGCAGAATGCCAACACTACATGAGGTCATTATTCGACTACCTGCAATGGGTGGGGAGTGAAGCATTTATGTGTACTTTGTGTGGGTTAAAGCAGTACATTATTATTGCTGTATTGGTTTGGGGTAAGCAGAAAAGCAAACTTAGCAAATAAGAATGCTGGAGTCGAGTGAGCTCGACACCCTGAACACAGCTGTTAAATATGTTTTACGAGTTTTACTGCCAAATATTGCTTTGGCTTTAGTTTTGCATACTCATTAATAATCATTTGCATCATCTAAAATTGTGGCTTTTATTGAAATTAAATAAACTTGATCTGCGTTTCATATTTGAGGTTTGATATTGCAAATTTTGTATGTAGCTCTAATAGTCTCGGAGATCCGCCTGTTCATACAAGAAGAAGACTGGGATATCGTTGAGATAGGGGACGGAATCGGAATGAGTGTGGGGGTGAAGCTAAGAGTAATGTAGGTGACCATTCTGTAGCTACTGCCAAACCTAAGGTGGTTCGCATAGACAGTTTCAATTTAGTTGTTCCAGCCACAACACGACCAAATCAACAGAAATGTGCTGCATTAGGCAAACGATCAGTCACAGATATACTAACAGACAGACATACTATGCCGCAAAACAAGGACGAGAGAGGATGAGAGGAAACAGACCTATGCATCCAGACACAAATACGTTGTGGCAAAGAACGGCTATTTCCCGTTTCCTGTTCATTGCGCTAAATGAAAGGACACAACAAAGCCAAAATGTCCAGCAACGAAAGCGATGAATGTAAAAATGTAAGGAACATGGCACTGTTTCTGCATCAACTCCTCCTTCCCATCCATCCCCCCTTTGCCTACCGCAGCGCGTGATTGCTTAAAGCGGGTCAACCATGTTTGTGAGCCAGCATTGCACGCTTGCACTGTCTTTGGACTAGACTGGACCACATCGCATTCCAATTTTGTCGACTGTGGCATATGCACAATGTCAGAACAAATATGTCTATGTTGTTGTCATACCACAGCACATATGTCTTATGTCAACTGCAATTAGTAGCTAATTAAATTTGTGTGCTCTAGCAGATGTGTGTCAATAATAATAATAATCTCTTTCATTATAATGAATATACTTTTTAGATTCTTCAAATTTGGAATATCGTTAAGCAAACCAGTTAAATTAACTGGGTTTGACCCACTTGACAAAAGTCGCATCAGCATATCCGGCAATATGGACCAAGTGCCGCTGACCGCCTGGGTACGCCGTTCGTGAGTGTGCTGCCTCAGCGAAATGCAGTCTATGCGGAGGTGAGTAGTTTATTGTTATCTCTTTCTCTCACATGCGCTCGCATATTTATATGTGTAGGGAAAATGCTTGCGGCTGCTGATGGAAATGAGATCAATATGAGAATCTACTTTCGACTATAACTGGGGTGTTTCTTATACGATGAAATTTGATGACATTTAATCATTTGGACAGCTGACTGATAATTAAAAGATTCTGCCTTTAAAACTCTGGCATTTATTGCTATCGGAAATCGAAATGTATCGATATTCCAGAAACCATAAATATTCCAGTTATCGATAAAAATAATACAAACTTGTTCCGCGGATATACGTGAACCTAAATTCCAAATTTGAAGTCTATAGCTCTTATAGTCTCTAAGATGCGTATGTTCATACAGACAGACGGACAAAGTTATGTTGCTGTTGACCCCGATCAAGAATATATATGTTTCCTTCTGCCTGTTATAATCCGGTATTAACTTTAAGATTACTTTTAGTTTATTTACTTTATTTTTTGGGATTTTATCAATGGACAATTTTGGATCATTGCAAATTTTCACGAGCTCACAAAAAAATATAGAATAATTACAGCTATTAGGATAATAATAAATTAAGACTAGTTGACAGAAAAAAAAAAAAATGTATGACAAAAAAAATATGTGTTGATTATTCAATAGTCAGATTGATTTGGTCCGCTTGGCGAACTGGACTCGAGGTGCAACAACAGCGCCTGGCATTTTGTGAATTCGGGCGGTTTTCTTAGAAGTTGTAGTTCAGATTGCCGCTGCTGAATCTAACATGGGATACGTCTGACGCAGGTTGGTACGATGGAGTACTTATTACGGAGGATTCGGGAACTGCCATGCCATAGTTGCTACTGGTGGTGGTGCTGGGAGCGATTTGTCCGTTGGCGAACTGCTGTGCAACATTCTGCTGCTGATCGCGCAGCACATCTTGCTGCTGTTGCTGCAGGAATCCCACATGCCGCTGGGTCGAGTATAAGTCGCTGGATGGCGATGACTGTAACTGCGACTGCAACGGGTTCTGTTGCTGCTGGCGTTGCTGTTGTGGCTGCAACCCGTTGTTGCTGCCAAAGACCGTCGGTGATTGGCGTGTAATGAAGCGACTGCCGGCGGAATTAATGATCGGCTGCTGCTGCTGCTCTGGTTGCTCATACTGCAGCTGATGTTGCTGCTGGCCGGAGACATCAGGATACTGAGTGTACAGCTTTTGCAGCAGCTGCTGCTGTTGCTGCTCAAAAGCCAATCGCTGACGCTGGCTATCCAGATAGGTGGACTGCGCCTGTTGTGCTTGCAGTTGCTGTTGTGCCAAGTATTGCTGCTGCTGCTGCTGCTGCAACAGATGCTGCTGCATACTGGCAGCTGGCGCTTGCTTTGGCTTGCTGCTTGCTGCAAAGGATTGCTGCGGATATGCAACTGAATATTGTAATCCAGCGGGCGCAAATTCACCAAATTGAGTTGGATTTTGCTAAACGAGAAAGTAAATCAACAAAGAGAACGAGAGTTAATCAGCTGATAGACAATTGCCAAAAGCTACTCCTTTACCGGTATAACATTATTCTTGGGACTTTTGGTAGGTTTCATCTTTAATCAATTATAGTTTGAGCACACACAATAACAATTTTGGATTTAGTTATGGAACACGTAGAATATACACAAGCAAAAAATAAATGTTTCGAACTCAAAATCAGATCAGATACTGCTAGCAAGCTCGACTGCCAACCTAAATACATACAGCCCGGAAGTTCAGCTCAAGGCATGCCCCGTTGCTAACACCAAACACAGTAAAAACATCAAAGCAAATTAACAAAAGTGCTAAAATCCAATTCATTGATCATACGCCACGCTGCACTGATGAGCGGCACGCAAGCCGATGACGTGCAAAAAATGCTGCATAAAATGGGCTGCAGAAACACAGAACGGACACAGTTTAAATATGCACTTGGAATTGAAATTATTGCTGCTGATGGGCTTGTTCATTGACAGTGGCTGGTCGCGCGTCAGCGCCCAGAATCCTTTCGAGCAACTGGCCGTTGGTGCGCTCAGCGTGAGCAGCCAGATCATGAATAGTCTGCAGGAGGGTGTGCTAGCCACGCAGCAGATGAACTTTAATACTGGCTTGGTGGCCGTGCGCTCCAAGACAGCGATGGGTTATGGCGATGCAATGCGACCGGTCAGTGATGATGATTCATCTGAATCAGATGAAAGGCGACGACGCCGTCGCCGGCGAAGCAGCAAGGATGAAAACAACATCATCATCAGTCTCCATCAGGCACTGCATCGCATCCGTCGCTCGCCGTGTCATTGGCAGCAGATGATGGGAGCCACCACAGAAATGACGGATGATGATATCGAAGCACGCAGGAGGCGTGCACGCAAACGTGCCGCTAATAATGCCTCAAAAACGCGCGTCACCAAGTCCAAGACAAAGACCAAAAAGAAACTGCTCGAAACACGCCGTCGACGTCGCCAAGCGCAGGAGCCGCCGCAGCAGGCGCCGCTTGGAGCTAATCTCGGGGAGCGTGTGAAAAGCTTTTTTCAATCATTAATGGGAAATGTGGGCGATATGATGCAACAGATGGGACAGAAAATCAAAGGAACCGCTGCTCAAATCAACAACGATAAAAGTTAAATCAAATTTGATTTCATTTAATAATAATTTTTTTTTTCCCCCATTCCCCCCAATTTGAGTTAATCTAAGCAAAATGTAAAATAAACTAAAATTTGAGAGCAAATAAACATGTTTTTCTGTTTAATTCGAAACGAATTTTAAAAATTAAAAAATGTTCTTCAAGTTGCGAATTTAAACGAAAAAGTTTGTTTAATAATAGCAGAACAGTATTGAACAAAACTACTCTTTAAAAGTGGAGGACAAATTAAAGATGCTCTAACTAAAATGTAACATTATAATAATAATAATAATAGTAGTGAAAGATCAGACAATATGAGGAGGTTAAAAAATGAACACAGTTTAATCACTGGTTAGGTGTAATGTTCGACTGTACTTCAGATAATATCAGCTAGTTAAGCAGTGAACACTTCCGGCACGAAACATATGCGACAATTCAAAGCACGCCACTGTGATCGTGGCCCAATACAAAAAGAAAAACGTCAATAGGCATTGCGTCAGTTAATACAATGAGTTCTACTTGGCGTTTACTATTTGGACTGGTTTTGTGGATAGTGGCACTTGTGCAGCTGTCCCGCTGCCAGGACGACTTGGAGTTGGACTACTCCAATGAGTACGATGATGTGCGACCGCATTTGACCTACCCGGATGAGCCGAGGCTGGACAAGCGTTTAGCCAAAGCGGCAAACGATTTTGGGGAGAACATTCGCAATGCCTGGCAGTCCATGGTGGACTCATTTCACGGTTATTTTGAGCAGCTGCGGAACGTATTTAACGATAGCAACGTGGACACCTTTTCGGCGGCCAATTGAACCGAGCTCAATTATAAGCCACATTCAAGCACTTCTCAATTAAAGCATCATTTGCAATGAAAACAACTCATCATGATTTTAACTATTGTTACCGGCTAATACTTCAATTTCAGAATTAACAGCTCATTGGGTGCAGATGGAATTGAAAAATATTATGAAAAAGTTCGATATTTGAATGAATCTAAGAATTGATATACATAAAATGATTAAGCTCGTTAATGGCATACAATTAATATAATCATAAGCATAAATTCAAATAGAACATTTAAAACAACCAAATTGCACTAATAAACTAATGAACATGTGAGAATCTGCAGTCGAGTGATCTCGATTACGGAGGATATACCCCGAACCCAGTTGTTAAATACATTCTAGACTTATTGGCACATTTCCCTTTAAAAAGTTTTGCTCCCAAATGAGAGCAGAGGGCACAAAATACATTTTCGCCAGCGTCGATTCTCATGCCACATGCTCTCGCACATGCCTGCGGATGCTGGTAGAAATTATATCAATATGAGAATATTTTTTCGACTATAACTTGGGTGTTTCTTATACGATCTTGTTGAAAAGTAGATAGTTGATTGATGAAATGAAACAAACTTGATCTTGACACGAGAACCTATATTCCCAATTTGAGGTCTCTAGTTCTTATTGTCTCTGAGACTAGTGTGTTCATACAGACAGACGGAAAAGGACATATCGACTCTGCTGTTGATCTAGATCAAGAATATATATACCTTCTGGGATCGGAGCTGCTTCCTTCTGCCTGTTAAATACATTGGCACAAAACTATTATACCCATTTTACCCATTTGTAATGGGCTTGGGATATAATAATACATCAGCTCAAAATTATGGGATAATGGTGCAATTGAGCATGCGATTTCCATATTGGTATATATCGAATCGCTGAAAATATTTCGAAAAGATATGAATAAATATGAGGATGATTTAAATAAATATCAAGCTTTTCCGTTGAAAACGGAGGAAGATTCATCAAAATTTGAAACCATTTACGACACACAGAAGATAAATTGATAAAGATACATTGAGTTCTTGAAGTCTTCCAAAAAATACAACTAATCGCGTGTCAGTCAACACCGAATTACGGAAGGCTCACAAATGGTTAAATCTAATAAATTTAGAAAATAATATCGCTTGGCGAGCGCATCCGGGGTTGTTCAACACTGGCACACAATAAGATCGCCGATACCGCGTTGGCAGTGTGGCATGCCAACAGAATTATGTGCGTCAAGTCGAGTCGAGCACAAAACAGCTCGATTAAGATATATTGCCAGTAGCGGATGTGTGCAACAAAAACACGATAGCAACTGTTGTTATAGCAGGGCTATTTTGAATTGTTTTTACTAATTAGCCTAATAGCAAATGGGCTCCAATCCAACGACTACGACTCAGTTAAATAAGTGACATCGAGCGCCAAACTAACCAGTCCCAGAACGAAACCCAAACGATTTCCATACAAATGAATTGGACGGTTCTTGTTGTTGCTGTTGCTGTTGCTTCGCTGCTGTTCAGCAGCTGCACAGAAGGTAAGCCGCAGGTAAGCTCATATCTCCAATCAATCAATATGTATGTGCGTGTGTATGCATGTGTGCGAGTGTGCGTATGTGTATTTCAAGGATTTGGCCACTGGCATGCTGTTGGCTGCTGCGCAGCTAAATCAGATGGTGGAGAGCGGCGCTGCAGCGCACAATGAGAAGGAGGTGGAAGTGCTCGGCCAGAAGATAGGCGGCTCCATGAATTTGGGCTTCGGCGATGCAATGCGGCAACCACTTGGACGTCGACGCAGAAGTGAGCACCAGCAACTGAAGCTGTTGCCTACTTTGAATCGCACTCTTATCTAGCTAAATAAATGCACCAACTAAACTTACGGCTTGTTGTTGTTGCAGCTCCGGCTGCTGTGGCTGCTGTGGCTGCTGCTTAGCAGCGCCATAGTAGCGAGTGAAGCTCTGCTGTAATCCGGGTGTCTTTAGCGTGAATGAGTTCGTATTGGCATCGGTGTGAAAGGATAATTGTGCTTGTCCATTGTGCACCAGCAGGCAGAAGGTCAGAAGGCCGACCGAATGTTGCCACATGCCAAGCATGTTTCCAATTCAAATGATTTATGATTATGCCACCGGCTTAAAATGCAACTTGTAATTGATTCAGATATCACGCAGCGATATAGTTTTTCGTTCTCTCTCTCCCTCTCTCTCGCTCTCTATCGCTCTCTGTTTTTTTGTTCCTGTTGTCTCTGATTGCAAATGGCTGCAGAGGCTAATAGCTGATGGCTGATGGCTGGTGGCTTCTTCGTCTGTCCAGTTGACTTAATTAATCATTACGTTTACTGCAACAATGTACCGTTATCAGCAAGTAACGACAGCTATGACAACAAACCGGCTGCAGTTCGCCCAAATTACGACTGTGCTTTGCCCGCCCGCCGCTTGAGCGTTTTATACTTACTTCGCTCTCGTTGGATTTGAGTGCGGCTTTTGGGCTCTGTGCTGTGCGGTGATTTTCTATATTTAGTTGGCATGCAAGAAAGACAGCGACAGCGGCGGCCACAGCTGCTGGCAAATGGGAAATTTTCTTTATTGGCCTTGTCTTCGTCAAGTGCCGCAAATTTAGCAGCATTGCGAGTCGATGTGCGTGAGTTGGCAGCATTGCGGAGAACAGGTCTGTGCAAACAATTTAACATAAAATATGACAATTGGAAATTACTTAACTTCAATTTAGAAGCCACATTCTGAGCCTAGTTAATGCGACAACTAAGCCACAACTAATTCTATTGCCCAAATTCACTTACAATGTTCACTTAACAACTTTGTAATTACACCCAACACACATCTAATGTGAATATTAAATTCGATTTTAATTTTTATATTAATATTTCACTTTCTATAAAGTGGCGCCGAGGCACTCACAACACTTTCCCAAATACCTTTTGAAATTGAATGCCAATCGGCAACAACAACACCAATAAACTTCTATGCATATTGAGTATGGGTAGTATGAATGCTTATATAATCCACTGTGGGGTAAAATGGGCAGCAAAACTTATGTGACCACAGGGCCAACTAATTTAAAGACCGGTATAAAAAGCTGTTTATAGAGACGTGCGTGGCATACGCAAAGCTCGACTGCCAACAACGGGATTTCGAATATCAATAAATCTACAAAACTGAACTCCGTGAAAAAAAAACTGAAACTGATAAGGAAGCGGGGTTAAGACTAACAGATAAGAGACTTATCACGATTGCATTTGCAATTGACTAAAACCGTTTGCCAACTTTTCCACAAAGATTATGAAAGTCGAGTATTATGAGTGCGCAAACACACACAAGTACATGCTTACACATGCATGCCTTGGTATGCATATACATATGTCCATATGTATGTATAAGAGTCAGCCGCAGTGGTCAAGCATTTGCCGTCCGTCCACACTGCGTATACGTGATTGACATACATATTTTTGTGGGTTGCGCGCCTTTCATTTCATTTTGCAGACGCAATCGCATTTGAAAGCGCATTTCAAATGATTGAAAGTTGCTTATGTGTGTCATTTGGTGGCAGCAGCACGTAGATGCCGTGCCACGAGGCGTGAAATACCCATGGATATGCATATATGTATATATATATACATATATATATGTACGTATGGAAATTATCTTATTATGGATTAGCAATTTCGTAATTTTCGGCAATGTGACAATGAACAGCAGACAGTGAACAGTAAACAGTCAGCAATAACCTGTTGCCAGTTGTCTGGTTTGGCGGCAAAAAAGACACTCTGGCTTATTGCAGTGGCGCATAAGTATACCAACAAATAATAATTTAATAAATGTAAACAACAATAACTGTTTGCATTCTTCATTACTTTGCTCGATTTATTTTTCCACACACTTGTAGATCAGTATAAGTACTTCAACCAAAAAAATGCGAAGCTTACTGTTGGAGCTTAAAATCTATTAAATTATTGGAAGCACATCAAAATAATAAGCGTGTTCTGGTTGACTGGTGCTTTACTTAAAAAAATCAATAAATGCAAAAACATATTATGCCCATATATGTACATAAAAAACTGAATATCTTTTATATCAGTATAAACTTGAGCTAAGCAGCTTTCTTCTAATTCTACTAGCAGACTTTTTTTTCAAAATAAGATTTGAATCATTTAAATTTATCTGCACTTTGTATCCTAAGTGGAACTCATTCCCTATTGTCCTTAACGGGACTCTATAACTCTGAATTTAATAAGTCGATCTTTCTGAAGAAGTTGGTAAAGTGGAAGTTTATCGCTATAGAGGAGGAAGGTATCCATATGTTAATTAAATTTTTTGCTTAATTACATTTTTCATATATATGTATATATCCTGTCTGTGCAATAAGAGCAATAACACTTGAAATTCTTTATGATTATATCACCCACCCAATAAATATAACAACAAAATAAATAAAAAGAATAAAAATCGTAATAATATAATAAACTAAAAAACATGTTATGTAAAAATATCCAACAGAAATTTCTGTGTCACAAAAGATGATGGCTAGCCAATCGCAGAACATAACTGCTAAAAAACGGTACTTAATCAATTAACTGGGTCATTCGAAAGGCGCAGAGCGACCTCCACTGCGGGTCTACCAACTGACCTCTCAAAATCAGAACCAGAGCAAAACGGAGAGCAGAAGGAGGTGAGGGGGGTAATGTGAATGCTACATCGACCGTGTGACCAGATACAGATTTGAGGCTGTTAAACTCCATCGCTGAACTTTTGAACTCGCACACTGACCCCATTGCACACAAACTCACGCACATTTGTACACAATACCTCCAATCGCTTTCCACGTCCCTGCGTTTTTTCCATTAACTTTATAGTGCTGCGAATTTGGAATCATTTACGGCTCTTTTTTTATTTATTTTGCTTTGCATTTGCACACATTTAGCTGAGGCGACAAGCCACGTGCCTTCTGTTTCAGCTTCAGCTCCAACTCCAGTTTGAGCTCCTGCTACTGCTTCTGCACTGACTCCCCAATCGCATCCGAGTTCGCATTCGCATGGTACACGTAGCTCACCTAGGCCAGTGCCAAAATACATAAAGCAGGCATTAAACTTTTAATGTAATTGCCTCTAAACATTGCACTCAGCATAGTTGAAAGCCTCAGAAAAGCAGAAGTATTGTGAAATAATAAAAATTGAAATAAATATATATGGAATTGGTAAAATATATGTTTAAAGGTTTGGTTTTTCTTAAAACATTTGGCAAAATGATGTTCCTAAATAAAAACAGAAAAAAGGCCAAAATGCGCCAGTTTCTTTTGTGGGCTTAACTCACATAAAATATTTTTATTAGTTTCTCTCTTTGTTTTATACACCAAATATAAAACAAAACAATCTCAAAAAAAAATAAAAAACGTATTCAATACAAGCACAAATATGCATCTATAAGTAGACATACATACATATATTGGGGGCAATTAAATTTGATGTTGCTTTCTTAGACTTTATTTGGATTTCTTTCCATTTGCTGCTTGGCATTAGTATTATCAGCTTTTTTCTTTTTTTTCTTACATAAAATTAGGTAGGATGGTATACACCAATAGTTGGTATATAGCACAAAAAAATGTGGGAAATATGGATATGCAATTCATGGGGCTCGTAAGAATTGCAAAACTTTCTGGAATGCTGTTTTATGTTTATTGTAACACAATTATACGTAATTGTACATTTAAGTATTTAAGTATTTAAGTGTACTATGCACATAGATATTTTAGGATATATTCTTTTCTGTTTGTATGATAACATTCAATAAACGGGTTTGTTTTACTGTTGTATTGTAGTTTAACTTTAAATGTTTCTTTTCACACCCTAAACCCATTAAAAATAGTTAAAAACAGTTAAGTGGCTTTGCGCAAATGTATGTAACAGGCAGGACGACGCATCTCCGACCCCATAAAGTATATATATTCCTGATCAGAATCAACAACCGAGTCGATGTGGGCATGTCCGTCTACCTGTATGAATATGCGGATCTCGGAGACAATAAGAGCTAGAGACTTCAAATTTGGAATATAGATTCTGGTATACTGCTATTGATCTCATTTCTATCAGCAGCCTCAAGCATTTTCTGTATGCATACAAATATGTGAGAAAGAGATGGCATGATAATCATTGTGGGCGTCAATATGTTTTTGAGTGTATTATGTATTCTGCAGAGTCCCGTTACCTATGACTGCCTGTTCATACGTTACAATGCCAACCAGTTCGGGTCAGTTCGCGTCAGTTCGGGTCAGTTCGGGCTGGCTTAGTTTTATTTTACTTTGCATTTCCTGTGCTCCCATAAGAAAAGAATTTACCTGCAGTCCTGCTCACATTTGGGTGCAGAACTTTTTAAAGGAAAATTTGCCATTAAAAATAAAATAGAGCAGCTGGGTTCAGGGTACATATGTATATCGTTGTCGAGCTCACTCGGCTACAGAATTCTTACTTGTTTAGTATGATATTTAGAAAACTTATACACAACATTTCACCATAAATATTTAGATTGCATACTTATGTAGTTTACAATAGACTTATTATGTTTGACTAATTTTTCTGACATTTTAACATCAATTTAAATGTGTAACTTTGATAAGATAACAACAATAAATTTTGCATCTTACACTGCCTCATTATAATGAGTGTGCTCGTGGTACAATTAATGTATTTAATTTTTGTTTAGCTTAAACATTGATTTTCATATGGCTGCTTGGCACACTTTGCACGCGTTTAGCAATGCTTTTATTTCTTTTTTTTTATACTTGATTTAACTCATTTGCCTTGGTTTGACTTTTGTGTTAAAAGTATTTTTGCTTAATTTTTGTGGTTTATACCAAATTTGATATACTACATATAATGTAACTTTATCAATTCTTGCTGTCTTGTAGAAAAAATGTAAGTCTAGCAAAAATTAAACATTTTGTTTTATTTTCTTTGATATCATATATTGTATATTATTTTTATCGTTTGATATTTTGCTGTAATTATTTCAAGATTTTGTTTTCTTAATATTTGTTGTGTTGTTTATTTGTGTAACAAGTTTTCTAAGCAACTGTTTGCATTCGCTTTTACTTCCCAGGGAACGTTAAAAATTCATGATTTTTTCTTTCAGCTGGCCGAATGTACGCTCTAATAATGTTTCAACATTTTCATTACAATAAGATTTTGAAACACATACCGCAATAAACGCTCATATTAGCGAATGAGACATACTAATTATTTATTTAAAATTGGTTTTTATTTCCCCGTTGCAATAAATTTTTTGCCAAAGCAGTTAAAAGTTTCTCCTACAAAACTTGCAGCTCACATTTGGCCACTCTAGACAAAACGTTGCAGTCGGGCGTCACCGACAGCGAAATACTCTGATACAAATTGAATACCAGTGTAGCCGTAGCCAGCCTTCCAAATTTGATTGCTAACACTCAAATACTGCGGAAGATATACCACTTTACGATTTTCTTTGAAGAACATTGCCACCACCTACCAACCATATTTGGTGGCAGTAGCTTTAGTAGGAAGATATGTGGTTTTCTCTATAGCAGCACCCGAATCTTAACAACTTATCTGACGAGGGTACAGACATGTGTACAGTATGTGTTCCAAGTTTAAAAGAAAAGACGGACAGTATTACGGACCTTGAATCGAGGGCTGACATACCTGTATACCTTTGGTATCAGAGTATCAACACACTCCCGTCCCATTCATAGCACCCGCACCCATTTCAGCTGTGCTACAGCTACTACTCCTAAGCTAACAAGTAGAAAAAAGTTACAGCTGCAAAAATACTTATTATTTAAACAAAAAAAAACAGACACACGCACACACACACACAAAATGTAACTGCATTCCGAGCTTATTTTCTTATGGGGAGACTTAAATTCCTGGTTGGGCTTGCCGTGGAGCTTACAGCTCGGCAAATATATTCTCCCTGAAGTCGAGTTCAGGGTGCGCCGAGTGTGCGGATCCATGTCCATAATCCCTCGACTTCATTGAGCTGCGTGCCGAGCTGGAGCTGAAGCTGGCGTTCCTTGGGCTGCTGCGGCGCATTCGCACGTCGAGGCCGGTCATCTTGTTAAGCGGCTGTGTGGGATCCAGCTCACAGAATGCGCCCGCAATCAGATCGGTACCGTTGAGCGAATTGAAGCTTTCGCGCTTGGAGCCGCGCGTGGAGATGCCACCACCAGAAGCATGATGCGATCCGGCGCCGGAGCTCTTGCGACTTAGCCGTCGGCTATACTGATACTGATAGGCGGGCGGGGGGACGGGCTGAGCGGAGGCCGCGGCTTGCACCGTGGCGGCATTTATCGCTGGCGGCATATTGTTGCTGCTACCAGGCGTATATCTGTCGTAAAAATCCTGCGGCACTTCATCATCCTCCAGATGCTGCTGGTGATGTGCCTGCAACTGCTGCTGATGCTGCTGCTGCTGCTGATCCTGGAGCGTGGAGCACAGACTGTACTCTGTGGGCTGACTGCTGCTGGAGAGCGACATGCTGAGCGGATCACTGCCGGGCATCACCAGGGCCAGAGATGTCTTATCATAGCCACAGCTGGAGTCTCGTTTGGCTTTTGGAGAGCGCTGCGCGTAGAGCTTGCCAATATCAGGTAGTTGGCGGCCTACGCTGCCACCGACAGACAGACGCACCTTTTCGCCGTGTTGCTCGCGCTGGATCATCTCCTGTATGTCCATGCTGCGCTCACGCTCCAGCAGATCGATGATCTCCAAGTCGCGGTCCAGAGTGCTTGAGGAGAAGGTGGTGCTGCTGCACTCGCTGAACGAGACATCCTTGCGATGCATACCGGTCGAGTTGGGCCAACGCTGTGGTGGATGCATCCTGCTGCTAACCACGGAGCTCTCTTCGCCATCGCCGTAGTTGCTGGTGCCGCTATCGTCCAGCAGCGAGCTGCTGTTTGCATTGCAGAATGTCGATCCGGTCAAATTCGATACCGAATTGTTGGAAACGGACATTGCCTCTATTGCCGTCTGGTGGCGATTATGACCGTGGTTACCGTGCGGTTGCCGACCGAGGCCCTGTGCTGGGTGCGGATGAGCAGTGCCGGGCGTCTTGATGCGGCTGCTGCTGTTGTTGCTGCTGCTGTTTGGTGGCTGCTTGCGTCCCGATCCATTTGTCGCATGTCCGCCATCCGAGATTATGTTGATCTTCACATCGTGCATCTTGCCGCGCATATTTTTGCCGAGATTATTAACAACGCCTGCATCGCCAGGGCCGCGTCCACTATTAGCATTGCCACCGCGTTGTCTATCCCGTTCCCGTTCCCCCCTATCCCTTTCCCTATTTCTATCCCTATCTCTTTCCCTATCTCTATCCCTATCACGTTCTCGCTCCTTGCTGCCGCACTGGCCCTGCCTGTAGGCTGCACCGCTATTCCGATCCGTCGAAGTTACGCCATGTCCCTGACCACGCTCATGACGCAACGATGATACGTTCCCCTTGGACAGCATCTTGGGTGGCTCAGTTGGAGCTACTGGTCCAGTGCCCACAATACTGGTGGTATTTGTGGGCTCATCCTTTTCAATGGAATCGTCACGCCAGTCTTCACTACGACGCTTTGACTTCATCTTCCGCTTGGCCGATAATCGAAAATAGCCCCGCAGACGCTCCTGTTCATTCCTGAGAGAGGGAAATGAGAGGAAACCCAGATGTGTGAAACAATTAATTAGATACGAGTCTGGCACTCATATTCGCTTATTCAACTCCAGTAAAATACAGAAAACATTCCAATACATTCATATGCTCAAGCAAATGATGCTACTATCTTAGATAACAAAATCATTGAAAACATATTTATTTTGTTAGTTAGTGATTCTAATTTGAATATACTTAATAGAATAATAATAAAAATAAAAATAATGAAAGAATAATGCAAAATAAAACAAATACAAAACGAAAGAATTTTGGTTGATTGCATAATACCTACCTTGGCAAAATCTGTGAGGCATAAATACATGGAAATATGACTGTGGGCAGAAAGGCGACCCACACAAACATCAAGTAGGTAAAATCGAAATGCTTCTGGTTCTCATAGGTCTCCTCGAGCGAAAGCCGTGCGAATCTCAGTATCATCAGAGGGCACAGACAGACCACCTGGGTGGCGGCCATGCTGCCAAAGTTGCGCTGCTTGCGCTTCTCACGGTTCACGTCCAGCTCGGCGCTGTATAGATCGTAGGAGCGGTTGCTGGTGCCATGCCCATTGCTCAGGCCAGCCACGCCCCCGCCGCTGTGCGTGCGCGGCTCGGCAGATGCTGTCGAGGAGTTCCTGTAGAGTTGTTAAGAAAAGAAAGAAAAGAAAGGAGAGAGAAGGTAGCGAAAGCTGAGCAAGACAAATGTGCAAAGAAAAAGTTGCAGAGGAAATCGAAGTCATTAAGCTGCCATTTTTGGAATTGGTTGGAATTGAGCTCATTAGCAATGGGGCAAGCAAGAGTACTCAGGTGTCCAGATGCTCAGCTGCTCACTAGTAACCATATCCTCTCCCCTGACACAAACTTGCAAACCAAATTAATCAGCGCAATTATCAGTGGTACGACTTGTTGGATTGAAACCCAAATCGAAGCCCAACCACCCGGATGTGTAATGAACTCAATTTTTATCAATTCCCGGCAATTATTAACCATTTTCCTTCCCTTTGCATATTATTTAAAAATGGCATACTTTTGTCAACTTGGACATAAAGAATAGGAATACTTGAAAAGTCACTGTAATAGACTTAATGCAGATTCATCTTCATCTAATCCTCTAGTGCTTAATATGTAGCTATGAGTGTGACGCACTCTCACCTCTGTCTCATGCGAAGATCAGCGCGATGCTCGTACATCATAACCGCAAAGGGTCCGTCCGGGGGTCGCAGCTCCTGCGAGGTGCGTATATACAGATAGGATAATAAAATGGCCGGACCGCAGTACCTGAAAGCGAACAGATAGAATACATTTTCGGCTTCAAGCTGTTGAGTGGGTGCGTTGTTCAACTGTCGTCGACATGCGGAACCTACATGATTAGGAACAATCCTCTGGAATATTCTTGCATGTCATCCATCAAATTGACAACGCACAGCCCAATGCCATCCAGCTGCGGCATGTAGACCTGCAAATGAACGATAGACAACAAACACACAATCAACATATTTACGCATATTATAAACAATAAATTTCGTGCGAAGCCAAAAGGTCAACGCCAGGCATTTAATCAACCGCACAACGGTTATAAATTTGACTTTATAATTGCCTCAAACAGTACACGTAAACAAGCTGGAATGCTATATATGAAATTCTCACAAACTTTAGCAGTTTTTGAAAATACATACACATTACATCAACGTGCAAAATGAAAATAAATCTGATTTAATCAGCTCAACATAATTGGCACATCGGCCATTGCAATTAACGAAACATTTAGGCATATCTGATTACAGGGTATCCTGTGTAATTATGTAATTGCACAGCAATTTTGTTTGGTGTGTCACACATTATCGATTCCCGCTGTAAAAGCTGATGATTGAATAAAATTTCCACTAAAGTTGGGCATACCACGAAAAGTTCAATTTGGTGTCCCTGGCAATGGCTCTGACTGTGGCATGGCCTGTGGCCCTGTCCCTGGCTGTGGCAGATGTCATGGCTTGTTGTGACCAATGCGTGTGCTCCAACTCCAATTTCTGCTTTGTTTGCCATTGCTATTCCTGCTTCTTCCCGCCCACCCAAAGTTGTATTGCTTATACCCACTAGATTCTCACGCACTTAGAGTCGATCCCCTTGTGATTGGCTTGATGTCGCATTTTGCATAATTGTAATTACACATGCACATGCAAGAACATATTTGGGCGTGGTGTGGTAAAAGGTTGCAGGGAAGAGATTCACCGAATGGGTGCAAGAAAAAATAAAAAAATATTCAGCAGAAGCCTGAAATGAGTTTATGGATTCAAAGTTATTGCCGTAATGGCCCAAATGATAACACACATGCGTCTCAGCTGAGCACAAGAAAAAATATATATATATCTATATATAACATTGCGGGGAGACATAAGAATTGATGGCTTGAATGTTTCTTATCAGAACCTTAATGGAAAAGTTCTCAAATTACTCGAACGCAAGAGTGTTGAAATTCGTCCGGACATTATGTACACGTCGAGTGTACTTTCAGAGCATTATGTGGTGCAAGCACAATTTATGAATATTTTGTAAATATACAAAATATAATTTTACTTTTGCTTCCTCGTTAATACTTGTATAATTGTAATAAAACAGTTTCCAGTGTATTCCATCTAATGCAAGGATGTTGGCTGGTACCAAGGTACCACGACACTCATTGCGGGGGTTGCGAGGTCTACCCTGGGCTGAGCTAGTCACTGTAGACTGGAGCGTCATATTGCTCGGGTAATGGAACGACAAGCTAACTGTCAACTTTAATGACAAGTCCACAAGTCCGGCACACAAAGATATTAAAATACTATATTTGTTAGAACGTTAATGCTTGACGCTTTGGGCAGTTGTAATAGTATTTTTATGAGTCTTGTTCATAAAAATACTATTACAACAACACACAAACATAAAGTTAATCACAAATTGTGGCTGGGCTTGATGGGATTAGCCTAGAGTAAGATTAACTGAAAAGTTTGTCTAAATTGAATAAAAGCTGATATGAAGTGCTGAAAGTAAGCTCACTCTTGAAACTAATCAAATACAAATTTGTACCAGCTTTTGCTAGCATTTTTTTTTCAAATTGAATGGAAATAGTTTTTAAGTTATAAGCGTTTTTCGTGAATGAAAATGAACGTAAGCTAGACTGCAACACAGTAAATAGACCGATTGGTTCAGTTCAGTTGCAATGAGTGGAGTCCACTCAGGTTGACGGAGCTTCAGTTGATTTGATATGTTTACGTACTCAAGCAATTGTGCTTGTCGCAACGTTACCTATTTACGTGATTATTCCGGCAGAGTGGCCAATTGAGCCATGTCCATTGGCATAAGGCATTATTTGCAACAGGGATTGGACTGTGAAGACGGCAAGCAGTCCTCGACAGTTTCTCGATAGCAAATTTATTTTGCTTAGCAACTTGGCACTTTCTTTAACTTTTGATAGGGTCTGCATATGTTTAGTGCGCGCCCACACACACACACACACACACACACACACACACACACACATGCGCACACACATCATTAAATGGTAGGGCACTTGAAAATGATTTTGTGTTAGCAACTATTTTAAAAGTTTCCCCAGTTCCCTTAACAACAGAAGGTGCCTCCCAACCAGAATAAATAAGTATGGTTGCGGGGTCGGAAGTGGGGTGCAGAACTGGCTGAAAAGTTGTGCCAAAGTTTTAAAGAACGAAAATTACATTAAGTAAACTACGAGCAATATGCATAAGAAAAATAAGCAAAAGTTTTTGGCCTGGCCTGGAGAAACCTGGCGAGGCCTGGCAACAAAACGTACAGCGAAACCTTTTTCAGCAGAGTCAGTGCTGCCCCAAGAATCCGATGCCCAACCCTAGAAACTGACTCCCTATTCTGCCTGACCACAGTCGTCATTTGGGTAATGAACTGTTAGCGATGTACAATCTAGCCAAGAAGACTGTTTTGAATTCCCTCGCCACCACACAGCAAAATGCAAATAAAGGACAACATCAACGACAACGACATTGACGACATTGACAGTGATAGCGACGATGACGACGAAAATGATGACAAGAATTAGGATGAGGATGATGCCTTAAACGGGACATTCTGCGATTTTATTAGAGTTGCGATTTCGGCCAACCGAGACGCCTACGAACCACGCCCAAGCGTAACGAGTACAGTTACGGTTACTGTAACGTTAAAGTCAACTATAGCGGCGACAGCAACGGACATTTAAGCGGGAACGGAATTGGGATTGGAATTGGGAACGAAACGGAAGCTGTACGCAGTTTAACGAGCATTGCGGGCATCTGTTTGATAGCCCCACAATCTCAGAGAGACCGTGGGACAATGTCATCAAAACTGTATCGTGGGTCTCGGCAGCCCGTGTAGAAGATGTTGATTTGATAAGCCCCCATCTAGACATGATGAATGATGGCCAGGTCATCTGTATGATCAAAAATATCATTCGAGTTTCGCTTATTTACCTTCAAGTTTAATTAATCTATGAACGCGTTATTTTAGTATATTTTGAATAGATTTAGTTTACTGATTCGGGTTGAATTCGATTCGATTTTTAAACAATGTGATCGGTTCTTTGGGGCTTAGAGATGATTATAGAGATCTGATATTAATTTTGAAGAAAATTTTAAGTTCAGCTTTAAGCTGTGTTCGAGGAGATCTGATGAATTTTAAAGAAGCTGTAAAAAATAACGTAATATGATAAATATCGAATATGATATAAAGTTTCAAGGTCTCATATATTTTCCCAAGTATTCTCTGATTTGTAAAACTTTTTCATCATGCTTTAATGCGAATTCTTCTTTTTGCTTTTTCTGTCATCTTTATTTACTTGTTGTTTGTCGTATTTCTTTTCGCTGAGTTTACTGTGCACCGGCTGTGACTGTTTCCGTTAGGCTTTTAAGCTTTCTCACGCCCATCGCTTAGCAGCGGCAATGGTATGGAGTGAAGTGGTAGGGGGCGGGGTGGTAGGAAGTGGGCGTTCTGTGGCCATAAGGAATCTGTTGGGATCCCCATTTGGCATTTCGTCGTCAATTGAGTCAAGTTATGATTATTTTGGGCTCAAGCAGTGCAATTGATTTGCTGTTTGTGCTTGCCACAATTCAATTTGACGGCAGCCGTAAACAGTTTATGGACGCGTCGTGTCCTCTTCAACAAGTGGCAGCCACATCAAATTGCCGCACATTATTTGAGCTTTGCGCCACACCCATATCCACACACACACACTCACATACACAGATGCATACAAAGCCATTTAGAATTTAGCGCGTGTTTCAAATTATTCATTGAGTATAGCGAAAACTGAACTGAAAGAGAGACTAAGGCCAAAAGCGTTGTATGAAGCAAGCGCATTAATAACAATTTATTTCCATCATGCCAAAAGCAAGCAACAAGCAGGCAATCATCTAGGGGGCAAGCAACCGAGGTAACATTCCACAGATTCCAGCCGCAAAGCTAGAGCCAGATACCGAGCCAGAGAGCAAGAGAATTGAGATAAGTAGGAAAATGGGCTGGCTACTGAGATGCTGATGGGACTAGGAACGTGTTGGGTGGAAATAGGGATGGGTATGGGGATGAAGATGGGGATGGGGATGGGGGTGTAGGTGGGCATAGACAACAAATTGCAACAGCAGGCGCAAAAGTACTCGTAAGCATTATCGTACCCACTGTCGTAATTTTGACATTGACGAATTGCTGCTAAAGGATATCACAGAAGCCAAGAGCTGTGTCTGTATATGTGTGTTTGTTTGTGTTAGCTTGTTTGTGTCTGTTGGAAACCAAAAATGAAAAACACTTAATAATAATTTAATATGAGCTAAAACGGGAGCGCCCAGTGGTATCTTGATTTCGGTGAGGACCACGAGGAAAGCACATGTTAAATAAATGAGTTGATATAAGATCAGCCTCATAGAAGGTATCACCATTTGCAATGTAATCATAGATATTTAATTTTAAGACATTTACAATTCATTTGAGCTTGTTCAGATAAATACAATACATATAGATTAAACCATTTTAAATACGTAAATATTCTTATTATTTCAATAGATTCAAATGAAATTTGTAACTAAATTTAACTCATTCAAAACGGTTTTTAAAGTATATAGCACAAATAATTTCAATCTCTTTTTAGCCAACTTTAACTTAAGCCTCCATTTGGAAAGCGACACCCACAATCACATATTGCTGGATTGAAGAAGAACAACGCATTCACCAGAGGCAATGAAATGTTGGCAAAGGAATACACGCTCAAAGCAATATTAACATTTTAAATACTTTAAGGCCTTAACTCAATTAAATGTTGTTTGAAGCCAACAATTTTATTAATAATTGGACAGAATGGGGGACCTTGGCATATGTGTTATTCATTTTATTTTTAATTATAGGCAACAAAAATGATTGCCCATAACAACAAGGGAAGCTCATGAAAAACGTTACGCTTTCGTTTTTCGAATTTCCGATTTCTTTTAAAGTTTAATAATAATAAGAACATAAAAAAAAAAAAAATAAGGAGGCGTAGAAAATGTTTTGATGCATAATTAAAATCATTGCGCATTTTATAATTTAAATAATAATAACAAAAACAATGCCAGCACAATGAGCACAGATTACAATGTAAGTAAGGGCGAACCCAGAGATAGAAGAGTGTGGCATTAAAACGCCAACGACCCCGAAAGCAATAACAACAGTGGTCACCCAAAAAAAGGCACTGCAGGGGCTTAATGGCCGTAAAATGCTTGCCAAGCAGACCATCCAGACAAGGTCAGGCCTGGAAGCACACAGAACACAGAACGCAGGACATCCACACACACACATACACACATGCCGGGGCACTGGGGCATAAGAAGCACACGGTACCTGACCAGGATTGTGTCCGTACGCTTATGATAATAACACAATTATGTACTTACATAATTAAAGTCGTAAAGTGCACAAAAAACACAAACGATGAAGCAAAGTACACAGAAACACACACCCCCCCTCTCTCTCTCCCCTCACCCACCCCACACACACATACACTATTGACTGAGCCTTTAAATGTGCGTCTGTCTCGACTTTGATTCTACAAAATAGCTGAGTAGTCATAATAATTGCATCAGCCCCTATTTGAATACAGTTCCTCAGATATGAAATCATTTTAATCTTTCTTATTTTTAAATATATTTATAATTTTTATATAATTTTGAAGTAAATTAAATTAAATTCTTTAAGCTTCTGTATTTTTTGTGTCAATTGATTTTTAGTTGACAATAAATAAATAAATAAATATGCACGAATACCAACTCAAATAAATTAAAATGATTTTTGACCTGAGCCTAGGCTATGAAAATTAAAGTCAATAATATTTATGTTACTTTTAAAGTTCTTGCCATTAATGTTCGCCTAAAGTTGAGAAAGAAAATAACATCCCAACTCATTTTCCAACATAAGTACTAACATTAAGAAAACTAATTTTCATTAATCAGCTACATTTCCATTATGTTTGGTGTAGAAATCTTTATTAACTGATAAATGTCAGAAGCATTGAAATGTCCAACATAAAATAGACCCAAATTAATGAATTCAACGAAGAGCATAACTCGCGGTGTAAGTAGAGGTTTTATTAACTGAAATGCTGTACATTTTTGTCCTCCCTGTAAAGCGTATTTATATTGATTTCATACATTTCATGTCCTTGTCTCCCCATTTGCCAGCCTCGTTTGCATTAATTTTCAAACAAATATTTTTGTCTTATATTGTTTTTTATATTTTTTTTTTAAAATTGTTTGCTGTAAAAGTTGATAATATTAATATTTTATACTTATTTGCATGGCAACGAGTAGCACTTGCAAACAACGCCAGCATACAACAAACAATAAAAACAACATCAACTACAGCAGTAAAAGTAGCAATAGAATTGGCAACAAAAACAAGTGGTTGCTTTTGAGAGCTGCTGACAATGGCAACAAGAGATGGCACGAAAACATTTTGGCCAATGTGGGCGCCTCTCAATGTGGGTGTATGTGTGTGTGTGTGTGTGTGCTATACAATTTCTGAATACGAGTACATTTGTTAAAAGTGTTTGGCACTTGAAGCTGTTTTGTATATTTGTACTTTGTATCTGTATCTTGTAACTTGTCTACTTGCGATTCGGCCCGGAGCCCTTAGCATTCGATAGGCAGTCAGGCAACGATGAGCAACATGTAGATGAGCCTCGTCTCGGGGATGTTGAGCTGGCGGCAGACTACAAAGCACACATGTATGTAGATGCTGACTGAATAAATGATACGTGGGCAGCCTGAATAGAATTTAGATATATATTTAATGGTATTCCATTTTCTATCCTTCGGTTTTCACAATTGAACTCATAGCCATTGTCCAAAAGCTGCTTAAATTTGTATACGATCTGTTAATGTTATTCTAATGTAATTCTGCACTGAGTCAGATGCAAATACTAATATATATATATGTATATATATATATATATATATATATATGTGTAGCAATGGAAATAGAAACAGAGAGACAAAGGCACAAAGAACCCCAAAGTGGCCACAGTTATTAAATGACGTGTAGACATAGAGCACATAGAGAGAATGGTGGTGAGCTAATCTGCTAATCATTCGGTGCCAAGATCTCGCCAGAAACGCACGCAACAATTTAAGTTACAGAACAACTCATTAAAGTTATATATATAGAATATATATAGAATATGTAATTATTTAAAAAACCAATGGTAATAAATAATCATTAATAAGAATAATCGTCGATTCGGAGTTGTTTTATATATTATGAAACAACATATATGTATGTATATGTATATATAGTTTTAATTAATGATTATGCACCCAAAATATGTCAGAACTTTTTATTTATGTCAATACTAGTAGGATATTGAAAGGGAAGCATTTTATGCTGGCATGAATAAACGCGATATGGCTAAGGACTGGAATCATTCGTCGGTAGATAAAATCTGATTACAATTGTATTGCACTGTTCGTAATTCGATTGTTATGTGTCTATAGGATATGCGATTTCGTATTCGTAACCCGTTCAGAAAAAGATATACAAACGATGAGCAAAAAATGATTTACAACAATAAGCCGCTAACAGAGTATGGGAAGGAATGCAGCTACAAAGGCATCAATTGGACCAACCACTTGAACAGCAGCAACGGCATATAAAATTTCCAGAACATTGAAAAATCGTAAATTCTGGTAAAGCGCCCAGAAGCGATATTAAGGTACACACACACACACACACACACACACACACACACACACACACATACACACACATAGCGAGTGCATTTGCTGTCAACCAACTGATTTCCCAAACTTTAAGGACAATTTGCGAGAGACAATACAAAATATTTATTTCTTATATAGGTTGTTGATGATAATTATAAATATGGAAACATCCGAATAAGTCTAAAATTGCAAAAAGGGGACAGGAGGTTTTCAAAATAAATATTTATGATACTCAGAAAACACTTTCTGTATAGCATTGCAATTATTCTTATTTTCTTTGTATTTATATTTTTTCATTTTTTTTTATTTTGTTGTTTCCTCCGCATTTTTTATCCGATTAACTTCAGAACAAATCACGAGCCTGGTTACTTTTGAAACGCTTTTTATTCTGTTGGAGATGTTGGGGACAGAACGAGGATGCGGGAAGGCAATGGGAAATTGAATGACCAAGGCAATGTTCTTATCTGGAGTATCTGCAGCTGAATAGAGGAGACCGAAACCAGTGAATATTACTGTTTAGTGTAAGCCCTAGCTTACAAATTGAGACGTAGCACTCCAAGTATATGCCCCAAAATTTAAGATTCTATTTTTAAGGGTGTCAAATATAGTTTGATACCTTCGGGATGAAAGTATAAAAAGTAGCACATTAGTATGCAAGTCTCAAGTCTCGTAGTCAAAAATATTGTACAAATATCTGTCGTAACTTCAAACTTTGTTGAAAAAAATGTAATCTATATTCTGGAGAAAAGATACGCAAGTATTGCCTATAGTGAGCACAGGGTATTGTCTAGTTGCTCACTTGAAGTATAGCACATGTTTTCCATATTTCGCCATGTGGTCGAAATTCCCACGGGTTGAACAGCCATTATGTCGATCTCAGCACCATTTCTTACGTGGCCAAGTAATATAGGAACTCGGAGATGGCAATAAACAATAAGTGTGTGTGGGTACAGAAAAATAAGTAGATTTTTACTATCGTCAATACAATCAGCACATGGCCAGCGGCCAAGAGGGGAGCTAGACAAATTTGCTTTGAGTGTGCACAATTTGCATGGGTCGTCGGGTCCGCCTACTAAATAGCAATTTAATATGGCCTGGACATACCCACGCACCAAGGGATAGAATGTGCGGACAGCTAACAAAGTTACAATAATAATAATAACAATAATGATGGGCAAGATAAAAAAGAGAAGTTTCCTGTCCCACTCTGAGTACGGGGCACTTCGATTTCCTGTACGGGCGGAAGTCGCTACAAACAGATCAAATGCGAGTGTTACGTTTGCAAAATTTGTCATGTGAGAATGCCAACTAAACAGTTGATTGCATTTGCCCTTCTGGCTACGACAGAAACACTCGAACTGCTTTTTAGTACTCAAACCAAAACAATCTCAAAGCCCAAATCCAAAATGACATGTCAAATTAAAATATTTTGTTTTAATACACTAAAATTTGCTACACTGCCAAGAAATTATTACCAGGCAGTCTAGTCACCTTATAAATATCTGATCAAGAAAAATAGCTAAACAAGTAGAACTAATCTGCTGTTGCCAATAAGATGACTTTTATTTTTAAATTAAAGTCAAAGAAAACATTCCATACCTTTTGCAGAATTGTATTTTTAACTAAACCCTTTATAAGGCCAAACAATATTGCCATTCAATTCAAATATTCATTCAATTTTGAATATCGCTCAAAACATTAATTAACCCAAAATCCGTTTATGACTCTTTCAAAGGAAGCTGTAGCAAAATTCAAACATTTCGTTAAAAACCTACAAAAACAAGTTTTGAGTAAACGAATTTTCCAACAAGGATTACAATATGGTCAAGCACAGCACAATGAATATTTCTCCGGAGCGATGACTAGGAGTTAAGCTGCTCTAACATACATACATAACATATGTATGTGTATGAATACACACACACATTTGCATTCCTCTGATCCGCCTATCAATTTATTACGCATTGCTAAATGTTACCCGTTGAACCCTGGCACAATCGTTTAGGGGAATAAGAATTTGTGAATAGCACTCGCACGCCTCCTAACCGCCCCCTCCGCTCCCCACCCCTCCACAAGCTCCAGCTAATGACAAACCCCTAGTCGGCTTGCGATTGCTTTAGGCATTTAATTTTTACGAGTAGTCACTTGTATTTTCATGGGTCATAGCCAGTAGCATAATTTCGTTTTCCAAGCGCATATCCGGGAAAGCTCATAAGGGTGAGTGCAGAGCTGGGCCGGGCAAGCAGACAGTGTTGGTGATGCCCTCAGGATTAGAAAGGGCTTCATGCCAAAGTCAATGCGAGTAAGCGGATATTCGCAACAAGACTTTGCTCTACTACAACCACAAATAACAGCAAGAGCAACAGCAACAGCAACAGCAACGGCAACAACGGCAGCAACGTGGTGAACATAAATAAAGTGAGGCCACATTGTTGTGGGCCTTGGCTGGGCATGGGTGTGTCGAAAAGTGACAGGACTGTCAGGATTGGCACAACTCTGCATACAGCTCCTTGCATTACTGTGCCAGTATTTTCGCCTTTTGAATTTCATTTGGTGTAAATGAAGACGAGAATTCAGAGAATACAGAAAATTTTAGCTAAGCCAGTTATAAATCCCTTAATCTCATTTTTATCTGTATATAACTTGTAATTAGTTAACTGAGTTAGCTGACTGACTGCGGTCGGCACCCCCCGCTTTACAGCTCAGTGGGAAGATGTAAATTAAAAAACAACAACAAAGTGGAAAAATAACGTAATTTACGCGAATGACAGATTGAACTTGATGTAGGTAAAAGGATTTATTTTCTTATGCTCTGTGTCTATTAAAAATTGATAAAATAAAAAGGGCATATCAAAGGCAGAAAAGCATATCCATTTACATAATGTATGTTCCCCCATATGACTGTACATGGCTTCACGCACATTTTATAAACTTGAATATCTAAGACGTATTATTGATGATGGGTAGAGACTTGGGTACGGCGTATATCCAAGTCCAGTTGTCTGGCCTGGAGCACTCTTACTTGTTTCCTTTTGGGTTGTTCCCAAGCTAATTTGTATCAACGTTGACATTTTCATTGCACAACTTGCGACTCAAATAAAAATATAAAACATTTTCAATTTAAGATATTTTTTTTTGTTTTTGACGCAAAAAAAAAACTTTTTGACACGTTTTGACAACGATAAACAAAAGTTGTTCATGCGCTTAGATTGTCGTGCCACAATGCCACAATGCCCGAACCCGTAACTAAATCTCTAGCTTACTGCGCAGTCCTTGTATGTGCTATTTTGTGACGATAAACAGGAGCACATGGAACTGTTATCCGAACAATCAAAGTAACCAGCAAATCGACAGAGCGTTTTCGAAAGCAAATCACGAAATGAAATGAATTTAATGTTTAAGCAAATCGAAACTACTAAGAACGTATTTATAGAAATACGATACTTCATTTTTCAGGAACTTTTTACTTATTTCAAACAAGCTGCCAATTTTTTTTTTTTTTTTGCTAGTTTTTTTTACCAACTAGCTGTCTCACGTTCACGTCAAACCCATCAAAATGGATATCAAAGTGATTTGCGAACGTCCATTGTTAATCAGAGGGGCACACACAGGAATGCTAGAGATTTTAGGAACTTCATTGAATCACTTGCCACATGACGAATCAAAGTTCACACACACACACCTACATATGTGCGTGTGTATGTATGGGCTGTGCCTGGGTGCGTATGTCAGAGCAATTTGTTGAACCCAAATAGCAAAATATCAAGCCAAATAGCACAACACTTCTACCCTCTTCAGCGGCAATTTGGCCATAACGTATAAGTAAAATATTCATAAATTGCACATAAGGCGAACCCAAACAAGATAATAAGCCCTTTACCAGGTTCCGTGGATGGGTGGAAATGGGGGAACTATGTGGATGGTTTCTGTCTGTATGTCAGTTTTTGTGTATTTTTGTCTGGAGTCCTAGCGGTTCCTTCGGATTACGCTTACATATACATATATTAAATTAATGAAATTATTAACGACTGATTGAGTTTGACTGCCTTATAAGTGTGCGCATACACACACACATCCACACACAGACATAAACAGACACACACACACACACACATAAACATAATGATAATCGACTTTTAGGCATAAATATTATAAATCATCGGAATTATCATCAACCTTATTATTATTATTGCTAGTAGCAGTACCATCATTATATTGATCATCATCTTGATGTGTGTCACTTGTTGCTATCAGCTTGTCAGTTTTACGAGCCCTAAAAATTCACTGAATTGCCATATAAATTATACAAATTAACGTTTGGCGTCGCCTGAAACGTATAACCATATAGCCTAGAGCCCATGCTTCATAAATACCGCATATAAATGCTTGTAGCAACTGACCCAACACCAAATGATGTATTGACGGTTGCAACCGTTTGGAAACTACAAACAACAAACAACGCACCTATGGATAAGTAGTAGTAGTACTTAGGGGCTTGGCATTCTCTGCTCTTAACGCTCGCTCTACACTTCAAATACCTGGCAAATTTTGACCTGCAAAATCAATTGCTGATACTCTCATTCGCGTCACATTGTTAGCTGACATTAAAGGACAAATGATATGCCTTTTGCTTGGCTCTTTTATTAGGGCACAATAATTCATTAACAAAGTCAGCTTTGTCCATATCATCAAAACCCCAAAATGATGATTTTTCAATAAAGGCCGTCAAACGACTATTTTTCTAAAATCATTGAACATTTTATGTAAACCTAATGCAATTTTCAAAAATGCATTTAATTGGACTATTTTCAAATCAGTTGTTATGGAATTTTTCATATAATCAACGTTTGCAATTCAAATCTTTTAGAATCCATTAGTTTTCTAAAGTGAAATAACAACGGCAAATAATTACCTTGATGTACGACCTGATATTCAGGTCGTAAGTAACCCAATTCAGGTTCAAATTGATAATCTTTATTAGAATAATCCAAATTTATTGACTATACTTTACATTTTCTCCAAAAGCTCGTACAATATTGTTTTTTTTTGTCAGTTTTACTAAATAACTAATCCATTATGATTGTTTCAAAAATATTGGTTATCTTGAGATATTTAGTTTTTGCTCAAAAGCTGAACTTAAAGTCTCCAGTTCTCCTAAGTATGCCAAAACAGATTCCAACTCGCAATAATGTGCATTATAAACATTAAGTGCTGGCTCTGACACTAGCTTCAGTTTCAGGTAGTATGCAATTTAAAGTACGATAAAACTGTGTGTTTACTGATGAGAGAGGAGTATATTGGTTTTGTCTTTATTGGATTGTGCCACATTGTAGCATGCTGTTGACTTTAATATACATTTTACAAGTACAGGGTATTTAAATTGGTTTTTTTTTTACTATTTTTGATGGGAAGCCAGCAGGCACACTTCAACACACCCAAACACACACAACTACAACAAGCGAGAAGGCAAGCTGAGACAGCAAGCGAGTTGAACACGTTGAGTGTATCAAAAAGTTGTAACAATTTATGGCCCATAAATATTTAGTGTACAAGTATGTGTGCTGTCGTTGTTGTAGTCGTTATTGTTGTCTTTGTTGTTGTTGTTATTGTTGTCTTTGTTGTTGTCGTTGTTGTTGTCGGTGCCGTGGGCTCACTTTAAGAGCCCATGTTGCAAATATTTTGGCAGCAAAATGCAAGCGCAGTTGACAAGCCATGTTAACGAGTTTCAAATTGGCCAACACACACGCCAGCAGATCATCACCGCTGCCCCCTTAACCAGACCACCCATCACCCTTTATGAGCCAGCTGAACATTGTCAGACGCCTCACAATGAGCTGCTGCAGCTTGCCAATTTGCCAGTTTTCAGTCGCTAATCAGGCCGTTGGGATTTTTCCACACAATGCTGTGCATTTGCCAAGTTTTCCATGAATGCAAACGAAACGAAAATGCGTTGGATTACAAATTACCACATCCACATGAGACACACTGAACCACAAAACTATTCCGGGAACCGAATTTGAATGCGACTAGCTTGGTTTCCACACACATATCGATAAATCAATGCTTGAAAAGTGACGGAAAGACGTTAAGGTAATGTTTTTGCTTAACATCAGATCAGCTGGAAAGCCATTTTCCCTGACTTTTGAAACTTCACCCGGGAAGCAGGAAAATACCTTTTAACAGATGTGCACATTTTAAACACATTTTAAGCTTTCCCGATAAGACAATATCCAATCGTTATTTGGAAACTATATTTAAGTTAACATTCAAAAAGAACAAGAAGATAATGTACGCTGAAGATAATTACCATTACGATTGTAATTATTCTGCTGACATTTAAATTTCAGTTGGTGGATCGAATTATTATTATGCTACATTTTTGTTCTTATATGTTTTCAAGCACTTAATATTTCATATTTGTAAAGTTAAATCGTATCAGAAAAATTAGAATAGATAACTAAAAATATATTAATATCTCAAATAATAAAAATAAAAGCATAGAAATACGATATTTGCTTTGCCTTTAAGTTACCAGCATTTTATGATGCAAATTTGTTTCTAGTGCCTTTAATATGTTAATAAATTCCATGAAGTACATTAGAAGCATAAAGAGTTTGTCGCCCTCTATGACTGTCGGCCGTCAAATAGCACAGCTCAATGCTTTAACGGTCTGCTGAATTCACTTTGATCTAGGCAGATGCAAAACACACACATACACACACACACACACATACACACACACACACATACACACACACAGATACACACACTTTGCATCACGTAATTTTTAATAAAGCAAAAACCCATTGAGCTTGCTCGTCCACCCGCCCTCGTTAATGACTCACCCCGAGCTCCACGTAAATCGTATATATGGGATAGGGGAGCGCAATCACCATGCCAGTTAGCCAGGTGGCACAGCAGCAGACGAAGCCGGGTATGCGGCCCTTGAGCGGATCGTTTAGCCAGCGCATGCGATCCCAGGCAATCAGAATGTGCGATATCATGGCAACATGTAACGGTATGTCCTGCAAACACAAAATGAAGAAATACAGAGATACACAAACATTCATATACTGAGTACACTGAAACAAAATAACATAAAAGTATTGTCATTCGACTTAAGTTAATTAGAATTAAGTCATTTTTTATTCCGCTCACATCTTGTAAAACAAATTTCTGTTTCCAAATCTTAAATTTAGAAACATCATTTTATATATTTCGGCATTTTATGAAGTATTAATTGCTACACATTTGTCATTCTTGGCAATTAATCAAGCTTTATTTTTTCTTCTTCTTCTTCTTTTCAGAAATTGGTTTTAAGAAGTTGGAAATTGTTTTTAGGAAATTCGCTTAAGAGTTTCACATCGATTTTATAAGCTCGAGGGTATATATGTTTTGCTGAGTGTATGGGGTAGGGACTGGGTAGTGAAGTAGGATATTGGAGTGATTCCTCAGCTTTGTTTACTTAGTCCAATGGCTTAGGTAACCATTTTCGGCCGTGTGCGGTGATTGAAACAAATTTGTTTTCCTCTGATTGTTGTTGGGGCATCTGAGCAGGTTTGGCTCGGCTGGCTGAGCAATCACATATGTATATATATATACATATGTATACCTTAATATATTTATATTTATATATGTATAGAAATTCGGGAAGCATGCAGACATTTGGCCTTCTTGTTACGCCTGAATGCGAAATCCCAAAGACTTGCCATGGTTATCCTTTTTGGCGGGGCCTTTGCTCTGTTTATTTGTTTGCTTGAGTTCAGATTGGATATTGTGACAACACCTCACACGAACATGTGAGTGTTTGTATGTAAATCAACCATCTCTAACATATTGTCTGGTACTAAGCAATGGTCAATTTACATATGTTCTCAGTACAACCGTCTACTTAAGACAAGATAATACAAAACAGCATGAAAACAGCTCAAATCCTCGGGTTGTCAAAGATTTGGTATCTATGCGAGTAATCTAATCACATATTTAATAATATTAAGTAGTTGCGATTAGTCAAAAATAATCTCATGTTTTTATTCATAAGCCTCAACTGAAGTCACAGGTTGCGAAACACTCCATTAAAATAAAATAAACTTGATATGCGCGTAGTACACATTCCAAATTTGATCGAGAGTATATATACATACGTAAACAGCTTTTCTAAAATTTAGAAACAAATTGGTAGTAAAATGTTTTTTCGTCTAATTTGTTGTACAATTATATTAATTTTATCGTCAGCAGCTATCTCCAAATTGTGGAAGATAAGCGCATTTCAGAAAAAATATCTTGGGTATCGAAGTATAAGTGCAAGAAAATCAAATATTGGAACTAAGAAATAAAATCACTGGACTTTATGAAGACACAACCTTCAATTATAAAAGTATCTGAATTTCAGAACGATTTATTTTCTGAGTGTGTGTGTATGCAAATTCTTTTCACCTACGATTTAAGAAATTAGTCAATGAGTTGAATTTATTTAAATCCGAGCGCACAGGCTCACAACGTGTATAATTAATATAACGATATTTGTTGAAACAACGACTTTATTTGATCAACGACGTGACTTACTCGGCGGTCTAAAACGGAGTTTGTTAAATGCTATGATGAAATTTATTTTTGAAGGAACAATGCAAAACTTAAGATAAACAAAATTAGAGTTGTCAGATTGTTACATTGCCTATAATAGGGTCACATTTGCAACACAATGTTGTACAAATTTATTGTACCGCTGTCAGACGTAATTACAGTTCGCATTGCTTGAAGTGATGGAATTTAAGGTGTCCCAAGTAACTTGTAATTTTTGTTGAATGCCTACGTCGCCAGTGGCATCAATCAATTTTAATATGGTGTTAGGCACGCGAGGTTCACATACACACACACACACTCACATTGACTAATGTGTGCGTAAATGCCACAAATATCCGTTTGCATGTGTGTGTGATGTTTGTCGCGCATTGTGATAGCAATCAAATCGAATCATATCCGTTGCCTGGCATTTTATTTCACCTCTCTACCAAGTCAATGAGTGGCTAATACAATCATCACCGTGTGCCATTTAAATGTTGTATTATTATATAGTGCTTTTAGAAAATTTTTATAATTCAGACTTAGAAATTTTTTGCAAAATATTGTCAATTTAAAAAAAAAAAATAAACAATACAGAAAGAAAATTCTTTCCACATAGAAATTTATTTATACATTTAAACAACTTGGAAATAATACCTGTAATTTCTTATTTTTAACCAACGCATCTTGAAATTCTGCAAGTAATGGAGCAAATATATTGCTGAGTGTGTAATAAACGTACATGTATGTGTACATATGTATACATATAGTAAGTAGTTGTACCTAATAGGAACATCAATCATCAATCAATATTCTTACAAACTAGGCAGAGAAAAAGGCAGAGCATAGAAATAAGAAATAACAAAGGAAATAAGAAATAAAATAAACGACAACTTACTTCCCAGGATCGTATCTTTGCCAGCTTAAGTAGCTATGCGATTTGACTCGTGCATTTGATTATTCAATTTCCCGAAGCTTCTTTATCATTGCTTAACATTTATTTTCGTCACAAACGCAGAGAAAGGGGACAAATGTGAACTAAAGAAGTTAAATGAGAGTAACAAAAAACAGTAAATTATATTTTATCCCAATGTTTGGCTGTCTGTCTGTTATCCGTATGATTGTAAGCGTATGTATGTATGAATGTGTGTATGTATGTGTGTGTGTATGTATGTATGTATGTATGTATGTATGTATGTATGCATGTATGTATATTTGTATGTATGTATGTATGTATGAATGTATGTATGTATGTATGTGTGTATGTATGTATGTATGTATGTATGTATGAATGTATGAATGTATGAATGTATGTATGAATGTATGTATCAATGTGTGTACTACCTGCTGCCGTAGAGCATGTCAATCATTGTGGCTTTGATAATAAGACAAGGCAGAAGCAATTGCGCGGCTGCTTCGAGTGTCACTGATGGCCAATGAGACAAGGTGTTTAATTCAGCATGGATTGTCAAATTGCTTTCGATAGGCTTGGTTACGCATTTCAGATAGCACGCCGCTCTTGAAATGGCCATTAGATTCAGTTGCCTGCCCTTTAGCTAGCACATAACAGATAAGAAAAGCATTGGACTTGGCTGCATCTCGTGTTAAATTTGACGGCACAGTATTAGCTATATACCCTGTATATAGGTATATAATATATTTGCAAAAAAAACATTTAAAACCACTATTTAAGAATATGATTTGATATTTTGTTTGTTGAACAAATCATCATTAGTAGAGACGCGTAGTATTTCGTTATTTATATAAGAATTCATTCATTAACCAATTGTTCTTAAAAATTTGAGATTTCATTCCATCACTTTTATTAAGGAACGAAACCTTTGCTTAGTTATTTTCTGATTTAAAAAATGTTGAATACACATTTATTTATTTATTTATAAGTTAAATAAATGCAGAGGTATACTTGGAACTGTTTTTATTGCTAGTTGCGCAATGACTATTAAGCCAAAATTAAATATGGGGTATTTAAATGCACACATATTTGAGCAAGAACTAATTGCCAACCGAACTAACTAAGAATCAGATTAAATTGGCGACTTTAAAAAGTTAAACTGTCAAGCCGGGGATTCTCATGACCGTTAGAGTTCATTGATTGTTTTTGGTTATAGTTTGGTGACCGCTTCAACTATCCGTGCTGGGCTGCCAGCTGCCAGCTGCAAGCTGCAATTGCCATTGTGGTAATGAAAAACCGATAAGCCAAAATGCGTTCAGTTTATGAACTTGTCATAGTGCCATGAGGATTATCGTCTCATATGCCAAATCGCTTTCAGCTTAACAGCTTGCCAAGGCACAAGAGAGAGGGAGAGAGAGCGAGAGAACAAGAAATAGGACAAAAATAGATAGCAATGCACATGAGTAAGCTTAATTAAAATGTCCTGGAACACTGGGGCAATGACAATAAGTAATAGGCATAAGGTAACGGTAAAGTTGGCACTCACCTGCAGCATGGGTAGAAAGAAGCACAAGAACTGTCCAAATATCCAGTTCTGGAGTAGCATCACCATCAGTGAAATGGGAAGCACCAAAGCGCACTGCACAAAATGGCACAGAGCCAGATTAATGATAAAAGCATGCGTGATGTCCTTGTAGAGTCGATGATACATGATGTACACAATGATGGCGATGTTGAGCAGTACGCCCAGCAGCGCCAGTGCCGCATACTGTATAAGAAATAGCCAATAGACCGACTTGATGCTGGCTTTGAGTATCGGTCCATTGAAGCGCTCCATGTCCTCCGTGTCGTTAGATTGGCCGGCCAGAAAGTGTGCAATTACCATTAAATACTTGTCGGGCACATCCTTCCATTTCTCCTCACTTGTGCTGGCCGCCATCTGGAAGTCCTCATCACCAGCCGCAGTGGGAGTGCCCACATGATGGTCAACAGGCGACATTGTTACCACCTGCAATGGGAAACAACAGAAGCAACCACAACAATGAGTATCTAACACACATTTCCGACAATCCCCACAACAATGGCACACAACTGATGCTTGGCCAATGCATCAAATTGAGAGAGGGAGTTAGACCAACAATTGTTGGATGCTTCCTCCATTCGTTTAACGTTATGAATGCAATATAATAATAATGCAATAAAAAAAATGGAAAGGCGGAAGGTGTTGTGGAAGGTGCACAGTTGGTATTGTCAACATATGCAAGGCACACACACACAAGAACACACATAAATGCCTATGTTTGCGCACCCCATCAAACAATCGCAAGAATGAGGCTAAAAATATTTTGTCGTCAAAAAACTTAATGTTTGTTACTTATGTGCCTAATCTTAAATATCGGAATGGAATTTAATTTAGTATATGTCGATGAATGAAAGAAGATGAATTGCATAATCGGGCACTTCCGATGGCTGACAAATACGGGATCGAACTAGACTAATATCATCGGCTGTCATATGACCCGATGCCATTTTGTTTCAGCAGAAGCAAATAATTGGTCCTCCATTTGTCGCATAACTTCTGTGAGCTGAAAATACTTGAGAAGATCCCACAAAGTTGAAGAATATATTGAACTGTAGGGATCATTTGAGTTGGATTCAAAGATCCAACGATCACCTACAGGTGATAACTATCGTAGATCTCCAAATACTATGACAGAAATACCGCCAAATGGAGAAGAATTTTTATAAATTGGCTTCAGACTTGAGTCCAAATAAGAAAACATTGTGGAACCTGCCATAGATATTTCATTTATAATTATGAACTTAAGGTCAACCAACCTTGAATACAAAGTATTAACTAAATCATGTCTTAAGGCCCCTAAATCTGAACCGGTTTGGTTAATTGACAGTGAAAACATGGAATTTAATGTTGAGCCACTGATTTCGAAGGCAGCTTTACCAGTGGGTGCACACAATAGTGTTGCACATAACGGACAGCGATTGATAAATGGCTAATCTTGGCAGGATTGATTCAGAGAGACACCCAGCTGAGATACCAATTCAGAGGTGTTGTGCTGCCCATATCAGATGCCCGGCTCAAGCCTTGCCCAAGCAAGACATTTTTCAAGTAATTTTAAAGAGATTTGTTCACTAATATCTCATTTGTTAGTGTTGTCTACAAAATTTCCAATCATCTGGCCTGTCTCGAATACGTAGATCCCAATACTTTCGACGATTACGTCTCACGCAATTGTTCTGTGGCCGACCAAAGTCCTGATGACGAGGATATGCGTGGAACTAAAAAATAATTAACTTAGTAAGGTTGTAGTTGGATTCTGCGATACGAGGAATTTTAATTTGTACACGCATTTAAAAGAGATTTGGGATTTAAGGTTCATCTAGTTAATAACAAAAATGTTGTGACACAAATTTAATGTTAAAATAATAGGTTCAGGAAACTACACAGCTTAATAACGATATAGCGCTGCTTATTCTGAATCGACAAATTGATTTGGATCAAATGTCAAATGTGAGCTTGACTACGCTTTGCAATGAGAAGGAGCTGAAGGGAGAGCCAAATCTCTTGCCTGACGATGATGATGATGGCACGATGTGAATATAATATTTATAATATTTCCCCTTGCATTATCTGTTTTGAATGCTTCTAGGCACAAACTGCGATTTGTTCACTTCGCCGCTTGTCAAACCTGACGGCTGCAACCAAGTGCGGGCCACTCGTCGAGTGGAGGGCTTGGATATACTCGGGACGCATCTGTGCGTAAAGCCCATTTCAGATGACTCGCATTCCAGACAGATGGACAGCTGCTCCAAATGTTTGACGGCGGGCATTGCCTCGCCCACCACAAACGAGTGCGTTGCATGAGTGATAACTTCCTCTATTATATGTTTATCATACGCGGTCAAAAAACTGTTTGCCTCAAGGAAATGATTATACGGAAAAAACTATAAGCACGCTTAATACAAAAATAATCAACAATTGTTATATGCGAAATTTGATATCGACGTCTTCATCTCCAGAGATAACGACAAGCATATGGTGATGAGATTATGGTATGCAACATGAAATAGTCTTGGAGATACCCTGTACGCAAGCCTGTACATATCATAGATACGCGGCTTCTTCTTTAAAGTATTCTTTATTCGATAGCCGATGTATAATAATAAAAAACGACAATATGATTTGCAAGAGTGCAAAACTAAGGCAGTTGCAGACTAGCGTCAGCTAAAGAGTTCAATCTAGATGGCTAGACAATAACAAAGGACAACAGACCTAACAACAGTATACAGCACGCACACATATACGCAGTGGCTGCCACATGCATGATAAGTGTGTGTATGTATGTGTATTTATGTGTATGTGTTTGCGTATGTTTTCCAACTAGCCAAGAATTCTCCCGTTTCTCGTCGGTTCCACCGGCTTTTGTCCATGTCGACATTTGCCAGTTGCCAGTTGCCAGTTGCCAGTTGCCGTTCTTGTATTTCCAAGTTTCCGCTATGCCAGCTATTTTTCGTGTTTGTTTCTGTTTTCATTTTCCATTTTAAGCAGCAACTTCCGTTCAATTTATTGTGCCTAATTTTTCTTCACTTTCGGAAAATATTTGTTTGCGAACGAAGCTGTCTGGCAAATAAAGGGTGCCTTGGGTACGGAAATGATGACTCGGAAGACAATCCCAATTTGAATTACAATACAATTTGCATAATATAATATGTCGTAAAAATAAAATCCTTTATCCAAATGCTTTGATAATTTTGAGAATGCGTTAATTGCTATTGCATTTTAGCTTTCTGACTGTATTATTCAATTTAATCTAAGTGTGATTGGCATTCTGTTAAAGTCTGTATGCGATTTGAATTGACTGACTCTGACTCTGCACATTGTGTATAAAATAGACTAATTAACAAATTGACAACATTAGTTCTATCTCACAATCAGAACTTAAAGTTTTTGGAATTGAAATTAATCTTGAAATAAGTTCAACTATTGATAAAGCTGATATGAAGAAAACATACCAAAAAAAAAAGTCATATAACACATGATTTTTTGAACAAAACTAGTTTTATTTATTTATGTTATATGCAACTAGAATGCAATATTCAAATATGGTTTTAAATTTACCTGCAAGATCCACATCACTGATAAATAAACCAATAAATGTGATTTTATATGAATATTGAAATAGATCAATATTTGTTGTTTACTTCGCAGACCTAGAATTTGAAATATAGTCCTAAAACTGTACCAAGAATAATGTGTGCTTCTTACAAGTAATTTACAAATGGTTAGCTTGCCTGGTGCAATTGTATTTGCAACCATTGCTTTGCCTCTTTTGCCACTGTCAGTTTGCTTCGTTGAGGCTCGGGCAATGCACTGCCTTTGCTTTGGAGTCAACGGCTGGTGCACCCTGTACGCTGTGCTGGACTGGCCCCAACTGCAGCGACCGCTCAGTTTGATGACCCATGCACTGGCAACTGTTGGGGCGCTTTATTTTATTTGAGCATGCGCCCAACCCAACTCATCCCGACCTACCAAGCAAATATTAGAAGTTTTTTGCCCTCCGACTGGTCGGCGGCTGAGCTTATCTGTGCTACGTTTGGGCACACACAGACACACACGTACATGTGTGGATGTGTGCGAGGCCCCAAATGAGATGGCCCAGCTCCGGGCTCTATGGCCTGTCCAAGTCCCTGCTTATACAGATATATATGTATGAATATATCTTTTGGCCTGCACGTCTGGCACAGCGTGTGCAAGCGTTATGTGCCGACTGCCTGTCGAGTTTATTATGCCTTTCAATGATTTATGCGGCACTGACAGGCCGCATTACGGCCACAGAGTGTCCCGAGGGGGTCGAGTGCAGGCAGGTTGCAACTATCGCCCCAGTTTCGCTTCAATTCGTTCAGTTAGCTCATCTGCATTTGCCCAGGAATGCAACGGACGGGGAAACGTGCGATTTTCTACACTTGTTGAGCATGGCACACACACACACACACATAGGCCCACTGCTGTGGAACATAATGTATGATGAGGTACTTAGGCTCCAACTATCTCAGGGTTTCAACCTTATTGGCATTGCAGACGACCTGGCACTAATCGTGGTGACCAAGGAGCGCAAGGAAGTAGAGGCCGCTGCAAACGCGGCAATAAGAATTGTGGCAAGATGAATGTTGTTGAAGGATGCGAGCTTGGAATTTGGTGGCCATAAGATAGAGGCTGTACTCTCACAAAGTAATCGAGTACATACAGGTGCAAGTTAACAACGACGTTGTCAAATCCAAGGAGGTAATAAAATACCTGGGCGCCATGCTGGACAATTGACTTAGCTTCCGGTCCCACATCAAGTAGGTCAGCGCCTCGCGAGAGTGGTTGCCTCCGTCCTGCTGTACGCGGCACCGACTTGGCAACGGCAGTGTCCAATAAAAAAGGACTGCGAAAGAAGCTCTCTGCACCCTACCGGCTGAGTGCACCACGAGTGATTTCCGGCTGTCCTGGCAGGTGCCAGTTGATGGACATATCGGCTAATAACAGAGCAGTGGATCGGCAGAAATACAGGTCAAGTAAACTTTAATCTTTCTCAGTTTCTTACAAGTCATGGCGGCTACAGGAATAACCTGCACAGATTCCGCCACGAGGACATCCCGCAGTGGCCGATCTGCCCGAACGCCATCGAGGATCCGGAACATGTGCTCTACCTCGAGATATAGAGGGTTACTACCTCAATGCCCCCACCGGAGAGCTTGGTCCAGCACATGATGGAGCCTCCCTCGGAGAGTTGTCCGACAGCTCATCATAGGCATACAGAAGGATCTGAGATTATGCGAAACTGAGCGAGTGACGGAGAGTGCCAATTAGGCAATTAATACTTTGCGGTAATTCCGCGGGGGACTAAGGGTGCGTGTGGGGGGGTGAGTTTAGTACGTATGCATTGACGTTGTCTTTGAATCGTTCATGTTCATGTATCTGCAGGAGATTCTCACCTCAAGTCGGTACCCAAAATTGCAACCACACACATGCGTACATACTACTTATGTAATTATATGTAAGAATGTACATAACTGCCTGCCAGCTGTATTATTTCTGATTATTTTTACTTGCGAACTGCCAGTAATTTAAACGATTTTCACGCATTCTAGCTAAACTTTGCAGAGAGCAACTGCTCAAAAATAAATTAGAATAAATGCAATTGCCCCGAAATGTTGATAGACGCATTCTGCGGCCTGCGGCTGCGACGCATGGAGCGAGTCTCCACAGCCAAGTATGCTGTTCCTGTCTGCCATTTAGCCTGAGAACTTACACCAGCTAATATTATGTTGCAGCTAACTCTAGGGTAATTTCCATACTTATAACAAAGAAACCAAAGTGAATCTTATGAAATTTGTTCAATAAACTCAGAAAAAAAATTGTTTTAATTTGTAGAAAATTACACTGAAATAAAAATCGCGATTTCAGAAATTACTTCTATATACACGAAAAAAATTGTTTTTAATTTGTTAATAAAAAACTTTTGGAGAAACTAGAAATGCAAAACATTCTTTTTACAATAATAATTTCTGATATGCTGAAAATAGTAATAAAATTTCCATTCTCGACTAGAATGCAAGAGTTTATCTGTTGAGCACTTTAAAGATCTGCGAAAGGTTTTGAGTTTGAATCGCCGTAAAATCGTTATATTTTCGAATTAAAATAGGGTCCCAAGCCACTACAACTCTTGGATTCCGCTCGCACAATTAACATCCCAATCCGTTTGTGTGTCGAGTAAACCATAGTTTGGCCTTCGTTTTAGTAACAGTAACTAGCTTATATCTACCTCAATTTAAATAACTCACTTGGACAGCACCAACCCTGTTCTTTGCTACCTGTTATCAGCTGGCATTACATATGGTATCAAAGTATTTCTCAGCAAGTTAAGCACGACTTCAACGTTCTCTCTTGTTTATGTTCTGGTTAGAGTAACTAACACTTGTGTGTGGTATAAGCTTAATACGTCCAAAATGGAACTTAGGTGTGGCAATCTAGCAAAGCAAATCAGCGAACAGTGACTACGTATGATTAATTATCACTGTTACACATACATTTGATATCAAACCACACATTCTGTAAAAACTTGCAAGTTAACATGGCATCAAAAAGAAGAAAGTGAAGCATAGTTAATTAAGTTCATTTGGTAACGTCACATTTTGTAATAGTTAACTACTATTTATTTTACATTTCGAAAATCTAAGCACAAAACTTTGAACATCAGAAATGCATTAAACTGTCAGTACGATATGAGGTACAAACCTATCAGTCGGGCTGAAACTTATGCGCAAACACGAATCAATTTTTGTTACCAGTCACTTCATAATGCTGACAGTCAGGGTTTCAACGCTAGCCCCCAAAAGTCGCCAGATTTGCAGCGCTAGGGAAAGGCGTCAGTGCATCAATCACAGCCACTCAGCAATGAGTCAAAAAAAAAAAAAACGATGCTATCCGCCATTTAGTTGGCAATTAGATTGCTGGCGACCCAGCGACGCGTCGTTGCCACCAAAACAATTTTCCAAGCCCAATGTGTGTGGAGGTGTATATAAATGTGTGTGTGTGTCTGGTATTCGCCATTTGCTGATGCCTTTGGCTAGCTTTGTTGCCAACTAGAAGTCAAGTTAGTAATTAATACTGATTTTTCGAACGCTCAACGATGCGGAACATCGCACTCTAGACGAAGGTGACACTAACGACAGCGTCAACTACAAGGCAAAAACAACAACAACAGCAGCCAAAATACGCTATGTGATAACGATAGCGATAAAAACAATAACAAAAACAAGATTCGACTAATAACCTTATGCGTCTCAAGGTTTACTCAACTGAATATATCCTCAATGGAAAAAAGCACACACCTTCCACACCAGTCATCCAAGTTGTTTGCTCATTTTGTTTACTCACGGCGGCTATAATTGCTTAACACCAATTTCATTCGGTTCCAAAACTTTGTTAATTAAGTAGCTGTAGCTGACAGATCAACATGAACTCACATTTAGTGAAATGCCAAGAATTATTTGCAATGTGCATAAAGCATTGTTTAATGAGAAGCTAATACGAAATTCATTCATTTTTCGTGCATTTTCTATCTGTAGATCTACTCTCTGTATTTGTGCACTGAAACATTACCAAATTTGAAATGCATTTACATTTAAGCATATTAAAAACCCGTAAGAAGGGTATAACCACCCACCCGTCTTTCCTCCTGCCTGTATGCACACTATTGTTATTATTGCTAGACACATGTCTCTCATAAGAAATGAGTGCAATTATGTGCAAAGTGCTCAAAAGAAATTCGACAATTAATCTAGAATATATCTAGAATATATCAAAAAACTCGGGCTTCAGGATATTTAGTAAATGAGCTCACACGACGACTGCATTCTTATCTACATCAAAATTTTGGTTTTTATTGATTTACTTATTTTTTAGAGCTGCTAAGAACTGGTTTTAATTTGGCAGAAGTTAAACAAATTACTTCACTTTAATTAATAAATAAATACTATTTTGTTCCAAATAAAATGATGCTTGTTTGATTGATTTTCATGTAAATACCGTGCATTTTTATATTTTCTGCAAAACACACTAGTGGGAGTGAAAATTATAGCTCATAAATAATGATTATCTTTTAAAAAAATTCTTTTTGATTATTTGACATATTTGAAAATAATTTGATTCATATTTCCTAATCCCATTTGCATAGCAATTGCAGATTTAACAGATCGCATAAAAATTTTATATTTTCTACTGGTCCAAGTGCCAATTCGGATGCCAATTGAGAGCATAATTACAGCCCAAATGCGCATTCAAATTATTTTGCAGTTATTGGATAGGCAAGCTTTTAATCCAAAAATGTTATTGTTTTGAAGGCCAATTTACGAATTAAAACAAATAAATTTATATGCATTTTCCATGTTCTTGCCAAGTGCTCGCGTGCATGCGCGTGTGTGTGTGTGCCAGTTATCTATCCAATTACTAAAATTTGGCAAGCAATGCTCATCCATTGTCGGTCGATCTAAAAATTTGGAAAAAAAAAAACTCAAGCCGTAGCTTATATATTGTAATTACAGTGCACTGCGTTCCATTTTGGATAACCTATCAAGTGACCCTCGCATTGATTTCGACGATTGCCACTCGCTGAATTCTATGCACTTGGAATGATGTACAAATTCAACAAATTGGTTGGAATTCTTCGTTTCGCTATTTGTTTGGCATTACATAAAATCCACTGAATTGCATGCATGGTCAATTTAATGTGCACACCACAAAACACAACAACACAACAACACCACACCCCCACACCCCACCCCATATGCCTCTACATGCGCCATAAAGCATTCTGACAAAAGCAACAGTGACAACAACAATGCGACAGCGCGAGTTAATTGTTTGGCAACACGCAAAGCGACATTCAGTAGAAAACATATTTAATTAGTAAATAAATGATTTCGAAAAGTATGCCCCAAAGCAGTGACACACAACAGCTGAGCCGAGCCGTTAAATGAACAGAGCATCCAAATTATTTGACAATAAAATTATCATGAAATATGTATGTATGCATATGTATGCGTATGTATTTATGTATGTTTGCGAGTCAAGGCTCATTAAGCTCTTGCTTTTTAGTCAAGGTAATTTAATGCTCTATCCCTCTCTCGCTCTGTCCCACACTCGCTGGTAATTGCTAAATGAAAATAGCATTTTGAAGCAACTGCCGGCGTCAAAATTTGGCAGCCATAAATTAGGGCACAGTGAAACGCATTGAGACGTAAAGCATTTCAAAAACTTTTATCAGCTTCTTTTATGGCCGCCCAAAAGCCATCCAATCCACCCCCTGCCAATCCCGGCGACTAGCTCCCACCACCCCCACAGTTCGCATTGACTAAAATGACAGTCAAATGGGCGCGACAAGTGGCAAACCAAAGCAAAGGCAAACACAAACACTCGCTCACACACACACATACACACACACGCATGCACACCCACACCCACACACACACACACACAACATAACTTACTCAATCAACAGCTAACGAAACACACACTCAAATCATACGATCTGTGCGTGTGTTTGTGCATTTTATGTTTATTGTTTTCGCAACACACATACACACACCCACACACACACACACACACATATACAGAAGCATATAGTATGTGTAGCATATTTTGCATGGCCTTCGGCTTGGATGCCCTTGCGAATCTGAAACGCATTTGACATTGTCTTGAAATTTGGCCTTTTTCAGATTTATTGTTATAGGGAGCTCCAAATAAAGTAGATTATACATTGGGCGCAATCGGACAAACGGTTGCTCATCTTTGACAATCCCTAGAATGTTGTATTTACTTTACCTTTTATTTGTAAGCATTACATCTCTGAACCATAGAAATGCAAGCCTTTCTTCGAAAGTTTTCGAAACTGTGGAATAAATAGTTTTTTACATAAAAATGTACTTTCCATAAACAATTTTGGAAACTGGCTATATATGTATATAAATACATTTGTATGTATATATGTATGTATATTTAGATTTAATCATATCCCAATAAAAAATGAGACATGCAGCATTGACAGCTGTAAAAACTATGGCTTATCCCAACTGTGGCACAGATCCTAACTTAAAAACAGTATCCAAAGTTCGGTTATTTTATGGAAATACTTTGTGTCTATGTTGCTGCTGTTTTGTTTTGTTGTTTTGTCTCTGGCTTATGCGAATAAAAAATATTTGCTTTTACTTTGTATATTCAATCGGCGTTCTCATGTTTTGCCTGATACGTTAATTTCAGATATCGACAACTCAATTTGTATTACGTTGCTCAATCTTTGGAACTACTATTGAACTCTAAGCAAGATGTGTGTGGACTTACCAGACATACAGACATGTACATGTATCTGTGTGCGTTGTTTGCTGTTTAAATTGTTTGTTCATTTTATAAGCATCAAGTTATGAAATATGACCTTGATTGGTGTTCTATTTAATTGTTTACACAATTGTTGTTTAGCCAACTTGTTGTTTATCTCCCAGAAAACAGCTTGAAAAGATATGAAAACAAATTTTGACTGCCTGGCTGCTTTTTGCTAGCTTAGCTTCTCATTCATCTAAGCTCAAATGTTTCGTATTGCGATCAACCAAATTACTGAGACATTTCAATTTTATTATAATGTGGCCATGGTGAACGTCGATTTGATATATATGCTTTGAAAATCTCAAATCAAAACGCATTCAAAAATACACTGCAAGTAAATATTTACGGCAATGCTTTAAGAGTCTTTTACATAATGTGCAGCAGGTCACTTGTAATCTAGGTAACATTATGAGTCTGTAGCTTAACATATGTTTGTACATCAAAAATCGATCGACATCGATATCAACTGCGTGATCAGCAACTTAAGAAGAAGAATAAATCTATCGTTGTGAATAAAGTAATGTGAGTATACATGTTTTAGAAAGATATATAATTTAGTTTTGGTTGCCAAATATCAGAAGATTTCGACGCCATGGAGATTAAAATCAACGACGGCCACTCTGAAATTATGGTTGCTCGGTGACGGCAAGTGATCGTGGCAGCCCTCCAGAGCAAGATGACTTCGAAAATGAGGAGCGATGGAGCCTAACTTCTCAAGGAACAATTTTGGAAATGCAACGTTACGTAATTTTCAAGGGCACAGAGGCTATCAAAAATATACAAAATGTACAACGGCAACAGTTGCGACGGCAGCCGGCTGTAAATTGTCGCCAGCGAAAATTGACTGTGAAATTCTTCAGGCAGAGTCTGGCACAGCTCTGGACGAAGACGAGGCAAAAGGCAGCGGCGCATTATTACGGCGGCATTCCTGTTGGCAACATTTTTCAGTGAACTTAAATTATTCGAAATAAAAAATGGGATTGCATATACCAAAATCACCGACAAAAGATTATTATTTTATTTGTTTATTTGCCGGAAGGAATGGAGGACCCTGTGTTTATAAATACCATGGCAAATTGGGACATGTTGAGAAGGACAAAATGTTAAATGAGAATTGAGAAGACTTACAAGTTTCCCGGAATGAAAAGCAAAGCTTTGGACCACGGAGAAAATGGCTTAAACTTATACCCAAAACCAAAGGCTCATATGTAATAGACAAGGTGTTGAAAAGTAGTAGGTATTTTCAGCTATCTCGAAATCCGTATCAGGACGTTTGGAGTGCAGCGAGTATTAGACATTGGATAAAAAGATTAAATATATAATAAGATTGTACAATTAATAAGTACAGTATAAGTTCAATTTCCATTGTTAAAATTGAAAATTTAAATTTATAATGATAGATGTAGATAGATGAAGAAATAAAACCGTTGTGAAAAAAGTAAAGTGAACATACGTGTTGGAGTAAGAAGTATAATTAAGAATTAAGTAAGAGCAAACACAATCACATCTCATTTGTCGTCTAAGAAAACTTGCTAACTTGTCCAATATATATGTATCTGCATTATATACAGTATACGAGTAGTGAATCGTTGACAAAGTGCGCATTCGTTATCCAATCTGTGTCGAAGGAAATGCAATTAACGTTTTTGGGAACAAGGGGAAATTGCCAATTGCAGATAAAGTTTGCAACGCTTGTTCGAAGATAATTGCGCAATTATATCATTTGAATGTGTGCCAACCATTTACAACAAGGTACACGAATAAGGTGTGCATCGCCACTTGGGGATTGGATGGAGCCAATGTTGTGGCAAGGGGGAGGGCCAGCGGTAACTGAACCCGAGCTAATTACTTTAATAGTGCCAATCGAGTTAATTTACAAACTGAGGAACGCAGTCAGTCATTACAATTGTCATCGCTGTCAGCGCAACAGTTGACCTTCGCTAACCCCTCCCTCAGTCGTACACTGTGCCCTTGCCCCACCCTCTGTAAAAGAGCGTGCGTATAATAGCATACTTTTCTGCATAAATAAACAGACAGTTGTGCGAAGTTGAGTTCCTCCCTGTTATGGCACTTAAAATAATTACTTGTTAGTGCTATCACTCTCGCTCTCACTCTCACTCTCGCTCTCGCTCCTACTCTCACTCGAGCTAGAATTCGCTTTTGCTCTTCGCATTTGCCACGCCATCCTCTTCTTTTGCTCGTTCTTGTTATTCGGCTGGTGCTGGTGCTTAACGCATAACCCTAAGCGGAAATTGATTTTGCTAGCTTTTCGACTGCACTGCATCATTGACAGCAATTTAAGCTCAGTTTCTCGTATACACTAACTTAAGATCCACACACTTAAACAGCTCATGCTACTTACCAAGTTCAAGAAATCTGGTAAATTGTCAGATTTACCATGTTAATGTCTTACTTAAGTTAAATGCCGGCCATGGATTGAATGCTTTTATAATATGGTAAGTTAAAAGAAACCTGTACCTCCATTCATTCTTAGTAAAAGTTTTTTAAAATATTCAAATTACTTAAACTTACGATACAACTTCAACCTGTAGTTAGAAGACAATTAGAGTAGAAAAAGAAATCTAGAAAATGAGTGATATGACAAAGAGAGAGAGATAGAGAGAGAGAGAGAGAGAGATAGTAGAAGAATAATAACAAGAAGACTAAACGACCAAACAACACCAAACAACCCCTCCTGTAGCGGGAATCGAGCCCGCCTTGATTTTTCGTTTATGCGATATGAATGAGTTTTTGCACACTCAACGCTTACGACCATCAAGCCGACCTCTTTTATAAGTACTTAAACAGAAAATTCTACCTTTTTTATACTTTCATACCAAAGGAATCATAGTATTTTGGCTTTGTGGCATGTCCATCATGCTGTCTGTTCGTCTGTATGAACGCACACTTAGAGATAGAGACTTGAAACTTGGAATATATACTGATCTGTGCTCGCGTCAGACAATGTGTGGAGTGCTTCGTTCACTATAAAGCTAGGAAATCGATAAAATCAATATTTGCAAATCGATAAAGCTACATATCTCACACAAATTTAGGCTACAGTCACCAAATTTGGTTAGTAGGTCCGTCAAAGATCGGCATATGCCACGCTTGCCTTGGTATTTAGTAGGTATATTACTGGTTACCGCCTTTAAGAATCAATAAAAAATAAATTTATGGCCACGCCCACCCCTGCGTCCATAATCGCCAAAGCCGATTTGTCGGAAAGTGTATATCAATAAGTCCGCATTTCCTCCACAATTTTAAAGATAGTCACCAAACTTCGAAGGTAATATGCTGGTTACCTGCGTCAAAAATCGGCATATACCTTTCCAGACCACGCCCACACTCTCCGCCCCCAGCTAGAGTCAACAAATTTTGAAAGTATGTTACTAATAAGTCCCCTAAGAGATCGATATGAAATTGGATGGCCACGAAATTGAAAGGCAAGCTTGGACGGTAGATTAGTAGTAGATTATTTTGTAGTACCTGTTATCAGATGGTATTACTTATGGTATCAAAGTATTTCGCAGTCGTTTACGCCCAGCTGAACATTCTTTCTTTTTTTATGATGATATTGTTGTTTTATTTACTCATAACTAATGCAAATAAACTTTTTTTTGAATTATTGTATACACTTATTCCGCTACGACATATTTTTCCATCCATTTAAATGGACATCTCTTACACATGAATAAATAAAGTTTATTTTTCTCCATCCGTCACCGAATGAGATATTTTTTTCCAATAATCAACATACACTCCGCAAAAATCGATTTAAGGCACATGATTTTTTCCTTATAAAATGGCAAATACAATTTTTTAAATTTTATTTATTTTATTTTCTTCTGCAATTGTATATTCATAAAAATATATTTTATTTGAAGATAATAAATAAATAGAAAAATCCTGCGGGATCTCTATAATTGACACCACAGCAAACAGACATTGAAACAAGAGCAATCAATGTCAATAACGGATGCAGAAATATGTACGCTTGACAGTGAACTCAGTAAAGATGAATTGGTTATTGTTTTGTGACCTTCTTTTCTAAGTTAAAAATGTGGTTAGCTGGCTCTGTTGACTCTTTACCTTTAATAATAGTAATTACTGAATACGGCACTTATTCGCTCGGTAGTTTACAATCTTATGATCTTGAAAAATTTCTATTTGTCAGAAAAATACTTAGGAAATGTAGATAGATAGAGCGTCCAAAAGTTGCCTCTGCTTTTTTAAGATCCTGTTTTTGATTTATTTTTTTTTTTTCTTTCTTTTCTCTTTGTTTTTTACTACTTTCTCTCTGCCTAGCCACTTCTTTATGCAGTAACAAGACAGCTATAAAAGCGCAAAAGGCGACAACGTGAACTACTTGGGTCGGTGTGCTGTGAGCGAGGGGCGGTGGGATATGGGTTGTCTATGGTTGGTTGGCAAGCTGGTGAGCTAAAGGACTGTTGTCCAGTGGGTTGGAGCCCCTAGAAATTGACAAGTTTCAGCTCGAGTGTGCAGTCAAAGAGCATTGGCGTTCGGGTCTAAAACTAGTGTTTGCTCCTATATCTATGTCTGTGTCTAAAGCTATTTCTGTTTGTATGTCTGTGTTTGTGCCTGTGTCTGTGTCTGTGTCTGTGCCCGTGTCTGTGTCTATGGCTACGTCTATGTCTATGGCTTTGTCTATGTCGATGCAGGCAACAGCAATGCTGCAACGCCCAGTGGCACGCCCACTTGGTGCCCACTTGGTGCAGTGTCGCTCGTTTGCTTTATTTCACTGCTTGCTCGGTTGCTCCGTTGCTCAGTTGCTCAGTTGCCTGTCCTCGGTCATTGACTCGCTGGCGCGATTGCAATTTTTAAGAAATCAGCAAATAAGCCAAGCAACTAAGCAGTGCACACTCCCCCGTCTACCGTCCAACCAATTGTCAATGGCAACAAAAATTCAAAGCGACATGAATTCCATACAAAATCGTATGAGAGGGAATAGGTGGGGAATATCGGGTGTGTGCAAAAGTGATACTGAAAACATCATTGATTTTCATCAATGGCCTGTGGACTGGTCGGCAGTGTAAGAAATTGCTTGCTTTTGGTCATTGACTTAGCCCATAATCAAATCGCCATTGCCAGGAGCAAAAGAGCATTTCAATGTTCAACGGTGCGTATGATTAATATCAGTTTTGTGGACAGCCTGCTTTAACAAAGTGCCCCAGTACGGGTCACGCCCCCCAAACTACTCCCAGCCCTGCTGACCTAATTGCAATTTAGCACAACAAGTGAAATTGAAATGCCTGGCAATCTCAAGGGGTTCACTGCCTACTAATTGCCGACCCGGCACCAGAGACAAACTTATCGATTTTTGCGATGCGCCCATACGAATCCAGGCCCAATCCTGGCCAGATGGTGGCTCCCAGAGCTGCTACCATTCTCCCGTGAATTTATTTGCATGGGTTTTCTTTGACTTTCTTATTTGATTTCGTTTCTGATTTTTGTATGGGACAATTGAATTTTTAAAATCTACAATTGGAGCTACTATTGGAAATACGCCAGCTGGAGAAGCCATCAAATCAGTTCGATTACTGCAAAGGGGCTACAATGATGAGCTGATATGCATATAGTGCCGATATATAAGAGACTTATCCAAGGTACGTCACATTGTTATTTACATAATCGGTGCCTCAAAAATTATGATGCAACTGTAGACAAATCATGTTAACATCACATAGTTTGGGATGTTAGACACGGTTATTTGATATAATTACAAGAAAATGTTGAGGCTTTTACACACTAGTTCAAAATTCGAAGGAACGTCAAAGGGTATTTAATGCTTTGACTTGCTCAGTCTAACAATCCAATTGTGTTATCATCTGTGGTTTGGCATAGACTACCTTTGCCCAGGTCTTGACCTGGCCAACTCAGTAGTTACCTTGACTTAGTTTTCTGCACACAGTTCGCAGCTTGTTGTTGAATGCGCTGACCGATATCCTCGAACCTTGTGGGGCCGCAGAGATGCAAAGAACTGCAGAGACGAGCAGCTCAGACGCTTGTTTACACAGCGGTGCGAATACAGTATATATACAGTGGCGGACACCTTATTTGAAGCAAGGTCAAAGAAAAAAAGTAATTGCCTGCCATAAGCTACTCATTCATTATTTTTCAAAAATTCCAAAGACCGATCGTAGGTACATATATTAACCACCAAAATTAATAAATGACCCCAATACACTGGGGTTTCCCCACCTGCTAGGTAGGATTATGTAAAAAAGTACCCTTTTTTTTGGGAAATTTTTTTTTGGAGCAGGTACATTATGGACACCTTGGTGCCATAAAACCCGGATTTTTTACCTAAAGTTGAGTATTTTCGTTATAAATAGACCAATCCTTCGTAGTCAGTTTAGTTTCATCCTGCATCTCGGGTGCAATAAGCCAACAAGGACTATGGACAAACGGACTACCATTGCGCAACGGAAATTCATCCTGGAACACCACAAAAGCGGATATTCATTTCGCGAAATAGCTGAAATGGTCAATCTGAGCAACTCAACTGTGAATATCATCATTTGGCGCTTCGTCGACGCCAATCGGATTAAGGGCAAGGCCAGAATGGCACCAAACAAGATTTTCACCGTAGAGGAGGAGCAAGGGATCACCGGGATAATAAGGGGATCTCCCAAGCTATCGGCTCCAAAAGTGGCTCCACAGGTGCAGGATGAATTGGGGAAAAAGTGCTGTGTGGAAACTGTGCTCAGGTTTCTGCGGACACATGACTTTAATGCCCGAGTTCCACGGAAAAAGCAATTTATAAGCGTGAAAAATAAAGGGACTTGGATGACGTTCGCCAAAACCACTTGGACAAGGATCTGGAGTTCTGGAACACTGTTATATTTGCAGATGAGTCCAAATTCAGCATATTTGACTCGGACGGACGGAGTTATGAGTGGCGACAGCCCAACACTGAGCTGAATCCCAAACACGTAAAGGCAACAGTCAAGCATGGTGGAGGAAGTGACATTTCATGTGTATGTATCTCGTCAGCCGGATTCGGGAATTTTGTGATTTTTGGAACAACAATGGACACGAATGTGTACTTCAACATACTAAAGGAAAATTTACTCCAAAGTGCCGAGAAGCTAGGAATCCGACGTACTTTCCGGCTTGACCAGGACAACGATCCCAAGCATAAGGCCAAGATAGTACAGTCCTGGCTCAACAGGAACTGCCCCCACATGATAATTCCGCCGGCCCAGTCTCCAGATTTAAATGTCATTGTGAATTTGTGGGCTCTGCTGGAAAATAACATCCGGAAGCACAGCATATCCAGCAAAGAAGACCTCAAAAATGCTCTGCGGGAAGAGTGGAGCAAAATCAGCCCAGAAGCTACCAGGAAGCTGGTAGCTTCCATGAATAATAGGTTAAGGGAAGTAATTAAGGCTAAAGGATATAATACTAAGTATTAACATCCTTATTTAAGTTTTTACACGGAAAATATATTATTTTATTTAGACTGATCCAAATGAAAACTGCACCTTAAAGTAGGCAACATTTTTATAATTCTACCTAGCAGGTGGGGAAACCCCAGTTTATGGGGGTCATCCATTCATATTGGTGGTTAATACATATACCTATCATCTGTCTTTGGAATTTTTGAAAAATAATGAATGAGTAGCTTATGGCAGGCAATTACTTTTTTTCTTTGACCTTGCTTCAAATAAGGTGTCCGCCACTGTATATACATATATATGAATGTACATATATATGCTGTGAATTACTGGTTTCCTTGGTTTGTTTACGCTTTTGTTATTTTGGGGGCGAACAGCGATGAATGTCGAGCACATTTGCATTTTTTTAGGGTCAGGTAACAATAACAAAAGCCGCACTCCCGCGCACTTTTCATGATTTGTAGGGGAAATGAGATGAGATGAGAGCTGTGCAATCTCATTTAAATTTTATCTGCTGCTGCTGTTCCACTCGAGGATTAGGCCCCGGCTATATGACTCACAAATTTGTCAGATTAAACGCGACGCAACATAATAAATGCTTCGCATTAATTGCCAAGCAAGGGCAAAAATAAAGACTGTACCTAATAAATTTCTATTAAAAAATAAAATGCCCTCATTCTAAATATGTTTCAAGCAAGGCAACGCCAAATACGACTTCAAAATAACGACGGCAATAAGAATGTCGTACTTAACACAAAAAACACAACACAAATAAAAAAGAAATAAATAAGACACTGACGTGGTGGCAACGATTTAATTTTGTCATATATTCATTTAAAATCCAGAGAGCCTACTGTGCCACGTGTGAGCTGTGGCATCATTGACAGTGACTCATGACAAGCAGCGAAACGAAAGGCGAGCAACTTGTGCACCTTGCAACACCAAACAATCTGTAGCACAACTTAACCTTAAGAAAATAATAATGAAAATAATAATCTAAACATCATCTCGATACAGGCAAGTCCATTGGTTTTGTGGACCGATTGTTAATTATTTACAACACAAGCAATGCAAAATATTTCACACGCGAAACTTAAAGTGTTGCACAGCTTCCACAGAAACCCAAAAGAAATTAACGAAAAGTGGTAAAAGCAGCAACCATTGAAAACAAAGAGAGAAAAACCCGCTAACATTCATTTATAGGAAGGTTAAGCGAAAAGTACTAAGAAAAATAAATTTTAAGAGCTGAAAATGTATACATACAGTGAGGAACTGAAAACGGAGAAGAGATTTAATGAGGCAAACACTGGATAAACAAGTAAGAGTGTTGTAGTCGAGTGAGCTCCACTACGATATACACTGAACCCAGCTGTCAAAAATGTATCATAGTTTTATTGAAAAATTTCTCTTTAAAAAGTTTTGCGCCCAAATGTGAGCAGGTCTTTAAGTGCAATCAATTACCATAGTGAAATTACCAGCGTTGAGCTAATAAATATATAATATATCCAAATCAATTCATGGTTTCATCTTAATGCTTTTTATCGATAGAAATATATTGCAGTCTCAGTTTAATGGCGTACTTGAGGTTCAATTTTTGACAGCAGCCAACCGAAATGTGTTCTTTTCAAATTTCGTTTTAGAAGTGTTTTGAAGTTTTATTGAAGCAGGCAGCTGAAAATGCAATACTGAGCAACAACAGCCGCAGGGCTCAGCCAAATTGGACAGCCCTTCCGTTGGGCCCCACTCCCCAAAAACCCGCATATATATATAATTCGTGCTCAGACGATTGATGAAGTTTAAGTTGCTGCTGTCGCACAATTGAATACAGGTGGCGCGTGCGAGCAGCTCGATGGCTTTCAGTGTGAGCAACTTGCGGTCGAAATTTACACCGGCTGGAGCCTTGTCAAGGGTGTGAACCGTGAGGCGAAACACTTTGTAGTTGACAAAAACAGCACAGATATGGGGCGCCTTTTAGACAACGAAGGGCTTATTTTCTACAAATTTAACAGCTCTTTTTCGGCAGGTGCTTCCAAATGCACATTTCACTCAATTTCGTTCCGGTTTTCTTTTTTTTTACTCGTTTTCCTTTGAACTTTGTGAATTGTACATCAACAAAAAAATAAAGAAAAAAGTTTTAATGTTCCTTCAATAAATTCGCGAAAAATCATAAAATATGTTTTTGATATTTCAGACTTTAAATTTTTATTTAAATATGCCTTTCTTTAGACTTACAAACTACAAATAAAGTATTTATTTACATTAAAAAGTAGATTTTTCATGTGGAAAGCAAAGCGTTTTCGCTTATGGGAATAAAGGCTGGATTTGATCATATTTGGGTTGACTTTGTGTGGCTGTGGCATTGGCTTCACTCTTAAGTCTATCAAATGCTGCCTGCCATAATTTTTTAATGCCGCAACGCTGTTATTCATTAAGTTTAATGAGTTCATTTAAATTTGACTGAGTGTTGGTGGCAGAGAGACGCTTGGAGTCAGACCAAAAGCCGAAAAGCTGCTCAGTTCAAGCAAAAGCGAACGATTTGCGGACGACAATCTTAAAAGGCTTGGAATGGAAGCAAGGCTACAAGGCTAATTGACAGCCCAGCCCATTCCAAAAGGTCGGGGAGAGAGGTAAATTTAAAATGGCAAAGTGGAACTCTAAGCGACATTACGCCTGCTGTCAGCTGACGGTTGGTGCCTCCAGGTTGCTGCCCCCTTATTGCTGGTTGCTGACTGCCACGCAACAAATTTAATTAGCCTCGCTAATTTTAGCTCTATTAGCTGAAAGTCTGACGTTTTCTTGTTCGATGGGCGATATATTTTTGTCGAACACTGTTGCAATGACGGCACTTAACACCGCTACCATGTGTGCCGAAGCAAACAAAACTTGAAAGGATTTATTGTGTTGTTGTGCATTGTGAGACAGTAAAATCTGAATAATTATACAAAATAGCCTATCTTTTCATTATTATAAATTTTGCTTTATTTCTATTTACAGATTATTTCTAGTCTAGATCTTTTGACTATTGATCTTTTATTTTCAATCCAAAATTTTTATTATCTTTGCTCAAGTTATGGAAAATTTCATAATCATGTTTACCTTGTTTGAACTCAATTCATTAGTTTAATGGGTTGCATATTAAGCATATATGCTTATAAATTCAAAAAGAATTTACACATCTTTTTTAAGACCTTCAATTAAGTTTTAAGATTTACATTGTACTGTGAAAATTCTGAATACCTATTTCGAATATTAAATATGCAACTATAGAATTGCTTAAAATATGAAAATGAAATTATTGTTATTTTGTGGTATGTCAAATATGTGATAACATTATCAACTTTCGTTAAATAGTTCATTAAATTAGATTTTTAGCTAAAAATTTATTGGTAACTTTCTATACCTTAATACCGAAGATATATATACATATATACAGTATATTGGTCATGATAGAAACTTTTTTCGGCACCCTTAAAGATTGAGAATTGAAACTTGGAACATATCTACGTGGTCTATGCCAGCGCGACACGATGTGTCAAAATCAGAGTGCTACGTATACTGGGGGCTTGGAAATCGAAAGTCGATAAAGTCGACAAATGTCCCTCACGATGTTATTCAAAGAACAGCATATGCCATGCCACGCCACGCCCACAACCGCCCCCCAATGGAACCCCTTGGCTAGAAATTTGAAATACCTCTGTAAATCGATTAAATCATATACGAGTATACCACACAATTTGAAAGGTAAAGTCAGCAAATTTGAAAAGTATATTGCTAGTAACACCCTTCAAAAATCCGGAAAACTTTGGACAACGCCCACTTCCACCCTCAAAATCGATAAAAGTTTATATCTCCCGCAATTTAAGAGCTACAGTTTCCAAACTTGGAAGTAAGGTTACTAGGAAACTCCTCCAACATTTTTTTTGGCCACGCCCACTCCAGCCTCAAAAATAATAAGAGGCTATATCTACCGCAATTTTAAAGGTAAGCTTGGACGGTACATTACCAAAAATCTCATTCGAAGATCGGTATTTCTTGGCTACACCCTGTTCCTTGCTACCTGTTATCAGCTGGTACTACCTATGGTATCAAAGTATTTGTCGGTCGGTTACTCCCGACTGCAACGTTCTATCTTGTTCCAGCTGACTCTGTAGAAAAGCGCGTATTTTAAAATAATATCTAGTGTAAAATTCAAATATATTTAGTTAAATAGATGGTATACAAACATGGTATATGGAATACCGGATGCAGATTAAAGTCCTCGCCCAAATAAATGCAGCGTGTACACTTTATTATTCTCCTTAATAAAATTTCATAAGGTAGACAGACAGACGTGCGTGCATATGAGAGAATTTTATAATGCGTGCTGGGCTGCTCTGCCAAAGTGACAGTAGGCGTGGCGGGGGCGCGCGTGCGGTGTTTTGGTGTTTGGAAAGCCTAACATATGCAGGCACCGGCACGCGCTTATGTATTTGCCTCCAAGTGAAGCCCGAAACATTGATGAGCCCATCCGGGCATTGGGAGCTCAAAGTGGCGGTGGCGGTGGCGGAAAATGGTACAACACGTGCTGCAGCGAATCGATTAAATTTCCTTAATGCCAAACCATAAATTTTCAGTTGTATTACTATTGTCAACGACCTTTCAACCCAAGACAATACATACTCGCAAGCACAAGCAGCTATACATACATACATGTATGTACTTTCGTAGCTACAAAATGACAGTCCCGAAATACAAAACAAAAAAGGAAAAAAGCAAATTATGTCTAACATCGCGTAGCCCCGATTTCGGCTGAAAGTTAAGTGCCATCCATATGGGATTATAATATAAGCGTATATGTATATGTATGTATATATGTATGTATTTCGGTGCTTGTTTTTTGTCGTGCCTCTGTGTGTGTGTGTGTGTGTGTGTGTGTGTGTGTTACCGTTATGCTTTGTTTGCCTTTTCATTCCCTTCAAGCGATTTCGTATGCAGTGATTTGGTGATTTTTATCTTTGTATCTTGCCTTGTATGTAAGAACCAACGAAATGAGAGATTTGTGTGCAGATTTACGCGCTACACAAAAATAAACTTGTGTAAATTTATGTGCATTACAAGCACATATATACACACACACACACACACACACACAAATTGGCATGTGGCTCTTTGAGCTGCAAAGTCCTGCTCGAATGCCTCCACTAAGTAACTAACGCCATTAGTTGCTTAGATTTTAGCCGCCTTCACACTGCTCCAAGCTTTTCCGGCGTAAGCAATTTTTATTGCTGCATTCCTCAAAGCATCATCCACGTATCTACGCCTAAGCTAGCTTTGGGCTCTAGCTATGTACAAGCTGTGAGGGATTCTTATGGACAAACCTATAGATTCGGTCCTATCAAGCAACCCAACGTCCTTGTGTCCCTGCACTATTAATATGTGAAGAAAAACAGCGGCAGGATAACAGCGAGGCAACCATTGCCTTGCACTGGCCAGAGAATTAGAAAGCATCCAAAGATAACTATAACATGAAGCAGTAATTACTCCACAAAATTCCCATTAAATTGGTCAACGTAATTGATTTAATTTTCTTTCTGAGGCATAGATCTCTTCAATGCTCGGAAGAAATGTCAATCATTTGCCATCAAATAAAATACAATAAAGTCAACAATGCTTTAAAGTAACTTTTGGCTCGTTTGTAGATTGAGCTGTTGACTTAAATTGTGTGCACATAACATTATCCATTAGAGATCATTTAATACATTTAAATATTTTACACAAATCTGCTAATCAGAATAAGTTATAGCTGCATTACTGTTTGAGGTGCATAATATGAATTCAGAAGTTACGATGACTTGAAGATTTTATTCATAAAACAAGTAAGACATGAAGAGGACAGCAAATATGCATTTATATACTATTACTACAAAAGACAACAATATTTTTATGTAAGCTTTAACAAATACGAAATCCTTCCAATGCAAATTCTTTAAGTGTAGCTATAGGCGCTGATATGGGAGCTTGTTTTGAAATTCACAACTCACAACTCACTTCGAGCTGCGTATTACGCACAAAACAAACAAAAAAAATTGCAATAAATTATGAATATTTATCACAAATTTTCCAGGCCAACTGCGAGTACGCACAAGCTGCTGGTGATTGCTGTGAGTCAATTTTGTTGTTTAACACATGAATATTCAATGCGGCCCATTATTGTCATTAACCAAAAAGAAACAAGACCAAAGCAAAAGTATGTTATCTTCGGCAAGCCGAAGATTGCATATCCTTGTAAGTCGACATTTAAATTTCAGTCCGGTTTAAACAAATTTTGCATGTATATCCATGGCTATCTCCATAGCACTACTTAGAACTTATCATTCGATCGGTTGTTCGCTTGGTAGCTTTAGTATCAAGTGCTCCAATGATGAGGAGCGAAATAAGAGTGTTCCAATTGCGTTATTAGTGATCTCTCCAAAAACACGGTTATGTTTTTGTAGTTTCATCAATGCTCGTCTAGCGAAACGGATCAAGAGAAGGTCATGACAAAAATATTATAGCACAGCAGGGTTTAGAAATGTTTTAGCTGACAAAAACACATCACATCATAATCAACACCTGCGGCCTGCCTCAACATATTTTTTATTTATTTTTTTGAGGGAGCCTTTTTATGTTTGCTTGTAAAAAGCCGTCATTGAAGCAATTTTAGATATACGAGCCGTTGGCAGATGATGTTCATAAAGTAGTAGTATAAAGAAAAATTGATTTTTGTCTACTCTACTCATTGTTAATTTTTGTCTATCTACGCTCACATATACTAATTAAAAGAGAGCACAACTTGTGAACGATTATATTTGTCAGCTCAAATTAGTACAGTATTTAGCACACATGCACACACACGTAGGCCCACACACATAATGGAGAATTGGGCCGCAGAAGGCAAATAAGCGGCCAATAAAAATATTATTAATATACCAACGACACATAATACTCACATTTTTGGCATCGCCACCGCTGATGTTCGCAGCGGTGTCGTGTCACGAGCTAACTCACATACACACGTGTACAAACTGGATTATTAGTAGGGAGCCAGAGCAGACCACAGACCACACCACACCATATCAGCTGGGTGTGCTTTGGCCATAAATTTATTAACTTAGTGTCACTTTTATAGCCGCATTTTCCAACTAAACCGCCGGCAGCAACATTCGAAGGACGCCCACGTAACCCACCGACACCCTCAGGACACTCGCACACACACATACGCAACAACAATGGACGATACACTACACACACTACACACACTCACCCCCTCTCTCCACAACCAACCCCAGCTACTATTAGGTGCAAACGCTATGCCAACAAATTACTTAAAAATGCACTTCATAATGTTGTCGCATTGCTGTCTATATATCAAGCGGAATTTTGTGAAATTGTCAACTTGAGTGATTCGACAGCTGTATGTGGACTGTCACATTAACTCACATTCTATACAACAACAACAACGTCAAGGTTAAATGAAATCGCTAAGATAACGCTAGTTACTTATTTAAGTACATAAATTATACTCGAATTGAATATTAAAATAGCAACTTGAATTCGATGTAAGCACACACACAAACACTGGAATGAATAATGTTTGAAATTTGAATTTCTTTTTAATTAACGTCGCCATTTCGGTTCCGATTGCATTCCAAGCTAGTTCCAAAATCAAGAGCACAAATCGTATTACTTACAAAATTTGATATATCTGAATTCTTACAAATTATGTATTATCAAAAAAATACACATACATGTATCATTACATTTCAGCTGGGTCAAAATTAGTTAAAGCGTTTATAAACAAAAAAAAAAAAAATGCTTTTATCAATAATCAAATTTTCCAATCTGCGAAATTTCACATAAAAACATTTAAAGCCGCGAAAGGAAAAATATCACAAATATTTAATTCTGTCTTTGTAAATGGATTACTTTTCAATAAACGAAATCCCGAAAAAAATATGAAGTCCTGACCATCAAGTAACGAAAAGTATTCTAGAAGTTTTTGATTTCTGTTGGTAATAAGGCTGCATATCTCTTCGGCATTAATAGACTAAGACATTCACTCTTTTCTTCTTGTAGATCCGGCTCTATGACTCCTGAGCTAAATCCACAACATGGCAGCTGAGCATCAGTGTTAAAGTCAGCCCAAAGATTCTTGTTGGGGTTGAGATCTGGCTGCAAGGCAAGATATGCTACGACAATTGAATTGTCCTTAAACCACTTTCGAGTTCTCTTGCTGTTATGACGGAAAAGCCCTTATCTTTACCTGCGTAAGACAACAACACATTTTTCAATAGTTTAATGTAAGCATGTTGATCCATGACTTTATACAATTTCAATAAATCATAGTACCTCTAAAAAACAAGTAATAGTCAATAATATTGGAAAATCTTAAAACAAATTCAAAATATAAAGAAAACTACAAATATTAATTTTTCAACACTAAAAGCATATCAAAAGGGCACTCAAATCCAAAACTTGATTTGATAGCAATTTAACCTGGCGTACCAATTATTTTCAAAGTTTAAGTTTTCGAAAACTAATGTTCTCACTTGGTAGGTTCAGCAGGTTTAAGTGTAATTTAAAGCAAACACGAATTTCGAGCAACGCTGAAGCATGCAAGGCTTTCCGGCAACTTTTTGTGAATTGTTTTATATGATAAGTTTCAGATTCGAATATCAATTAATCCACTGGTATTTTAAATATGTACAAATGTCGAAGGGTCGAGGCACCTGTTGTCTGTTGTCCATGGCACCATTGTTGCCCAGTTCTTATCGCAGCACACACACACTTTTGTTGTTGGGTAGGCACAATGGATGCCGAACAGGTATTTTATCTACACATGCATTTTGTATTGTTTTCGATGCTTATCGAAAATGAGCACAACAGATGTACAATTGAAATCAATTTCCCAGCTAGCTTCTAATTAATGCGTCAATATCTGGCACTGATAAACAAAGTGCGGCCCATGTTTTTGGGCAAACACAGTTAACAACAACGCAAACAGATAAACAGTGAACTTACATTTGAGGCACGAAGCTCCGTTAATTTTACAACTCCTAACAACAATTTCAATTCAAATTAAACGCGCCAAAGACGTTGCATACCGTACGGCGCAACGAGCGGCAGAACAACAACAATAAGAAAAAAAACACTAGAAAAAAAAAGAAGGTGGTTTTTAGTCTCAAAGAGTTGATCCAACTAAGTTCGGTCTTAGTCGCTTCCTTAATGCTGGAAACGAACTAACGGCAACGCAGTCTCGCGACCAACTGAGGCGCTCAAAGCGACAACAGCAGCATTTAAGAAGCAGCTGAAACAGTTGTTGCCCATACAAAGTGCGTCTCTCTGTGTCTGTGTGTGCGGTGTGTGTGTGTGTGTGTGTGTGAGTGTGTGTGCGGTGCTGTGATGAGCCGCGGGTCAGCGGAATAGTGGCGGCAGCGGGAGTCCAATGCCTGATAGGTAAGCACGACCAAGCAAGGCAGTGGTATTTTGCAAAGGTTAAACAGCTGTTTTGCAGTAAATAGCCCCAAAAGCTCAATAAGTCAAAGCTTAACGCATTTGCTATCCTTTTATCTTGCATCTGGCAATGCTGTACGCTAAGAGCGCAACTGACAGAAAGAGAGAGCGAGGAAAGAGAGAGCTTTCATTGAGGACATCGACACTGACAATTGCTCATTCTGCTCTGTTTACGTAGGCAAGTGGATGACATAGAGCGGGCTATTGGCATCAGGGATACATGCTGAACCAGAAACTGACTGCAACGATGAAAAACAAAACAAGAGGACTCGCACAAAAAAATTAATCAATTGTCAAAATGGAATGGTAAAAGTAAAATCTAAATTTTCTCGTTTTAAATCTTAATTTAATTTGTTTATTATGCATATTGGTAACCACCATGATGTCTTATATAATGTTATGTAATGCTCACTGAGTTCTGGAACTAGTTCAATTTTTGGTGTTCTAGAAATGCTTGTCATTGGGATCTTCAGCGTAGTTGCTACAAAATAATATCGAAAATGTAAAACAAATCATAATCAAATAATATTGTCAGCAAAAGGCAGATTGAGTAAAATTGAGATCAGTCAGCAGTCATTTCGAGGCTTAAATCTTAACAATCACATTTTTTGCCTTCCTTACGAAAATTGGAACTCATCCAGGAAATGCGAATGCCTTTCATTGAAATGATTTAAAGTCAGATGGTGTTGTGGCCAAGGTATATGACTTTTGTATTTAAAATCCAAGTGCTTAGAATTTACCGCAAATTAATTAAGTGAAAAAGCCATTAATATGACTATATTTCACAACATTACACAACATTATTTGGCCAAACGATCTTCTCGATCCAATCCACAAATGATGCGACGCGTATGTACAGTCCGGGTGTCTTTGTTGCACAACCAAAGCCTGAATTTATGATGCCCAATATGCTATATCTGTTATTCACAATATCCTCCTCCAGGATCAGCGGGCCACCAGAATCGACCTGGCAGGCGTCCGCCTTGTCGGACTTCCTGTCTGCCGCAAACGGCAGCGAATCGATAACTCCGTCCGCCAGGTGTCGTATAGTATTCGGCTGCTCGGCATACGAATCATTGCACTCCTTCAAAGGCACAATGTTCAACGGGGCTCGCAGCAATATCTTCGAAGTACGTTGTGCTGTGCAAGTCTCTAAATACATTTTCGCGAAAGTTATTAAGACTGGCCAAATCCCACCTGCTTGGCTTCAGTCAATATTCACTTTCATACCCAAAGCTAGCAAGCCATCACATACCAGCGACTCATCAGTCTATCTTCCTTCATGTTAGAGACTATAAAACGAATCTTAAGTCCACACCTAAATAGTTCCATAGACCCAAACCTCATCTCTGGGTACCGACACGCCCACATGAAAGGCAGATCTACGGATACTGATCTCCATTCCGTAGTTAATATAATAGAAACACCCTTATACTCCTATTTTGATACATTTAACGTATAAAAGTTTATTTTACACTTTTTAATAATAATAATAATAATTCATTTCAATTGTTAAATTAATGAACAAATAAGCAAATATAAGGCAACGATAAATTATCGATTATACTGAAAAATATTTAGTTTTATAGTTTTGCTTTTAGTTCTGGCGTAAATTTTTTATCATTGGATTCGACTGCATTTTAGTCAACTTCTCTCGCATCAGGTTCTGTATTAGGTAAATCTTTTGTAGAATTATCAACAGCAAGGCGATCATAATCATCAATGGAATCCTCATTGCTATTGGTGGGTTCCTCTTTCGGTGGCGGCAAGAACTCGCCCACTTTTAGTTTGGAAGGCAGCTGTTGCGACGTCCTTACCACTCCATACGGTTTTAAGTGATAGATCAGATAATCGAGAACATACATCAGATTAGGACTAACGTAATGAAATGATATGGCATTGTCAGAACAGCAATCGAGACCCTTGAAACATATTGTATATTAGAATCATGAGGTTTAAGAACCGAATATCTCAGCTTACTTCGTCGTTCTTATAGAATTGGTATTTCCAATACCAAAACTCCTGATCCTTACCGGGTATTAAATGGCCTTGAGGATCAAAAGGAAACATACGTCCTCGACCATTGATATCACGCGAATCGCCAGCTGTCACATTCAAATTCGCCATGCATTTACCAATTTCGACATCCTCATTGACAACTGTGCCAGGCAGACACATTTCGGGATTGGGAATACCCTCAACGACGAAGCGACGCAATGCCTCGCGACTCAACACGTAGCCAGCTCCACCTGACATATAACCCTGAGTCACGAAAGGCTTGAACTTGCACCCAAAGTGTACAGGGGTCTCCGGGTTGTACGGATATAGCATATAGCGCAAATTCTCAATTATAGCATAGGTGTCATCATCAGCTTTATAGAACCAATCCGCATCGTTGAAATGATGACTATAAACATATTTAAAGGCCTCTTTTACCTTGAGCCATAAATTCTCTCGACCCTCTCCCACGTCCAGCTTCACCGTAGGCAGTTCATCATCCGCTTCGGAGCTCATGAACAGTAAAATATTACAGCGTTTGCCCCAAGTGCGCTTAACATGACGGGCCTTTAGCTTGTGGTTATTTGGATTAGTCATAACCCAGCAGAGAACGCGCACATCCTTCTTTAGCTGATCGGCCAGCGAGGTATTATCGGATGGCGGAGAATGGATATTAGAGTCAGTTCTGGCCAGAAAGTTGGTGGGTTCGATGCCTTCAGATATGGTTACGTAGGAAATGAGCACGGCCACACAAAAGCCTATGATGAGGCCAATCATAAGCATAAAAAACGGGCGTGTTTTTGTAGCACTCGCTGTAATATTTATTTTTTATTCTTTAAAAAAATTTTTGAACTATCCCAGGAACTTTGTACGATTACCTTCGTATAACACTGAGTGTGTTCCCATATTGATTACACGCTTTCTTAAATTGGACACAGAATACATGCTTTACAGTGAACAATTTAAGAAGCCGACACTTCATAAATGTGAATATATATTTCGGAATCGTCGTAAACTGTTTGGAGCTGGCGAATCGACTAACGAACAAAATATAAGTGTTCTGCGATAAAGGCAACAATTAGACAACAACCAGTCTTTGTCTTGTAGTGGAGCAGCCGAAGAATGTTTACACTCTAAACTAGAGATTTGAATATGAATTTGGAATATAGACTCGAGCTATTCCCAGAGAGAAAGTGGTTTACGTTAGGATTCTGGCAAATCAGTAAATAAATCAATAAACCAAATTTAGATGGTAGACGTCCATCCACCGACCCCAGTCCATTAACATTCCTAAAAATCGGAAATGCTTATGTTGTTCACAGTTTCTGAGCTGGAGTCAAGAATAATGTGGATTATTAATCTCTTCCTAAGATTGATACATTGTCAATGATTCAGACCACCCTACCACTCTCGCTGGAAAGTTCTTTGCCACCTGGTAGTAGAGTATTCCGCAATCGGTTACGTCTGACAGTAACGTTTTCCAATTTTTTAATGTATTGCTATTTTTCTCTTTTTATCATTACCCATTATGATAAAAGGACAAATTGATAAATATGTGATATTTGAGCAAAAGCATTTTCTAATGAAACCCAACACTATCAGAATAAATGACCCCTAACACTATGCTGTAAGTCATTACAGCGGTACATTAGCATTTATTAATGAGAGATAGCTGCTGTAACAGATATGATAAACGAGTTTTGAATAATAAAATCTTGGCATGAACAATTCTACAGGCATATTGAGTTGGTTTAATGTGGTTTTTTACAATCCCTTAATCAAATGTTGAACAACTTTCGAAATTTTGCCAACAGATATTTTAACTGTACATTCCAAACTCTATTTTTTCATTTTGAGTCATTAAGTTTATAAATATCAGTTTAATTTTCGGTTTTATATTATTATCTATATTATTATATTATCTAAATACGAATTATTATAATAACAAATAACATAAATAATAAATTACGTAAATAGAAAATTATACTATCGTAAAATGGTATAAACTGTAATGGACTGTATTTAATGTGTAATAAATTAAATATAAAAGCAAACTAGACTTACCTTTCATTGCCGGTCGGTTGCCAGCGGGAAACTCGACTGGTGGGCGTGGGCTGAATAAGTCGCATCGTTGTTGTCTCTGGCATGTAACTGTTGTAACGGACACTTACAGAGCACAATGGCGTTGACAGAGAACGACTAAAGACGGAAATCAAACCAGATGAAATGAACACAGACTGATAGTTATTATACCCTATATAAAGTTGGAGAGCTAAGATGGTACTGTTCTCCTTCTATACTCATCCAACCTTATGGGAATCAATCAAGATTTTCGACCCGAAGGAGTGCTTTTATGAAAAGAAATCAATTCGTATTGACATCGTTATAATACGGATATATTGAGATGATGGCGTATCGATGTATCTGTAGTCAATAATATTGCTGATAAAAAAGGATATCAAAGGCGCATTCGATGTCTAGAAGAGCGCACATTGCTACTTCCTTATTGTCAGTTGCCGCACTTAAAGTGCGCCGCAATTGATAAAGTGCTGTATCCGTGGACCTGCCTGCTCTGTATGCATGCTGCGTTGGATGCAGCGGTCTTGGCTTTAGCAAAGTGCTTCTAATTTTGTAGTCCACCGACTTTTCCAACCTTTTCAGTAAAAACGACGTTAACCTGATGGGTCCGAAGGACTTTGGGTTGGTGACGTCTTTCTTCCCTGCCTTGGGGATGAAGACCACCCTAGCTCTACTCCATGCGCTCGGTATATGTCCGAGTGCTAGGCTACTAATAAGTACTTTCCTGCCAGGAGAAAGGAGTATATCCCGGCCCTGTTGGAGGAAAGCCGGAACGTTGCAGTACTTCGTCTGACGCGGGCACAGACCAGAATATGTTCCAAGTTTCAAGTCTATATCTATAAGAGAGTGGAAAAAAAGTTGCGTTCATACAGACGGACAGACAGCACGACGGACATTGCACAGAACCAATATACCAATATAAGCCTTCGGTATCAAAGTATAAAAAGTAAAATCGCACAGCTAGCTGAAATAAGAAACAACAACGCCAAGTTTAAGCCCTGCTCCTGCTCCCCTGATGAACTACACGCCGAAAATCAACAGAGAGCGAGAGTAAGACAGAGCACGCCACAGCCTCTATAACAATAACAACAATACACCGCGGTAAATAGCTTTGTTCATTACAACACTCACACGCACAAATGGCACACAAAAAGAAAACACAGCTGTTAGCCGGGCACTGTGTGCATGTATGTATTCAGATATTAGTAGTTGATCATCAGAAAATTACTGACAACAAACCAAATGACCAAAGCTTTTACAGTAAAATGAACAAGAACACAAGCACACAAACACAAGAGAATTATTATATTATATTAATCAATTAATTAATTAAAATTAACGCCACAAACTGGACTAAGCGCAGCAAATGTTGTAGTCAAAAATAAATAATGTTTCTGACCTTGGAGATGAACGTTGATTTAATGATTTTTGCTGCAGCGGCGAAGAGGAGGTAGAATCTCGGGAACACTTCCTCTGCAACTCAAGGAAGTCACTTTCTATCTAGTGTAACCCAGTTAGAGAATATGGGACCAACCAGAACTGCCTGATTCATGCCTACACGATTGCCATAGGAATGTTATGAGATCCACACGGTATCACAACGAGCCAAATGTGGCCTATATGTGTCGACCTTGATTGGCAACCGTCAAACGTAAACAAACCTATTGATCTGAATCATAACGCCCCAGCCAGCTACAAAAAGTTGAGCAGTTTCTCAGGGATTTACGGACATCAGCGAGCTACTGCAACTCTAAACGAATGTTCCAAAATTGCTAATGCTATGTATATGCGGAGAGACACTTTCATCCACCGAAATACCAACCAAAATGTGATTCGTTAGGGATCGCTTAGTCTGAAGAATAACAAAAATAACAATACAATAATTAAAAATTATAAATAATAATATAAATACAAGAAAATTATAATAAAAATAATAGCAATAACAACAATATATAAAGCAAAGAATATTCAACATTATTTTGATACATTTAATAAGCTCTTAAAAAAATACGATTTACATACATATATAAAAGTTTAGTTTACAATTTTTAATAATAATAATAATTGATTTAAATTATTTAATAGACGAACCAAATCCCTCTTATTCACGATACATAAGCAACTGTTCTCACCAAAATGAAAAAAACTAAGATACATATATAATGCAACACACCAATTTAGTTATGCATTGGACAACAATTGTACAAATAGAAGTGCAGCAAATTACTAAGCAAATATTAGACAAATGCATTCATAAGTTGAGAGAGATACATGTTCAGTTCAATATGTTATCGATTTTAGTTTAAAATATTTAAGTACATTGCAGTCGCATTCCTACTTTTTGCTACTGTAGTTTTGCTTTTAGTTCTGGCGTTAATTTGTTATCATTGGATTCGACTTCATTTGAGTCAACTTCTTTCGCATCAGGTTCTGTATTATGTAAAACTTTTTAGGTTTTTCAACGGTTTGGTGATCATAATCTTCAATGGAATCCTCATTGCTATTGGCGGGTTCCTCTTTTGGTGGCGGCAAGAACTCGCCCACTTTTAGTTTGGAAGGCAACTGTTGCGACGTCCTTACCACTCCATACGGTTTTAAGTGATAGATCAGATAATCGAGAACATACATCAGCTTGGGGACAACGTAATGAAATGATATGGCATTGTCGGAACAGCAATCGAGACCCTTGAAACATATTGTACATTAGAATCATGAGGTTTAAGAACCGAATATCTCAGCTTACTTCGTCGTTCTTATAGAATTGGTATTTCCAATACCAAAAGTCCTTATCCTTTTTGGGTATTAAATGGCCTTGAGGTTCGAAAGGAAACATACGTCCTCGACCATTGATATCACGCGAATCGCCAGCTGTCACATTCAAATTCGCCATGCATTTACCAATTTCGACATCCTCACTGATACCTGTGCCACACATTTCGGGATTGGGAATACCCTCAACGACGAAGCGACGCAATGCCTCGCGACTCAACACGTAGCCAGCTCCACCTGACATGTAACCTTGATCCACGAACCGCTTGAACTTGCACCCAAAGTACACAGGGGTCTCCGGGTTATACGGATATAACATATAGCGCAAATTCTCAATCACTGTATAGGTGTCATCATCAGCTTTATAGAACCAATCCGCATCGTTGAAATGATGACTATAAATATATTTAAAGGCCTCTTTTCCCTTGAGCCATAAATTCTCTCGACCCTCTCCCACGTCCAGCTCCACCGTGGGCAGTTCATCATCCGCTCCGGAGCTCATGAACAGTAAAATATTACAGCGTTTGCCCCAAGTGCGCTTAACATGACGGGCCTTCAGTTTGTGGTTATTCGGATTAGTCATAACCCAGCAGAGAACGCGCACATCCTTCTTTAGTTGATCGGCCAGCGAGGTATTATCGGTTGGATGATCATGCTGAACCACATCATAATGTGGTATAACATCATCAACATCGGGTTGCGGAGAACGGATATTAGAGTCAGTTCTGGCCAGAAAGTTGGTGGGTTCGATGCCTTCAGATATGGTTACGTAGGAAATGAGCTCGGCCACACAAAAGCCTATGATGAAGCCAATCATAAGCATAAGGAACGGGCGTGTTTTTGGAGCACTCGCTGAAATATTTTCAATTGTCTTTAAAACATTTTTGAACTATCCCGGGAACTTTGTACGATTACCTTCGTATAACACTGAGTGTGTTCCCATATTGATTACACGCTTTACAGTGAACAATTTAAGAAGCCGACACTTCATAAATGTCGGAATCGTCGTAAACTGCAAATCAGTAAATAAATCAATAAACCAAATTTAGATGGTAGACGTCCGTCCACCACCCCAGTCCATTAACATTCCTAAAAATCGGAAATGCTTATGTTGTTCACAGCTTCTGAGCTGGAGTCAAGAATAATGTGGATTATTAATCTCTTCTTAGGATTGATACATTATCAATGATTCAGACCACCCTACCACTCTCGCTGGAAAGTTCTTTGCCACCTGACAGCAACGTTCTCCAATTTTTTAATGTATTGCTATTTTTGTTCTTTTATCATTACCCGATATGATATATATTGTATTTATATATATATAGACTAAAAGCCAAAGATTAATCTTTTCTCACAATACTTTATTTGATTTGAATAAAGGTTTCAAGCCACTGCTAAACCTTCTCACAACAAGAGTAAATTAGCACGATCGATAAGCGATAGTTACGCGAAACGAATGAATGGCTGCAGCAGCCGGCGGATCAGCGAATGCACTTTATCTCGAGAGGTAGAGAGAGAGAGAGGGAGAGACGGAGAGAGAGAGAGAGAGAGAGAGAGAGACAAACCGCTGAACAAATACAGCGCTGTACAATGGGAGCGCTGCTAACGCTGGCAGCTGCAAAATGCACTTAACCAAGTGTGCACATATTCATATTTTGTGTTGTAGAGCGCCAAATTCAAATATGTAATCAATTCGTTAAGATTAAAAGTTATTTGATGCTGCTGTCAAGAGTTTTTAGATATCATTTTATTTTCATAAATTGTATTTTAGTTTTGAAATTCATTTCTTTCATTAATTTCAAAGTTCATATGAGCAGCATGAGGGACTGGACGACATCAGATGAAGTCCACCCTATGAAACCGCACACCATAAAATGGTACACCGATGGATCACTCACCAATCAGGGCACAGGCCTTGGAGTGGTGGGCCCTCGGCTATCCTAGCATGAATCCCTGGGAACGCACACCATCATATTCCAAGCTGAGGTGTGTGCGATAGGAAGGTGTGCGGAGGTCAAATTGAAGCGAAACTATCGGAATACGGATATATTCGTCCTTTCCGATAGTCAAGCAGCAATAAATGCTATAAGGGGGACGAAAATACCGTCAAAAGTAGTCCATGAAGTACGATCCAAGCTTAACCAACTCCAATGTATTGTTTGCTTAGTGATTATACCCTATCTAAAGTTGAAGAACTAAGATGGTACTGTTCTCCTTCTATACTCATCCAACCTTGTGGGAATTCATCAGGATTTTCGACCCTAACCTCAACAAGCCTACGGTGCTGTAACCTAAGGTGTGCTTGTAGTGCACTTGCCTAACTTAATATAATGTTATGCTTAAGGTTATGCTTTGGTTTTTGTGAATACAAAGCCGAGCTTTTGCCGACGCCCTCTATGAGATAAAAAAGTACAATGTCTTGCCACCGCCAACTCGGCTCAATTGTACAGTCACGGCTGCACTACAGTGGTCTCGAGGAGATTGAGTCTACACATACTTCAATTGATCGTCTGATGATTTCTTAAGCCGACTCAGCACATCTGAATCCTCCGAAAAGAAATGCCTTTAATAAAAGTTAATTAAGATTTATAATTTTGGTGCTCGATACCATTGCTGCTGTGGCGTCGTGCTGGTCGCAGTCTGCCGCTCGCGCCCGCCTGTTTATTTGGAAGTTGTTTGTGGGACTTACAGACTTACAGATTTCTTACTGTAGGTATGACTTACGGGTTAGAGGCTAGGCCGAGTATGTATTGCAATACCCACGGACACACCGGGCGCAGTGCGTCCTCGTTCCTCGTTCCTCGTGGAGATGCGCGGCAGTTTCGAGTCAAACGCCTGTTGACTCGGATCAGCCGGCCGCCGACCCCCAGTCTGGCGACTCCGTCTCCAGAAGAAGATTCTGCTTCACATCGTATTCTGTGTGTCCCGGCTTGGCAGTTTCACCGCTCACTCTCACTTTTAATTTTGCAATTGTTAATTGTTGGCAGAAAAGTAAGGGCTTTAAAAAATTTGGGTCGCGTTAGTGGGCGTGGCCATAAAACTTTGCTATCAGTACTTAAAGGCGGCTACCAGTAAAATACCTACCAAATTTGACTACTCTAACTCAAAAACTGCGGAAGATATAGCCATTTAAAATTTGTTTAGGGTGTAGGCTTGGGAACGACGGAGGTGGGCTTGGCATATGCTGATCTTTGAAGGACATCGCCAACAACCTACCTATCAAATTTTGTGACTGTAGCCTAAAATTGTGTGAGATATGTGGTTTTATCGAATTGCATATACCGATTTTATCGATATCCTCCACTTATTACACTTCGTCTGACGCGGGCACAGACCAGAATATGTTCCAAGTTTCAAGTCTCTATCTCTAAGGGAGTGGAAAAAAGTTGCGTTCATACAGACGGACAGACAGCACGACGGACATTGCACAAAACCAATATACCAGTATAAGCCTTCGGTATCAAAGTATAAAAAGTAAAATCGCACAGCTAGCTGAAATAAGAAACAACAACGCCAAGTTTAAGCCGTGCTCCTGCTCCCCTGATGAACTACACGCCGAAAATCAACAGAGAGCGAGAGTAAGACAGAGCACGCCACAGCCTCTATAACAATAACAACAATACACCGCGGTAAATAGCTTTGTTCATTACAACACTCACACGCACAAATGGCACACAAAAAGAAAACACAGCTGTTAGCCGGGCACTGTGTGCATGTATGTATTCAGATATTAGTAGTTGATCATCAGAAAATTACTGACAACAAACCAAATGACCAAAGCTTTTACAGTAAAATGAACAAGAACACAAGCACACAAACACAAGAGAATTATTATATTATATTAATCAATTAATTAATTAAAATTAACGCCACAAACTGGACTAAGCGCAGCAAATGTTGTAGTCAAAAATAAATAATGTTTCTGACCTTGGAGATGAACGTTGATTTAATGATTTTTGCTGCAGCGGCGAAGAGGAGGTAGAATCTCGGGAACACTTCCTCTGCAACTCAAGGAAGTCACTTTCTATCTAGTGTAACCCAGTTAGAGAATATGGGACCAACCAGAACTGCCTGATTCATGCCTACACGATTGCCATAGGAATGTTATGAGATCCACACGGTATCACAACGAGCCAAATGTGGCCTATATGTGTCGACCTTGATTGGCAACCGTCAAACGTAAACAAACCTATTGATCTGAATCATAACGCCCCAGCCAGCTACAAAAAGTTGAGCAGTTTCTCAGGGATTTACGGACATCAGCGAGCTACTGCAACTCTAAACGAATGTTCCAAAATTGCTAATGCTATGTATATGCGGAGAGACACTTTCATCCACCGAAATACCAACCAAAATGTGATTCGTTAGGGATTGCTTAAAAATTATAAATAATAATACAAGAAAATTATAATAAAAATAATAGCAATAACAAAAATATATAAAGCAAAGAATATTCAACATTATTTTGATACATTTAATAAGCTCTTAAAAAAAAGACGATTTATATATATAAAAGTTTAGTTTACAATTTTTAATAATAATAATAATTGATTTAAATTATTTAATAGACGAACCAAATCCCTCTTATTCACGATACATAAGCGACTGTTCTCTCCAAAATGAAAAAAACTAAGATACATATATAATGCAACACACCAATTTAGTTATGCATTGGACAACAATTGTACAAATAGAAGTGCAGCAAATTACTAAGCAAATATTAGACAAATGCATTCATAAGTTGAGAGAGATACATGTTCAGTTCAATGATATATTATCGATTTTAGTTTAAAATATTTAAGTACATTGCAGTCGCATTCCTACTTTTTGCTACTGTAGTTTTGCTTTTAGTTCTGGCGTTAATTTGTTATCATTGGATTCGACTTCATTTGAGTCAACTTCTTTCGCATCAGGTTCTGTATTATGTAAAACTTTTTAGGTTTTTCAACGGTTTGGTGATCATAATCTTCAATGGAATCCTCATTGCTATTGGCGGGTTCCTCTTTTGGTGGCGGCAAGAACTCGCCCACTTTTAGTTTGGAAGGCAACTGTTGCGACGTCCTCACCACTCCATACGGTTTTAAGTGATAGATCAGATAATCGAGAACATACATCAGCTTGGGGACAACGTAATGAAATGATATGGCATTGTCGGAACAGCAATCGAGACCCTTGAAACATATTGTACATTAGAATCATGAGGTTTAAGAACCGAATATCTCAGCTTACTTCGTCGTTCTTATAGAATTGGTATTTCCAATACCAAAACTCCTTATCCTTTTTGGGTATTAAATGGCCTTGAGGTTCGAAAGGAAACATACGTCCTCGACCATTGATATCACGCGAATCGCCAGCTGTCACATTCAAATTCGCCATGCATTTACCAATTTCGACATCCTCACTGATACCTGTGCCACACATTTCGGGATTGGGAATACCCTCAACGACGAAGCGACGCAATGCCTCGCGACTCAACACGTAGCCAGCTCCACCTGACATGTAACCTTGATCCACGAACCGCTTGAACCTGCACCCAAAGTATACAGGGGTCTCCGGGTTATACGGATATAACATATAGCGCAAATTCTCAATCACTGTATAGGTGTCATCATCAGCTTTATAGAACCAATCCGCATCGTTGAAATGATGACTATAAATATATTTAAAGGCCTCTTTTCCCTTGAGCCATAAATTCTCTCGACCCTCTCCCACGTCCAGCTTCACCGTAGGCAGTTCATCATCCGCTCCGGAGCTCATGAACAGTAAAATATTACAGCGTTTGCCCCAAGTGCGCTTAACATGACGGGCCTTCAGTTTGTGGTTATTCGGATTAGTCATAACCCAGCAGAGAACGCGCACATCCTTCTTTAGCTGATCGGCCAGCGAGGTATTATCGGTTGGATGATCATGCTGAACCACATCAAAATGTGGTATAACATCATCAACATCGGATGGCGGAGAACGGATATTAGAGTCAGTTCTGGCCAGAAAGTTGGTGGGTTCGATGCCTTCAGATATGGTTACGTAGGAAATGAGCTCGGCCACACAAAAGCCTATGGTGAAGCCAATCATAAGCATAAGGAACGGGCGTGTTTTTGGAGCACTCGCTGAAATATTTTCAATTGTCTTTAAAACATTTTTGAAACCTCCCGGGAACTTTGTACGATTACCTTCGTATAACACTGAGTGTGTTCCCATATTGATTACACGCTTTACAGTGAACAATTTAAGAAGCCGACACTTCATAAATGTGAATATATATTTCGGAATCGTCGTAAGCTGCAAATCAGTAAATAAATCAATAAACCAAATTTAGATGGTAGACGTCCGTCCACCACCCTAGTCCATTAACATTCCTAAAAATCGGAAATGCTTATGTTGTTCACAGTTTCTGAGCTGGAGTCAAGAATAATGTGGATTATTAATCTCTTCTTAGGATTGATACATTATCAATGATTCAGACCACCCTACCACTCTCGCTGGAAAGTTCTTTGGCACCTGACAACAACGTGCTCCAATTTTTTAATGTATTGCTATTTTTGTTCTTTTATCATTACCCGATATGATATATATTGTATTTATATATATATAGACTAAAAGCCAAAGATTAATCTTTTCTCACAATGCTTTATTTGAATTGAATAAAGGTTTCAAGCCACTGCTAAACCTTCTCACAACAAGAGTAAATTTGCACGATCGATAAGCGATAGTTACGCGAAACGAATGAATGGCTGCAGCAGCCGGCGGATCAGCGAATGCACTTTATCTCGAGAGGTAGAGAGAGAGAGAGAGAGAGAGAGACAAACCGCTGAACAAATACAGCGCTGTACAATGGGAGCGCTGCTAACGCTGGCAGCTGCAAAATGCACTTAACCAAGTTTGCACATATTCATATTTTGTGTTGTAGAGCGCCAAATTCAAATATGTAATCAATTCGTTAAGATTAAAAGTTATTTGATGCTGCTGTCAAGAGTTTTTAGATATCATTTTATTTTCATAAATTGTATTTTAGTTTTGAAATTCATTTCTTTCATTAATTTCAAAGTTCATATGAGCAGCATGAGGGACTGGACGACATCAGATGAAGTCCACCCTATGAAACCGCACACCATAAAATGGTACACCGATGGATCACTCACCAATCAGGGCACAGGCCTTGGAGTGGTGGGCCCTCGGCTATCCTAGCATGAATCCCTGGGAACGCACACCATCATATTCCAAGCTGAGGGGTGTGCGATAGGTAGGTGTGCGGAGGTCAACTTGAAGCGAAACTATCGGAATACGGATATATTCGTCCTTTCCGATAGCCAAGCAGCAATAAATGCTATAAGGGGGACGAAAATACCGTCAAAAGTAGTCCATGAAGTTCGATCCAAGCTTAACCAACTCCAATGTATTGTTTGCTTAGTGATTATACCCTATCTAAAGTTGAAGAACTAAGATGGTACTGTTCTCCTTCTATACTCATCCAACCTTGTGGGAACTCATCAGGATTTTCGACCCTAACCTCAACAAGCCTACGGTGCTGTAACCTAAGGTGTGCTTGTAGTGCACTTGCCTAACTTAATATAATGTTATGCTTAAGGTTATGCTTTGGTTTTTGTGAATACAAAGCCGAGCTTTTGCCGACGCCCTCTATGAGATAAAAAAGTACAATGTCTTGCCACCGCCAACTCGGCTCAATTGTACAGTCACGGCTGCACTACAGTGGTCTCGAGGAGATTGAGTCTACACATACTTCAATTGATCGTCTGATGATTTCTTAAGCCGACTCAGCACATCTGAATCCTCCGAAAAGAAATGCCTTTAATAAAAGTTAATTAAGATTTATAATTTTGGTGCTCGATACCATTGCTGCTGTGGCGTCGTGCTGGTCGCAGTCTGCCGCTCGCGCCCGCCTGTTTATTTGGAAGTTGTTTGTGGGACTTACAGACTTACAGATTTCTTACTGTAGGTATGACTTACGGGTTAGAGGCTAGGCCGAGTATGTATTGCAATACCCACGGACACACCGGGCGCAGTGCGTCCTCGTTCCTCGTTCCTCGTGGAGATGCGCGGCAGTTTCGAGTCAAACGCCTGTTGACTCGGATCAGCCGGCCGCCGACCCCCAGTCTGGCGACTCCGTCTCCAGAAGAAGATTCTGCTTCACATCGTATTCTGTGTGTCCCGGCTTGGCAGTTTCACCGCTCACTCTCACTTTTAATTTTGCAATTGTTAATTGTTGGCAGAAAAGTAAGGGCTTTAAAAAATTTGGGTCGCGTTAGTGGGCGTGGCCATAAAACTTTGCTATCAGTACTTAAAGGCGGCTACCAGTAAAATACCTACCAAATTTGACTACTCTAACTCAAAAACTGCGGAAGATATAGCCATTTAAAATTTGTTTAGGGTGTAGGCTTGGGAACGACGGAGGTGGGCTTGGCATATGCTGATCTTTGAAGGACATCGCCAACAACCTACCTATCAAATTTTGTGACTGTAGCCTAAAATTGTGTGAGATATGTGGTTTTATCGAATTGCATATACCGATTTTATCGATATCCTCCACTTATTACACTTCGTCTGACGCGGGCACAGACCAGAATATGTTCCAAGTTTCAAGTCTCTATCTCTAAGGGAGTGGAAAAAAGTTGCGTTCATACAGACGGACAGACAGCACGACGGACATTGCACAAAACCAATATACCAGTATAAGCCTTCGGTATCAAAGTATAAAAAGTAAAATCGCACAGCTAGCTGAAATAAGAAACAACAACGCCAAGTTTAAGCCGTGCTCCTGCTCCCCTGATGAACTACACGCCGAAAATCAACAGAGAGCGAGAGTAAGACAGAGCACGCCACAGCCTCTATAACAATAACAACAATACACCGCGGTAAATAGCTTTGTTCATTACAACACTCACACGCACAAATGGCACACAAAAAGAAAACACAGCTGTTAGCCGGGCACTGTGTGCATGTATGTATTCAGATATTAGTAGTTGATCATCAGAAAATTACTGACAACAAACCAAATGACCAAAGCTTTTACAGTAAAATGAACAAGAACACAAGCACACAAACACAAGAGAATTATTATATTATATTAATCAATTAATTAATTAAAATTAACGCCACAAACTGGACTAAGCGCAGCAAATGTTGTAGTCAAAAATAAATAATGTTTCTGACCTTGGAGATGAACGTTGATTTAATGATTTTTGCTGCAGCGGCGATGAGGAGGTAGAATCTCGGGAACACTTCCTCTGCAACTCAAGGAAGTCACTTTCTATCTAGTGTAACCCAGTTAGAGAATATGGGACCAACCAGAACTGCCTGATTCATGCCTACACGATTGCCATAGGAATGTTATGAGATCCACACGGTATCACAACGAGCCAAATGTGGCCTATATGTGTCGACCTTGATTGGCAACCGTCAAACGTAAACAAACCTATTGATCTGAATCATAACGCCCCAGCCAGCTACAAAAAGTTGAGCAGTTTCTCAGGGATTTACGGACATCAGCGAGCTACTGCAACTCTAAACGAATGTTCCAAAATTGCTAATGCTATGTATATGCGGAGAGACACTTTCATCCACCGAAATACCAACCAAAATGTGATTCGTTAGGGATTGCTTAAAAATTATAAATAATAATACAAGAAAATTATAATAAAAATAATAGCAATAACAAAAATATATAAAGCAAAGAATATTCAACATTATTTTGATACATTTAATAAGCTCTTAAAAAAAAGACGATTTATATATATAAAAGTTTAGTTTACAATTTTTAATAATAATAATAATTGATTTAAATTATTTAATAGACGAACCAAATCCCTCTTATTCACGATACATAAGCGACTGTTCTCTCCAAAATGAAAAAAACTAAGATACATATATAATGCAACACACCAATTTAGTTATGCATTGGACAACAATTGTACAAATAGAAGTGCAGCAAATTACTAAGCAAATATTAGACAAATGCATTCATAAGTTGAGAGAGATACATGTTCAGTTCAATGATATATTATCGATTTTAGTTTAAAATATTTAAGTACATTGCAGTCGCATTCCTACTTTTTGCTACTGTAGTTTTGCTTTTAGTTCTGGCGTTAATTTGTTATCATTGGATTCGACTTCATTTGAGTCAACTTCTTTCGCATCAGGTTCTGTATTATGTAAAACTTTTTAGGTTTTTCAACGGTTTGGTGATCATAATCTTCAATGGAATCCTCATTGCTATTGGCGGGTTCCTCTTTTGGTGGCGGCAAGAACTCGCCCACTTTTAGTTTGGAAGGCAACTGTTGCGACGTCCTTACCACTCCATACGGTTTTAAGTGATAGATCAGATAATCGAGAACATACATCAGCTTGGGGACAACGTAATGAAATGATATGGCATTGTCGGAACAGCAATCGAGACCCTTGAAACATATTGTACATTAGAATCATGAGGTTTAAGAACCGAATATCTCAGCTTACTTCGTCGTTCTTATAGAATTGGTATTTCCAATACCAAAAGTCCTTATCCTTTCTGGGTATTAAATGGTCTTGAAGTTCTAAAGGAAACATACGTCCTCGACCATTGATATCACGCGAATCGCCAGCTGTCACATTCAAATTCTCCATGCATTTACCAATTTCGACATCCTCCCAGATAATTGTGCCCGGCAGACACATTTCGGGATTGGGAATACCCTCAACGACGAAGCGACGCAATGCCTCGCGACTCAACACGTAGCCAGATCCACCTGACATGAAACCTTGATCCACGAAAGGCTTGAACTTGAACCCAAAGTGTACAGGGGTCTCCGGGTTATACGGATATAACATATAGCGCAAATTCTCAATCACTGCATAGGTGTCATCATCAGCTTTATAGAACCAATCCGCATCGTTGAAATGATGACGATAAATATATTTAAAGGCCTCTTTTACTTTGCGCCATAAATTCTCTCGACCCTCTCCCACGTCCAGCTTCACCGTAGGCAGTTCATCATCCGCTCCGGAGCTCATGAACAGTAAAATATTACAGCGTTTGCCCCAAGTGCGCTTAACATGACGGGCCTTCAGTTTGTGGTTATTCGGATTAGTCATAACCCAGCAGAGAACGCGCACATCCTTCTTTAGTTGATCGGCCAGCGAGGTATTATCGGTTGGATGATCATGCTGAACCACATCAAAATGTGGTATAACATCATCAACATCGGATGGCGGAGAACGGATATTAGAGTCAGTTCTGGCCAGAAAGTTGGTGGGTTCGATGCCTTCAGATATGGTTACGTAGGAAATGAGCTCGGCCACACAAAAGCCTATGATGAAGCCAATCATAAGCATAAGGAACGGGCGTGTTTTTGGAGCACTCGCTGAAATATTTTCAATTGTCTTTAAAACATTTTTGAAACCTCCCGGGAACTTTGTACGATTACCTTCGTATAACACTGAGTGTGTTCCCATATTGATTACACGCTTTACAGTGAACAATTTAAGAAGCCGACACTTCATAAATGTGAATAGATATTTCGGAATCGTCGTAAGCTGCAAATCAGTAAATAAATCAATAAACCAAATTTAGATGGTAGACGTCCGTCCACCACCCTAGTCCATTAACATTCCTAAAAATCGGAAATGCTTATGTTGTTCACAGTTTCTGAGCTGGAGTCAAGAATAATGTGGATTATTAATCTCTTCTTAGGATTGATACATTATCAATGATTCAGACCACCCTACCACTCTCGCTGGAAAGTTCTTTGGCACCTGACAACAACGTGCTCCAATTTTTTAATGTATTGCTATTTTTGTTCTTTTATCATTACCCGATATGATATATATTGTATTTATATATATATAGACTAAAAGCCAAAGATTAATCTTTTCTCACAATGCTTTATTTGAATTGAATAAAGGTTTCAAGCCACTGCTAAACCTTCTCACAACAAGAGTAAATTTGCACGATCGATAAGCGATAGTTACGCGAAACGAATGAATGGCTGCAGCAGCCGGCGGATCAGCGAATGCACTTTATCTCGAGAGGTAGAGAGAGAGAGAGAGAGAGAGACAAACCGCTGAACAAATACAGCGCTGTACAATGGGAGCGCTGCTAACGCTGGCAGCTGCAAAATGCACTTAACCAAGTTTGCACATATTCATATTTTGTGTTGTAGAGCGCCAAATTCAAATATGTAATCAATTCGTTAAGATTAAAAGTTATTTGATGCTGCTGTCAAGAGTTTTTAGATATCATTTTATTTTCATAAATTGTATTTTAGTTTTGAAATTCATTTCTTTCATTAATTTCAAAGTTCATATGAGCAGCATGAGGGACTGGACGACATCAGATGAAGTCCACCCTATGAAACCGCACACCATAAAATGGTACACCGATGGATCACTCACCAATCAGGGCACAGGCCTTGGAGTGGTGGGCCCTCGGCTATCCTAGCATGAATCCCTGGGAACGCACACCATCATATTCCAAGCTGAGGGGTGTGCGATAGGTAGGTGTGCGGAGGTCAACTTGAAGCGAAACTATCGGAATACGGATATATTCGTCCTTTCCGATAGCCAAGCAGCAATAAATGCTATAAGGGGGACGAAAATACCGTCAAAAGTAGTCCATGAAGTTCGATCCAAGCTTAACCAACTCCAATGTATTGTTTGCTTAGTGATTATACCCTATCTAAAGTTGAAGAACTAAGATGGTACTGTTCTCCTTCTATACTCATCCAACCTTGTGGGAACTCATCAGGATTTTCGACCCTAACCTCAACAAGCCTACGGTGCTGTAACCTAAGGTGTGCTTGTAGTGCACTTGCCTAACTTAATATAATGTTATGCTTAAGGTTATGCTTTGGTTTTTGTGAATACAAAGCCGAGCTTTTGCCGACGCCCTCTATGAGATAAAAAAGTACAATGTCTTGCCACCGCCAACTCGGCTCAATTGTACAGTCACGGCTGCACTACAGTGGTCTCGAGGAGATTGAGTCTACACATACTTCAATTGATCGTCTGATGATTTCTTAAGCCGACTCAGCACATCTGAATCCTCCGAAAAGAAATGCCTTTAATAAAAGTTAATTAAGATTTATAATTTTGGTGCTCGATACCATTGCTGCTGTGGCGTCGTGCTGGTCGCAGTCTGCCGCTCGCGCCCGCCTGTTTATTTGGAAGTTGTTTGTGGGACTTACAGACTTACAGATTTCTTACTGTAGGTATGACTTACGGGTTAGAGGCTAGGCCGAGTATGTATTGCAATACCCACGGACACACCGGGCGCAGTGCGTCCTCGTTCCTCGTTCCTCGTGGAGATGCGCGGCAGTTTCGAGTCAAACGCCTGTTGACTCGGATCAGCCGGCCGCCGACCCCCAGTCTGGCGACTCCGTCTCCAGAAGAAGATTCTGCTTCACATCGTATTCTGTGTGTCCCGGCTTGGCAGTTTCACCGCTCACTCTCACTTTTAATTTTGCAATTGTTAATTGTTGGCAGAAAAGTAAGGGCTTTAAAAAATTTGGGTCGCGTTAGTGGGCGTGGCCATAAAACTTTGCTATCAGTACTTAAAGGCGGCTACCAGTAAAATACCTACCAAATTTGACTACTCTAACTCAAAAACTGCGGAAGATATAGCCATTTAAAATTTGTTTAGGGTGTAGGCTTGGGAACGACGGAGGTGGGCTTGGCATATGCTGATCTTTGAAGGACATCGCCAACAACCTACCTATCAAATTTTGTGACTGTAGCCTAAAATTGTGTGAGATATGTGGTTTTATCGAATTGCATATACCGATTTTATCGATATCCTCCACTTATTACACTTCGTCTGACGCGGGCACAGACCAGAATATGTTCCAAGTTTCAAGTCTCTATCTCTAAGGGAGTGGAAAAAAGTTGCGTTCATACAGACGGACAGACAGCACGACGGACATTGCACAAAACCAATATACCAGTATAAGCCTTCGGTATCAAAGTATAAAAAGTAAAATCGCACAGCTAGCTGAAATAAGAAACAACAACGCCAAGTTTAAGCCGTGCTCCTGCTCCCCTGATGAACTACACGCCGAAAATCAACAGAGAGCGAGAGTAAGACAGAGCACGCCACAGCCTCTATAACAATAACAACAATACACCGCGGTAAATAGCTTTGTTCATTACAACACTCACACGCACAAATGGCACACAAAAAGAAAACACAGCTGTTAGCCGGGCACTGTGTGCATGTATGTATTCAGATATTAGTAGTTGATCATCAGAAAATTACTGACAACAAACCAAATGACCAAAGCTTTTACAGTAAAATGAACAAGAACACAAGCACACAAACACAAGAGAATTATTATATTATATTAATCAATTAATTAATTAAAATTAACGCCACAAACTGGACTAAGCGCAGCAAATGTTGTAGTCAAAAATAAATAATGTTTCTGACCTTGGAGATGAACGTTGATTTAATGATTTTTGCTGCAGCGGCGAAGAGGAGGTAGAATCTCGGGAACACTTCCTCTGCAACTCAAGGAAGTCACTTTCTATCTAGTGTAACCCAGTTAGAGAATATGGGACCAACCAGAACTGCCTGATTCATGCCTACACGATTGCCATAGGAATGTTATGAGATCCACACGGTATCACAACGAGCCAAATGTGGCCTATATGTGTCGACCTTGATTGGCAACCGTCAAACGTAAACAAACCTATTGATCTGAATCATAACGCCCCAGCCAGCTACAAAAAGTTGAGCAGTTTCTCAGGGATTCACGGACATCAGCGAGCTACTGCAACTCTAAACGAATGTTCCAAAATTGCTAATGCTATGTATATGCGGAGAGACACTTTCATCCACCGGAATACCATCCAAAATGTGATTCGTTAGGGATCGCTTAGTCTGAAGAATAACAAAAATAACAATACAATAATTAAAAATTATAAATAATAATATAAATACAAGAAAATTATAATAAAAATAATAGCAATAACAAAAATATATAAAGCAAAGAATATTCAACATTATTTTGATATATTTAATAAGCTCTTAAAAAAAAGACGATTTATATATATATAAGTTTAGTTTACAATTTTTAATAATAATAATAATTGATTTAAATTATTTAATAGACGAACCAAATCCCTCTTATTCACGATACATAAGCGACTGTTCTCTCCAAAATGAAAAAAACTAAGATACATATATAATGCAACACACCAATTTAGTTATGCATTGGACAACAATTGTACAAATAGAAGTGCAGCAAATTACTAAGCAAATATTAGACAAATGCATTCATAAGTTGAGAGAGATACATGTTCAGTTCAATGATATATTATCGATTTTAGTTTAAAATATTTAAGTACATTGCAGTCGCATTCCTACTTTTTGCTACTGTAGTTTTGCTTTTAGTTCTGGCGTTAATTTGTTATCATTGGATTCGACTTCATTTGAGTCAACTTCTTTCGCATCAGGTTCTGTATTATGTAAAACTTTTTAGGTTTTTCAACGGTTTGGTGATCATAATCTTCAATGGAATCCTCATTGCTATTGGCGGGTTCCTCTTTTGGTGGCGGCAAGAACTCGCCCACTTTTAGTTTGGAAGGCAACTGTTGCGACGTCCTCACCACTCCATACGGTTTTAAGTGATAGATCAGATAATCGAGAACATACATCAGCTTGGGGACAACGTAATGAAATGATATGGCATTGTCGGAACAGCAATCGAGACCCTTGAAACATATTGTACATTAGAATCATGATGTTTAAGAACCGAATATCTCAGCTTACTTCGTCGTTCTTATAGAATTGGTATTTCAAATACCAAAAGTGCTTATCCTTTCTGGGTATTAAATGGCCTTGAGGTTCAAAATGAAACATACGTCCTCGACCATTGATATCACGCGAATCGCCAGCTGTTACATTCAAATTCTCCATGCATTTACCAATTTCGACATCCTCACTGATACCTGTGCCACACATTTCGGGATTGGGAATACCCTCAACAACGAAGCGACGCAATGCCTCGCGACTCAACACGTAGCCAGCTCCACCTGACATGAAACCTTGATCCACGAACCGCTTGAACTTGCACCCAAAGTGTACAGGGGTCTCCGGGTTGTACGGATATAACATATAGCGCAAATTCTCAATCACTGCATAGGTGTCATCATCAGCTTTATAGAACCAATCCGCATCGTTGAAATGATGACGATAAATATATTTAAAGGCCTCTTTTACTTTGCGCCATAAATTCTCTCGACCCTCTCCCACGTCCAGCTTCACCGTAGGCAGTTCATCATCCGCTCCGGAGCTCATGAACAGTAAAATATTACAGCGTTTGCCCCAAGTGCGCTTAACATGACGGGCCTTCAGTTTGTGGTTATTCGGATTAGTCATAACCCAGCAGAGAACGCGCACATCCTTCTTTAGCTGATCGGCCAGCGAGGTATTATCGGTTGGATGATCATGCTGAACCACATCAAAATGTGGTATAACATCATCAACATCGGATGGCGGAGAACGGATATTAGAGTCAGTTCTGGCCAGAAAGTTGGTGGGTTCGATGCCTTCAGATATGGTTACGTAGGAAATGAGCTCGGCCACACAAAAGCCTATGATGAAGCCAATCATAAGCATAAGGAACGGGCGTGTTTTTGGAGCACTCGCTGAAATATTTTCAATTGTCTTTAAAACATTTTTGAAACCTCCCGGGAACTTTGTACGATTACCTTCGTATAACACTGAGTGTGTTCCCATATTGATTACACGCTTTACAGTGAACAATTTAAGAAGCCGACACTTCATAAATGTGAATATATATTTCGGAATCGTCGTAAGCTGCAAATCAGTAAATAAATCAATAAACCAAATTTAGATGGTAGACGTCCGTCCACCACCCTAGTCCATTAACATTCCTAAAAATCGGAAATGCTTATGTTGTTCACAGTTTCTGAGCTGGAGTCAAGAATAATGTGGATTATTAATCTCTTCTTAGGATTGATACATTATCAATGATTCAGACCACCCTACCACTCTCGCTGGAAAGTTCTTTGGCACCTGACAACAACGTGCTCCAATTTTTTAATGTATTGCTATTTTTGTTCTTTTATCATTACCCGATATGATATATATTGTATTTATATATATATAGACTAAAAGCCAAAGATTAATCTTTTCTCACAATGCTTTATTTGAATTGAATAAAGGTTTCAAGCCACTGCTAAACCTTCTCACAACAAGAGTAAATTTGCACGATCGATAAGCGATAGTTACGCGAAACGAATGAATGGCTGCAGCAGCCGGCGGATCAGCGAATGCACTTTATCTCGAGATGTAGAGAGAGAGAGAGGGAGAGACGGAGAGAGAGAGAGAGAGAGACAAACCGCTGAACAAATACAGCGCTGTACAATGGGAGCGCTGCTAACGCTGGCAGCTGCAAAATGCACTTAACCAAGTTTGCACATATTCATATTTTGTGTTGTAGAGCGCCAAATTCAAATATGTAATCAATTCGTTAAGATTAAAAGTTATTTGATGCTGCTGTCAAGAGTTTTTAGATATCATTTTATTTTCATAAATTGTATTTTAGTTTTGAAATTCATTTCTTTCATTAATTTCAAAGTTCATATGAGCAGCATGAGGGACTGGACGACATCAGATGAAGTCCACCCTATGAAACCGTACTCCATAAAATGGTACACCGATGGATCACTCACCAATCAGGGCACAGGCCTTGGAGTGGTGGGCCCTCGGCTATCCTAGCATGAATCCCTGGGAACGCACACCATCATATTCCAAGCTGAGGGGTGTGCGATAGGTAGGTGTGCGGAGGTCAACTTGAAGCGAAACTATCGGAATACGGATATATTCGTCCTTTCCGATAGCCAAGCAGCAATAAATGCTATAAGGGGGACGAAAATACCGTCAAAAGTAGTCCATGAAGTACGATCCAAGCTTAACCAACTCCAATGTATTGTCTGCTTAGTGATTATATGATGATTATGATTATGATTATGGCTCACACTCACTTTTTATTTTTCAATTGTTAATTTAATTTAAAATAAAATTAAAATTATGAATAAATTTAAAAATAAGAATAATTTAAATGATTTCTGGGAGGATTTAAATGCAAAATGATCCAACAATTGTTGCATGAATTGGGGAAAACCCAGAAAAAAAACCCAATCAGACCAAAGATAATTAGTAAGAATAAGTTAACCACCACCTGTGCATGCGAAAAAGTTATTCCCGAGATAGGGCATTTAAAATAGAGTTTTTAATGATAGAAATGGAGGATTCTGAATTGATTACATGATATAGTTTGTTATAATCATTACAGAGTACGCGAAACGGTTCATGCAAGGAATAATTAGTATTACAGCGATTAAGGGAAAGTGGGAAGAAATAACGAGAAGGTCTAAAGTGAACAGAAAAATTTTTTTGGCTCATCAACGCTGCTGAATCGATTTCACCTTTAAGTAATTCAACTACAAACATAACTCCTAGCATAACACGACGGTTATTTAGGGAGAGAAGGTTAATAAGAAGCAGCCTACTGGTGTATGGTGGAAGAACACCCCAGTCAAAGCGAAATGGAATTGTTATAAAACCTGCAAATTAGCCTTATCTGGGGGAACACAATTAGAAGCCTTATCAAGTTGTTGAGTAATTGAAGCAGTCGAAGCTTACGCAAATTGGAAGTTGATAGACATATGACTTAAGTAATAAATATATTATGTATTATATATATTATATTAGCGCAAAAAAATTGAGCTGAACTGAATTGAATTGATACCAGGCATTCCATAACTATATACATATATAGTATACATACATACATAATTACGTATGTGTATCGTGGGTGTTGTCAGGGCTTCAGCCTAAACAAATGTGTATATATATATACATATATATAAATTATAGACAGTTAAACGCCCATTTCCCCGACCTGACTGCATTCTCTCATACTCTCTCACACACGCACATAATAGTTTTAATTGTGTTCCACAACTTTTCTGGATATTACAGAAAAAAAGAAAAGAAGTCTAACACAAGCACGAAACTCACGAATAAATCATATACATAACCATCTCAATATTTACAAAATCAAAAAAAATCTGCTCAAGCAGATCAAATAAATAGAGTTAAGTCTACAGCTTTGTATGTAAAACCTCAAATCGGTGACCTACAAAGTGAGTAGTTAATCGTTGATTAAAGGGGGTTAACCCAAAATTCGATTCGGCCACGAAAACGAAAACAAGTTTGGTTTCGGTTTCAGGTTTCGGCAACTGTTCCCGAACAGTTACTTTGCCTGTTCATATGTATACATGTATATATGTACAGCAATGATGTATATGTGTGCCGCTAGAATTCCAATGGGGATGGGCACACGTAGTGGGGTGGTTGTACTCAGACCATAATTTAACCTCCACACACGCCAGAAACAAAAAACCGGATAAAAGATATAGTTAGATGATGAGAATTTCATTTTCAGTTTACAGTTTTATTTTAGATGAACAATATTCAAGGAATTGTTTTGTACATTCATACTTAATACACAACATTTAATTAGTTTACAAATATAAACTTGAATAGAATATATCTAAAATTAGTAAAAGGAAACCAAAAAAAAAAAATGCAATAAATGCTATCGATAATCAAAACTCCTTGCACTGCCCTGCATATTAAAAATCAGTTTAAAATCCGGAAATGAGCCAGGCACAAAACACATAGTTTTGGATAAGCAGCTAGCTTTAATGATGCTTCATTTCTTTTTGGGATGTTATAAGACACACATAGATTAGACTTGGGGAGGGGGGAGTGAGACTGAGAGTGAAAAGGGGGGCTTAGAGGGGGAGACGTTGGGATAAAAGTGCATAAGTCGCATACCAGTTTCCCACATGTTCATTTCACACGCTCAATGTACTCGCTCTTGCGAATGGGTCAATTTGGAAATTGGTATAAAATTCGAGTTCATAGTTTGTTTTCTTTGACTTTTTTTTTTGTTATTTTTAAGTTTTGTCTTTTGATTTTTTTTTTTTTTTTTTTTGTTATTTGTTATGCGTTAGTTGTTGTGCCAGATAGCACGCACTTAAATAATTACTTACATACGTACACTCAAAACAAAACACGTTGTTCTAAATTCAAATGCGGCCGAGATTGAATTCCTATCATTCTTAAATAAGTAGAAATCATTACAGATTGTAAAATTGACAAAAATACACATAAAAGCATTTATGTATTTAAACAAAAAAGAAGATGGCTTATTGACAGATATTTGCTGAAGAACTGAAATTCTTGAATCATGCTAATTTTGTTTTATTTCATGTGCATATCAATATGGGCTTGAATAAATCACATTTTATCAATATATCGATCTTAATATAGCCAAGTTCCTGATTTATATATTAAGAATGCACCGAAAGCAATTGTAGTTAACTTATCTCGAAACAGATTAAGATTTAAGAAATTTAGATTTACAAAGAAGCTGTCTCAAAATTCTTGAATAACGTATTCTGGTCTTGGAACTTGAACCTTGGATTGGCTCTTGACGATGGCTTGCACTTGATTTTCGTACAACAATTTAGGGATTCATTCTGAGTGTACTTTTGTATAGCACATATGCAATATACATATACATAAATAGGTACATCAATTTGCAATGAAAAAAAAAAATGTTGAAATTCATTAGTAGGTATACCGTTAGTCGATAGTATTTGTGTATCTATTGGCCGCTTTTAATTTAAACATCAACAACCATTTTCTTATGAATATCCGTATTGCCGACCACAGAGCAGAACTCATCGAATGAGATTTTGCCATCCTCATCCTTATCGGCAAAACAGATGGTCTTATCGACAATCTGTTGCAATTGCGTATCCTTCAGATTATTGCCAACCATCATTTTGAGCACCTGGAACAGTTCGCCATTGGAGATGTAACCATCATTATCCATATCATAGATACGAAAGGCGAAACGCAATTTTGATAGTTTATCGCCGCGCACGCTAAACTGTGAGACGCCCTGGATGAATTCCTTGAAATCCACCTCGCCATTGCCATCGGCATCAAATATATCGATGACTCGCTGCACCAATGGATTCTGCTGCAATTCCGGCAGCGACATAAACTCATCTATGCTCAATGCTCCCGAATTGTCCAGATCGAGTTTGCGAAAACGTTTCCCCAGCCTTCGGATCTCATCCGCATCGAAATTGGAGCACATGTCCATTGGCAGCGATGTTTCGTTACCCATTTTCAACTGTTGTTAATTTTGCTCCTTTTTCGTACTTTTCTATTTAATATTTTTAGCTGCGGAAGAAACAAAAATATTTATAAAATTGCGTTCTGTATTATATGTTTTTTCACTGATTTTTTTTCTGAAATTTCGCATTTAGCTTGTACTCACACAGCCTACAGTTGTTTTCCACTTGTTATCCTTAGGTGCACATCCTGCAACAAACAACAACAACAATCAACACTTTATTTTGATGTGTATCGTGTATTGATTTTTCAACACGCAGCGCAAAATATATATTTTTTGTGGTTTTGTTTGACTTGAAATCAATCGGTGATTAACTTAATAGTGTGCATATCTACGTTTTAAATATACATATATTTATATATATATACACATATATATATATATATACATATATATATATATTCATGTATACATATATTTTTATATATCTATATTAATATATTGAGCAAGTACCGTATATAAACAAATACCACGTATACGCAGTGTGGATTCGGTTCCTAATCTCAGGTGGCAGCTGTAACCAAATGCACAAATTAAAAATCAAAACGAATTCCTGCCAATCCTGTCTGTGGCTGTGACTTGTGTGTGTGTCCTTTATGTTGTCTATGGGAGCATAGTCGTGGTCCCGCAGGCAAGGAAGACGATAATTGTGTTTAGAGCGGAGAGCGTATGTTAATGAAAATCTGTTTGTGAATTGCTAAGCCATATTTATTATTGGTATTTTTTAGTGCATTTTGTACATGCAATGCAAAAAAATTTATGCAGTTTGAAGTGCATTCACAATAAAATACACCGACATTATTATCCACTTTCCACTCAAAAAATCGATTGTTCTTTTTGCTTTAAAATTCTTTGACACAATTGATCATTTATAATTTATTTCATAAATATCGCTATCGACAAGGACATGCTCACGCTATTGTAAACAATTGCTAATCGATATTTAAGAAAAATACTAAAACTACTGAGTTGTAAAATTACAATGTTGTTTTCGTTGTGTGGGACTTTTAAAAGTTGTTTCCAAAGGGTTGTGTAACAGTTAGGAGTGACCAACGCATGTAAATGACACAACATTTAACATTCTTTGGGCGCGCATTTGCAAGTATTAAAAAAAAGAGTGTATAAAAAAGTAAAATATGTTTGACTCGATACGTATATCACATGAAATAATTTAATGTTTGCAACAAAGTACATTGAATTCAAAATAAGTTTATACTTTTAACTTTACTGCAACTCATTTTGTATGTCCTGCAGATAATCCTCTTCATCAGTGCTGACTTCATAAATGTCCGGAGATTTCAAGTCTTTTTTTACGATCTTGTTCTTGTTTGAGTCGTTAAGGATGTTTTCTTTGCTGCTGCTTTGCTTAGTGTTACACAGTTTCTTCAATTTATTCTCTGTCAATTGAAGGTGACGGTTTCCCAGTTAGCAAAATTTAACAAGCCATTCTAATATTCACAACTTACGTTGAGCAACACGTTCGAGTTCATCTTCTGTGTCGGGGCCAGAAGAATGTCCTTGCTGCATTATGTCCTCAAAGTTGGTCTCAACTGCCGCTACAACCATCTTCACATCCTTGTCAACATCAGCAGCAGCATCAGCTTTGTCCATCAAGATAGGTTTCAGGGATTCATCGAACAGCTCCTCATCGCTCTCGGGCGACCCCACTTCGTTGGGGTCCACTGCATAGCGACGCCAGGGCAGATACTTTTTAAGGGCATAACACTTGCTGATCCAGTTGGGCATCACAATTTTTCCCTTACTATTCTTCGCATGGTTGTATTTGGGTGTATTCCGATACGCACAGCTGACAGGAATAAACAAAAAATTCTTGATCAGTTTAAAGTCTAGTTTGAACTAGTCAGTAATCAATCAGTTGGTCAATCACACGTTTGATCAGTAAATCAATCACACATTCGTTCAACAATTCAGGTAGTCAATCAATCAGTTTCAGTTGATATATATGTTTACATCAGATGCGTGCAACCCGAATCCCAATCTGCTTTGTATTTAGCGCCTAAAGCCACGGCCTTTGAACGCAAGTCCGCACGATCTGGATTCTGTATATAGGAATATATATTAGCATCAAAATATAATATTTATTATATTATAATAATCTAACCTGAAGGCCACTGATGACCAGAACAACGCCACGCAGCAGCTGATCAAATGGCACATATTGAATCGTTTTTTCAATTAAGGTTTTTTGCTTTTTAGCTGGCTTGCTTGGAGTGTCCGCTGGCGATGAGGACAAGCGCTTCGGCGCAGGCACAACAGCCGCGCTAGGCGATTTCTTTGGCGTTTGCTTGTCCAATTTGTGTTCCTTCTCCTGCAGCTGCCTGGCAAAGCGAGATTTGTGATCGTTTGACTTCGTTGCCGCCTTGCTTGAGGTGTCTTCAGATACAGAGGCAGAGGCAGAGGCTGGGGCATCGGCCGCTTTAATAATGAGTGATGATGCTGGTCGCGCAACACTTCGTCGACGTAGTGCAGCCGGCGAGCCAGCATCTCGTATGGCAGCCGCTGTGCTTACAGCGGCTTTGTCATCATTGTCATTATTGCGCGTCGCTTTCCAGCGCTGAAACAACGATAAGGATGCCTTGCCATCCGGCTCTGAATCAGCCGATTCTTCGCGCAGCTTAAAGGCCAAGCCGACACCGCCAGCAGCAGCACCACCACGAGCAATCAGATTGCTTCTAAGCCTTTCTGGCAGCAAGAATATGGGCGTAGCAGCACAGCTCACACGTGCCTTAACAAACGACAGGCCGTATTGGACATGTTTGTTAAATGGCTGCGTGCACACAATCTTGACCAGCTTCCACTTGTCGTCCAGCGTTTCGGTGTTCAAAGCAGCGGCTTTGAAGCAACGTACACGATTCAAATTACTCGAATTTTTGCTCTCGATCGGTGACATAAATGAACAGGAAAGCAGTAGCACCTTGAAGTCATCCGGCTGGCAGCCAGTTTTACTCACGAGCACTTCAATAAATGCCGCATGCTCGTTACCAATATCGATGCCAGCTATTTGCTGCGCTTCCTCGAATTCAAGGATAACATAAGCGCATTTCTCACCCTTTCCCTGCGTCTTCCATTTTTTGGCGGCATTCTGCTGCAGTAAATTGGCGGCTACATGCACCTGCAACGACATCAATGCTATAAAGATTTTCTTTGGTTTTTTTGTTTGCTTATCTTTCTTACAGTATCCTCGCTGCTTACTTCGCGCACGGATTTAAAAACTCCAATCGGCATTTTGGCAAATTTCTGTTTTGTTTGCCGCAAATTCTCATTTGTGATGGTATTCTGCTGTCAGCCGATATTTCTAATAGCGATGCGCGATAGCTTATGTTAATGGTCGATTGTAAGCGATTTTCGCAAGCACGAATGTTAGATAATAGATTCCACAGATGAAAAGATAGCAGAGATAACAAAAAGTATTATCCGTTATTTTGAAACTCTTATGAACTATTTAATGTATAACTGTTACTTCAAAATTGTACCATAAAACGTCTTAATTCAAGTTTTTATCAAATAAAAGCAGTATTAATTACAGATTTAGGAAATTACAAAATAAAAACAAGCACTTTACTATAAAGACTCATTCTTATGGACTAGGTGACGTCACAAGAGCAGCTGAGTAGCCGCTTACAGAGAGAACGAACCTGCGGAATGTTCAATCTTCTTTAGTTCATGGAGTCCATTATATTTTAGCATTTTTCTTTTTAGTATTACAATCGGTAATTTGTTGAATATTTTATTAATTGCGATTTGCGGTCACACTGTGATTTACCCGCTGTGATTTGTGCAACAAGCAAGGCATTCGCTTTAAATATTTCCATTCAAAAACTGTGGCCACAGTAATTATTAATAGGAAATCGATGGATCCACTATTGAACGAAATACAGCGCATTGCTGGCGAACTGCGCTCGGACAAGGCGCCGTCGCGCAACAAGGCAATTAGACAGATGAAATAGAAACTGAACAGCCTTAAAAGTGCCTTCTTGTGGTCAAGGTGGCGATCTTAAAGGGATGTGCAAAAGTGGAAAAGCGGAAAAGTGCACTGCAGTACTGGTAATATAACTGAATTGACTGTTGTCTCTAAAGTTTGCCAGCAGTGCAATTGATTTAAAGTTGATCCGCATTTGTTTAAGTTTATGCATATTTCGATTTATTTCTTCCAAGTCTTTAATAATTCCTTTCAATTTGAAAATGTTCTTTAAAATTGGATTGCATTGAATTAAACACATTCCGCAAATATCTTAAGAGATGCCACGTCGGAAAATCCCGTATGCAGCTGGCGGGCAACTGATATAATTATTTTTATTTTGTGACTATTAAGCCATGACTGGGTCTGGTGTTTACTGGCAAGGATTCGATGCGTTTGCGGCCAAGTCCTTTACAATTGCCAAGGCTTGACTGCTACCGTTTATCTAACTTTTGCTTAGCAATAAGGAGCAATATTTGGACAGCCTGTGCTGAATGCTCTAACACTACTTGGAGAGCGCCGCAAGCGAAGCGAATGGCGTCTAGCGGGACAAGCGTGTCATCAAGCAATTCCTCTACATATGCGAATTCATTCATTTGTTCACAATTGGTACGAAAAGAGAAGAGTCAACACTTGGATCTACTCTCTTTGTCACACACACTCAATGTCTCTCTCACTCTCTCTATCTCTTTTTATTTGATGCCTCGTAGGAGCTTGGCAATGTGGTCAAGGCGAGCAATCATTGCCAGGCGTATTTCCTTAGCACTTTGTATCTGGATCCTCAAATGCAGCCCCCGATGCAAAAATCCTGGCAGATAAAAGCAATCAAACGTCCGCAAAAATCGTAAGCAATAAATAACTTAAGATATTATATAGCTCTATTATTAGTAATTCATATGTTGTAGGCATATACATCGATTGGCTGCGTTCGCGCTTTGATTATTTAGTTAGTTTGAACTCTAACTTGTCGGGCATTCTGCTGGAATCGGAATCGCGCGAACAGCATGGAACTGGAGTTCAAAAAGCATCACTATTTGGCACTCAATAGCATCTGCAAACGGGAGGAGGAAACCACAGTAAAAGTCACCAACAATGCATATGAATGTGTCCAGGCTATATTGCGGGATATCCGCGTCGAGTGCTTGCAGTCTGTCTACAAGTATATGGCCTGGTTGGGCCTACTGCAGCGAACCGAAGATTTTTGGCAGGTTTGAGGCAAATACTGGTTTTACTGATTGATCATTTTGAATTAATACTCATATTAATCTAACGATTGACAAAAGAACATATTTCAAAAGTGGCGAACGGAACTCCATCTCACCTATGGCAACTTTAGGTGCCACAATGTATATTGCCACACTGGGCGCTCTGCCGGACTTTAAGATGCCCACACAGGTAGGTACAGGGCATTTGCGAATGAGACAAGTTGTGATGAACAAACTCTTTATAGGTATCGTAAATGTGAAGAAGAACTATCAGATCGCCGAGGCCATATTGCTTCACGTGAATACGGATACCGATTTTAAGTTTTGTGTGGAACGTGTGCTGGCTCAGCGAATGCAGGGCGAATTCCAGCTGGACAGCAAGGCCGATAGTTTTGCCAATACTTTGCGGCAGACTCGAGTTGCTGGATTATTTTAAGGACCACAGCTTTACGACTGTCGCTGGTCTCAGGAATATAAAACTCTCGTCAATATCATCCAGCAGAATCATCCCTTGGCCGGCACAGTGACGGCTAGTCAGATCGTCAGTTGGGCGCACTAAATTTGAAACGATTCGCCAATCTGGACGAACAGGAACTGAATCGCATAGATAACAATCTCACCGAGCATCTGTGCACTTTGATCATATATTATATTGAGTTATGTCAACTTGATAATATAATTATTGCATCATTGCACTCTGGTTCATAAACATAAACTCGAATATGGGGTGCCGGGATTACTAGACAAGTCGGATGTGAAGTCGCAGGTTCAGCGTTTGATCATCAAGGCAGCCCAGCAACTCAGAAATGCTATACCATGGACAGACATTTACTCATTTGTTGTCTACAGTTTATGTTCATTTCAATACTAGTACTGCAAATAAACATAAAATGCTTTTCTACAATGAACAAAATTAAAGTAGAAAAAAAAAACTAATAAAAAAATAGCAATCGTATACGTAAAGTATTCTCTCGATCGGTTTATTTTATATCTTGCCATATTTGATGATCCGTTTTTTATATAATATTATTAAAATACGCATCGAAAGGTCATTCTAATTATTTGCAATATTTGAGACAGCTTAAGCTACCGGCGGTCAAATTAAGTGAAAATCGATAAGTTATCGTTGAGCGTGCTTAAGAGAGAGAGAGAGCAAAAGCTGCCAGACTGAGCGACAACAAATGCATGGCAACGCTCGCTCGCCAAGCACAAATAAATAACATTAACATTGAAGTGAAAGTAGAATTAAGCAATTTACATGCAGAGTTAAACAATCTAAACAATATTGGCCAAAGATTTACAAATCATGAACATCGAGGCAACAGCGGCCAATGCAGACAGGGATGCTGCTGGCGAAAGGAGCAGAACAACAACAAAAAGCGTATCCATAGAGGACGATTGGATACGCTTATCACAATGGATGCATTGCATCTGTGTTGTCACCTTCGATCTGAATCTGGGCCAGGCGCTGGAGTACGTTTATCCGCCGGCATTTATGCCCACAGAACAGGAGGTGAGCAACATTTGCTACATGGCCTTCCCCGACTCCAACTCCGGTTGCATGGGCGACACCAAGTTCCATATGCGTCTCCGTGCGTTAAACACGGCAAAACACAAAACACCGACAACGATGCTACACTACAATGGGGATTGTGCTCCAACAATGCGCTACGATAGCAGCCACTATTGGGGTTTCGTTTATTTTCGCCAGAAACGTGACCCCAATTTGCCTCGCGGCTACTTTCAGAAGAGTCTAATCATCATCACACGTCTACCCTTCTTCAATCTGTACTATGATGTGCTCGCCCAGCTTGCGCCCAAATATTTTGACGAGGGCAACGGGCTGCTTCACAGAGCCTGTCAACAGATCAACACGCAGTGGCCGTTGGTGTTGACTGGAACCATGCTTAAGTTGCCACTACTGGAGTGCAACTATCAGATCTGCATACCCAAGGCTAGTAGCAGCACTCGCAAATTGAACTCCACCAATCAGCAACAGCAGCTTGAGATGCAACAACAGCAGCAGCAGTCGTCGTCGTCGCCGCCAGAGATGCCCAAATCGGTTAAGGTGCTCGCTTCCGTCAACGAATTGGAGCTATTTCATAGTCTTAGATTTGTAATGGAGCATCTGTATACGCTGTGGGAGCTTATAATTACGGCGGAACCGATTGTCGTTGTGGGCACCTCACCGGCAGATTGCTCACACATGGTTCAGGCACTGATTGCGTTGATAGCACCACTCGAATACTGTGCCGAGGCGCGTCCATATTTCACCATACATGACAGCGAATTCAGGGAATTTACACAGGAATGCATCAATCGTTCCACACCAGGTGTGATTCTGGGTGTCACAAATCCATTCTTTGTCAAATTGCTCAAAGATTGGCCGCACATGCTGCGCCTGGTGGACAATCAAGTAATATAAACAATACATGTACCTAATCTCTCTTCGTCCCTTCATTATTTAACTCGATTCTTTTGTGTACTTGCAGAAGAACATGCAACAGCAGCAACAGGAGCTGATGCAGTTGCACAAGAATACGCGAAACGCGAACAATTCGAAATTGCCGCCTCCGCAGCCGACTGGCAACAATCACAATATATTAAATGGCAGCCTGAGTGCAGCTGGGGATAGTTCCATCGCTGGATTGCACAGCAAGTATCGGCCATTTTTAAAGAAGGATAAGGCGCTGATTAAGAAGGTGCTGCTTGGCATGAAGACAAAACGACCGGATCATGTGCAGACGGCTCTAATCCGTCGACACCTATTGGAGCTGACGCAGAGTTTCATGATACCGCTGGAGCGTTATATGGCATCGCTGATGCCGCTGCAGAAGGACATTAGTCCATTCAAGTCGGCACCCAATGCCAGCTCATTTAAGCTGGATGATTTTCTGGCCACACTCGAGACAGCGGGCCCACAGCTTACGTCCACGCTCAAGGGCGATTGGAAGGGACTCTATAGGCGTTTCTTTCGCTCATCGAATTTCCGTGGTTGGTACGAGTCGAGGCATCGGGAGCTGCAACTAACATTGCAGGATCTACAGCTGCAGGCGCTGTCCGAAGCTAATCTGGAGCACTGGGCGCACGACAAGCAGGAAGTGGAAATAATTGATATGATACTCAAATTGAAACAAAAACTGAATCTCTACAGTGATAAAACACAGCTGGAGGGCAATGCGAATACCACCCAGCGGCAAATACGAGCCCAAATTGAATGCATGAAGGGACTGCTGCCCTCCGATTTGAAGAATGTTGTGAATCTTTGATCGTTTGTGTGTGTAGTGTGCGCATTAGCTAAACAAAAATCCCAATTTTAATTTCTATATATATATATACATATACATATGTATTTAGTTGTTCAATTGCCAGGCAGTTATAACAATAGAAAATTCCCCTCAAATCAAGGCTAGATGTTAGATATAATATATACATTATATTTAAATGTGTGTGCGTGTGTGTGTGAGAGTGTGTGTGCGTGTGTGTGTTTGTTCGTTTCCTTATATCCCTATATACATATTTAGCACGTAAGCTCATCAATTTTGTGTACAAATTAAATCATATCCCACAATCTTTTTACCCAACTACTTCAATTTGCATATGTGTATAAGTGTTAACTTGGCTAGATTTTGTATGCACTGCCAGACAAATATCCTCTTTTTTTCTGGCAAAGCTCAAGGCATTGCCAAAACTCTTCCAATTAATGTAAAAACAGTAAAAAAACGACAGTTGATATTAATCTGCAAGTTGCATATTTTTCGCCCATTTTGCAATAAGGCTGAAATTGATTACATTCAAAACTCTTCCAATTTGAACTTCCTTATTTTTTGTAACTTGCTAATTCTAGTGTCAAGTTACAATCGCAATTCACTTTTAGTTTTTAAGTTACATCATTTTTTCATCTCAACAATTTTAGTTTGTTTTATTGTGCAACTTTCAAAATAACTGGTCATAAAATACTCCAAATGTTAAATTAATCAATGAAATAAAAAATAAATTCTATTAAATGAAACTGTAAATTCAAATTCGCTCAATTTTGGCCGTTTTCAATCAAATCTTATCAAACGCTGCCAATGGCTGACAAGATAATCCACTTAAAAAAAGAGATAACATTGAATTGCATGAGAGCTCCAAGTTTTTATTATAAATATTCAGATAAACAAAAAATAAGTAAACATACAAATTTGTACGGAAATGAGCGAGAAACAATACAATTGGATGTGTGTATATTGATATATGTGGAGATATATATGCGCTGGAAATGTGTGTATGCTTCGAATATATATATATATATAAATACGTATAGGGACACGATCAGATGAGAAAGACAATATCGTCGGCGACCATTATCTGATTGTCCTCGGTCATGCGATGCATGGCGGCATCGATTTCAACCGGTGCAAACGGTTCCGCATTATTCTCATTGATGGCAGCCGTGATGCGTTGCAGCGGCAAGCTCTGTTCGCGTGCCTCGCGGAACAAACGTTGCAATCCATTCTTAAATATGCCCAGCCGTGCATCCGTAATTATAGCGGGGGTTGAAGTGACGCCACTGCTAGTGGTCGCCGTACCGATTTGGATGGCCGTGCCGTTGACACTGTTTAGCGGCAGCGAGCGTCGCGTCTCGCGACGTGTCAGATCGCCAGCATCTGGCTGTGGCGTCTCAATATCCTCCTCATCGCTGTCGTACAAGGCATCTTCGTTGCGTTCGAGGCGTTCGAGTTCGAGGCGTATGAGTTCGAGGCGTGTGCGTTTGGTGCGTCGCGTCGGAGAACTTGTCTGTGAGGCATCTTTGGACGACGACGACGGCGGCGGCTGCTGCTGCTGCTCTTCCTCATCGGAGGAGGCACCATTGCGACGCCGCTTGTTGCTACGCTCCTTCTCCAGCACCTTCTTGAAATAGGCAAACTGCACCAGCTCGATTGCCGAATGGGCATCGTCCATTGTCACCGTTTTGGACATGCGGGCGCGAGCATGCGCCGTTGCCAAACGGATCAGCGTTTCCAGCGTACGCGCCGTTATTGGTTGTGTGCGAGCGACATCCGCTTCGACAGCTTCCTGGGAACGCAAACGGGAATATTCATTGGCGATAGCCTCGCAGGCCTGTTCCGTCAGCTTCGGTTTCATGCACTTGGCAATGTGTATGTATTTGCGCATAAACTCCACGGAGAGTATCTTCTCGTGGCGCTTGCGCGATTTACCATGCAATAGTGCATCATATTTCTCATATACTTCCGTATCTTTCTTCTGCAAACCGAAATGTTAATAAGATAAAAGTGGTCAAGGAATTGTTAACTTACTTCCTCTGTGTTGGAGACAAAGGCCAGCGAATCGGCATAGGAGCTCCCCATGGTCAGGGGTTCGCCGTCGGCCTCCTTGGGATTACGATAGCGATGCATGCGCACCACATGATCGGATATCAATTGATCCACATCGCTATCAATGACATCCAGCATGACAAACAGCAAATCGAAACGGGAGAGCAACGAATCCTGCAAACCAATATTCTCCATTGGCGTCTTATATTGATCGTACTAAAAGTGAAGCATAATATTATTAACTTTAGCTTTGTTCTTGACGAGAATGTAGGTTGGTCAAAGTACTTACACGTCCATAGACAGGATTAGCGGCAGCCAGCACTGAGCATCGTGCATTGAGGGAGGCATGTATGCCAGCCTTGGAAATGGTGACGCGTCCCTGTTCCATCACCTCGTGTATGGCCGTCCGATCAATGTCGCTCATCTTGTCAAACTCATCGATGCAGACAACGCCACGATCTGCAAGGACCATCGCGCCGGCCTCCAGTCTACGTTCGCCCGTCTCCTGATCCGTGGTGACGGCAGCTGTTAGACCAACACCAGTGGAACCGCGACCCGTTGTTGGTATGGCACGCGGTGCCGTATTGAGTACATAACGGAGCAGCTGCGACTTGGCCACGGAGGGATCACCGATGAGCAGCACATTAATATCGCCACGGAGTCGAGTGCCATTGGGCAGGACCTTCTCGACGCCGCCAAGCAGCAGGCAGAGTATGGCCTGCTTAACAAACGTATGTCCATGGATAGACGGTGCCAGACTCTTGCTGAGCAGCTCAAATATATCATTGTTCTTGGCCAGTTTCTTGCACAGCATAATATCCTCCCTTGAGATATCGAGATTGCTTTCTTTGCTGAGCAGCGAGATATTGTTCGCTAGGAGTACAGTGCGAAAGGTGCCAGAGGTGTAGCCGCCATGCTTGCCGGGTAGGCAGCGATAATTGCCCACTATTTGGACACGATCGCCTGGCTTACAGCGATCGACAAGATCATCATCGCAAACAATATCCACAGAGCGTGGTAATTGTCCAGCTGGTGCCTTCTCTGGCATTTCCTGTATGGTGAGTGTCTGATGATCCTTATAGACAGACAGACCGAATTCGGTTTCCAGCAGATTACCATCATCGTCCTTGGTGGGATAAACGGCACTCGATGGCACTGCCTCGAAAGAGGTCAGATCTGTGTATTTACGTTCGAGCACTTTGCGCGTCGCTGGACAATAGTGGACGCTGCGCACAACCTTTGGATGGATGAGCGATACCTTGGTGACAATGCCCTCCAGGCACACCAGATTGCCCAGATAGATGGATGTCAGCGAACGTGGTGTCACATGACGATTGCCAAAGCATCCCTCGAAGCCCACAAAGAAATCCTCGTGCCCTTTCGCATAGCTGGGATCGATAGTCGACACATATTCCTTGAGGGCACGCCCAAATGCCAGCTGCTCATCGGAGGCGTTACTCAGCAGGCCGAGGGCGCGCTGCTGATTCTTGCGCTTCAGATCGTTGATATTGACAATCAGGCGCTTACTCTTCTCGGCAATCATGTCCTTCACGTGACCCGCATAGATGCCCTGATCCTCGTCATCGTCCAGAAAATCCACATACTCGCGCTGTATATCCTTAATGTATTGCTCCGCGTCGTGTGCCATTTTCAAACAATATTTTAACAATGAAACAACAAGCAGACGATTTGCTGCCGTCGCACGCCGTAGGCAATTCTACTTTTGGCGGGAATCACAGACGCTAACGTAGGGCTACATAACATAATTTTTTATTTTCGATAATACGATAGTTGGCCGTTTCTATCGGCTCACAGATTTTTCGAATTGCTAGAAACAAATCGATCTGTTGCATCTTTAAGTTGAGAAAAACTAACAAAATAGGGGAGAGCAAATTAAATTCTTTTCAATAAAACAGGATACCAATTCTCAAACAATTATAATTAATTAAATTTTTGCTGGCAAATCAATCGAACTATCATGTTATTTTAAAACTGTGGAGAAAATCATCGATAGTTGGTTATTGGCCGTGTCACTGCGAACGCTTATTAACAGAATTGTCACATCTCTAGTTGTCATCCTCATTCACTTACCAGAAAAGTTGAAGAGGAGCTGTTGGCGAAAATAAAATTTGCAATTAAGTAAATTTATGTCAACACACAGTTATTTCAGACTTTGGTGTTTTTTTTAACTAAATAGATTGGTCAAATTATTCAAGATTCGAAGAACTGGCTGCCTTTAACAAAAAAGGAAAAAATAAAAATAAAAATTTCCAATTCTGAAATTTCAATAATATAATTTTTTGTGAAATGGCCAGTGGAGCTGATGTAAGTTGAGAAAAAGCACAATATTAAACTTGCCAAGCACAACAACTGCAAAACATGAAATTCTTACAGAAGAACGCTCCATCTGGCGAGGCCCAACCAGACAACATTTTAAACGAGCAGCCAATCGAAATCAGCTCGGAGTCTGGCAGCGATGATAGCGGCAGTGTCCATGCAGAATCGGATTCGGAGTCCTATGTTAGCATTGTGAACTCGCTGAGCGACAGCAGTGATTCGAGTTCGGATGAGGAGCAAAAGCTGGAGGATGATTTTGTCAGGCAACTGGCCCAGCCAGGCAAACACTACAAAAAGTTCATGGAACTGTGCGACACAGCATTGTAGGCAGAATCCCTTTTGAATTCTTACGATTTTCAATGATATGTGCATGCGGTCTCGATGCTAATTCTTGCCTTTCACTCCTTACCAATTACAGCCAACTGAATGTCTTTGAGAAGATTGAGGTGGCCATCACAGTGTTCGATGAGCATGCCGTTATACCGCCGCATATCTGGCTCAAATATCTAAAGGCCCTCAAGGTGGTCACCCAAACACCAGCGGAGTACATAGTCTTTAATAGAAAATGCGCCAGGGCCCTATCCAGTCACTATGGTGAGTTCCATACAGCATTTTTTATTTCAATAATATCGTTTTGAATCTTTCTTTTACGAAACAAAGATGAACCACTTGCTGAGTTTGTTGTGAAGAATTTGTTTGAGGAGCAACTGGTGGAGCATCATTTGATGTGGGCCAAGATACTGGCTGATTATGGGCTAGAGCGTGTTGATTTCATCAAGGATTTGCGGGAAGCGCTCGGCTTACTATCGGATCAGGAGGAAATTGAGTTAGTTGAGAAAACGATGTGCGCCCAGTGTGTCACCTGGAATTGCAACGAGGAACAGTTGGATTCGATTGAGGAGCTTGTTGTTGAGTTCAAGAAGGCATTAGATCTCAGTAGTGAGAACACAGCCTGGCTGCAGGAGATGTACATTTTGAAGGCAGACACTTTGCTCATCTCGACGAAAATCAAATGCACTCTGGCCAAATACTTTTACGAGCGGTGTCTGGCCAAATATCCCACTGATTCTGCCCTCTGGCTGGACTACCTAGCATATATGTCAAAGCCGTTGGATTCTAACGGCAAAGAGGAGGTCCACTCGGAGATAAACGATGGCTATTTAAGGAGCAAGCCCCTCCAGCTTATCACACGCGCTCTTCGCACAAAGCCAAGCATCCAAATCAATCACAAGTTTTTGCAACTTATGGAACATGATGATCTCAGCCTGGAGCGTATTAATGAGGAGCTGAACCACCACTTTGAGCGCATAGAGCCGTTTATGGAAATGACAGTTGAGCTGCATCTTGACTATTTGGCCTATCGTGTGCGACGGACTAACGTTGCGGATGAAGAACAGGTGCTTATTGCAAATTGCAAATTTGTATAACATTTAAAGGTGTATGCCGATTATTAATCTAAACGAATCGTTCGATAGGTGGATCAATTGCGCGTCGCATTCCGTGAGGCTTGGGATCGTCTCTCTAATCAATACGGCGAACAGGCAGACACTAGCTACGAAGTGCTCCAGCTCTGGGCATTGGTCGAGTATGCAAAGCTAAAAAGTCCAAGCAATGGCGCTGCCATCTGGTCTGAAATACTGAGTGCGTGTATAAGTTCATAATCTGTTTCGTATTATGTACTAACGCTTGTCCCATTCTCTGTAGATTATCCGGGCAGCAATCTTAAGAGCCAACTGTGGCTGGCTTACGCCCAAATGGAGAGCGAATTCAATGGTGGCCATAAGACAAGCACCGTATTGCGACAGGCTCTAATGTCGCTATCAACGGCAGCGGATATAATGCCAGTGTTGGCGCTCTATCGGCGCAACGAGCGTTGCTTTGGCAACTACGAGACCATTGCGGGATGCCAGTCGTATTGTAAGGCATACGGCATGGGTTCTAGGTCCAATTACCGTGCGTGGTGGTCATCACAGCATCGTGCGCAAACGCCGTACCAAAAGCCAGGCAAAAAGCCCACACAACAGGTAGTTAAAAGGGAGATGCCGCCGGCAATCAAGAAGGAACAAAAGAAACCACCGCCACCAACACCAGCAGCAACAACTGGAACTTCGAATGAGCCAAAAGGTTCCAACTTTAAGTATTCATGTGAGTTGATTTAATCCAAATCGGCTTAAATATATCTAATAAAACATAATTTGCTTGCAGCAAGCTTGGAAACCAATAAGATTTTTATCAAGAACTTGTATCCCCGCTGCACCAAAGAGGATTTGACTGCGGTATTTGCAGCATTTGGGACTATTCAAGATGTGCGTTTGGTACACAAACCGTAAGTAGACACACACCTCATTTTCCAAATCGAAGACAATTAATTAAGATAAATTATTCTCTTGGATCTAAAGGAATCACAAGAAAAAGTTAATAGCTTACATTGAGTATGACAATCCGGAGGCGGCACAAAAGGCTGTCATCTCTGGCGATGGAGTCAATATTGGCGGTCTAAATGTAAGGAGACGAATATTTTGTCAATACCTGTATCATACAGGATTAAACTGTTCTCAATTCTCTTGCAGATTGAAGTGTCCATTTCAAATCCGCCGCCCAAAACTTTTCCAAGCACATCCACATCAGCAGCAGCTGGGTCATCAAAATCATTAGGAGGTGCTTCAACGTCAAAACCAGAGAAGCGTGGCTTCCCAACATCGCTAATACCCACCAAGCTGTTAATGCAGGGCGGGAAGCGTCGCAAGAAACTAGAGCTAGATGATGATACCACCAACAGCACAGATGGTGGGGGGGATGCTAATGGCACAAAATCCGGTGGCGATGCAGCCAATGGCAAGGAGAGCGTTACTAATAATGAAACAGAGGCTGCCAAAGAGACAGAACAGCCGACGGATGCTCCAAAGTCCAACGATGACTTTCGTAAACTCTTTAATATATAAATTATGTCTAAGAAATGATCGATCAATTTTTAGAACAGCACTTATCGCTCTATGGGTATGCTAGTCCATACAAAATTCATGTCTAAGCTATCTATATATAAGAAGTTCCTTTACACACACACAAACACACACACACTTACAAACAAATTGAAGACACTCGCGAATTTAATGGAATTTAACGCGATATATAATGGAGTAATATATATCATATATATTATCCAAATCAAGAATTTTGATATGTTTCAATTATTTTCATATAAATTTCTATCGCGCTCTCCTCATCCCCACGAAACTTAAATGAATGGCATCTAGATGTTTACATACGATAATAATTCGTAAAATCGTAATACGAATTTTAAACATAAATCACAATAAAAATGTATATGTATTGTTCGGAAAGAAATCAGTGTGACCTAATTGAATAAAAATGTACAATACCAAAACACTTGGCTAACATTTTATTTTAGATCGCTCAGATCTCCAAAGGATGTCGAAAGAACATAGATGTTTTAGTTAATGTGAGTCAGGCTTATCAATTTGCATAAATCATAAATCTTTCAATTATAACATAACTCAAGAGTATAACGGCAAGTCATGCGTGAAATTACATCCAAACATTTGTTTCCTAGAACATTGGACAGAAAAAAGTTCGAAAATCTTTAAGACAGCTGATACAAAAATGCCTTGTTTTAACACATAAATAATCTACAAGGATATAGCCGAAGTAAAGTTATTATTTTCAGAGAAAGCAATTGCCGTTGCCTTTGCAGAAATATTTATCTATTTTTTTGGATTGGCCTAAAATCCCAAAATGAATGCACATTTAATTCAGTGAAAGCGTTTTAAGTTTATTTCAACGCATCTATTGAAATCACGGTCAAGCTTAATGGACACAAATTGACAACTGCCATCCAAGATTCTACAAGACGTAACAGCAAGATATATGAAGGCAAATAGGATTGTATATAAAGTATAAGGATAGTGCATAAGTAAGGATGTTCAGTATTCGCAAGGATTATACATATTTCTGCGCTATAGGGATTATGTTTTGAATTTGACACTTTTGGTGACAGTGGATTTAATGCCAGATATTTCGCCGCCATAGCGTTTGACTTCCTTGCGTACGCTGCGCACGGCACCTTTGCGCCGGATGAGGGCCTTGCGGTATTTGCCACGATGCTTGACGCGCGGATTACGCAGCTCCTTCTTGCGATGTGGCGTAAGTCCCTTATTCTTGGCCATTTGATAGGTGATGCCGCGTCGCGCATTCATCTCTTCCTGCTCATCCTCCTCGTCCTCATCTGCATAAGCTTCCTCCAGCAGCTGTTGCTGCTTCTGCAGCTCGTCATCAACCGATTGATTTATCTCTTCGTCATTATATTGGTTAAGGATCTGCAGTTTGGCCTTGCGCTTCGTCATATCCAGCACGGTGAATGCATCGCCATCTTGGATGCGCTCCAGCAGTGCTTCCATCTGCGGTCGTATATACTCCTCGAAGCGCGGCTCCAATTGATTACGCAGCCGCTTGAGCTGCACCAGCCGCTTAACAACTGGATGATATTTGATGATCTGGCGTTTGGCTTTCAGCAGCAGATAGAACGACACATTCGAGCAGTGGGTGAGCAGCACATTCTGATAGAGACTGGCGAACTGCAGGGCCGGCACCATTGGTACCTTATGATTCCGCACATAGTTCAGCACCGGTGCCGTCAGCGACTGCACCTCGTTCAAATGCTGCCGAAAGCCCTGAGTGAGTCCCATTAGCTCGGGCGAGTCGCGTTGCAGGAGCTGCAGGCGTTCACGTTTTGTTAGACCCGTCAGATTTGTGGTCACCTTGATGGCTTTGGTGGCCTTCTTATGTGTCGATGCTTGCTTAGCGGCTGGCAGCTGGTCTAGCATGTCATCCAACTGAAAGTCAGCCTCGCTGAGCTGCTTGGCCAGACGCAGCTGTATCTTTTTGGCCTCCTCCTCCTCGGTCTTGGCCATGTCCTCTTCCTGAGCATTGTAGCTGCTGTAGTCGGGATCGACAAAATCTGTGCTGTAATAACTTCGCTTGTTGCTGCCCCAGTCCATCGTATCGGGCAGATCGCGTTCGTCATCCTCGGCACCCTCAATATCACTGTCGCGCATCAGTTCGGCCACATCATCATTGTCCTCATCATCATCACTTTCGCTAAATGCTAGAATCTCCTGTTTTTTGACTTGCAACTTTTCGGCTCGTTTCTTGCTCTCCTTACGCAAGTCGTCCAATAGCACACGCTCCTCCTCATCGTAGTCCTGTTCGGAGTCGGTGGGTTCATAGTCATCTGCCTCGCTATCCATTCTCAAAAATATTTCGTGTTTGCAATATAAATTATGTGTCGACACACATTCAACACGTGCAGTAAACAAATGTGAGCGTAAGTGTCTCAAGGTATCGATATACAGAATTACAATCGATACAAGCCACTCAGTATGTCCGATACAATGTATCGTATACAATAATAAATTTTTGGTGGTGGCAGAAAAAACAACATACATGGCAACTCCTTGCCGGCGTGATGCCACACTTTTTGCCAGTTACAGTTACTTTTTGCAATGTAATGCGTTGAGCATACTTTTTTTAGAAAACCAAAAAGTTCGTCATTCAACTAAGTTTGGATGATAATGCTAATATAGTGCGGCATGTAATATTCCACTTGATGAATGTAGTATGACGGTAAGCAAATAAATAAAAATGCATTTAGAATGCATTATATTAAAATGTGTGAATATATTATTGAAAATCTGTATATATATATGTTACAGTTGGAAGGACTAGAAGTCACTCGCCAGATATTAGCAAACGAAACAAAGGATTCCGTATACATTGTTAATGAGGCTGAAATTCGCCCCCCAATTACTAAGAACAATAATGATTGTGATCCAATCGAGTCTTTGTCGACAAAGGAAACGAAAACGGAGTATAATCCCACAGAGAAGCTGATTTCACAAACGAAGGCCTTGAGCCTGGCTGAGAATCCACCAGGAGAGCAGGAGAGCAAAGTCAAGCGTTTGACTGCCGGCTCATTCCACGGCTATGCAGTGACAACAGATTTTGCTGCAAACCATCTCGATGATTTCGAGTATATTGCTAATAATGATCAAATTCACACATTGTGCTCTGAGGATGAGAAAGTACCGATATTGGCCACGGAAGTGCAACACAATCATCAGCCGATGCCAGCGATGAACCTGGATCAACATCCACAATTGCTACAATCTCCGCCAGGACCGGAGGAAAGCGAAGCCAAGCGCTCGACTACTGCGTATGACAGCGATGCTGATGCCGATGACGAGAACGCATCGAATCCAAGGACAGTGAAGGAGATAAACCCTGAACCTGAATCAAATTTTGAAATGCACTTTCTCGTTGTTTCCTTACAGCTTTGAAATGCTGGAGTCGCAAGTGTTTCCAATTGCATCGCCAGAGTTTGAGGATATGTTCGATAGTATCGTCTTTAATCCCCAGCTGTTTCAGGACCTCCAGCCGCCAAAGTTGACAAATCCGTTTCTTTGTGACATTGAGGAGGCGCCAACTGGCTGCTCAAGTTCAAGCCCGAGGAACTCAAGTGGCGCAAGCTAAGAATGGAGGCAAACGATAAGCTTGAACAGGAAGAATGGTTGTAGAATGGATCTATTTTTAAGTCAGAATCGAGACTTTTGTAGCTAACACTTAGCCGATATATATTTTTATATATACGTACGCTTTATATTTTGTTCAACTTTTCCTTTGACATAACATTTATTTGACAAATAATTTCGAGTTCATATACTTAATATGATTGAAATCAAATTGATAATATTGTGACCTTATATATACGCATGTATACATATATAGGCTGTGTGTCGGATGTGTAATTTTACGTTGAATACACTATGTACATGTATAGATAAAAAATGAATTATCGCAGGATTGTTCCAATGTTAAATGTTAGATGACCAGATTCATTCGGATTCGGGGATGCACTTGCTAATAGACTACATAATGGGAATGCTGTTGGTCAAATGGCACATGGAAACCATTGTCCAGCTGAATTACATGCAGCAATTCCTCCTGCAGTAGCGATGGTCCATGAATACTTTGACAGGCGCCGTCGGTTGTCTCCGTGCCTGTTTCAGTTCCAGTTTCTGTTAGTTGTGGCGAACTAGTGTTTGCCGCTTTGTCTTTGCCAATGGTGATGCTTATGTTAGTCGCCCGCTGCTCAGCTGTCGCTCTTAACCCAGGGCAACGTCAGCGAGACGCAATGTCAGCGATGTCTATCGCTCGGATCCGACATCGATACCTCTTTGCTGGTAGTGGGCACATTGTCACATTGGCTGCTCCAACGTTGTTTGCATATCCGACTCTGCATCCGCATCGACAATTGTTGCATTGTTGTTGTTGTAGGGGGCTAATGAAAGCAGCTGCATGTGCAGGTTGAGCGCAGCTTCGCTGTTGAGCGGAGTTCGCGGCACAAATAGAGGCCGCCGCCGGTCTCCGCAAACTGAGCATTGTGGAGTGAAATCTCCTGTGTCCCGGATGCACCCTGTCGTCGTTGTCGTAGTCGCTGCCGTCATTTGGTTGATGTCCTCGATCCTCAGTCGCGCCCGCCACATCTTCAGCTTGATGGTGCGATTGTTGGACTCCTGTATGCGCTCGTATTCCTCCCGCAATCGCTGCAGTTGCCCGTTGCGACGACTTATGTTGCGAATGCGCCGGAAATACGGCGTACGTTTGACTTGATACGTGGACATCCTCAAAACTAATCTATTCCAAAATAGCTGACGTTAATCTTTTTTTCCTGCTTCCGCTGCACTTGAAAATTTTGTACGTTTCCTCAAAAATTAAATAAGTATGTTGCTATATCGAAAATGATTTGTAGTATTTGTTAACACGACAATTTAGAAGAAAGCGATTTATTTGCACGCCTGCTGGGCTTATTTTTTTTATTATTTCCCAATACGTTTCTAACCTACAAAAAGAGAGAGAAAAAATAAACTTAATTTTACACATTTTTCTTATCGTTTGCACTTAAAAGAAAGAAGTTGAAAAATATATCAAAAGCATAAATAAAAGGCCAAATTTATTCATTTTACAAATGCTACAATTTTCTATAATTATTTATTGTTCTCATTATTATTATTATTATTATTGTCCATTTAATCAGTTTACATTAATATATAAGAAATCATGGCGTTTTTAAGTTTACATTGAACATGGAATTACACAATCAAAATTACACAAAACATAAAATACAAGTAATAAAATAATCTATTTTTTTTTTTTTGGTCTTTCCCCAACGACGCCTGCGTCCTTGGCAACTGCTCATTTGCAGTGTTTGGCCATCATGTGGGCCAGTTTGTGATCATCGGCGCCGACGACTTTGCCCATGCTCCGGTTGCCCTTGAGGAATACAAATGTTGGCATGTTGCGCACCTTGTACTTTTCGACGAGCTCGTCATATTTGTCCACATTAATCTTGAGGACGATGGCTTTGCTGGCGTATTGGCGAGCCAGCGATTTGACAAACTTTTCAATTTCCTTGCAGGGGCCACACAACGTCGCATAGAAGTCTAAAACGACTATTTTATTTTCTGCATCAGCGAGGCGCTTATTAAAATCGTTGATCGAGCGGATGGCAGTCATTTTTATGGACAAAAGTACAAAAGTTGGTCATTGGTCGTGTCACTGTGAACACTTATCGACAGAATTAGCACAGCTCTAGCTGTCATCCTCATTCATTTGGAACAACAGGAGCTGTCAAAAATAAGATTTGCAATTGAGTAAATTTATGTCAACACCCAGACATTTCAGACTTTGTTTTTTTTGTTTAACTAAGTAGTCAAATTAATCAAGATTCGGAGATCTGGCTGCCTTTAACAAAAAGGAAAACGAAAACAACAAAAAAAATAAAAACTTCCAATTCTGAAATTTCAATAACATAATTTTTTTGTGAAATGGCCAGTGGAGCTGATGTAAGTTGAGGAAAAGCACAATATTAGTTTTGCCAAGCACAATAACTGCAAAACGTAAATTTCTTACAGAAGGATTATCACCAGGCGAATGGAATGAGTGCGGCGAGTGAAAATCTTACCGAGGATGAGCATCTGTCGAGGGATGAGAAGCGGGCACGTTCCCTGAACATACCCATTCCGGTGGGCGACATCATCAATCTGCCGATGGGTGAACTTGACGAGCGTCTGTTCAAATACGATCTGAGCGAGAATCAGTTGTCCCTGATCCGTGACATACGGAGACGTGGCAAGCGCAAGATCGACCAGATCCTCACGCTCAAAGATGAGGTGAAAACGGTGGTGAAGCGCAAGTCGCAATTGAATCACGATCACGATCATCTCGAGAGAGAACGCAAACGTATCTGCAGCAAGTTCTCCATGATGCGTGGCCATGTTTTCGAGTATTTGCGAGATCCCGAAGGCAATCCTTGCTCACCAGCTGATTACAGCTTGAAGCAGGCTGCTGATGGTTTAGTTTACTTGCTGCCACGCGACAAGGTCGACAATGGAACGACAGCAACAACTGCTGCCAGTGCCAATGGCAAGGAGGGCCTTACTAATCATGAAACAGAGGCTGCCAAAGAGACAGAACAGCCAACGGATGCTCCAAAGTCCAACGATGACTTTCTATGCTAGTCTATACATCTATCTTATTGTCTATATATAAAAAGTTCCTTTACGTTGCCCTTGCATAAATATTTATCTATTTTTTTGGATTGGCCTTAAATCCCAAAATGAATGCACATTTAATTCAGTGAAATCGTTTTAAGTTTATTTCAACGCATCTATTGAAATCACGGTCAAGCTTAATGGACACAAATTGACAACTGCCATCCAAGATTCTACAAGACGTAACAGCAAGATATATGAAGGCAAATAGGATTGTATATAAAGTATAAGGCTGGTGCATAAGTAAGGATGTTCAGTATTCGCAAGGATTATACATATTTCTGCGCTATAGGGATTATGTTTTGAATTTGACACTTTTGGTGACAGTGGATTTGATGCAAGATATTTCGCCGCCATAGCGTTTGACTTCCTTGCGTACGCTGCGCACGGCACCTTTGCGCCGGATGAGGGCCTTGCGGTATTTGCCACGATGCTTGACGCGCGGATTGCGCAGCTCCTTCTTGCGATGTGGCGTAAGTCCCTTTTTCTTGGCCATTTGATAGGTGATGCCGCGTCGCGCATTCATCTCTTCCTGCTCATCCTCCTCGTCCTCAGCTGCATAAGCTTCCTCCAGCAGCTGTTGCTGCTTCTGCTGCTCGTCATCAACCGATTGATTTATCTCCTCGTCATTATGTTGGTTAAGGATCTGGCGTTTGGCTTTCAGCAGCAGATAGAACGACACATTCTTGCTCTCCTTGCGCAAGTAGGCCAATAGCACACCTCCTCATCGTACTCCTGTTCGGAGTCGGTGGGCTCATTGTCATCTGCCTCGCTATCCATTCTCAAAAATATTTCTTGTTTGCAATATAAATTTTGTGTTGTAAGAATTTCAACAATGGCAGTAAACAAATGCCCGCGTTAGTGTCTCAAAGTATCGATATACAGAGTTACAATCGATACAAACCACTCGGTATGTCCGATACAATGTATCGTATACAACAATAAATTGTTGGTGGTGGCAGAAAAAACAACATACATGGCAACTCCTTGCCGGCGTGATGCCACACTTTTCGCCAGTTACAGTTAGTTTTCGCAATGTAATGCGTTGAGTATAATTTTTGTAAGTTACTTATTCCGTATTATTAGAACATGGAGAAAACCAAAAAGTTCGTCATTCAACTAAATTTGAATATCAAGTTTCCACTTGAAGAATGTGGTATGACGGTAAGCAAATAAATAAAAATGCATTTAAAATGCATTATATTAAAATATGTGAATATATTATTGAAAATCTCCATATATACATATGTTACAGTTGGAAGGACTAGAAGTCACTCACCAGATATTAGCAAACGAAACAAAAGATTCCGTGTACATTGTTAATGAGGCTGAAATTCGCCACCCAATTACTGAGAACAATAATGATTGTGATTCAATCGAGTCTTTGTCGACAAAGGAAACAAAAACGGAGTATAATCCCACAGAGAAGCTGATTTCACAAACGAAGGCCTTGAGCCTGGCTGAGAATCCACCAGGAGAGCAGGAGAGCAAAGTCAAGCGTTTGACTGCCGGCTCGTTCCACGGCTATGCAGTGACAACAGATTTTGCTGCAAACCATCTTGATGATTTCGAGTATATTGCTAATAATGATCAAATTCACACATTGTGCTCTGAGGATGAGAAAGTACCGATGTTGGCCACGGAAGTGCAACACAATCATCAGCCGATGCCAGCGATGAACCTGGATCAACATCCACAATTGCTACAATCTCCGCCAGGACCGGAGGAAAGCGAAGCCAAGCGCTCGACTACTGCGTATGACAGCGATGCTGAGTACCTGAGACTATGTAGTGAGGCAGTGCCAGAATATGCCATTGTACGTATGAAGGAGTTGTTAGTTTTTGTATCACCATCAATAACATTCTGATCCGTTCTATATATTGTTTCCCACTTGAAGTCAGATTCAATTTGGCTCGTGGACAAGCCCAAGGAAGCGGTGTCTCTAGGAGCTGAGTTGCCCATAATGTCGCTATCGAAGGACCATAAGATTGGGACTGTGCTCAACATCATCACACTCGAGGTTCAAAGTCATACATCGTATATAAATTGGCTCCTAACTCCTAACCAACTACTTTATCCATCTCTCGGTGTGCACAGGTCTATAGCCCGTTTCAGTTCTGGTTTCACATTATGGACGGCATCTATAACGTGCGTGGTCTGTCCGAGGCAATAAGGTAAGCAGCATCTACAATGGTTACTCGATAGTTAAAACGTATTCTACTTATCCCTTTGCCTAAGATATTATATTTTTTGTTTCGATAAGCTTTTAACTTATTGAACCAAACGTATCTTAATAAATAGGAAATAAAAATAATACCTAAATCAAAATTATTTATAAGTAAGGCTGTAATTGTTACGGTGCCTGGATTGAAAATATAAATATATATAATATAATATGCGTCTATGCAAGGGTATTCAATCTTCGTCGAATCGAATTTTTTTATTTTATAAAAGTATACAAATAGCTGATTGATTATTGTCTGTTTGCAAAATATGATCATATAATCCTAAAGATATCTGATTACAGCGACTTTTATGGGTTATCGGCTTCCTCGCACTGGCGGCTGACCCCATACTTTATGCAGCCTGGATATCTGTGCGTGGCCTATCATGAGTTCAGATGGCGGCGTGGACGGATTGTGCGCAAACCGGATGCAGATGCTGAGCGTGTGGCCATCTATCTGGTGGACTATGGCCAGGGTGTGGATGTGCAGCGTAAGGATCTGTGTTTTCTGGATAGAAGCTTTGCGGAATATCGGGCATTGGCGATGCGAGGCACGCTGACCGATGTCTATCCGCTGGATCTTCACTGGCCGCACGAAGTGTCGTCGGAGTCCAAGCGTCTGGTTGACAACCGTGAGCTGCGCGCCATTATCAAGGATATTGATCACGAGTGGCGCATCCTCTTCCTCAGCCTGTACCAACCGCAAAAATCGTTTCAAAAGACCATCAGCAATCAGCTGATCGCTGCAAAACTGGCAGGACACAGCCAGAATTATAGTCGCAAGTCGTGCGAGGCGAATTGCGGTCGACGCATGCGCTACATCCGCGAACGTCTGCCCACGTGAGTGTCCCGATTTAATCGGATATCCGACAAGTCGATCCGGATTCGATCAGCCACTTCCCTCGTTTCACAATCAAATTTTGAAATGCACTTTCTCGTTGTTTCCTTACAGCTTTGAAATGCTGGAGTCGCAAGTGTTTCCAATTGCATCGCCAGAGTTTGAGGATATGTTCGATAGTATCGTCTTTAATCCCCAGCTGTTTCAGGACCTCCAGCCGCCAAAGTTGACAAATCCGTTTCTTTGTGACATTGAGGAGGCGCTCGCCAACTGGCTGCTCAAGTTCAAGCCCGAGGAACTCAAGTGGCGCAAGCTAAGAATGGAGGCAAACGATAAGCTTGAACAGGAAGAATGGTTGTAGAATGGATCTATTTTTAAGTCAGAATCGAGACTTTTGTAGCTAACACTTAGCCGATATATATTTTTATATATACGTACGCTTTATATTTTGTTCAACTTTTCCTTTGACATAACATTTATTTGACAAATAATTTCGAGTTCATATACTTAATATGATTGAAATCAAATTGATAATATTGTGACCTTATATATACGCATGTATACATATATAGGCTGTGTGTCGGATGTGTAATTTTACGTTGAATACACTATGTACATGTATAGATAAAAAATGAATTATCGCAGGATTGTTCCAATGTTAAATGTTAGATGACCAGATTCATTCGGATTCGGGGATGCACTTGCTAATTGACTACATAATGGGAATGCTGTTGGTCAAATGACACATGGAAACCATTGTCCAGCTGAATTACATGCAGCAATTCCTCCTGCATTGCTAGATGGTCCATGAATACTTTGACAGGCGCCGTCGGTTGTCTCCGTGCCTGTTCCAGTTCCAGTTTCTGTTAGTTGTGGCGAACTAGTGTTTGCCGCTTTATCTTTGCCAATGGTGATACTTATGTTAGTCGCCCGCTGCTCAGCTGTCGCTCTTAACCCAGGGCAACGTCAGCGAGACGCAATGTCAGCGATGTCTATCGCTCGGATCCGACATCGATACCTCTTTGCTGGTAGTGGGCACATTGTCACATTGGCTGCTCCAACGTTGTTTGCATATCCGACTCTGCATCCGCATCGACAATTGTTGCATTGTTGTTGTTGTAGGGGGCTAATGAAAGCAGCTGCATGTGCAGGTTGAGCGCAGCTTCGCTGTTGAGCGAAGTTCGCGGCACAAATAGAGGCCGCCGCCGGTCTCCGCAAACTGAGCATTGTGGAGTGAAATCTCCTGTGTCCCGGATGCACCCTGTCGTCGTTGTCGTAGTCGCTGCCGTCATTTGGTTGATGTCCTCGATCCGCAGTCGCGCCCGCCACATCTTCAGCTTGATGGTGCGATTGTTGGACTCCTGTATGCGCTCGTATTCCTCCCGCAATCGCTGCAGTTGGCCGTTGCGACGACTTATGTTGCGAATGCGCCGGAAATACGGCGTACGTTTCACTTGATACGTGGACATCCTCAAAACTAATCTATTCCAAAATAGCTGACGTTAATCTTTTTTTCCTGCTTCCGCTGCACTTGAAAATTTTGTACGTTTCCTCAAAAATTAAATAAGTATGTTGCTATATCGAAAATGATTTGTAGTATTTGTTAACACGACAATTTAGAAGAAAGCGATTTATTTGCACGCCTGCTGAGCTTATTTTTTTTATTATTTCCCAATACGTTTCTAACCTACAAAAAGAGAGAGAAAAAATAAACTTAATTTTACACTTTTTTCTTATCGTTTGCACTTAAAAGAAAGAAGTTGAAAAATATATCAAAAGCATAAATAAAAGTCAAAATTTATTCATTTTACAAATGCTACAATTTTCTATAATTATTTATTGTTCTCATTATTATTATTATTATTATTGTCCATTTAATCAGTTTACATTAATATATAAGAAATCATGGCGTTTTTAAGTTTACATTGAACATGGAATTACACAATCAAAATTACACAAAACATAAAATACAAGTAATAAAATAATCTATTTTTTTTTTGGTTTTTCCCCAACGACGCCTGCGTCCTTGGCAACTGCTCATTTGCAGTGTTTGGCCATCATGTGGGCCAGTTTGTGATCATCGGCGCCGACGACTTTGCCCATGCTCCGGTTGCCCTTGAGGAATACAAATGTTGGCATGTTGCGCACCTTGTACTTTTCGACGAGCTCGTCATATTTGTCCACATTAATCTTGAGGACGATGGCTTTGCTGGCGTATTGGCGAGCCAGCGATTTGACAAACTTTTCAATTTCCTTGCAGGGGCCACACCACGTCGCATAGAAGTCTAAAACGACTATTTTATTTTCTGCATCAGCGAGGCGCTTATTAAAATCGTTGATCGAGCGGATGGCAGTCATTTTTATGGACAAAAGTATAAAAGTTACACAAATTCTGCTGGTTTAAATTCGTAAGCGGGCAGCACGAAAGTACGGGGAATGGTGAGGTTTTGCGATGCACTGCTATTTATAGTTTAGGGGCCATGCCCATTTTTCCCGCTCTTTATTTCTACACAAAACGGCACTCGCAAGCTCAAGTAAACGGTAATATTCCTGATCAGTAGGGTTGCCAACATACTGAGATTACCCTTTATGCTGAGCAAAACCACTAAGCAGACAATGCATACATTGTTCAACAGAAGTCAAAATGTCTCCTTTTTCATTTTGTTCCGCTTGGTGTGTCTTGCATTAAGACATTTCGAAAAGTTGTAGGAGTCAAATAAGTCTTTTCTGATATGGATATTATCAATGTGCACTGATTGATAAACATATGTATTCTTGTATCCACTTTAATTTAATAATTTCATATATTTAAATAATATTGAAAATATTTTTAATATATTTTGGCAGTTTAATAAAAACCGTTGCTGATCCCGACGCGTCCTATAACTGGCACTACCTCAAAAAAAGTCCAAATCGTATATATAATGAAAAAAAAACACACATTATTGCAGAATCGTCGAATTTTTGAATACCAATACATCATCATTAAATAACACGTCTTTCAAATTTGCATATTCTTGCAGAGGATTTATACACATATATTAATTTTTTTGTGATCCGATTATAATATTGTTGTGAAGCTTGCATTAAAGCACACCCATAAGGTATATATGTTCGTGGTCAGCATCACAAACCGAGGCGATTCTTTCCCGCCTCTCTTCTTCTTTTTATACGTATCGCAGTCGATCGGATCGGTTCACTATACCCCTCGCAATATCACTACAGCAATTTTGTTTACAATACAAATTCCTTTTATTATGGCCATAACGTACGGGCAGAAAACCAACAAAGTCGGTCAGATATTTCATATAAACTACACAGTAATGGATCGGGAATGTAATCTTCGAAGTGTCTCAGGTAGCCATTCGATATAGTTTTAAATGTATGTTTTTGAAATATTTAAATGGAAGAATAATAAGCGACTGCGACATGTTTTTATTGTATTATTTATTATAATTATCTTTAAAATTAGGAGTTAAAAAAAAACTGTTACATTCATGCGTGTGCAACGAAATTTTCCTCAATTTACAATTATATATACAATATATAATATTGCCATATAGTAAGTATATAGCCAAAAATAAATATAAGGAAAAACATTGGAGCGTCTGCATTTGGGAGAAGTCATTACTTTTTGGCAAAAGTAATTTTCATCGCGTGCGTTGGCGTTATTTTGAAGCCCTGGAGCGCTTCTTTGGCGGCATTGCTCTGCAGTTCCGTGGTGAACTCAACGAAGGCGATATCGTGACGATTGGGTACGAGACGCACCTCCTTGAAGCCAGGGAACTGATTGAACAGCATCGATAGCATCATTTCGTTCGTCTCCTCCGGCAGATTCGTGAGGAATAGAATTTGATTTGGTGGCTGCTCCGTTTGTGTATTCGGATTTGCGTTCTCTGCATTTGATGGCTTCTTCTTCTTGTCCCTGATTTTTGATTGAAAAAAAGAAATTTTAAGCATGCATTTCATGTGTCTTCAGAACAACGTACTACGTCACAAACTACTCACTTTTTCTCCTCGATGCCGGGAGCCGGCTTTGGCGGTTTCACCTTCTTCGGGCGCTCCTTGTACGTGCCCTTTAATTTGGCCACAATATCCGAATCGGATTTGGAGTAGGCAATTCGCATCGGTTTGTCGTAAAACGGAAAACCTTGCATTGTGCGCAACGCATTCGATGCGCTACCAATTTCCTTAAATATGACAAATGCCTGTCCTCGCATCTTAAATGTTTTCAGTGCGACAATTTCGAGTATCTGGCCGAATTGTGAGAAGATTGCGTACAGCGATTTCTTCAGCTCCTCTTTTTTAATCTTCTCGTTCAGGTTGTTTATGTAAATGGTTTGATTTGGTCGTACATCCATTTTGGTTTTCTTTTGCTGTGAGTAGGTAAATATAACCGAATGGAAAAACTGCAAAGCAAAAAAAATGCTCTTTCTGTCGTCGCCGACTAGGGATGTGCAATGAACACAGAGTTGCAGCGACAATCGCCATGTTTTGGCTTCAATCATGTATCGATATTTAGTGAAGCGATATATAGCCACTCAAAAGCTGTCTGCTATTTGCTTAATGTATTTTTGAATGATATGAGACATGGAATAAAATTGTTTTGGTAATTACTTCAAGTTCTTATAATTAGAACAGAAATATTTGCTGATTCGCTTTGCCAAACATCAACATTGGTTGACGTGACAAAATTGTGTTAATTGTTCTCGATATGTTATCGATTGATATATGTGAATATTTCCCAGCCGTCGTTTTGCCGGTAGCGTCATGAATTTGTGACTTTTTGCAAGCGTCTGGAATTTAAGATATTTATTTAATGTTGCCACTGGGAGATGACAAAAAGGATCGCTATGCCAAGCTGTCCTTTCTTGGCGAAGGTCAGGTAAGTGCACCCCCCAACAAGTATATTATTACAGTTAAGAAATTTTTATTAATTTATGCCCCCGTACAAAACAGTTTGCCATCGTTTATAAAGCGCGCGACACTATAACGAGTCAAATTGTAGCCGTAAAGAAGATGAAAACGGGCAGCCGGGATGAGGCACGTGATGGTATCAATCGCACTGCAATGCGTGAGATTAAAATCTTGCAGGAGCTGCAGCATGAGAACATTATCGGGCTGCTCGATGTCTTTGGACGATTGTCGAATGTTTCGCTTGTGTTCGATTTCATGGACACCGATCTGGAGGTGATCATCAAAGATAATTCGATAATACTCACACAGGCAAACATTAAGGCATATGCTATAATGACGCTACGCGGTCTCGAATATCTCCATGTCAATTGGATACTCCATCGCGATCTGAAACCGAACAATTTGCTGGTGAACAGCGATGGCATCTTAAAGATCGGTGATTTTGGTTTGGCCAAATCGTTTGGTTCGCCAAATCGCATCTATACGCATCATGTGGTCACCCGTTGGTATCGCTCACCGGAGCTCCTATTTGGCGCCCGTCAATATGGCACCGGTGTCGATATGTGGGCCGTTGGCTGCATTCTAGCCGAGCTCATGTTGCGTGTACCATTTTTGCCCGGTGACTCCGATTTGGATCAGTTGACGCGCATATTTAGTGTTCTCGGCACACCGACACCGAACGAATGGCCGCATGTGAGTAAGCTGCATGATTATCTACAATTTCGTAATTTTGTTGGCACACCGCTGGGAAATATATTCACCGCTGCAGGCGACGATATGATCACATTGATGCGTCGCCTCTTTGCCATGAATCCGCTGAAGCGTTGCTCCTGTCGCGAGGCACTCAGCATGACCTATTTTCACAATAAGCCCGCACCCACAGTTGGACCCAAGCTGCCAATGCCATCGGCCATACTGGCGGCCAAGGAGGGCGCCAATCCAGCCACCGGCGGCGATGAGAAGGCCGTCCTCAAGCGTAAGGTCGTCGAGACGACGGTGCGCGGCAATGTTTTGCCCAAAAAGAAGCTAATGTTTTTTGATTAATTTATCAGTGTTTATCCATCTAGTTTCCAACGCTCGAGCGATAGATTGACAGGTTGTTAATTATTAGAGTGCCAAATAAAAAATGTTCCATAAACAATTCTTTGTCATCTGCTCGAATCCAAATTGCACACACACACAAAACAGAAAACCGACCAGATTTTAATATGGCAGCTATATAAATATGTGATATATTATAAAGCCTTTTATAATTAATAATAACTGATATATAGATGTATTTATTTTTGTGGCTTGCAAATACGCTTAAAATTATAACCCGGCTGGCGTTGGAAGTTCTGGCCAAGATTTGCTAGACATTCGACAAAATTCGTCGGTTTTTTTTTTGGTTACATCACATTTTGGGGCTGGTGCAGGAGGAGGAGCAGCAGCTGTAACAGTAGTTGAAGCTCGGGAAGCGCTGAAGCATCGTTATGCCGCTGGCCATAGAATCGGATGAGGATGTCTAAATCTGAATCTGGAACGATTGCGTCACACAGCAACAATGCCATCAGCATCATTACGGCGCGTTGCATCCAGTGAGCCATGTAAGCCGCGGCTCTTGTGCACGATGATAACGAGGAGGATAAGAATGCTGTAGTCGAGTGGGATCAGCAGCGATAGGCTAGTTTCTTGCCAACTTCTTATGAACAAATGCGAAGTTTCTCCCATCTTTAACTAGCTAATTTTGCTCTTCACGATTTAGAAGGATCACTTTTAGCCAGTAACAAGATTAGATGATCGGTTGCTGAATCCTTTGTGCCTTTCTATGTTTCTCTTTTTCCAAACTTAAGACTATGCAACTGTTAATTTCTTACCTGAACACTTGGTAGCTTTGTTAAGCCTTTATTATAATGAACAGATTCAAAGCTTCTCTTATAGAGAAAGAGGGACTTGGCTATATCGACTCGGCTGTTGATACTGATCAAAAATATATATATATATATGTATTTATCTGACGGGGGTCGAAATTGTTTTCTTCTGCCTGTTACTTACATTTATGTTAAACCATTATACATTTTTTACCCATTGAAAATGGACAACAACATTTTTTAATCACATTCACATTAATATCGCATTTATTTATGTTTCGAATTCAAATGCAGCTACAAAAATACTCGCATTTTGTTTTTCTCCATCATTTCTTTTTCTTTTCTGGCAATTGGGCAGCACAGCTAGTTAATATACCTTCTCTCGCTCGCTCTCGCTCTATCTCTCTCTCTGTCTCTGTCTCTCTCAATAGCAACGGCATCGATCGCGTGGACATTCCGATTTATAATTGAGGCACTCATCCATGCAATAAGTATCGGCGCCGTCGCGTCCCTCCAGCTCACCAATCGCAACGCACTCTTGCCTGCAGATAATCAATGTGCGAGGTTAAGGAGAAAGAAAAAAGTGGAGAATGCGCTAGCAAAAGTGAGGTTATGTCATTCAATCGCCTTTTACTTACGGACAGTGGCAGGCAGTCTCTGGACAATTGGGCGGATAGCGCAAACAGTTAACCTCACACCAGTTATCGATGCCGGGCAGCGCACGGAATGCGGGCGCTCCAATACACTTCTGATCGCTGTTATATTTGCAAAAAAAAAAAACAAGCAAATAAAAATCAAACTTTGAACTGTGCAAAGAGTTGTGCAAATTTGTATGAGAAGCTGCTGAAATTATTTATTATTATTAATTGGCGAGAAGCCATGCGCCTAAAATAAAAGTAAGCGTTAGTATAACTAATATGACTTAATTAATATGATATGTAAATATTGTAATTATATACATTTTACATATATTTAATTTTATTATATGTTTATTATAAACAAAGCTATTTGCATCAGAATTCCAATTAAATATCGTGCCTCCAAATTGATTCGAGTTGGTTGAAAATCACTTGGGATTTATAGGATTTTACTGGAAAAATTGCCCATTATGAGAGGAGGCCTTTGGGTTTTCTAATCGAGCATAATTTCAAAAATTCTCTTCTCAAATGCTTTTTCTGTCACACACCGTAAACAATACAATATCTATTTATATTTTTCATCGAAAAAACAGAAAACCGTTGCAAATAAACCGTTGCAAATAAATGTTTGCAAATAAACCGTTGCAAATAAACCGTTGCGATATATAATAAGAAAGAGAAAACAATCAAATTCGCAAAAATATGATTGGTGGACGGTTCAATCATCTGAGGCGGGAGCGTGAATCGGATGGACTCTATCAGATATTACAGATGCCAACAAATCAGGCATCGACGGGTAAGTTCAACATTAAAAAAAAATAAATATATATATATATATTTATATAATGATCTCTTATTAGATGCAAATGCAACACGTTTCAAGCGTGGGAAGAGTCTTATAAATTATGTGCCTCGTTTGCCTGAAACGCCTGTTACACGTGGCAACAACCTTTTGCCCAACAAGAAGAAGAACAACAACAACAATAACAATAACAACAACAACAACAACAACAATAACAACAACAACAACAAAATTATGAGTAAAATATTTGCAACGACAAGCAAAACAAGTTTCCCGAAGAAAGCCAAAATCGCTGCCTATTCAAATGATGCGGATAAGCTGGCAACACGCGAGGAAATGTTGCAAACAGAAACAAAAGGATTCACAGGGATTAACGGGGGCAGCATAAGCAGCTTGAACATCAGCATCGACAGCAGTGGCAGCAGTGCCAGTGGCAGCCATGATTCACTAAAGATGATGCTGGCCGACGCATTCCGTTTGCCCAACGAGGGGCACCAGAGTTTCGTCCATTTGTGCATGCCGGTGAAGCAAATGCATGAGATGCCCCAACCCAGCGCCGAGCAGCCGGACGAGCTGCAGGAGCTGCAAGAGCTGCATGAGCTGCAGGATCTGTCGGCCGATGAGGGTAGTGATGGCGGCATTTCGCTGGAGTCGCAACGAGAGCAGACACAAGCACCACATTCGGAACAGAAACAGAGAAAGGAGCTTAAGCTGGACGTGAAGGAAGATGAGCAACAGCATCAGCAGCAACAAAAGATCGAGCTGGTTGTCCAGAGTATATTAACACAGCAGCGATTGCTGCAGCAGCTGGGAAAGGAACTGGAGGCAACATTGGGTGGCAGCATGAAACCCAATCAAATTGATTTGGACTCCAATCGGGTGAATTGCTCCGATGCGAAACTGTCTGGCGCTGCCAGCTGCAATTTGTACACACGATGCTCGAATCTGTTGAATCTGTTGAATCTGTCGCCTCTGCCCATTGCCCACATGGGCTGGCGTCGCATCGAGATGCGTGCTGGCGTCCAGCAGATGGTTGCCACCGAATATCATGCATTGCAATTTGGCTGCATCGTCGAGTATCGCATCGAGATGCGAACACTCAGCGAGCTGAAGGCGGCGGATGAGTTGCAGTCCTTCTATTTGCCGCTGGCCGAGGATGGCGGCCTTGAGCGGACCTCGTTCCGTTCGCTGCGCGAGCATCCGAATGTGCTGCTCCAGCAGCTGCGTCCATTGACGCCGGCCCGTCCATTCAATCTGCTCGAACAGGATGCCATGTTCCTCAATAGCATGCTCAGCTATGGGGTGCCGGCATTGGAGCTGCGTGAAACGGTCGCTGGTCTGCCGCAGGAGCTGGTCGGCTTGGGTTCGTTGCGTGCCGTGCATGGAATGCGGCTGGCCATCAACTGGTCCAGCTCCGATGTGGAACGTATGCTTCTGTCCGGCAACTTTGAGAAGGAGCAGCAGCAGCAGCGGGAGCCGTTAGAGAATCGCCGGCAGCTGAAGCACCAGCAGCAGCGGGAGCAGTTCCCACTCAAATTGTACCACACTCACAGCTCGCTGCAGAAACGTGCTTCATCGATGCATCTGCAGTTGGTGTCGCATCCCAAGTATAGGCCACGTCATCAACGCCATCTTGTGGCGCCACTGAAGATGTCCAAGCCGATGGAGCCGAAGCCCCTCAGCCGACTGCTCAAGCCGATGCTGGTTGGCATTGTTCAGGTGGCCGTCTTCCTGGTGCTGATCATGGCCCTCACCTATCCGGATATACGCTGCTGATTGTGCCCGAAACCCGAGTCCCGAATCGAATCCTTGATTAAATTCAATCTTGTTTGATATCAATTTTGGTCGAGGTCAAAGGTCGAATGTTAAACAAACTCAAAATTCATGTGCAATCAAAAAGTGTTCGATTCAAAAACCAATCAATTCTCAAAATAATAATCGATTCGAAAAACTCATGCTTTTCTCATACTTACTCTGGGCTTGTTGTTGCATTAATTAATTGAATTATTGAAACGATTTGAACGTTTTCCAAAACGGTTAACCGTTTGATCTTGGCAAAATAAAACCATATAAAACAATGGATATAAGTTTAGTTATTTTTATTTGAAGCATTTTTTTTATATATACAGCTGATGTGTATTTGTGTATGTGTGTGTGTGTGCGTGTGTGTGTATTTGTGAGTGTGTGCGTGTGTGTGTGTGCCACCATAACCCGATTTTGCATCTTATCTTATACAGTTTAGAGTTGACCTTTACCCGTTTCGCTTAGACCTTGCGTTGCGCTGAAAAAACTTTGTATAACGGGTAAGCGATGGTTTTTGAACGTGTTTTGTTTTTGTCTTAGCGGGTAAGCGGGTAAGCGGTTAAGCGGTTAAGCGGTTGCTGGCTTGCGTGTGCGCGCATGCCGCGTGGCATTGCTAAATAATGGAAAATGCGAAGCAAAAGTTAAAAATGATTTTCTTTTTTTCTTTTCTTTTTTTATTCCACTTCAGGAAAACTCAGAAAATGGTTAGCAGAGTGACAGAAAAGAATCTCGACAATTGAAGTTGGAAATGCTTCGAGAGCAATACAAATTAAGTTTTTATGAAATAATCGAAGAAACAACGAATCGGGTAACATTTAAAAGAGTTGTGAACCGGTTCTTGAAAGCCCACAGAAACAGTTTGAAATTGAGCAGCAGCAGAGGAACAGACAGAGAGAGAAACAGCTTAGAAAAGTTAGATAAAAGAAGAAAGTAAGAAAAAAGAGTGTGGGTAAAAATGATAAAAGAGCACTTAAAATATTATAATGTAATAGTTAATAATGTGTGTGTGTGTGTGAATCGGTGCCAATCGGTGAATGAGCTGTGCAACCGGTTATCAATTAGATATTAATCGTTCATCAAACAGATATGAATCAGTTATGAATCGGTTGTGTATCGGTTATGCACACATTTCGTATTTCGTAAATAATATGAAAAAACACTCACCGCACAATCAGTGGGAAGACATTATTATCCTCGGGTGCCCGATAGTCGCGATAGTAGAGCAAATACGGAGATCGATTGTTGACAAAAATGGGCGGCACCCCGCCGCCCGTATTTGAGATGATGGCAATGTCCGCACAATTTCGGAATGTTTCTGCCGATTGAAATTGTACCGATTGGATTCGATTAATTTTTCAATGCGATAACGATGGTGGTTCTTACCCGCCTTGCCACAGCCGACGGCCTCGGTGCCATTGGTGCAGGTGCCCCACATGTTGGCCGTGTAGTAGGTCCACTGGAGCACACATTGGGTGCAGGTGACATATGGTGGCAAACGGACGCGATACCGAAAGATGTCCTTCTTTTTGGTGTCGCGCGGTATTAGGAATCGATGCTCCCGACTGCCCGATATGTAGAGCGGATGACGATCGAAGCAATCCTGTGTTGCCTCCTGCCGGGGATTGTTATTGGGACACAAATACATCTCGAATCGGCCATAATGATTGGCCGTCAGCTCCACCTCGACATCAATCTCCTGGCCGGCTGTATAATATCGCGATATAATCCCCTTCGCATACTCCCCGCCCGCCTCGTGGGGTCGCGGCGATTTCACATGATAGGCATCCCCACAGACGCCGCAGCGACCGCTGTTCTGCTCCCATTGGACCGCATAGCCGCCGCAGAAGAGCTCGTTGTCATTGTAGTTGACCGGATTGGGATAGCCGAAGCGCCACATTGCGTTGCGGGCCGGTGGATCCATCAGTCTACCATGTCCCAATGCCATGGGCAACAGTGTCATCTGTCAAATAGTGTTGCATATTTATTTCTTCCTTCCTTATTATACCCTAACAATGCTTGCTGGATGGGTATATGTCTATGCTTTTGTCTGTCTGTCTATATATATATATGCTCTGAAATCGATAACATCGATAAGTGCAACTCGATAGAAACACACATTTCCCACAATTTTAAAGGTTTCATTTTATTTCGTCTTTATTTATTATACTCTAACATTGCTTGCTAGGTGGGTATATGTCTATGCTTTTGTCTATCTGAAATCGATAACATCGATAAGTGCAAATCGATAGAAACACACATTTACCACAATTTTAAAGGTTTCATTTTATTTCCTCTTTATTTATTATACTCTAACATTGCTTGATAGATGGGTATATGTCTATGCTTTTGTCTATCTGTCTATGTATATATATACGCTATGCTCAGAAATCGATAACATCGATAAGTGCAAGTCGATAGAAACACACATTTCCCACAATTTTAAAGGTATGTTCATCAAAATTAGATTTGCTGCCATTTTGCCATATTTATTTCTTGATTAAGCTGGCTTGATTACTGATATATCTCCCACAGATTTGCAGCTAGAGTTATCAGATTCTAATAATCCCCTTCGGGAAAAACACCTACCTCTAAAAGAAAAAGTATATTTCTTGACCAATCGATTTGAATTTGGAAAACATATTGTAAAAATGGTGCACCTGGGCAGAGACTTCCTTGCTACCAACTAACTGGTCGTATCATGCTCGTATGATCGTAAGCAGAGCATGCCGCAGTCGGTCGGAATTACGACCTTGCTGTAATTCGATACGGTTAGCGCACTCACCAATCCGAGCAGAATCGTGTACATCTTTCCACTGGCAGCTGTCAGCTGGCGACGCATCTGCAAAATGGCAAAAGCGAGACACAAACAGTTAACAGACCGACAGGCCACATAAATTTGAATGCATTTGCGGCCACAAAGAAGAAGAAAACCAACAAAAAAACGGGTTTCCAACGGGCAAGAGCAGAAATACTTACGTACATCTAAATAAGCCTATATTATGCTATAAAATCTGAACTTAAATTGAAACACTTTTCAGACTCGATCGGGCTGCTTCGGGCTGCTTCCACCTGCAAGGACATCCACCTGATCTGCTCCCCACTCTTTTTGCTTACTTTAGTTTTGAACATGTTTCGGAGTCGCAGAATAAAAAACAAAAAAAATAAAAAAAACAACAAAAAAACGATAAAAAACTGTCAATGCCCTGCGATGTATTTTTATATTTATTTAGATTTTTTGTTGTTGTTTTTGTAAAGCATTTTTTTGTAAATACATTTTATAATAGCACTGGATATTGATCTGAAAACGAGTTATCATTTTATACTGGTCGGGCCCCCACCCCGACTTGGCCACCGCGTGTGGGGCGTGGCCCGAGGGTCTAAAAATAATGTGTTTTTTTTTTCTTTGGTATTTTCGCGCGCCCAGCTAAATGCTGTGGCTCAAGTGTAAAATATGCACGAGATGCATATTGATTAAGATCAAACATCTTTATTTATTTTTTTTTTTTTTTTTAGTCATTGGCCATTGATCCCGCAACGGTAGCAACAACAGCGAACAGCTAACAGCTAACAGCTAAGACCAAAAACTTGATTTCATAATGAGCCACGCACGCATTCATTTAGCCAAATTCCCAAACAGAAACCAAAACAAATTCAGTTCACTGAAGTCAAAACAAAAATTAATTTCTGCATTAATTAGCTTGATTCAAATTGGATTGTGCACTTCAATTAAGTTAATAATATTAATTAATATTCAATTAGCTCGATCGAAGCTGAATTGAACTTATAAAAAAATAATGTCAGCATTTGAACTGTAATTAGAAATCAGAGCTACGATTCGGATGGGCTGAGATAAGTGAGATATATATATATATATGTATATATATAACTCTAAACTGTAGACTTCAACTCTGAGGCGTTCTTAACATTTATAGTTGAATATGTTTTTTAGGCCAGCTGCAACTTTCTATGGAGAATTCAAATTAGTAGAATGCTAAGTTTGGCATACTTAAAGCCACACACAATAAAGATCTTTGAGAGACAGCTATACTTGGGTTCTAGGCCATTATCTGCTTCAAATCAGTTGGACAAGTCCATAAAATGGAATCTTCTTGAAATGTGCCCCAGCGATGAACAAGTTGTGGCAATGATGGAGGAGCTGCAAAAGTGCCTGCAGCACTTAAGCACCAGCACAGCTCAATGCAGCTGGGGCAAGTCAATCGAAAGGCTGTGCGGCAAATTGAGCGCTGAGTGTTAACAGAGCCAACTGCGGTTTTTGTTTGCCACGTTTGCCGCGTTTGCCACGTTTGCCACGTTTGCCACGTTTGCCACGTTTGCCGCGTTTGCTGTTTGCGATTGCATCAACATTTGGCCAAAGTAATTAGGCTTGAACACTTGAGTTTTAATTGGTGGCGATGGAGCGGGCAACTGAAATCAATAAGCTGCTCTTCCTCTCTCTCTCTCTCTCTCTCTCTCTGAGGGTGTTGCATGCAACGCTGCAGCAGCACAATAAGGCAAGTACTTCGGCAAACTCGGCAGCCGGCAGGCAAATTAGAAACCAAAAAGGCAGCCAAGCAAGCGGTTAAGTGCCCCAAATGTGCCGCCTTGCTAAATACAAAAAAAGGATGCAAAAACGAGTAACAAGTAAGAAGGCACGAGTCGAGAGAGCTCATATCATATATACATATTAATATGTCTACGTTCTGCGTAATGCGTTAGATATAGAAAAATGTGATTCTTTTTTGATTAAAGTTGTATTATTTTAATTATTATTATTATTATTATTATTATTATTACTATTATTATAAATATTATTAATATTATTATTATTATTATTATTATTAACTTGAAATGCTTTTATAGATCTTCCACTAATGCCAATTCTTGAGCGAATGCAGGAATCTTTGTCGGATTGAAGTTCATGACAGGTTTACCTAGGATGCAACATATTACACAGATACTCGAAAGCTATAGATTATATATATATATATACGATATAGCTGCTACAGTGTCTGGGATTCGTTTATATACAGGGTATTCAAGCGTCGAGTGCATGCTTGGTTTTCTTTTAGGGCCTCAAATTAAAATGCTTGAAATACTTGATTTTAGCCCTTTAAGGCTTAAATGGCAAGCAAAAAATTGAAAATTGCGACTGAAATTAAGTTGTAAATTAAGCAAATGGCCAAAAGAAGCTGCCGAAGCGACAATTGTTGTTGTTGTTTTTGGTGTTGTTTTGTTGTTTAATTGCTTCTGTTTGGCATGCGAAATATTTATTTCATGTTGATTTTGTTGCCCTTTTCTTCTTCCTCTTCTCCTGCTTCTTGTTGCAGTTGTTTGTTGTTGTTGTTGTTGCTGTTGCTGTTGTTGTTGCTGTTGTTGTTGCTGTTGTTGTTGCTGTTGTTGTTGTTATTGGGTGTTGTGCAATTGACATGTCCCGATTTACATGTTTGGCCCAAAAATATATGTATATATTTTTTTGGCTTTACGTTTTTGAGTTTTGGTTACGCAATCGAGTTGGCAACAAAGTGGCACAGTTGGCAGCAAAGAGTTTAATATTTGATGTAAAGGCTTAAATATTGATATTATTTAGTATTTAACTAATACTGCAAATCCATTGATAACAGTAATTAATTAATTATTGTCAAAGGCGGAAATCGTATTTGAAGTTATTTGGTTTATTGGCTTTGAGACTCAAAGGGGCGCCAGCAAAAGCAGCTCAGAGAGACACGCCCACAGACACATATATATATGCTAAACAATAGAAGAAATAAAAGAGGGAATCTATAAAGTTGAGTCAATAAACAAATATATCGTTGACGACACGCATGATAAAAAACTGAAATCATTTTTGTTCGAGCAAGTCACGATTTTTTTTTTTAAAAATGACAAATTGCTGAACAATTTTCGGGAAACATATTTTTTGAGGTCGAGCGACAATCGTATTGACAAATTGTATAATGTATTGAAATCAGATTTGGGTATCGCTTTTGAATACCCTTGCAACGAGTACTTTAATTTTGCCATGAACTATAAAGTATATATCTATATATATATTCTTTGCATAAAATATCATCAGCAACTGGAAGACTATATCAAATTGCTTCTGTGTAAAGATTAGTTATCTGGATCAAACTTAATAAATATTATTATTATGATGCTGCTAATATATACTCATATATATATATAGGCTTATCTAGGCACAATCGGTAGCTGTTTTTTTTGGATTGCAAGAGTCATCTCCTCAGTAGTTCACTAGTTGGGTTTGGTTTCGTTTTGCGGGATTGGTTCTGGATTGGTCTACTTACATTTATATATATATATATATGTATATATTTAGTATTTGTAAAATAGAAAAGAGAAAGACGCCCGCGCTCCAATCGAGAATTGGCACAGCTCAGCAAATAACGAAACACGAAAAACGAAAAACGAAAAGCGAAAAACAAATAAACAAAATGCTAAATAAAGATGAGCACAAAATAAATGAAATTCTTTTTTGGCCTGATTTGCATAGATTTGCGTAGATTGCTCCAACGGGCCCTTTATGCTTAACCGTGCCGAGAGAGAGAGGGAGAGGGAGAGGGAGAGAGATGCGACTAATGGACCTGATGTGCCCATTAACAAAGCGACAATAAATAATTCAAACTAAATCTAAATATCTATCACAGACGGACATCATTTATTCTTTTCTACCAATCTACAAATCTACAAATCTGGCTCAAATAGGCCCGAAGAAGATCAGTTTGGATTTATAGCACTGGTTCAAGTTTAAACTGGGCTTAAATACTAATCGCACTGATGTAGAAAATATTTCTGCTATATATTATTAATAAATAAAAAAATTATTATAAATTTTTTGTATTTGATGTTTTTTTTTTTTTTTTTGCACTAAAAACAAAGTCGAAACTGTTCGATCGTGCTGACTGTTGATATCTATAATATGAACAGAGTGATACGTATATATATATATATATATATATATATGTATTTATATGCGGATCACGTAGGAGGCACTGGGTACATGGCTACATGGCTTGGCTAAGTATTATCCATCAAACATGCGTAAATTTTATAATGAAATCGAACGGGGCGCTGACATTGATTGTCAAACGATCGATTGAATTGGATTGATGGCTGCGATCTGTAAAGCTAATGCTCACCCTCCTCCACACCCGCTCCACACTCTTCTCTCTCTCTCACTCACTTTGTGTGTGTGTGTGGGTGTAAACTATATAAACAAGTTGTCTGCTTCTAAGGCAAATAAATGTGTCAATGTGTCAATTTGGTGTTTGTTTTTTGTTCTTGTGTTTTTTTTGTTGTTTTGTTTTGTGTTTTGTGTTTACCGCAAATAAATAAGAGATTTAAACAATTGCTAATTAAAATTAAATGGATTTAGTATATGGCCATAAATATATGACTTAAATAATAAGTTAGCCAAAGCGATTTCTTTGTCTCTAAAATGGGTGTCTGACAGCCGTGGGAACAATCTGGTAATAACAAGTTGTTTCAGTTGCTGTTGGCCACAAATCGGCCGGCATCCTGGCCAACTTTTGATATTTAAATGTACATTTAATAAGCAAAAGCCGATTTAAATGTCGACTTTCAAAATGAGATGCAAAAAATGACATTGTCCGATTTTCGAATGCTCGGATTACGTGTAAGCCAACGCACAACTCAAGGTCAAACGAATGTGGCCAAAAGCCAACTAGTCAGCCAGGCCAGCAAAGTGAAAGACCCGCTCCAATTCCATCTGGTTCGAATCTGGTAATAACTTGTAATCAGCTTAAAATTGATTAAAATTTAAGAATTACTTTGGAACTATAATTCAAATATATATATATATGTATATAAAGATATTTGTATATATCAGATTATAATCAATAAACAAATAAACAATAATCCTGTATTCGTATGAAAAAGAAAAGATCCTTACTCATGGCATGTAATATATGGGAATACAAGTCAGTTGAAAATAATATTGCAGAGGAATAAATCTAAAGAGGGAATACAAATATATATATATATATATTGATTGTAATCAGTTTTAAATCAGTTTTGTATTAGCATATTTCGTGACTGCACAGATAGAAAGTAAAATTCAATGAAAACATTTTCTTGCGCAATACCCAATTTCCCAAAATAGCCAAAGTGGAAAATAATATTTAACGAATATATATTCGTAATTTTACTTTTGCTTTCTTTTCAAAAATGTTCAAACCAAAAGCAGTAAACCCCCCACCCAATCCCCCAACCCGCTAACCACAACGTGTGGAGCACGTAGGTTTTATGATTATTTTCGTTGGAGTCGCCACTGCATTTATCGGGCAATCGAGCATTATTTGGCTTCATTGTTCGGCTTGACTCAGAGCCAAGTTAGCAAATAGATGGAAAAAACAATACGGATTTGTCTAATTACAATTTAATGCTCATTGAAATGCACAAATCGCTTCGTGAGTTGCGTTTTTCTGCTTCTTCTTTCGTTATTTGTGGGTTTTTGGGGCCACACATAAAAAACACTCCAGACGATTTGACATTTCTTTCTTCTTCTTCTTTTTTTTGCGATCTCTCTCCCGCTCTCCCGCTCTCCCTCTCCCCTTTCTACACACTAAGAAGAAGAAGAAGACGTTAAGCTTTCGTGTGTAGCGGTATTCTATTTACTACTGCACATTGTCAGTGCATATATGTTTGTGTGTGTTCATATGTGTGTGTGTGTGTGTATGTGTCGCAGTTTACTGTGCATTCCAGTGGGGGTATTTAGTATTCCAGTCGCGTGGATGCCGAAATGCGTTGACTTTGAACGTTTTTGACAGCCCACACTGGAAGGCATTTTCGATATTGCTCAGAGTTGAATAGCACACACTGGAATATATACATGCAGCTGTTACTGACTATATAGATATATATATATATTCCAGTCAGTTTCTGAGGTCCTCAAGGACTTCCTTTCATATTCGCAGCAAACCAAGCTGTTGGAATATGAAACTCAGTCGGGGCGATTTGGCTAGAAAACTAATTTGAAATAAAACTAAGCGAAAATTGAAGCTTTTTTTTGCGTTAAAAACTAGTGACTAGTATTCAAGAGTTGCCAATAAATGGAAATTGTATTTTTCTATTCATTTAATTAATTATTCAATTGATCTAATTCAATTTGCATTTATTATTATAAATTTTTCTGTTCAAATTCCTGAATTACACTCAAATACTCTGTTTTATCCTCCCTTATTAATTAAATAAGATTCCAATATAATTATTTTATTCTATGATTTATTATAGCGTATCTATAAGAAATTCGTTTTGAAAAGTTTTTAGCAGATATAAAATTCGAATATTTTATTTTATTTTTCAAGGAGCATTGAGTGTATTTATTTATTATCATGTTTTCCACTTCAAGAGTTATTTTTTTTACACACACATGTTACAAAATAAATGTCAAAAAACTTGCAATTATCATTAATAAGAAAAAAGCTTAAGCAAAACAATAATAACAATAAAATATTTTCTGCACATTACACATTTTGCAAATATTTTTTTTGTAAAGTAATAAAAATTTTAAATATAAATCGTTTCAAGGTCTTTTCACATACACACACACACATACATGTGTATATATATATATATATTTATATATTATAATATATTATTTATGTTTTAATTGTTATGTATAATATGATTGTTACATTTACCTGAATTGGCAGCAAATTCGAACACAAACTACAAACTGAGTTTTGCACTTGTCAATTAATTGGTAGCACTTTAAAAAAATTATAATTATAAAAAAAAACGATTTCAAATAATAAATGAAAGATTTTAAGGCGACACTGGAAAATCGCACACACACATGCACTGGAACTGAAATTCCCACGCACTTTGCAGTTAGGATATTTTTGAAACTGGAATTGGAAATTGAAATTGGTGGTATGCGTGTGTTGATTGGATGGTTGGTTGGTTGGTTGGTTGTCGCGTGCTTTGCCTTTGCGCAGCGGCAGCGTTCTGAGTTCGTTTGTCGATTTGCGCTCGAATTTCAACAGCTTCAACAACGGGCGACAACAACAACAACAACAAAGTAAATATGCTTCCGAGTCCCGTCTTATTTTTAAAATCGATGCGTCGTCGTTTTCAGCTGCGGCCGCTGTCACTGCTCTGCCTTCGCGCAGCTCTGCTGCTGCTCTTCTGCTTCACTCGCTACGCATGCGCAGTGCGTCGGCGTTGGCTTTGCTGTTGGCGTCGCTGTCACCATTTTTTGGCATTGGAGATGAGCGATTAACTGTGACTTTTCGCGCGTTACAATGTAAAAGTGAACAGTAACAGTCTAAAAGCTTAAATACACTGAAATAGTAGATAGATAGATATATGTGTGGGTTGGATTAATTTGTGATTAAGAGTAACAGAAGCAGGAGAAATATCTATAAGAACTGCGTCTTAAGTCCAAAAATACGAATATTTCATTTTTATTTTCAAATGATTTTTTTCAAATGTTATATTTATGAAAATAAGCTAGTGACTTCAACTTTATCTATTCTGAAGTATTAATTTTCTTTGCATTAATAAATACGACAAGTTTTGGCTTGAAATGAGTTTGCCGCGATCACTGTTTAATATTTATATGTAATTGGTAACTGTTAACTGGCGCATCTCTACTTAGGTATGCAAAGGAATCTACGCATGCAGTGTTATGCTCTTTCTCTCCCTCTCTCTCTCTAGCTCGCCCGTGCACTCTTTGCAATTGCGTTGTGCGCTTTGCGCACTCTTCGCATTTTGCACTTGGTGCGTTGCAAGCTGGTTTTCGGCTTTTCTCTTGCGTGCGTGCATGTGTGTGTTTGTGTTGAGACATTGTGTGAAATTGGATTTCTGTACCGGCTAATTGTGGAGACTGTTAACAGATTAATCAACTGAGAAGTGGAAAAGTGTAGACCAATATTTATTTACCCGTTTACCTGCTGCGCATGCCAAAAGGGCCACAGCCAAATATTTCCGCCAGGCTGGAGAGAGAGAGAGAGCGAAGTAGAGGAGCAACAAAGCAGTGGTGCCATCTAAAGGGGGACGGCAGTTGGGTCAATGGCAGTTAAATTAAACTATTTGAAATTTACCTGCATATGTTTAGATGCGACCAGGTGGCTTGAAAACCAAAAAAAAATATGAATAAAATAAATATCAAAAAATGTGAAATTGAATTGAAAATGAAGTGATTAAATGAAAATCCAAAACGCTCTACGATATAGTAATTATAATATTAATATTATTTCTATTTTAGTAATCCCCCCACCTACGGCACTGTTTGCATGCTGTGATTTATGTCAGATTTGTCGCCTCAGCCGATTTTGATTTATGTCGTCCACTTTGAGTGCTGAATTTGAAATTAATAGATCGATTCTTGAACATTTCGCTTTGCAAATTGAAATCGTGACTTGAAGCTTTAGATAAGCCCAAATGAGTCAAAAACTATAAAGGTAATTGGTAACACACACACACACACACACATACACTCATACACAGAACCAGAACTAGAACCGCAGAAAAAACAAGTTCATTGATCTTTCGCAAAACAGCATTTTGAAGTGCCCGCCCCTTGTATAACACAGTCGAAAAGTGTGTGCTACACAAATGCATGGGTAGCACTGGGCAGGCAGCTGCTGCCAAATGCTGCCAAGTGCGCAGGACATGCAAACTGCGAGCAGACTTAACAGCATGCCAATAACATCGCCAGAGAGCAACAGAGCGAGAGCGAGAGAGAGAGAGAGAGAGAGTGTGTCTAACAGCGAGTAAATAAGAGCGTTTCTGTAAGTTTTTAATTGATGTCAGTCAGTAGGTTTGGCAACGTCTGCGAGCACAGCTTGGTCCTTGCCGGATTGCTGCGCGTCTGGCTTGCCACGCAAAATTTGGGATATGCACGTAAAAAGCGAAAGTGCAAAGTTTTCGATTTTCTAGCGATTTGCTAGCGATTTGCTAGCGATTTGCTCTCGATTTGCTGACGAATTTAGGCAGAACGAATCGAATCGAAGCTCGCAATTAACGCCGGCTAATGCCATACACACACCAATCCATCCACCCACACACACACCCGTTTTGCGGCTGATGCATAGGAGCACTTTAGCGTCAAGCACTCATTACGCATTCGCCCCGTTGACTCACAAAGTGTCAAAAAAAAAAAAAAAATTATAATTAATAAAAAAAGAAGAACAAAAATAGCATAAAAGAGTAGTTAACCCTTGGCAGTCAAAATCATTGGCTGCGCCATACTCTATTCGATATTCTATGTTCTATGTTTCCTATTCTAGATTCTAAATTCTATCACCAAGAGAATATACATTTTTCAATATACTTTTCAGTAACTGAATTTATTGAACATAAGTTTAAGGATTCGGCTTTCAGTTTTTGCAAGAAATGTTTGGGGTATGTTTTGAAAATATTTCTAGAAAAGACGATTTGAATATGTGGCTAAATATCGGTCGGATTTAACCATTATAACATATAACTTTCATGGGAGCCAAGAGTGAAGAGATGATTTCGCATTTTATAACTACTTTTCCTTGTTTTCCAAGTTTTCATTAAGCACATCAATTGCAATGCTGCTTTCCACGTCGTGAAACCGGAACTGGAACTGGTATTGAAAGCAGCACCACAACTTTACCGTTTGAGATTCCTTTCTGGTTCTGAAACCAAAATTCTATATTTATTTAGAACCAGTCACGGGAAACACCACAACGGAATCGAATTTGCTACTAATTCTTAAGCTTTACGCATTACGTACCGGAACTGGAACCGGAACCGATATACGATTTGGTTTATTTTGGTTCTTTAAATTTCTGCATTATTTTTGTTAAATTTCCCTATTTAAACTGAAATCCAAAAAACTCGCTTTGTGCCTTGGGCGCAGAGTATAAAAAATACATCAACTTGAGCTTTGCATTAGATAAAAGGCGCTGTGGGATGTAGCTGGGAGAACCGGGGGTGTGAAGAGGGATAGTGTGAGGGGAGGGGGGGGGGGGGGGTGGGTTAGAGAAGGCATAATTCACTGGCAATTTACACGCTTTTCCGCAAGTAATTTAATTTTAAATATGCGCCACTTTTTTGTTGTTCCAGTTTTGTTTTCGTTTTAATTTTTGTTGTTGTTGTGGGCGTGGCAGAAGTTGTCTAATGTGAGGTGTGTGTGCGTGTGTGTGTGTGTGTGTGCGTGAATTTTGTAAGTGTCATTAACACAGCAAAGCGACCGCAAAAAAGCGCAAAAGCATCTCCAACTAAATAATACGCATACATATGCACAACTCTCGCTCTTCAACTGTGTGTGTGTGTGTGTGTGGTTGCTCTGTTTGTGGCAACAACAGCAACAACAACAACGGCACCAAACTAACAGCTTGGCTAAAGTAAAATGAAAAAAATACTAAATTTAAATGTCATCTAAACTAAGGCAAAAAATTTAAGAGCCAAAAACACAGCACAAAACACACACACACACACGCACACGCATACCCGTATACACACAGAAAAAAAAAAGTCTGATTGCACTGGGAATTATTTCCAGCACTGGCTAATTGCCAATCTGGAGGAATGGATATAGACAGGCCTAACCAAAAGAAAAAGGAAACAAAACACACACACAGTTCAGGGATAGACTGATAATTATAAATAATTTTTTTTTGCATTTTTATTAAAATTATCAACGTCCAGAAATGAGAACCAAAACTTGCCTATGTACATCGCAACTTGTCTCATTCAGCATTCCCCGTTGCCTGCGGACAACGGTAATTGCAAGTTCCTTATGATCATGAGCTTCTTTGGTGGTCCGTCTCAACTGCTTGCTGGCATCGAGTTCGATGCAGTCGCTTTTGGTCGCTCAAATCGCGTAGTTTAAGTCGCATTAAAAGCTCTGCATAAATAAACCGCTAGTTTTATTATAGCAAATTATAAATAGCTGTAACTGAAAATGTGACGTGCATTGAAAAAAGCTGCAAAGTTTTCCATTTGCATATTGCACGCATTAATTATTGGCAATGGTTTATCAATTTAAAATAATTATAATTGTTCTGTGTAAAACTCAATTTGTATAATTATATTTTAATTGATTTTTATTGCTTGTTGCACAGCAATTTCACCGTCATGTGGCAAGCTATTAAAATTCAATCAGAAGCGATACAAATGTGACCAAAACAAAGCATTCAAAATACATTTGAATGTATTTTGGAATTATTATTATCATATATATTATATATATATTATATTTTAAATCTAAAAAATAATAAACAAAAAAATAAAATAGACAGTTTCAGAAAATGTGTATCACCTTGTGCTGCAGATCCAAATTGATCCAAGACTGTGCAACTGTGCCCCAAAATGGCAGCGCAACTGTTCATATAGACCTTTGGTTCCATTGACCCAAGTGCCAAACTTCATTCAAGAACTTCTGCGAAAGCGCAGCTGTTGCACCTATTTTCAGAATATATATCTATACATACATATATATAGGATACACATATATGAAATGGGGCCACCATTTGTTTTGGGCTCATGGAAACTTATAGGTTCAGACACAAGTCCATAAAAAACCATTATTATTATTTCTCCAACTTTTGTTGTTTCGTTTTCTTTTTCTTTATTTTTTATGTTTTATTCATTTTGCAGTTGATAAATATTGTAAGGAAAAAAAGTTGTATGACATAACCGACTGCATTGTACTCTGGGTCTTTTTATTTGTCTTGAAAACGGCAGAGAGTGGACGTGGCATTGATTAATTCCAAATTTGGAAATTCTTCTAAAATGGCATATATTTTTTTAATAATAAATATATATTAGGAAAAAATACAAATAATAATAAAAATAGTAATGTCATTTAACTATCGAAAATGTTCTTAAATTACTATCGATTAACGATAATATAAAAAACAAATTAGTTAGTGGTAAAGTTCTGTGAACAAATATATATAAAAGGGCATTCTGTAAATGAGACAAGTATATAAATATATGCCCTGAATTGGGTAAAGAAAACCCATTGTTTTGACAAAGACACAACTTTTCCGAATTAGAAATATACTTTCTGAATAATAAGTTTGATAATTTTCCAGAATTCAGGACGATTAACATCGATTTCTCTAAACTAATTGTGACAAAATGTTGAGTTCCGGTTGCCGGTTCTGAGTTTCGGTTCCGTTTCGATACTGTGGTTTTTTGTCAACGTCTCTGCTATGATAGCCAATATACCCTTTGTAGTCGTCGTTAACAGGTCATCAAATTGAGCAAATCAAATGCGAACGAGTTTAGATTTAATGTGCAAATCGCTTACTCATTTATGTGCCGCGATAAAATGCCAAATGATGATCCACTGGAGAAGCCAAAGGGTGGCAACGAGCCAACATGACTTGCCATCATAAAAAGATGGGCATTAAACTGCCATAAGCCAGGCAATGATTGACTCGACTCGATTTCAAAACGATTCTTCAAAACTTGCAATCAGTATTCAAAATTTACAAAATTTACAAAATTTACAAAACTTCGTCTGCATAATTATGGTTTGACGCAGAAAGTGGCTGATTATTTTTATTGTTGATTGAATTCAATTTTCGTTTTGATTTTATTTTGCTTTATTAGCTGCCCCCACTTCCCCTCTTCCCGTTGCGTCCACCCCCTGTCCAATAAATGTAGATCATTGTTGTTCGCTCATTCGAAAAGCGATAATTGCTCGCATGTCATTCATCAACTAATCGATTAATCGTATACCCTGTACACCCGCACACCTCAACTCAAGTATATATATTTTCTGATATAGAAAGATTTCAGAACTGAAACCAATCAGGAAATAAAGCACGACTCATTTCGGTATTCTCTTTTGACTTTTAATTATTTGAGTCTGTTCGTTTGATCAATCTCAGAATTTATAGGCGCTTTCTGATACTTTATATATATATATATTCATATATATATATATATCAGATTTAAACTTATATTTCTTATATACATATAGATATTTTTGGATTTGGATACGGGGTATTTGTGAGTCGAGCGTGTTTGGATTTGATAAGCTTTCAGCAACTTGTTGAGTCTTTGACCCCTCCACCGTCCCCCCAGCTCTCCTGCCACCCCCTCCACGCAAATACTATTGCATATCATTGCCATAATTTCGTATATCCATTTTTTCCAGTCTGTCTCTTTTTTATTTTTATCTTTTCTTTCGAAAAATACAAAAATAAATCAAGAGAAAAACATTTTGTTTTTGTCATTGGTGTTGAAATTGAAATTGTTGTTGGACATTGTTTTGATTAGCTGCTGTTTGATCTTTAGTATGATAAATGATATCTGGATTCATATATATACATATATATATATATATATATATATATGAGCAGGTTGGCTCAGTTCCCTGTCGGAGCGTTTGATTGAGTGGAACACTATTAGGCAGGATTCGTTTTGGATGACCTAATCCACCTGATATATACATGTATATATATATATATATATATATATGTATATATATGTATATGTATATATACATATATCGAATTGAATTGAAATTGAATTGACTAGTCATTTGTGGACTTATTGGTCTATATTGTGAATAGTCATAATGCTGATTGCAAGCAGCAAATTGTTGTTTTTTTTCTGTTGTGTTTTGTTGTGTGGCTATTGAATGCTACACTGAAGAAAAAAAGTGTAAGCTCAGAAGGTTATCATCGAACAAGCTGAAAGGTTCAGTTAGCTCATAACTCTTGCAAATTGAAATTAACAAACAGAATGAAAAAATAATTTGTAGATATTAGTGAAAATACTTCGAAAATTAGGAAAAGCTTCCCTCAAATCGACATTCCCAAAAATATGTTGAAATACAGTTTCTAGAAATATTTTATATTTTTAGGAAAAACATTTCTAAGCAGTTGAAATGCAAATTTGAATTTTTAGAAAAATTCCTTGGAAAGTTTAGAAAAATCCACCGTTAAATTTAGATATGCAAACCGAAGTTTTTGAAAAAAAAAACATAATCAGATATTTTCGAAATTTTCTTTCTGAATTACAGGGTATGCTGAGTAAGTGGTATGTTATGTAAATGTCGTAACAAAGCAGCTGCAATAGTTAAACTACCCCGAAAAGCAAAATGGCCAATTGGCCGAAAGGATTTTATTTATTCTTTTTGTTTTTTTTTGTTGGTGCATGTGAATGAACCCGTGAATTATTCAAATCGATAAATGATATGTCTCATTGGCAAATTTAATGAATTGTTTACTTGTGCATCTTTCGACACGCAAAAATTGTTTTTGAAGAGTCAAACAATAAAAAAAATCATTAACAATATAAAAAACATCACTAATGAGCAACAACAACAAATAAACGATTAAAATAAAAAATGTGAACGTAGCGTAGTGGTTGGTTGGGGAGGGGGGGTGGGAGGGGAGGGGTGCGTGGTAGAAGCAGCGCTGCTTAGAAATACGAAACTAGAAAAAAGAATAGCGATTTTTAGACCAGCTTTGTTGCTTTGTTTAGCTTAGTGAGCAAATAATGAAAGTTAATAATAAATATTAAGCCTTGAATGCACTTCAAAAAAAATTCATTGCTTATTAATTTGCAGTGTATTTTCTTACATATTTTTTATTATTCCCTTTCAAATGTCGCCAGCTTAGCTCAATAACTCTCCACTCTTCACTCTCTGCAGCGAGCTTTTAGTTAGTGCACAAACCACAACTTGAAAGCTGCTATAATAACTGACAAATTTCGCCACCGTTGACAACAGATGGCGCGTGTAGCTGTAATTTTAAATTGTTTAAAATTTGTGTAATTTGTGGAAAGAAGAAGAAAAATAAGAATTAATTTAAAAAAAATCGACCTAAATTTGAATAAATCAGCAAACTTTTGGCTTCAATGGTTAGTCAATATAATTGAAAAATAAAAGTTCTAAAATTTCTGCTTGTGCCTTTTTTTTAAATTATTTATTTATTATCTAAATTTTGTTTGAAATATTTCGAAAACAAATAGAAAAACTTTAAAGCTTTTAGGTTAGCTGTTATTGGTATCCCATTTAAGATCCGAAAGTTCAAAAAGCAGAAGTTCGTCAAATATTCAATTTGATGCTGATGAGTTTTACAATTGGAGCCAAGATCAAGAATTCAAGTTATATATAAAGATATATACTAAATAATATACAAAATAATCAAAATTTGGAAAATGGGAAATATTTTCAAAATGCTAAGATTAATTTCTATTTACACATACACTGAAGACATAATAATATATGTAATAAGAATATATTTAATTTAATATTAATTTAATTTAATATTAATTTAATTTAATATTAATTTAATTGAATATTGTAAAACCGAGAAATGTTTAAGTTTCGCCTTAATGCTTGTAAATTGCCCGCATTCCCGTTTCAATTTGAAGCCACTTGGCCGCAAATCGAATAAGAATCGGAAACGGATCGGAATCGATATCGGTATCTGAACCGGTTAAGTGCGCGTCGAATGATAATTCTATCTTTTTCTTTTTTTGTATTTTCAATATCTGTTTGATTTTGTTTTGTTTCCTTTCGCAACTGGATGCCGCCGAATGAAGTGGTGATAGGAATGACAGGATGACAGCCGGAGCAGGAGGAAGCAGGAGAGGACGGGGCTGGGAGCTGGGAGCTGGATGGAGGCCAGTGCCAGCTGCATTGATTGCCATGCAAAAGGAAATTCGATAGCCAGTAATGCCAGCGGGAATGGTAACGTAGGTGACAATCCACCACCAGCCAGTAAGCAAGTCGATGTCCTTCTGTCACCCCACCCTTCCACCCACCATTCCACACCAATCCCTCCCTTCCCTTCCAGTTGCGCGTGGCTGCCGCTTTCCTCCGCATGCATACCCTGTACCCATTGAAATAAAATCGATAACTCTAGCAATTCCATAGACACATTTAAATATATAGCGATGCGTATCCAAGACAGATATAAATATCGTAATATGATAAGCTTTTCACATTCGTATCGATAAATATCGATTTCTTTTTAAGCTCGCTTGAGTTGCTCTTGATTGGCAACTGTAAACTCTCTCACATTCTAAGCAGCTTCTCCTAATTTCCGATTATACATATTGATAGTCAAAGCAGACTTAACACCAATGACAAGTTCAGCTTCGATTACACAAATTATCGTAGCCTAACCTGTCCACTAAATCGATATACATATATCGTTTTGCTGTCCCTTTCAAGCTAATCTCAGAATCAGCAGAAATTTTGATGGTGAACTTTTAAATATAGACAATAGCTCAAGTGTTTGTTATATCGATAATCGATAACATGTTACAAATCGAAGTGGCGTTTATTGATTCGATTTCAAGTTCCTCTAACTGATTCTTTGACGAATATTGAATTGCAATTGTGGCAACCTGATTTTGATTTGATTTATCATGCTATTTTTTTATTTGCTTTTAGACTTAAGTGTAGGGTATCTGGTAGTCAATGATTCTCGATTGAAAATCTTTGATTTGTGTTTTTTTTTTGCTTATTTTGTCTCCTTTTGGCTGAAGACGACGCCAATTGAATTATGCGGCTGGCACGCAAGCAGGGCATGCCTCACAAGTCCACCACACCCCTAACAGCCAAAGAACCACCCCCCAACTCCCCCTTTACATTGGTGAGTGGAGGACCTGGCTTAGTCCTACTTCCGCAACGTCTGTTCAAATAAGTTTCTTCACTCGTCTGGAATGGTAACTGGGTTGGGGTTTGGGCTTGGGTTTGAGTTTGGATTTGGGTTTGAATTTTTGGGATCCGGTCTAGCCTGGTTTTTCGGGATTCTGGTTTGGTCTGGTCTGGTCTGGTCTAGTCTGGTCTGGTGTGGTTTTTCTGTTTCTTCTTACTTCGATTTACATAAATTGGCACAGATTTTGCATTTTGCCCGAAACAGGATGAGGATGGAAATGAAGTTGAGGAGTGCGTTAGGCATGCGGATGAGGATGATGATGATGATGATGATGATGATGATGATGTTGATTTGTAGCCAGACCTGCACTAATTTATAGATAAGCCAAACCAAGCTGTTGAAATACCTTACCCAGAAGGGCGTGCCGCGAGTCCTAATTATAAATTTAGTAAAAACCTGATTGCTATATATGATATAGTCATCCGATCCGACTGACTTTGACATATGTACTGCCTGTAGCAAAGAGACGAATATATTGAAAACTAATACTTTAATACAATGAATATATACACGCTATAAATTGGTCTGATTTTTCCCCAATTCCAATGGTCCAGCATTTTTCATTTTAGTTCCAAAAATATTATATTCATTATTTTATTTTTATATTTTTTCTTTCATTTGAAATTTAATTTTGGAACTTTAATTTTGAATTTTTAAAAACATTTTTCTAGTTCACATTAAGCGTTACAAACTTGACGACAAGTCTCGCATACCCTCCACTCGGACTTAAGAGTATGAAATGGATGAGCAGCGGGCGGAGATAATCCCACCATCGATGGCTAATATCCCCCCACCCCCACACCCCCTCGCGTGGGAGGTGTTGAGCATGGACTGTGACAATTTCTTGGCAAGCGCTCAACTTTCATTTTTTTTTTATTTATCTTCTGTTTGTCTGGAAATATGGAAAAAAAAATATAATGGGATAAATAATAATTGTTTGATTAAGTAAGCGCAACAGCAAGATACCCTATAGCGAAAGCTATAGTTTCAAAATATCGTTGAGGCATACATGTATATATATATATGTATATATTCAAAATACAGAGAGGGATTCAATATTTTGAAGATCCAATAAGATTTTTGTGATAAAACATTTTTTTTTTCATTAAATAATTTTTTTTCTTAATATATTTAAGTTTGTATATTTAAAACTATCTTTAAGACAACTAGATTCGAAAGTCTTTTGAAATGTGCAAATTTTCAAACACTTTTCAATTTTATACACACATACATATATATGTATGTATATAAATAATAATATATATGTATTTATATGTATAATATATATTATACATTTTTTTATTTTTGTTTTGTTTATAAATATTTTCTCAAAGTTATTTGTTTATGTTTTTTATTTATATATTATTATTACTATTATTAATATATATAATTTTAAAAATTTTTTTTTCTGCTTTGCCTTAAGGAAAGTTGTGTGAAATATTCTTAATCAGCATCGATTATAATATTGAATATTAACTAAAATAAATATGCTCAGCGACTAACTGCAGATCGTTAAAGCTCTCCCATAAAAAAATCCAAATTATGCAATATTGTTGAATCTTGATATAAATCCGATTTTATATTTATAGTGAAATTTTGATGTCAGCAGTCGGAATTGGAATTGTGTCTGCAGCGTACTTAATCCTTGACATGCCTCAGATTCGTTGGCCCTTTTTTGTTTTAAGCGAAAATTGTTTTTGCTTCAGGGGAGCAAGAGAGAGCACTCTCTCTCTCTCTCTCTCTCTCTCTCTCTCTCTCTCTCTGTCTGTCTGAGTCGCTCTTCTGGTGCACTTCAGTGCGGGCATTTCATTCGTTTTCAGCCACTTCAGGCACTATTAATTCATCCGCCTGCTTCGACAACGAGTCGCAGCCTTGTGGCTCGCTCCTAGCTATTAGCTGTTGTTGGTTCTTAGCTGTTGTTGGCTCTTAGCTGTTGACTGTTGTTAGCTGTTTCGCATCAATGTCGCTACTTTGCGTTTAAGTTGATGGTAGCAACGAGCGAAACGGAGGCGGGACGAGGTGTGGTTTCTGCTGCATATTTGTCTCGAGAGAGAGAGAGAGAGAGAGAGAGAGAAAGAGAAAGAGAGAGAGAGAGACATAGACAGAGAGAGAGAGAGAAACATATTGCCTAATTATTATTAAAGGGCTAACTAACAAACCAACTTGAAAAATGCACAAATGAGAAATTTAATCATTTTGCTTGCACAAATATAAAAATATTATAAAATACCGTAATTGAAAACAGCTGTTCGAACTCTTCAAAATTCTTCCAAATTAAGTAAAGTTAGTTAATCAAAACGTGTTTTTTTTTTGATGTGCTTATTTTGAGTAAATTGCTCAAATACCAAGAATGTTTAACGGGAATTGCGAATACTTGATTTGAAATTTCGCTAGGTGTCGCTGCCTATCGCCCTGTCTCTCTCACTCTCTCACTCTCTCTCTCTCTCTCTCTGTCTTCTGTTCTCCCTTGCTTGTTTGGTTCTCTTGCTTTTTTTGGGGCAACATTGTTGTTGTTGTCATCGTTACCATCATCACCATCATCATCATCATCATCATCATTATCATCCTCATCAGCATCATCATCATCATCATTATCAGCATCATTAGCATGGCAAGGATGTTGTCTGATGTGGTTTTGGTCGTTGTCGTTGTTGCCTTCATTTTCGCCAAAAATTTGTGTTACTTTGCGGTGTTTTTGCGCAATTCTTGCTGCTGCTGTTGCTGTTGCTGCTGCTGCTGCTGTTGCTGCTGATGTTGTTGCTATTGCATTGTTTGCCACTTCTTTATTGCCTAGCTATTGCGGTCAGCCAATTTGAATGCACATGCATCGATGGGGCTGTGGTAAGTGAGGTGATATTGCATGCACCAATAGGCCAATCAGCAACAGTTGCTGCTGCTGTTGCTGCTGCTGTTACATCCACCAGCTGTTGCCTTATGCAAATCTGGCTGTCTCCTTGGGCTAAGCAATTTATGCGTGTGTCTCTAATTTTAATGCAATTACGGCCAGCATCTCATCATTACCCAGATATCCGAACAGCCGAAATTTAATTGGGCTAGCCACAAATTTGAGCCAGTGCCATCGGCCAAATATTCAACACTCAAACTTTATATATAGAAAACTGATAAATTCATCAGCTGTGCGTCATTTATTTTGGGGAATAAAAATAAAATAAATTCAACATTCGTGAAGTATAAATAAAAAAAATAAAAATAACAAATAAATATGAAATGTAAATAAAATAAATAAATAAATATAAATAAATAAATAATAAATAAAACAAACAAAAATAAAATAAATTCAACATTCGAAAAGTAAAAATTAAACAAATAAAAATAAAAATAATAAATAAATATAAAATATAAATAAATAAATATAAATAAATCAATAATAAATAAAACAAACAAAAATAAAATAAATTCAACATTCGTAAAGTATAAATAAAATAAATAACTAACTCTTTGCAAGGCAAGTGTTGGGCACAGTGGACTCCAGCTAAGAGGATCACAAGCTACAATTAATTCGAAAATCTCAAGGTATCCAGTTTTGATCTGGCTTTAATTTCAGTAAGAACTTTGTATTGCTTATTTATTCTATTTTATTTGAGTTATAATTTTAAGAGAATATCTGAAATATCTGGCTATCAAAAGTTGAATGGGTTCTGGGTATCAAAATACACGCTGAATATTCCAAACCTTGAAGTGATCAAATATAGATAAATTTTGCATACACCTGTTAAGTCTCAGTGTAATAATAAATACAAAAAAAAAAGAAAAAAAAAATATGCCACGCTCAATTAGATGCGTATGTGGAAAGGAGAAGTTGAACAATTTGTTGAGTTTCAATTCGAGTATTGTTTGTCTGTGCAATGGATAAGTAGTGAGTATTTTGCAATCAATATCCTTGAAACTGAGCTGCCCTTGGCAAGGCACGCAGCGAGCACCGACTTCAGACGAGCCTGATGGCTGATAGCTGATAATACCGATAGCAGCAGGAGCAATGGAATGTGGAGCTGGGAGCGTGGGGCAAGGCAAGCGATTACCATTTCGAGCCATTAGTTCGCCCGGGCAGGTTCAATGATTTTCCGTTGGCAAGTGACTTTCCGTGCAAGGACCGCATAAGGATCTTTGCTCACCACTTAATGTCCTGCCTTTCACATGCGTATTTTTCCACAGCACAAAAAAAAAATGTTGAAAAAATAACGAAGACTTTTTGCCTGAAACCCAAAGCAGAAACGAAAAACAACAACGATAAATATGAAACAAAAGAAGCGCAAAATGTAAATAGACTGAAGCCATGTGGGCGACGCTCTATACCCTGTGTACAACGATCATGGGTATACTTAACTGGCAAAATTTTTTTTTTACCTTGTTATTTTTCTAAATTGCATTTTTGGCGCACTTAAGTCATTTTGACTTTAAAGTTTTTACAGGGTGTGCTATAGTCTATCCTTGGACTGGGAATAATACAATTTCAAGCTGAGATTGTCTAAAGGGTACCACGTATTCAATCATTCAGCTTAATTAACATGCCAAATGCTTGCTTGACTATTGCTATTACTTTATATATATGTTACATTTATATATTTATCACAGGGTATGTCGTAGTCTATGATTTATTTTCAGATATTTGCTGATTCCTTTGATGCTGCTGCCGGCAACACATTGCCGTTAATTTGGGGGCGCTACTTGGGCCGCTTGCTGGTGTAGCTTTTAACTGCTTAAATTGATACAATTAAGTGCCTTTCGGGCTTGTTTATTTCCATTCGCATTCGCATTCGCTTTTGTATTTTCTTTGCCTCTTTTTCCTCTTTTTCCTCTTTTTCCACTTTTTCCAATTTTTTTTGTTCTCATTTCGGTTCGTCCTTATTCATGTGCCAGGGATAACAATAAGTGAAGTGTTTACCCACTTAGGCCTGCGTCTTATACCCTGCTGGGTAAATTGGGTATAATCCAGTTCTGCAAATGCAAATGGATTGCATCTCCGTTCCCCTAAAGTATATATATATATATTCATGATCCGCATCAACAGCAGAGTCGTTCTAGCCATGTTCGCCGGTGCGTCTGTATATCACACACAGATCAAGTTTACTTTATTTTATGGATAACTTGTTTCGTTTCCCCTAATATTGATCAAATCGGTTGCAGATATCACTAAATTTTGAAGAGAAAACCTCTCTAATCGTTTATATATATTTGTATATTAACCATTTACAGCAGTTCGAAGTATCTCCTAGTCGAGCTCTCGCGACTAGAGTCTTTCTACTTGTATTTCTTTGGCCTGTTTTTCTGTTCTTTCTTTGCCTTTACATGTTCAAACTGGGCGAAATGGAATCGGTGCGATTCAAGGGTACCCGGGACCTGCCAGCGATTACCGATTTTATCAATCAGGAACTGAATAAGCCCGCTTCCGAGGATCTGAGCGGTCAACAGTTGAATGATGAACTGAATCCAAATTTGGGCAAGGTCGTTGAGCACACCGAGGATACGTTCATCTTGTGAGATTCTTGGCATCCTGGTGTAGTCACTGTCAGGTAGTGTTAACTCCTCCATATAATTCCCGATCTAAATTTAATGAATCATCATTGAATCGATAGCGTTTGGCGCCCTCGCTGGTTAAGGAGCCGGCGGCAACGATAATATTGCAGCGTCTGTCAGGACTTTGAGGCAAAGGGCTATCCAACGCTGGTCTGGATCGAGGATTGAGAAATATGCTGGCGCCCGTGATCTGGCCACACTGAAAACCTATGTGAAGAAAATGATTGATGCCCCCAGCGGGGTAGCAACGATGTAAACGACGCCGCCAAAGATGCACTGGACGCGACCAAAAAACAAACCGAGCTCTGCCCGAACTGCAGGCCAATATTAAGAAATTCATTGGAACATATCTTTTAGTTTTTGATTTACTGATGTTGAACTGATTGTTGTCATTATTTTTTGTATTTTTGCTGCCGATTAACATCCAATCAAAGTAATGCTAACCATTAATAATTCTTGGTATTTTTCTCGTTGCAGCATTACGGTCACACTGATCCACAAACGCAATTTGTTGTCTTCCATCGCGCTGCTAAATTTCATGTTAAAGCAACTGGGCATCTCCTACATGTGTATGTATATGTATATGCATGTGTATATATGTTTAGTTTATATACATGTATGTGCTTTTGTTTTGGGCCAGATCCGGTGGACCCCAAAAAATCTGCCTACTGTGCAAATTTGCGACGCAGCGGCCAAAAACTGAAGCGCGTGTCGATTTTCACACAGGCGAATCAATTTTAAATTGATAAACTCATTGGTAGCATGCAACCAAAGGGATGTGCCCCCAGTGGGGGCACGCGGTAGTTGGTAGCGAGTGGCAGGCAACAGTTGGTGACCAAGTCTCCTGCCCTTCCCCCAAATTTAAAAGGCCTGAGCATAGCCATAATTGCATCAGATGGAAATCAATTGGAGTTTTAACTGTTTTGTCGGCCATTTCCACACATTGCAAAGCTGTGGGCGTGGTACCACATTGAGAAAATACCGCTTCAATTCCAAATTTAGCTCAAGTCAGGCCAACTACAGTGTCACAGAGCTTAATTCGAACGGTGTCTAGCAACAATTTTAATTGCCTGCCATAAACTAATTATATGTACTGAGTAAAATTCTTATTTAAGCTTTCATTCGCCAAATATGCTACTTTTTCAAGACTGTTCGAAATAAGCATTGACCTGAATTTTGGATATGTTTTCAGTTGTTGGCTAATTTTAATTAATTAATTAATATTTTATTATAAGCTAAAGTTTCTTTTTCAAATGTGATACAACATGAAACAAATTGTCATTTAAACATTTTGCGTTTGTTTCCTTCTTTCAGCTTAGTAGCACTTTAAATTTTTTTCTTAACACCGTTCGAATTAAGCTCTGAGACACTGTATATATTCTGTGACGTAACCCAAAAAGCAGAGTTGATCTAAAGTTTGTAACACGCCCGTTTCACAAAGTATCGAGCACAAAGTGTGCCATGCAAATTTTCGAAATTTTTCAATTCCTTGCTGAACAGAAAATTACACATTTGTGTTAGTTACATTTCAGCTACGGAGCTGAAAAGAACAAATCTAAATTTCTGAATTTCGATCAAGTTTCTCGTCAAATTTTTCATCTCTCAAAGTGAGTAAATTATTTATTTTTTCTTTTTTTATCCTTTGGAGTAACCAAAAAGAAAATTTTGGAATTGTGAACTGATTGTTATTATATTTTTTATTTTTGTTTCTGATTAACATCCAATCAAAGTACTGTTAGCCATTAATAATTCTTGGTATTTTTCTCGTTGCAGCATTACGGTCACACTGATCCACGAACGCAATGTGTTGCATTGTGCTGCGCGAGGACACTGATGCAACGCTGCAGCTGACATCTGTGGTGCTGACTTGCTGCAATTTTTTCGCTCGCCAGCTGCACCCATCCAATTATTTGGGATTCGCATTATTGGCGGAGCAGCAGTGCTGCACAGCTGCTGCGAGTGGAGCAGGCGGAAATGTGCCACATTGAGCAGTTCTGTTAAATTAGAGGCAATCAGCTGCGCCAGCTGCTGTCGATGAGCTCAATGTGCCAACCGAGCAGGATGTCTTCCACACGATGATGTCGTGGAGCTGCTCGCCACGGTGCGTCTACCCCCTGTTGCAGCCAACATTCATGGTGGATCACGTGGAGAACGTGTGCAGCGGCAACAAAGAGTGCCGGCAACTGCTGTTGGAGTCCTTCAACTGGAATTCATTGCTGCCACCGATTGCTGCCTTGGACTCTGCCCGCAAATTCGTCACAACCATTGAGAGAGCTAGTACTCATCGAGTCCGTCTACCCAAATCAATTTGTCCTCCATGACAGCGAAGGTGAACTGATTTCTCAATCTACAACATTTCGAACAAGTTTCTCGTTACATTTTTCATTTCTCAAAGTGAGTAAATTATTTTGTTGTTTTTCTTTCTTTTTTTTTTTGTAATTTGTGCGAATTAACCGAAATTCTGTTTCCAATCCTCGGACTCAGCAACGACACTGGCGCCTCCAAGTGCACGCAATGGGAGCCCAACGTTCAACCATTTTCATGATGCTGCAGCCTGTCTGTCGACCGCCTAGAGGTGCCCCTCCAGCACTGCAACGACTGGGCTATGATGGGGCGTTGACATTGGATTGTGTGTGGCACGCAGGCTATCGTGTTTAGGGCAAGGTTCTCCTATCCTTCGAGTCCGTCTACCGTTCTCCGAACAAACTGATTTTGGTAAATACCAAGGACTCCAAGGACTCCAACAGCAGTTGCCTGGCCCATCCACGACATCATCGTGTGGAAGACATCCTGCTCGGTTGGCACATTGAGCTCATCGCTGGACAGCAGGTGGTCCAGCTGATTAGAGCTAATTTAACAGAACTGCTCAATGTGGCACATTTCCGCCTGCTCCACTCGCAGCAGCTGTCCAGCTCTGCTGCTCCGCCAATAATGCGAATCCCAAATAATTGGATGGGTGCAGCTGGCGAGCGAGAAAATTGCAGCAAGTCAGCACCACAGATGTCAGCTGCAGCGTTGCACCAGTGTCCTCGCGCAGCACAATGCAACACATTGCGTTCGTGGATCAGTGTGACCGTAATGCTGCAACGAGAAAAATACCAAGAATTATTAATGGTTAACAGTACTTTGATTGGATGTTAATCAGAAACAAAAATAAAAAAAATAATAACAATCAGTTCACGATTCCAAAAATCTCTTTATTGGTTACTCCAAAGGATAAAAAAAAATAAATTTGCGACGCAGCGGCCAAAAACTGAAGCGCGTATCGATTTTCACACAGGCGAATCAAATTTAAATTGATAAACTCATTGGTAGCATGCAACAAAAGGGATGTGCTCCCAGAGGGGGCAATTTGAATTTCAAAGTTGCGATTCCTGTTACATACATTAGAGCTACAGTTAAATAATTGAGTTTGACCTTATATTTAGCCATATCCTTTATCTATATAAACAGTTTGATTTTGAAGACTTGCGTGGAGATTAGAGTTTAGCAGTTTTTAAATGTTGTACTGCTTAGCATAAAGTTCTCCAGCTTACTGATAAGGGCAACAATTTAAATCCACTCCACAGTGGAACCAGATTTTAGGTCATTGGCAATACCCCTCTGCACCACTGTGCGTGTGCATCTTCTTCTTCTTAGGCTGCTGCTGATGTTGTTGCTGCGTTTGTTGTTGCTGTTGCTGTTGTTGCTGCTGCTGCTGCTGATGTTGCTGCCGGCGTTGAAGCATTTCATAACCCGCTGTTTGCTATATGGCGGCATTATGCGATGTTGCTGTTGTTGTTGTTGTTGTTGTTGTTATTATTGCTGTTGTTGGCGCAAATTCATCAGTGAAATGTAACAAAAGCGTCTGGCAACGTTTCTCTGAATTGAATGAATCGAGAGCTATTAGGCAGGCCAAAAGCAGCAGCAACATCAACAATGCCAACAACAACAACCACATAAGAAGCTGTAGCTGTAGCAGGAACAATAGCAACAATAATGGGAACATAGGTCATAATGCGAACTGTTCAAACTGTTGAAACAGAGCGGCAACGCATAAAGTGGCGCCCCTGGGTGAGTTCAATCCATTTCCATAAGAGAAGAGCATAATGGGGACAAAGAGAAAAACACAGAGAGAGAGAGAGAGAGAGAGAGAGAGAGAGAGAGAGAGAGAGAGAGAGGGAGGGAGAGAGAGAGAGAGTGAGGAAGAGAAGGATCAAATCATAGAAGGAGAATAAATAGTAAAATGCAAGCTGAGAGTGCTGAGCATGAACAGACATGAACAATTAATAACTATTTAATGCTTCAGTTTTAATTGTTGAAAATAATATGGAATATAGTTACGGATTCTTAACCAAACTTTAGGTTTTGTTACTGTGGTCATTTGGTCCAGATCGCGTGGCGCAGGACTTTGTAGCATTTTTTAATGGCCTTGCACTGAAAACTCGGCTTGGTTTTGGCCAACCTATGGGAGATCAGATTCTTGGATGGGGCAATATAGGTATTCAACATGTTAAAATTATTGCCATGATTTTAGCCAAAAAAAAAAGAACTAATAATACAATTAAATTATTTACATTTGTCTTCTAATTAACTGTCTGTTGCTTTTTGAGGCCTTTTGTTAATGTCATTCTCATCATGTCACTGCTGTTTTAGCCTTATATGTAGGACATATTTCTCTGAGCCATTAACACACACTCTCTCTTTCTCTCCGTTTCCTTTAATTATATTTTTTGTTTATTGTTTAACAAGCTTTCTTTCTTTTGTAGCTTTTCTTAAACGCGCTTTCATCTTGCTGCTAATCTTTCACCATTTTTCACTATGCACATAATATAATATAGGTATATAGTATATACCTTCTTATCAATGCTTCACTCTCTCTATCTCTCTCTCTCTCTGTGTCTTTCCCCTCTCCCTCCTGTAAGCGCGTTCTCATCTTCCAGCATTCTTCACTCCGCACATTCATTTCAATTTTAATTTACAATTATTGGTCGGTTGTTTGTTGATTTGCTCGTGTTTTTTTCGGGTTTTGGGTTTGAGTTGGGTTGTTTTCCTTGGGGTTTGGGCTTGAGTTTGAGTTTGGGTCTTGGTTGAGGTTCGCTTAATAGCGGACCACGTAATGTCAGCTGAAAGAGGCCGAAGAAGAAAAAGCAACGAAGAAAATGTTGGGCTCAAAGGGTTCGTGACCCAACTGGGCGAAAATTTCGTGTCAGCTGGCAATAAAGAGGGAGGCACAGGTCCCATCAAGTACATGACCTATCAAAGAAACAAAAAAAAAAAGAAAAAAAGACGAGAAACAAAACCAACAACAACATTCTCAAACTGGATGCTGCAGTGAGATGAAACTGGAAGGGCATTGGGCAGTGAATCGTTGTCGTGTTTTTTAACAAACATATCATTGATATTTGTGCTGGGCATTTTTTTTGTTGTTTTTTTTGTTCTTGTTGTTGCTTGTAAATGAAACTTTTGGTCAGTTGTTGTTGTTATTTTTTTTTTTTTTGGGCTTGTCGAAACGACATTGAAACTTACGAGCGAGGCCTTCAATATCAGGCTTTGAAGCGACAGCAAATCGGTTTTTTTAGGGGTTGCTTTTTAGTGTTTTGGGTATTGGTTTAAATGTGGACACGTTCAATGGGCTTTCAATTGTTAAAGCGTCTCGCTAAAGGTAAACAAATTAAGTAATTTATGGCAATAAGCGCACTCACAGCAAATTACCAATTTTGCCAGATGGCAGTGAGGCCTTTAAAGATTTATTTCATCTTATTTGCTTTTAATTACATTTGACATGACAATGATTAAGGTCAGAGTTATGCCTTTGGGCTTATCAATACAGGTGCAAATATTAGACATCTTGTAAATAATAGAACGAAAACATTATTTAATTATTATTGTACTCTTTACTTTGACTCTTTTATAATGCACACTCTTAAAGCTAAAGTCAACATAGGCTAGAATTTATTTAAGCATTATCAACAATGAAGATATTTGACATTAATAATGAGGAACTGATTTATTTAAGTAATTATATTAAGCAGAAAGAGAGAGCGAAGCCTGATATCATATATTTTGGCATAATCATCTTACTCTCATGCTATGATTTCTTTCCTTGATAAGTGATGAAAATGAATTGTAAAAAAAAATAAAAAGTGAATGAAAAATCGCGCTTAATTTTTTTATTAGTTGTGTGTAATCATATTTATATAATCTTACAGTTGTGCAATCAGTAATCAGACTAAAACTACCAATCTATATATACATATATATATGTATTGTAGACATTGCAAAAACTCCTGCTGAGAGAGCAGTTAAAGAGAGCCATGGAAATATCATTGGCCAAATACCACTTTATCTGGTGGCAATTTAATTCGCCGCTGATTTATGTGCTTCAAATTGAGACGCCTAACAATGATACTTGCTAATTTAAGCTGCCTTCCATGAATTTAAAGAATTCCAATTGAAATTATGAGTAAAGTTGAAAAATATTGCATTTCTATATATTCTTCTTAGTTTTCTATATATTTTTTTGAATGCAATTTGTTTGTAACCACAATTGCCATATAATTATGGCACAATTAATTTCAACACAGCTGCTCTTATGCCTTAATAAATTGCTGGCTATCAAGATTTGAGTAGCTCAAAATTTCTATGGTCAGTTTTTAATTTTTGTGAGGTTAAAGTTCCGATTTGAAACATTTTGGGTCATTTCTGGTAATAATCTGTGTTTTGTGGCATGCGTCTTACGCATATATTTGTTAACAATCGCAGTGCTCAAAACACACACACACACACACACACACACATGCAAGTGGAAATCGCTTGCTTCTTTTTTGGGTGGCTGGGCGGGTGGGCGTCTGAGAGGCATTTGCCCAGTTTACCACATTATTACCAGGGTGCTTGGGCATGACCCAAGGTCTGGCGCCTCCATTGAGGGGCTTATTACTTTGTTGGGCCCCGCTGGTGGTGGATGCGGGATACTGTGATGCTGGCGGGTGGCTGCTTTCGGCATTGGGTCGACTCTTGGGTCGACTCTTGTGCCGACTTTGTGAGTCGACTGCTGGCTGCCTCAAAGAGTTTTGTTCATTTCAGTTTCTTCTACCCTCGGTAAAATTGCAAATGGCCAAAAAGGGCATATCCGAAGTAGATGAGCTTAAGCTCGGTTATCAAATCGAATCGCATTTTGTCAGAATCAGAGGCATACGGGAAAAGTCACATTTGGTAGCTAGAGAGTATCTGTGAGTCGGTCAAAAGCACGAGAGTTACTTATATTTACTTGTTTTCTTGGGACTACGTATGTGGCCGCTGCTTATTAAGCTGCCCTTTTCAGTTTGCGCCTAGTGTGTGTGTGTGTGTGTGTGTCTCTGTGTGTGGGTGTGTGCGTGTTTCTGTGTGTGTGTGCGCGCGTGTGTGTGTGCGTGTGTGCGTATGGGTCACAATTTAAAAGTCTGTTTGCCATAAAAACAAATTTAATTTACGTAATTTTCAGTAAATGTCTACATCAGTTTCATTTTCAGTTGCATGTTTTCAAATGCGCCGCCAGATATATGGAATGAGAGTGTGTGTGAGAGGGAGATAGAGTGAGAAGGGGGAGGGGGAGAGGCTGACAGAGGGCAGAGGGAATTGGTTGTGCGTGTGTCGCTTTTGTGTGTGCTTTGTGCTTTCGAAATAAATGCAAATTTCTGATTAATTTTTAATAATGCTCATCAAATTTTAACACAGCTTTTGCCGCTGCTTGTTTTTCATGTATGTGCTTGTCAATTAGTCAGCTAAATACACACACACACACACACACACACAGCATACAATTGCTTACCTTTACCCTTTCCCTAGAAATTTTCCTTTTCAATTTTGAGGCAATTTCTTACAGCTCTTTGGCACTGAGCAGCTATTTCAGTTAAGTGCGCTAATAGCTGACTAATTGAGTCGCCTTTTCGCCTTTAGTCATCTTCACAAATGAGTTTTATAAGTTTATATGGGAAAATAAGAAAAAAAACAAAGTGAATTAAATAAGCGTGCAGATCAGAGTGAAACTGATGCCATTTAAATAAATAAAAAGTGTTCCTATATGTGTCATATAATATAATAAGCTCATGTTGACGATTTTTGTGTACATATGTTGGATGTATTAGAAAATATGTATATCTATTAAATTTGGTCATCTGACCGATATGATCCGAAATAATCCAGCTGTTTTCGATATGTACTGTCTGCAGCAAAGAGTCGGATATATGCCAAGTTTCAGGCTCTGAATCTGAGTAACTAGTTCGCATAGAAACAGACGGACGGAAAGATGCACTAATGGCTATATCGGCTCTTGTAGTAATGCTGAACAAGAATATGTATACGTAATGGGGTGGCAAATGTATTTGCTTCAATGCGTTACTTAACTTCACTGCAAGATTAGAAAACCCTTTGCGTGGCTATCACAAGATTGCATTGATATATCCATAAATATATGTATGTATACATATGTATATTATCATATATATATTGCTGCAGATGTGTACTTTAATAGGTTACACATTTTCTGCTCCGCAGGGCAATCAGGGCTCTTCTCTGTTTTTTCTTTTTTCTTTTTGTGCTCTGTCTTAACTCATTAGCTGTCAGTTTCCTCTTGGCATTACTCATACACAGCATGCGCCGCACACGAGGCGTTAAGCTTTTTTTGTTCTTATCAGTTGCTGAAATGCCCTCTCTCTCTCTCTCTCTCTCTCTCTCTCTCTCTCTCTCTTACTGATTCTCTCCGTCTTTCTGCATTGCGTTCGAGTTGTTGCTCATAAGCCTGGTGTGCCCAGCGGAGCAAACATCAATTATGCAAAACAACATTTGTGCTGTTGTTGCTGCTGCTGCTGCTATTGATGCCATCGACACAGCCTTCACCACAACTACATATATATATATATATATATATCAGGGGTCTACCCTCTTATCCGCTTCCCCTCATCAGTCAGCTCCCATCGTTTTTTTGCCACTTCCCATCAGTGAGCAAAACATTCTTGTGCGTGGCTCATTTGGCACTCCTAATTTGGGGCTTAAGTCTCAGATTTAGCTGCTGCTGTAGTTATTGTTGCCTCAGCACTAATTTTCATGCATATTGTTGTCGTGTCCGTGCATCATTGCTGCAACCCTCGAGCTGCAGTTCTCTGCTTTCTTTTTGCCTAGCTGCTTCTGCTTCTGGCAACTTCAATTTAATAAAAATAATAATAGTAAAAAAAGAGAAACTGCACTCTCTTATATGCCCTCGACAAAAAACAAAAAAAAAAAGCTGAGCCGTCGACGACAGCAACGCAACAACAACAACAAGACATCAGCATCAGCAACGACGAAAATAGCTCGAAACAAAAACAAAATAAATAACAAAACAAATAAAACAAACAAAAACGCTACAAAATAGTGTTGCCGCTCACCATTTTGCACCGTACTTTTTGCAACAGCAGCAGCAACAACTCAATCATAAAATTCGCATAAAAAATGTGCGCTTCAAGAGTGTCCGACTGCTACATACCCTATGATCAATAGAAGTTCTTTAAGCACTGAACAAATTCGAAGAAATATTGCTTTGCAAATGAAAATTCTTTTTGAACAAACCGAAACCGAAACCGAAGCTGAGCATTAAAAAAACTTTTAAAAAAAGAGAGAAGTAAATAAATAAATATACTGAAAATGTAATTCTCGCCAAACCAGCCACATTTAATATACCCTTTGGTTGGCCTTCGCTGCGGGGCATTGCAAAACCATTTGCAGACGCCACCATAAACTTTCGAAAAGCGACGACGCCGGTCTTCGTCAACAACAATTGCTCATGTCTGACGGAATGCAACCGCTACGTCAACAGCAGCAACAGCAGCCATATCCGCCACCTCGTAGGTGTGGCAACATGGCTTGTGGTACATCAACTATGAGGTAATTATTATTATTATAATTTAAAGCATGTTAATTGCAATTCTAATTTCACCTGTTGAACACAACACTCTGCCTCTGCCTTTTCTTTCAGAAATGTGATCCAGATGAGTTTTCGATAGTTTTCGATGTCATCGACAGCATTGCTGAATATGCACCAAAACTGCTTAATAACAATGTGTAGGAGTTGGTTGAGTTCTGTCTGGATACGGCCAACGATATGCAGATGGATGACTCGATGTGGCACGCGTCAGGAAGAAGGTGATTGTCAAACAGAAGCTGCTTGAGCCCATGCGTCGAAACTGATTTGCAGGATGATGAATATTTCTCGGAGCAATCATCCCGTGACAGCGGCAACTCAAACACTTGATGTGCTGGCCAACAGCATGTCGCCGGAAAAGCTCATACCGCCAATGCTGCAGTTGCTCGATCCAGCTTTGAAGTACTAACGAGTGAATAACAAAGGGCCAAGGTGACTTCCTTGCGGTACACCGGAAGTAACCCGAACAGACTTTGAGACAGTACCTCAAAAGTAATCTCTGTGTGTCCTACGCGTGTTTCAGATCAAACAAATTAAGTAATTTGGAAAGTTTGTGAATTAGCAACGAATGATGAACGGAATCAAAAGCCTTACTAAAGTCAGTGTCATGCCAAAATTTGCACAGATCATGCGTGAAGATGAGGAGCAAAGTGTCGTCATTCATTTGCTGAACATTCAAGCCGAACTATTCAATGCAGTGGGACGTCCTGCTGTGCCCGCGCAGGTGGTTGCCAATCAGATCTTTGTTTGCATCAGGGATGTGCTGAACACCAAAATGGCTTGTCAGCTCGAAACTGAGCAAGGCGGTGACGCTGACGGAGACGAGGAAGACCCAGAGGACAGTGAGTCTGATGAAATGCTACTCGAGGGTGCCGGTAATCTGTTCCCGGCGTTTGGCAAAGCGCTCACTCTGGAAATATTCTCCATGTACTTTGGACGTCTCTGTCAATACTATTTGACCAAGCTGAACAAGGCAAAGCAAAATGATGCGTCCTCGCAGCGCAAATTTGTATATGGCGCACTAGCCGAGTCCTTCTCTCTGGGCAACTGTGTGGTCACATACTTTGATACGCTGTGCCCCATCTTCGTTGCCGGCGTAACCGATCCCGATCCAACGGCTCGCCAGAACTGTTTCTTTGGGCTGGGCGAGCTTTTTTTTGTTGGGCGAGGAGAAGTCATTCGAAAAAAAGAAAAAAAGAAAAAACAGAGAAGAGCCCTGATTGCCCAGCGGAGTAGAAAATGTGTAACCTATTAAAATACACATCTGCAGCAATATATATATGATAGTATATATACTACATATAAAATACGATTCTCGATATTTGAAATGTGTATTCCTATTATGACTGAATAAGCAGGGCAAGATCGTTAAAAAGAACATTGTTTCAGGAAATACATACTTTGGCAGAAAGGAGCAGAAACTGACCAATTGAAAAAGTCATTGCTATTGATGGAGATCTTTCTTGTTGCAACTTTGCTAAGCGCTGCTCCCATTTAAGTCGAGCAGCATTGAAAATAAGCTTTGCTGGCGACTTGCAAATTAGTTTATCCTTTTGTGAGTTTTTCTTTTCATCTTCAAGTGCTGCTCGCTTGAACTGCAAATAGTACGAACTTTTCTGACCAATTTAGTTCATCTGCATCTATGGCAAAAGAAGTTGTTCAAGTGAGAAGTTAAATTCTTCTCGCTTTCTGCTCAGTTTCACTTCAATTTATCGCTTGATGAAAATACGCCTGCGCATCTAGCTAAGCATTTCCAGCTGCATATGTTTGGGTCGCGTGTGTGTGTGTGTGGCTTTAAAAAAAAAGCGATGCTTTATGACGTCACAGCGGAAGTTGCCATTGGCAGCGAGTGGTAAATTGAATTCGCAGCATGCTGCATGCAACGACTGTGTTGCATGATTGCTGCCCTAGTGACCCAGTTGCTGCTGTGATGACTGCTGTGACTACGAGTGCAACTGCAACGGGCAACTGCAACCTGCCACTGTTTGCGGCAACGTTGCCGCAAGACAATTGCAAGAATGACAAGAGAAGCCGCCGTCGCCACATTTACCATCTAAATGCAAAACAGCTTTGCCAAGCAGCGGCGATTGTTGGCGAGGACGGGGTCGGGGAGGAGTGAAGACTAAAGTCAAAGGACTGCCAGCTGCCAGGAGAGAAGCAGAGAGAGCAAGAGGGGGACAGAGCGATTGAGACAGAGAAATAGAGAGAGAGAGAGTGGAAGAGTTTTGGCTTGTCGAAGCCTGCGCAGTATTGAGAAATTTCGCTCAATTTCGTGGTGAATTTGAAGTGCTGCTGCCAGAAAGAGAAACCTAAGACTCTTGAAAGCAATTAAGAGAGTGCGTGACGGACTGAGAGAGAGAGAGAGAGGGGAGAGAGGCAGCAGCGGGGGAATGCTGGCATTGTTATGTGCCCTCTTCGCGTAGGCAGATTTCCGCTTTATTTGCTAATTAAACAAACACTTTTTCCCCTCCCCCCCATATTAAATTCGCCAACTTGAAGGGGGTGGCAAGGGGACTAACAAGTTTGTGGACTTATGCGTGAAGGGGTGCGGGGGTGTTTTAGGATTGCCTTAAAATCTGTCGAATTCTTTTTGTAACTGCCTAACGCTTAATTGCCAGACGAATTGAGCCATAACTGGTGTATATAGAATGTTGAGTGTTTTCAACCAGACACAGACAGAGCAAACACAAGCACATACAGCTCAGGCAACTAAGTGAGCGACAGAGACAGACAGAGCGAGAGAGAGAGAGAGAGAGAGAGAGAGTCCTATACCAGTATAACAAATAACGCTTTAAATTCAAAAGTTGAGCAGCGTGCACAAATCTCGAAACTTCAACATAATTTTGCTTTTGAAAGTTTACTTTTTTTTCTTGGTAATGTATCTGCGTTGCATTATTTTTTATGTTGAAGGATTTCGTAGACATTGATTATGTTATAGTGTAAACCTTTAATCTTGTTGCCTTGCTGGAGTTGCGTTTGGTATGTTGCACAATTAAGAAGTTAACTTTGCTTTGCACTCGTCTGTTGAAATTCTTTGCTGTTGTTTCACTTCAAACTTATGCATGCCATCAAATCTGTACTGAACAAACTTTATTTTGTTGTTGGCGTTTTCATTTTGGTTTCGGTTTTCCATGTGGCAGGGCTTAACTTTTAATGAATCGAATTGAATGAGTTTAGTGTTGTCAACATTTTGATTAATCAGCGTATGCTGTTCGTTATAGTCGAAAGCATGCAATTCCCAAATCAATTTTAACCTCTACACTTTACGTACATCAATTGGAAACAATGCAGTTTGACATACCAATTTGAACTTTGACTTACCTAAATTAATTAAGTGTGAGACAATCGAGAACAATTTGTTCAACATTGTTGCTGGTACAAGTAATCGATAAGTTCCGAATCAATATTTTATTTTTTATTCAAATTTCAACTACACATTTCTTAAGGAAATAATTATTATTATTATTATCGTTTTAGTTCAGTTGAAGGTAGATAGATTGGAATTAGGTAATGGATGTATTATAATTAATCAAATCAATAATTGAAATTCGATAAAAGCAAATTAGGTTGGCAAATTGTGGGTGACGTCCTTTCAAAATTGGCCTATATATTTCACGGCAACGCCCGGCTGCCCCAGACCCTCTGCCCTCAGCCACAGATTTTGAGCTAGAATCAAGCTTATTTGCTGATATTAAACGAGCAGTAGAGCATTTTGTAGTCGGTTTTTTCCAGCTGCCACATAATTGTTAAATGGCGTTCAGTTGCGGCATGTGTTTGTCATGCAACTTGTTATGGATGTTTGTTGTAGTTGTTGTTGTTGCTATTGGCAAACTGTTTGTTTATTTAAAGCAATGGAAAATTAATTAATTTACTTGCGTACGTAATCGAAACTAACACCAAATAAATAACTGCGCCATTAATGTTGTTGTTGCTGTCAGCTATACCAACACACACACACACACACACACACAGCTATACTATCTGCCTGTGTGCTGGCAATGACAATGAGAACGAGGCGTTCAACTTGAAGTTGTGCAGCAACAAACAACAAAGAACTAGTCAAAATGGCGAGGGGGCAAGTTGGTGGCTGGGTGGCGTGTCTTTAAATAATAATAAAGCGAAGCAGCTGCAGCAGCAGCAAGAACAACAATTGAAACTGCAACTGCTACTGCAACTGCAGCAGCTGTCGCATTAGCTGAACATGAAGTTGAAGCTGGAAAAATGATGCATCAACTGAAAAGTTGCCAGCAATTGTTGCAACTAAAGTAGTTTATATGTGTCGTTGTGTGTGTGTTGCTGCTGCTACTGCTATTGTTGCATGCAGCAGGTATTGCCGCTTAGCTGCTCCGGTTGCTTTCTTGCCTGCCTGCCTGCCTTCCTGCCTGCCTACAAGTGACATGCGTCAAATTGGAAGAAAACAAAGTCTCAACTATTTATATATATAGAGATTATCTAGTTGAAAGCTGACCGACTGGCAGATACCAAGGAGTGAATCGTGGGAATGTCATAGCAACCCATTTACTTTCCAATTCAATTGTAATTTCACATATCCTTTTTCACTTTTCATTTATCCTAATATTATTCAAACATATATTGTTTATGTTACAAACTTTGGAGTAATGCAACTACAAATCTTCCTTTTGAAATGACGAGTTCGCCCGAAGAAATCGATACTGTCCAATCTGAAGGAAAGATTAGTTTAGCTTAGTTTGTCAGTTAGAGTTATAACGTATATATATTTATGGATCTTCATGTTCAAAGGTTTTGCCATAAATTAAGTGTAGTAAGCAATCGATATTTATCAATTTGCAATGCAATGGAAAACAAAAAAAAAAATGAATTGAAAACAAATTCCATTTTAGCAAAATAGACTTTTTGAGCCCAGTTAAGCCATGTTACTCTTATTATGCTAAAGCATTTTACGCTCGGGCTCTGACCAAGGCACATAAATGAAATTTGTTAGACGATTGCTGACATTCTCTGTGTGTGTGTGTGGGTGTGGGTGTGTGGGTTAGCTTCTAGTCCTGCTGCTTCTCTGCCTCAGTTATTTTATTTGTGTGTGTGCAATCATAAATTTTGCATCATGAAATTTAAATTAAGAAAACAAGCATAAAAAAAAGAAAAGAAAATTTGGTGAGCGAAAACTTTTGAACTCAGTTGGCCAGCAGCCAACAATTGACAACGAATTTTACTTCTGCCACCAAAATAATAACAACGACAGCAACAACTTGCTGCTGCTGCATTTGCATATTTCAAGTAGTAAATTAGATTTTTGCTTTCATCTTTGAAAGTTGCGCACCAAAGTTGGCAACGTTTTCTTTTCGCAGAGCTGTGCGTTTAGCGAGAGAGAGGGAGTGGCAGACGGAGAGGAAGAGGGAGAGGGAGAAGGATAGTAAGGGAGGGAGGGAGGGGGAAGCTCAATTATTACACCAAACAATTTGATTAATTTATAGTAAAACTACTTCACCAACAATTTCCATGTGAAAACACTTTGAGTGGAGTTAAAAATAATTTGCCGTAGCTGGAAGTTGTGCAAAATGTTGTAAAAGGCAGAAGGAAGCATATCCAAAAGTGTATATATATATATATTCGTGATCAGCGTCACTAGCCGAGTCGATTTAGCCTTGTCAGTATATTTCTGCATCTATATGAGTGACTTCAAACTTGGAAAACGCTGTGATGTTATATAATATCAGTGTTGGTATTTGGGTTTTTTTTTTGATTCCGGTTCCGATTCCGAATTTCAATTTTCGGTATTCGTTGTCCACTATGCTACTATGTGGCCTTATAATTACAGTTCCAGTAACTGATTCTTCAACATATGTTTAATTGCGCATCCGGTTTTGATCCTGGATTTTAATCAATAAAGTTGACATTGCGCTTCCGGTTTTGTCACCTTGATTTTAATTCTGGCTTTTTTCGATTTCCAACTCAATAATAATATGGGTTGAAATTAAATTGAAAGATTGCTAAGAAGATGATTTAGGTGAAATACCACTGAATATTGAGTTGAATAAATGCAGCAATACGTACTTGAAAACATATGTGCTGATTGTGTGCTCTTTGATGTCACTGGGACATGTAACCGTATATGTACATGTATACATGTTCAATCTAATATATATACGTAAATATATATATATATATAGATATCTTCAATTGCTTGTGAATAACAAGCAAAAAACACAAAAAAAGTGACTGCGACAGAAGATTACGTATACGCAGAGCTGCCCACGACAAGGGCAACCAAACAGGCAGCCAAACAATCAAACAACCAACAAGGCAGGCAGCCAAGAACAAAACAGTGTCAACAACACAGCTACTACAACAACAACTACAACTACAACAACAACGGCAAAAAACAGCCACAACAACAATCGCTGTCAAATGTTGCAGCAACTTTGTTGCTGACGTGTGTTCTATTGGCAGCAGCAGCAGCAGTAGTATCAACAACAACAACAACAGCAGCAGCAAAACAATAGATAATGATGACACGTCAGCTTTTGTCATGTGACAATAAGCACAGCAATAGCAACAGCAACAACAACACAACAACAACGCGAAGCTACTCAATGTCAGTTGACAGCAGCAAAGGCCCGCAAAGTAACAACTTGAATGGAGCCGATGAATCTGCTACCTCTCATTCACACGCTTTCCTTCTACGTGCGTACGTGCGTAGTGGTGTATGAGTGTGTGTGCATGTGTGTGTGTGTGTATGTGTGTGTGAGTATGTGTATGTGTATGTGTCTAACATGCTGTGACAACAACAGCAATAGCTAAGAAAACAAAAACAACAAAAAGTTGAAAGTGCTCGACTAGAAGATACCCCCAACTCAAGTTTTTCATTCCTTTATCTTAATCCGATCGTGATGTAAGTTTCATAGTTCATCAATACTATATCCAGATAAATATTCATCCCTAATAAAAAAGTAATATCTTTAAAATTGTGTTTTTAATCACTATCGTTGAACGATTTGTATCGGTCTTGAAGGCGTCACGAAAGTTATCGTTAAATAACTTCAGAAATTTAACTTAGCTTAGCGAGTGTTGAACCCTGCTGGACCCACATATTTGGCGAATTGTGCTACGCCTAACAATTTTACTCCTAACAAATTATATTCTGAATTTAAAGTCGCTGCTCTAGTTATTATAGAGAGACGGACATTGCTAAATCAACTGATATATATATATATATATATATATATTTGATGGGGTCGAAGATGCTTTCTTCTGCCTGTTACTTACTCTGGCACACATCATACTCTGTCTACCCATTTCACAGCAGTAACAAACGCAGCATATTTGTTAGCTGACAGCAGCAGCAGCAGCAGCAGCAGCAGCAACAGCAGCAACAGCAAGCAGCCAGCAGCAGGCAGCAATCGGTTGCAGTCAACAACAGTGCTGAGAGTTGAGTCTGCGAGGGGGCATTTGAGGTTGTGGTTGCTTGTGGTAGCTACGTAATGGTAGATCTGCCTATTTGTATATCTGTCTATCTGTCCGTCCGTCTTTCTGTCTCTGTCTATCTGTCTGTCAGTCTGTCATGTAAAGTAGTCGCTTCTGGCAACTGCTGCTGCTGTTGCGGAAGTCAATGTAAAGTAACGGAAAGGAAGCCGCGAATACTCAAAGCTTAAGCACACACGCACACACACCCACACACTTACACAGACTTAGATATATATACACACGAATATGTTGGCCAAATTGGCAAGCAGGCGTCAACGGTTTCATAAACAAAATAGATTGTCATCAAAAGCAAGCAAATGAAAATTGCTAATTTCAGTTCTGAAATTGCGGTAAATTTAAGTACAAAATCAATTTTAAGTTCAACATCTATTCAGATTTCGGGGTTCGATATGTGTATTGGAGTATCATTAAAGAACCCTTCTTCTGTGGCCAACACATAAAACTATGAATTCTGAAAACTTTAAAGTCTATATTTTTGGCAAACGCTACTTTATTTTTCTTCAGTTTCTTATGCCTTTCCTCACCAGGTATGTGTGTAACGCTCCTATACCCTGTAAAAGTTATCAAAATGCCGAAGTGTTGGACGGATTCATGAGCTGAACTGGTTGACCTTTTGTTTGGTTTTTTGGTTCCCTTTTTTTTTTCTTTTTGTTCTGTCGAGGCAGCAAGCCTGCTATTCACCACACACTCTTCACTATCCCATACTACACCATACTCACTATTTAATTCTTTTCTTTTCCTTTCCCTTTTCTTGTTGCTGCCATTTTTAATTTAGTTTGCTGCTATCTTGGCTTATACTTTGTTGAGCGATGAGTTCAGTTGACTTGAGTTTCGAGTTGAGTTTCCCCCGCCTCCGCTCCCCTCCGCTTCCACCACCTCATCTCATCTCACCTAACCACACCGAGCCTTGCCTAGTCATTTCCCACTGACAGTCGACTGTCGACAGTTGGCCGTACGTGACCCACTGAGTTCCCAGAGTCAGTTCTCAGAGTCTGCTCAGTTCCTCAGTTTCTCCACTTGCCCGAGTTCTGGGATTCTAAGCAGCTCCTTAGTTACTCTGTCTCAGCTTTCTCTGTCTGATATTTGATGCTTTTATACCCTGTACTCAATTTAAGGTGCCCTGATCTGAATAAGATAAACAGCCTGCTCTACTTGACAACTCCTTAAACATTGTTATTATGGCTTTTACCTCTACATGGCAAAAACTTGGATATGCAAAGTTTTCAAGTTGCTAAAAGTTTTGTACTTTTTTTTTTTTTTTACTGAACCAAAATGTGTAACTGTTCTTTCGATAACAGTGTTTACTGTGCACTGGGTATCTTCTAGTCGGGCATCCTCTCGCCTGGACCACCCTTGTTTTCCCATTTCCATGGTGCGTGCATCAATTGTCTCTGGCGTAGCCAAGTTTTGTGCGTGTGCAAAGAAAGCTATGGGCAAGCGCAGCAGTCACACACACACACACACACACCAACACACACCAACACACACCAACACACACCAGCACACGCAAAGAAACGAACAAAGCCAAGTCAATTTAATTTATTTTGTCACTTTTGTTGTTTGGCAATTTTTATTGTTGCTGTTGCTGTTGTTGTTGTGTGTGTGTGTGTGTGTGTGTGTCATTGACTTATTATACAGTTCTGAAGTTGCAATGTCACACCACCCACTCTACCCTAAACCACCCCTCCCACCCCTGCACTCACACCCAGGTTGTTGTCCTTTGTATTCCATTTGCTGACGCATTTAAATTTCTATTTGCACTGCTGACTTCGATGCCAAATGCTTCACATGCGGCTCAGCTGTCAACGTAATTGAGTCAACCTCGACACACACATGCGCGCAAACACACACACACACACACTGTGAGTCACTCAATGTGCTTCCATTAGTTGCCAATTTGTAGATAACTTCAACGTGAACTCAGCTGTTGCTCTGCACCCATTTCAAATGACATCCAGGAATAAAATCAAATGAGCTATTTGGTTTTTCCTTTCTCGATTAGTTTTATAATATACGATTTTAGCAGCTAAGAGGAGGGTGTTAAACTGAAACCGGAATCGGAAGCCGCATTTTTACCGATTGAAATTCAAAATCGAAATTGAAACCTAAATTCTTTTCGGCTTAACACTCTGGAAAGTTCTTCAATAGTTTTTATGTGTTGGTCGAAAATACTTCTGCAATTACTCAAAAATTATATAAAAATGAAAACTTTTCTAAGACTGACCAAAAGTAGTTCAGAAATAGTCGGCAAGCGCTTTAAAAAAAAAACTTGAAAAATGTCTTAAAGTTGATTAAGAAATCACTTCAAAGTTTTTTCAAAATAAATAGTTTCAAAAATTATTTGAAAGTCAAACAACATTTTTTTACATTCCTTTGAGATATCAATAAGAGTCTAATTATTTATAGCTTAACTTTAGAAAGGTCACGAACCCTTTTTGGACCAATCAAATAATTGCTGAAATGCTAACCAAAATGATTAAATGTTGATATCAAGCATATGAAATGCATTTAAGCAAGCTTAAGCTTATGAACAAAAGGCAGCTGCTTCAGTTATTGCTCTGGAGGCTGCTGTCGCTGGGTCCATCTCCCCTCCTCCACGCTCATCCAAGCATGTTTCAAAGTTATCGCCTTTAAAGTTTGCTGTTGATAATTCCACGTTCATTATGTCCTTGGCCAACATAAAATGCACTAAAATGAATGAGCGAAATTAAGCGAACCAGTCAAAAAGACGCAAGTGATGAAGAGGGATGCGGTGTGGAGGGTGGGTGGGGGGGGGGGGGGGTTGGAGAGCATGGCCAGTTGACACAGCGGTTGGCCACTGTTGCATCCCGAACGCTGCATTAATGCAAACTTTAAGTGTTGCAAATGACGTTGATAATGGGCCAAAACGATGACGAGCACGAACAGTCAAGTGTGAGAAACGAGGGGGAATGTGGGCGGTAGCGAGTAGGCGCCGGGAGTTGAAGTGGAGAGGAAGATAAAGAGAGAGAGAGAGAGAGAAGCTGCTAGCTGGCAGCTGGTTAGTCGCTGATGCTGTTGCTCCGAGTCCTTGTTGTCCTTGTGCTCTGCACTCGAAAAAACCAAAGTCGTTTGAAATTTCTTGATGTCTTCATTTTAAATACAGGTAATGGAATTGAAATTCGATTCGGTTTCATACACTGTCCAAAACAGAAAGTATTTCTGAAATATTTGTGGGGATTGTCGATTTACGGCAAGCGCTTCGAATTTTAGTGATTATCTTGTGAAAACGAAACAAAAAAATGTGATTCTTATTTAGTGATTTTTGATATATGAAGCTAAGTTTTCGCTGAGTGTATGCTTAATATGTAATTTATAATTTTGATTGGACGACGTTGCTGCACTTAAGCGGAGACCAGATAAATGTTCACGCTTATTAATAATATGCGTTCGCTGACTGCAGTTTCAGCAGCAACCGTGCCTCTCCTACCCCCTACCCTTACCCCTCCGCCCTCTTTAAAACCCCACTGAAGTGCTTGCATTAGTGCGACTGGAGGACGGGGTTTGTGGGGTGTGGCAGCTGTTTGGCCTGTTGTTTGGTGAGAAATTAATGATGGCGTAATTTATGAAAATTATACAATTGCCATTCGGTCATGGAGGGACGCTTGGCCACGCCCACAAACAAATCATGGCCAGGCACAACACAGTAACTAGATGAAGGACCCCCCCACCACTGTCCCTGTCAGCCATATATAGGCAAACGCCTTTCAGCTGCTCTGCTTACTTAGCCAAAAAGTTTATATGAATAAAGTTGGGCACAGCCGTCGACAAAGTAAATGTTGGATGGGTGGCTAGAAGGGGGCTGAAAGGGTAGACAGAGGGGGTATGTTGCTTGGGTTTTAAATGCACAGCGTGTAAGACGACGACGGCAGCAACATTTTATTAACAGGCGTCGTCTATGAAAAAGCTTAAAAAACAAAAATTAATTTAAATTACATATTTGCACAAAACAATGTGAGCTGCAGGCCAGAAAATTGAGGGAGTGAGTATGGGGGTTGGGTGTGGGTGTGGATGTGGATGTGGGGGAGTGGGTTGGCTGGTAGAGTATGGGGTATAGAGTAGGCTTTCTTGCAGAGCAGAAACATTAGCCCAAACCATTCTGCATAGCAACCTACATGGTCGTTATCGTTGTTAGCTGTTGTTTTTGTTGTTTGCCGAAAAAACCTCAAATTATACAAATTTACGATGTTTCGCTGAACGCTCTCGCCAGCAGCAACAACGAACCGGCACACACACAACAACAACAACAACAACAATAACTTACAGCAGCAGCGAAGTCAAAAATACAAAGAGAAATGAATTGTTCATGAGCTCGAGTCGAAATTACAATGCGCTGCAGAACTCCGAGCAAAGAGCAAAAACGATAGCGAAATAGAGAGCAAGAGAGCAAAAGAAAGAGAAGACAAACACGTTCAAAGAGAGAGAGAGAGAGAGAGAGAGAGAGAGAGGGGGAGAGAGAGAGGGAGAGAGAGAGCTGCTAGATGTGGGAGATAGGGCAAGAAATTGGACTGGGAAACAAATGTAATTTGTATGGAAATTGTTTGCCAAAAACTGCCAGTTAAACGTTTCAGAATATCATACAAAGAAAAGCACAGAGTCTGGAAAGAAAGAAGAGTCAAAAAAGAGACAAAGCGAATATGTTTAATAAAATTAAAAAAGGGACTGTTTGTGGCAACCGTCGGGGTCACCAGAATGATAACCATTCACGTCGGGGTCACCAAAATGTTTGTGTATGTTTAAAGGGAAGTATTCAGCACATAAACTGACTACTAAAAGGCGTCGCAACTAGCACTTGTAACTAGTTGGACTACGGAGAGTGAGGTCCTTCGTTGCGCAAAGTAAATGCGATGGTAGAAATGAATGAAGACGTCTGAATATACTGAGGCTCTTAAAGACACTGACTTTATTGAGTAAAAATGAGTGGCTTATTCTATGTAAGCATTTTGTATTTATATGAATCTAAACACTTACCTATTTACCAATCCAAGGAATTATTTACCTCATTCTCGTCAAACTTTTCTTTTTAGTATAAATCTGGAAGGTAATTACGTTTTGATCGATAACTGTTTTCGTTAAGCGAATATCAATACATATTGAATTTGAAATTGAACAATAATATCCACAGGTATACGCTTGCACTACATATATAATACACCTTGTTGATCATTGTTGATCAACTATGCAAATTGTATTGGATAAGAAATACCCAAGTTATATTCCAAAACGTATTCTCTCATCAGCCAGGTAAAACAAAAAAAGTATCTGCCACCCCTTTCGCACTTAGCAAATTAAACCATGCAAAAACCTCACCTAATATGTTTAACCATGGCTCAGGGCATCTCCGCGTCGAGCACTCTCGACTTGTTTGCATTTTTTCTTACTGTTTTTAATCAGTGAATAATTGAACAATGGAATGTGAATTATTACAAACGAAAACAATTGTTTTACGTATTATTTTTATTATATATATATTATATATTTGTATTATACAGTAAATTGATGGCGCGTCGTGCAATTTCACGAGTCTTATCGATCTCTGTATTTGACAGCAGGAATGACCGTATCCAGGACTTGCTGCTGTTGGACTCGGCTATAACTAGACGTTTGATTTGATCGATGGTTTCTGCTCGCTGACTGACATCTGCATTGCGCTCTTCAATCTTTCGTAATCGCTGCTCCTACTTGACTTCCGCCTTGGCCTTTGCCTTACGCCGTTTCTTTTTACTGGAATTGGCTTCAGCCTCTGCTGCTGCTGTATTGGTCTCATCGCCATTCTTCAGCAACTCCGCTCTTTCTTTTTTATTGTTTGCTACCTTTGGTGTCGTTGGGTTTAATACCAGTTTGGCCTTCTTGCGCACTACCTCATCCTCGTCGGCTGCAGCACGCTTAATGTCCGTCCACAGCTTCCACACAGTCTCCGGCACGGCAATCGGCAGCTTTTCGTAAATAAATACCAGATTACAAAAGTCGCCCTCTCGCAGAATAGCACTGGCGGAGTTCTCCACATCATTGGGGTGCAGACGCAATGGGCAGAGCACCAGGGGATTGTTGGCACCCTTCTTAATCGAGCACACCACAATGCTTTTCAGCTTGAGCAGCACCTTCGCCTTCATGCCTGATTTGCCAATTAGATTTTGAGGCAACTCCTTGCTGCTGCTAATACGCTTAATATCAACCTTCCTGTTGCTTATCAACAATATATCCTTGGCATAATCAATCCACAAGATGACCGCTTGGTGTTTGCTTCCCACTTCAGGTGCTGTTGCCACTGTGTCGACCATGCTGGCAACTAATAGCGCTGTTGTTGCATTAGAGCCATTCAAATTATATACCCAATCGCTGGTCGCCGGATCGATGCCCTTAAAGATTACATGTATTTTATCGCCCACAGTGTGCTTGGCAATGGGTTCTTCCATTGCATTCAATGATTTTTGAATACCCTCGATTTCTTTCAAATAGCTGTAAGTATTTTCAATTAGAATAAGTACTTTTAAAAATGGGATTTTTTTATCCATTTACCTCTCCACTAGCTTGGCTGTATCTGAAAGCTGGCCGCTCCACACATCTGTCAGTTTGGCAGACACGGTGAGGGTTTTGGTCTCCGACTCCTTGCTGAGCACCTTGACGTGCAGCACTTGATCGGGATTCAGCATGATGGACAAATCGCGATAGGTTGTTGGGCACAGCATCTTGACGTGCAGCGTGACCAGTTTGTTATAGTTGCGCACGGGCACCAGTAGCTCCAGCACCTGCTCGTTGAGATGCTTCACATGGGTTCGCAGTACATCGCCCACCTGGACGGTGTGCCAATCCTTGGTTATACTAAATCTGAAATGGGGCACATCGCGCAGACTGAAAATGTTCTGCTGAATGCAGGCAGCTTCGTAGCGTATGCCGACGGGATAAAGGCGTTTCTGTGCCTCTTGTAGATCCACGTAATCCGAGAGCAGACGCAGTGGAATTAGACCGAAAAAATCTTCAGTCTGCTCCTCCTCATTATATTCCATCGACTCGGCCTGTTCATTGTTAGCGATGGTGATTTTAATTTCCAAGCCCTCGTTCAAGACGTTAGTGACCTCAACGGGACAGATTTCGCCCACTTGGAAGTTGTCCTCAGGCAGCGTTAGCAAGATCTGTTCCATATTACGTCCTGCAATTCGAAATTTGGTCGTCTGGCCCTCGTAAAAGGTTGGCTCCATAAAACCGATCGGGCGCTGCATTTGAAGTACACCCTCCACGCCGTTACAGAACTCGACCACTACAGTGGTGGGCTGGCACTTGACCACAGTGCCAGTGAACAGTTCCCCTGAATGTGCATCATGCGGCGTGGTGAGGAGCGCGGCGCTCTTGCTCAAATACTCGCTGCGGTTGCTCAGGTAACAAATCTTGTATTCAGTGCAAATGTCCAGGACACGGCAACGCAGACGCTGTCCAACCTCGTAGCGGCCATTTTTTGCCAGCTGCATCTGCTCAATGAGGCCATTCACTTCGCCAATTTTGACACGGTAGCCGCGAGTCTTTAAATCTGGCTTGACAAAGCAACCCGAAACAATGTCGCCGGCTTGCAGATCGTCCAGCTTGTATAGTTTCTCGATTACCATATTGGGATCGTCGGTGCAATAGTAGAGCGATTCAATCACATCATAGTCCAGCACACGCACCTTGTGCTTGCTCTTGCTGCTGTACTTGGCGAGGACCGCATCCTGATCGTAGTTACCTTTGAAGGCGGATTTGATGGCGCCGTACGAGATGAGTCCCTTATGTTTGCGATTCAGCAGGAGTACAATGCCGCCAGTGTCATGGCGCAGAACACGTGCCTTCTCCACAATGGTACCCTTCTTGGGCAGCACCTCTTTCTCGGCAGCTTCCTGCTCAGCTCTAACGCCGATATTCATATTTAAGGTTAAATAGACCAGCTTGGTCATTGGCATCATATAGAGCACTCGGGCCATGTACTGCTCGTTCACTTCATAGCTCTGGGGCGTGCACAGCGCCTCGGATAAATTATGCTCATTCACGTAGCCCCTAAACGATTCGTTCATTATGCTGCCCTCCAGTCCGTTTTTTAGCTGCTTGGACACCTTGAACTTGACAATGCTTCCTGGTAGAATATAGTCCAGATTTGTCTCAATCCGACTCTTGATCTTTAGTTTGTCCTGGTCTACGTGGATGCACTGGCAAGTACTCTCGTCGTCATTGTGCTGAATTTGCTTTACCTTCAGAAAGATCAGCTCGCCAATGTGATGCTGCTGTGCTGCGTCATCATTAGGCATAAAAGCCTGTAGCCCTGCAATGCCCGTCTCAATCACACACTTATGCTCCTGTATCTCCTTGATGGCGCCCGAAAAGATGAAACCCTTCTTGATGCTGCCGTGTTGCAAACTGCTGTTCACATTAGCCGGCTTGAGTGTCAGCGAAAGCTCTGAGCGATTCCATTCCTTTCTCTCCGTTTTCCTTGCCCGTCCATAGACGATGCGTCCCACATTGAACACTTCGGTCAGATGATGATGATACTCGGTATCGTCGAAGCCCTTATAGGACTGGGCCACACGTGTGTATGCATCCGATATATCGAAGACTCGAACGCGCGCTGTCATTCGACCGGGAAGTGCAATTTGGAGCGAGGTGAAATCCACTGATTTCACGACGCCCATCACCAGCATATGCTCCTGAAGTGTGTCGAACGTAAGCGATTCCGCGGAGAGTGCCTGGAGCTGCTCTGTGTTTTCATTGCTCGTGTTGTGTTCCATCTGCAAGAAAACCGGAAAAGTCAGCAGTTGAACTGATGGAATTTATCCTTACTTACGACATTTGATTTGCTGTTTTCGATATTTGCTTGTAGGTTTGTTATTCCGCCGCGCGGAAAACTTTTTTCATTCGAAATCATTCCGAATTTAATCTTTAGCAAGCTTGAAACAATTGTAATAATAAAATTGTCGAAGCAGTGCTGCATCTGGCATGCCTATACGTCTGCGCTTAAACCACTTGTGAATCATAAGGCAAATTCCGCCATAGGGGCCATAGTTTTCGATTGGCGCTATCGATAATCAATTTTTTTCAGTTTTGAAAATCTAACGTTCAATTTAATTTTCGACTCAGTAGAGACTCACGAGACCGCCAACGTATTCAAACATTTTTGCATGATTGACAATTTGTGCACAGTGCACGCTGTGTGGAAATTGTACTGAACGTGTAGAGACCCCCGATTTCGCGTTCACATGTGAATTGCAGTGTTTATTTCATTTCGTTACAACAATTCAAACTTTACGCGCATTTATGCGTAAAACAAAACGCGGCAACATCTTGAAGATTGTGCGAGAACATTATCTACGCGATGACATCGGCTGCGGCTCAGATCTGTGTCAGTATTGCTTCCAGAACGAAGTGTACCAATTGTGGTCGGAGCACGACATCAAAAGTAGCCTCTTCAAATTTCCACACTACATTGTATTGGACGCCAATGTGAATTTGATCAAAGACAAATCGATGTACTCGAGGAGGATGTACTCCACAATGTAATCATACTCACCACGGTGATGAACGAGGTGAAATACAAGAGCTCGTCCATCTACAAGCGTCTCAACGAGCTTATTCACGATCTCACACGCAATTTTTATGTATTTGTCAATGAGCACCACAAGTAAGTAACGTTATAGTCGGATTTAGTTTTGAGAAACTAACATTCAATTTTATTTTCGACCGATCGCGAGCCCGACGAGACCGCCAACGATCGCAATGGTCGCGCTATACGCATGGCCAGCAAATGGTATGATTCCCATCTGCTAAGCTCGCAGGACTCCAAGGTCTTTCAGCGCAGTGGACTCAGTGCCATCCGTGTTGAGCTGCTTACAGACGATACTAAGAACAGCGCCAAGGGGGAGGCAGAGAATATATTAGTGGCCAGCGCAGCGGAGTATGTCAAATCGCTTGAAGACTTTCCATTGCATTTGAGAATGAAAAGCAAGCACTGCCTCAATATCCGCCGCATCTAAGCATGACGGAACTGCTCGAGCCCAGTCTAATTGAGGACACCACTCGGCATATTTTTGTGCCCGCTGATCGCAAGATTCTGCGCATACGCATTGAGACCCGTCGGCGGCCAAGCTGCAGAATCAGCGCATCATTGTGACCTTTGATTGTTGGCCGAGGAATTCACGATATCCGCACAAGCATTTCGTGCGCTCGTTGCAAGTTCTCCTAAGAAGTGCTCAGTTTCTTGCCGAAAATGCCGTGGTCCAGTACAGAAGAGGATTATGCCAAGCGTGTGGATATGCGTGTCTTGTATATTTGCTCTGTAGATCCACCCAGCTGCACGGACATTGACGATGCGCTGCATTGCCGCGAAATGCATTGACAGAAATGGATGTGTAAGTGAAATATAGAGAGTCTAATAGAGATAGAGAGATATATATTGACATATATATATATATTAACAGATACATCTAAGAATATAGTCATTCAGGTACATAGAGAGCAGAGAGTAGAATAATTTAAAGCTAATTAGAGATATGAATTAAGGTATTTTAAAAAAAGGTGGTTACATGTTGCCTGCTCGAACTAAGCAGCTTGTAATTTTGGCTGGAGTTTGCTGCGTGTAGCGTGCATTAAACAAAAGCCAAAACCAAAACTTTTGTAGCGGAAAACGGAAATGTTTTACATGCACGCAGCGATGCTGCCAGTGCCCGTGCCAAGGGGTGGCTGGGGGTGTCGCAGGGCGAGCAGGAGGTGGAGGAGCGAGTGAGGGAGGTGTCTGCTCTGGTGTAGGCAGTGACACGGAGAGCGACAGCGAGACCGAGAGACAGAGACAGAACGAATTCGTGCCAGTTTTGGGACATTTTTTCTTAACAAGCCGTGCCGCAAAGTATTCAGCGCAAAGCGTCTTTCATGCGCCTCCAAAGTGTCTCTCTTTGTCTGTGTGAGTTTGGCTTAATTAGTGCCTGTATACACACACACACAGCACATGTGTGCTGATTGTGAAGCATTTAAATTGTAGCATTTACACGGAAAGCGTGTTAAACAAAAAAATGTGTTGCCAACCACAACAGACAAACAAGCGAACTCTCGCCGCACGTTGCCAACTTTAGGGGCAACAAACAGCAACAATGCCACGTTATAAATTTGATAACGAAAACCCACAATTTGGTCTAAGCACAGACTCCCTCTCTCCGTCTCTCTCCCTCGCTCTGTGTGGGCAATGCGCCAGTTAATTAGCTCATAAAATATGCACAATGGCCAACAATTCGCACCTTGGGCCAAAAAGGTGAACACCTCGTTGGTCTCCCCTTCAGCTCTGACTGCTTCTCGCCAGAGTTGCCTTTCTAACTAAATTAAATAATTGAGTGCCAAAGCAACAACAAAATATTATAACAGATATATACACAAAAAAAAAAAGAAACCAACGACGAGACGAAAATATGTAAAAAAATATAGACAATATATGGCATAACTTGAGCTTAGAATACTCAGCAATTTAATATTTACAAACGATAAAAGTTTTTGAAATATATGTGGGAATTTAATTAGTCAGTTTATGGTATAATGAAAATATAATTAATATAAAATAATATAATTAACGATCTCACAATGTTATATTGTTTTGTAATGCTGATGGCATTTTTTCCATTTTTGTTGCCTTTTCTTCTGTTGCTAAACAGCTCTGACAACCTCTGAGGGCAAAGGCCGATCTGAGTCAAAATCGCCTCTATTGTTCACCGTTCTTCTCTTGTCCTTTATATACATATATATATATATATACCACGTAAGATAGGGTATAACACAGCAACGGCGAAGAACACGATGCTGCAAATCAAGCTTCGGTTTCGTTTCATTTCTTTGTGTTGTTGTTGCTGTTGTTTCTGCTGTTGTTGTTGTTGTTGTTGTTGTTGCTGCTGTTCTTGGTTGTCTTTGGTCATGTATTGCAGATGAGCAGAGCTTCTGAAGTTTATGAACTTTGTAATTACACACTTTATTAATTTATGCGCTGCGTGGTGTCGGGTGCGAGGGTCAAAACTTGTGCCTCAGCCGAGGGCAACAAAAATATCACGAATAACACAAGAAAAATATGACTTGGGAGACAAAAAGGAATTGCAAAAAGGCGACTGTGAAAGAGACGGCAAATTACAAAGACAACATATTACCGCTGTACAGCAACAGGACAATAACACAAAGAGGGGGCTGGGTGAACAGCGAACTGAGAAATAAAAGCAAAGCAAGACAAAAATGTTGACAGGTGGCTCTTTGCTTATAAATCTTATAAATTGTGCAGCATTTTTTTAAATGATGCAAAAAAAAGGTAGTAGCAAAAATAATATGGCATAAATATTATTTATTTATACTGATTAAAGACAAAGACAAAGCGAACTCAAAACGAAATAAAACAAAGCAAGAAAGATCGACAATATTGGGCACGTCGAAGATTACATTCCCTTGCAGACCGGATATATTCGTAAAAAAAACGTATCTCATACAAGAACTCATCATGCGATCGATTGTTCCTATATCAGCTAAATGATACAGTGTTTCGATCCAGATGAATTTGACATATGTACTGCCTGTAGCAAAAAGTCGGATATATTCCAAGTTTTATCGAGAAAGTTGTAAAACAGAGCAACAAGTTCGCTTAGAACTTAGAGATACACCGACGGACATGGCCATATCGACTGTTGTAATGATGCTGATCATGAAAATATAAATAATTTAGGGATTCGGAGACGTCTCCTTCAATGCGTTGCAAGCTTAATTACGTAATTTTTATACCCTCTGCAAGTGTAAAGAGAAATTAATTAAAGTTGGCGCGCCTGCAAAGTGGAAAAAATTCCAAAGAGCTGCTGCATCATATTTTTTATTTAAGTATCTTCCCAGATTTTTTTTGGCAGTTTTGTTTAAGCTCGTTGAGCCGTTTAATTTACAGTTATGGTGGAGGCTTGTAAAAGCTGTCGAGGTTTAATTAGCCAAGGGCTTATACACGTTGATGAGGAGAGTTAAGAAAAGACAAAAATTTACCTAACTTATGAGATTATATATAAGTAGCCATTGCTACGGAGGGTGAGTTATAAAATAACACATTCGATTTTAAATGAAAATCAATTAATCCCCTTTAACATAACTTTAACTTTTAACATGATTAAAGTAATAATCAATCAAATTCAGTTACTGAATGAAAAAATATTATTTAAATATATGTAAAATGCTTATTATTATATAATTTAATTCTACAGTTTTTGTTTTGCAAAATCTTTTTTAAAAATTGCTTATTGTCTTACTCCACATTAAATTAATAAATCAATTTATTTGTATTTATTTTGCCTAATTTACTTATAGATTTTTTTTAAGACAATCAAGAAACATGTGATTTTAATAGAACGAAATATAAAACTGTAAGTATTGGCTTCTCTTATGAATTTTTAGCAATTTTTGGTCACAATGCAAGCCAAAAAGTGTAGTAAAACCTCACTTGAATGTAAATTCAAAAACAACTTTGTATCGTAAAAGTTTTTCAATCGTCGTCGGCTCCTCAGCCGATGTGTTTACAATTAAGGTGATGTGATTTATGCATCAAGTCAAATTTGCACTTGGCAGTTATTTAAATGTTCATCAAATAGTCATAAACAAAAGACTGCTATCTCCATTTTCTGTTGGGGCAATCAACTGTAAGTATTTGTATAAATATACAAATATATATATATAGCCATATATATAAATATATATATATATCTAGCATTTTCCTTTGCTTAGCAAATTGAATTTCATTTTTGTTTTTTGTTTGCTGGTCTTGTTTGTTGTTGTCGTTTGTTGTTGCTGTTGTAACTTGTGCAAGCAGCCATGAGAAAAACGGAATGTAAATTCATATACGGCAATTTATTCGATATCAATTTCCGAGCATTCAGACGTTGATCAGCAGACGACTCATGGAATTTAATTAAAGTGCAAATACTGAAAATAATGTCCAGCAAAATATTCCTAAGACTGAAGGAGATATAGGAAGAGAGAGAGGGAGAGAGATAGAGATGGCAACAACAATCAAGGGGTCAACAAATTTCTGTGTCTGTGTGTGTGAATTGTGTTTTTCTTCGGAGTTGCAAACACCAGTGGAATAATATCTTATATACTAAAACTCTCAGTCCAATATACCCATCCTCCTCTCCACCCATTCCGTGCTCCCCTCGAAGGTGTCGCAGTGCTGGTCAGTTTTTGAAGGCATATGCCAGTTTTGGGTTGGTTTTGCATTTGGCACGTGCTTCAAAAACACTCTGCAACTGTTTTTTTATACACCTGCATAGGGTATTAAAAATTTTATGGTTAAATGCGCCGACCATGCATTAACGATCCTATATAGCCTATATATTCTTGATTAGCATCACTACAATAGTCGATATTTCGAAACACTAGAATGCGCTAATAAATATTACCAAAGAAGGGTATTTCTTAAAATAGTGTTAATAAATAAGATTTCTATCGTATATACATACTTATATACATACTTCCAATTGTGGACAAAAATGAAGGGTAATTTATCTTCGGCGTGCCAAAGGCAACCAATCATTCACTCTTGTTTTTTGTAGCTCTCTTTGTTTCACTCTGCTTTAGAGTTTATAACTTATGTATGTCATATGTGTGTCCCTTTCTCTCTATTTCTGTCTCTCTCACACACACACAAAAACTACTGCAGTTCGTTGAGTTTCCTTTCGTGTGGGAAAGTTTCTAGGGTCGTGGGAGGTTGGAGGGTTTGGAGGGAGATACAAATTATGGCGCCCAAATGGCGTGCAACTATTTCAGTGTGTCATTTCCTTTTGGGCAACGTAGAAAAATTGTTCAAGTTATTATTTATCCGCCAGGTGCAAAAGTCGTCCGTGAAAAACGTAAGTCACTGAACCGGTTCAACATACATACGAACCGGTACGAGATCTAAATACGGTGTTAACCTATATTTCTGTAGAATATAAAACCGTTTTGCCAACCTTCTTAATATTACATTTTCAACAGCTAATAACAAGTAAAATTCAAGATTAGTTTATACATTGACCATGGTTCTTTGACTGATTTTAGGTTCAATTCCATTTTGGCTTTGAGTAAATCAAAATTGTTGGTGTCTATCTAAGCTATATTCGTATTTCATACATACACCAATTAGCTTTAGATTATGATTACTTAAAGAACATGATTACTGCAAAAATGAAATGAATGAAGTGAATCTGGTTAAAAGAAAATGTGAAAATGTGTAAATCAAATAAATTAGCCAAAGGGCAACTAAAATCTGTTGCATAATTGAAACTGTCACAAACGCAAATTATCACATAAACAATAGTTGAGAGGAGAAGATGGGAGATGGAGGATTATTGTGGATATTTTTGGTTTTTTTGTTTTGTTGCGTTGCAATTGTGGCGATGATTGAGTAAAAATTACTCTATTTTCGCTGCATAGCCAAGTGCGTTTGCGTATGTGTGCGTGTGTGTTTGTGTGCGTGTGTGTGTGTGTAAAGCTTAATTGATTTGAATGACCACAACATATAGAGTCGACTATATAGATTTGTACACATGTACATACATGCAAGCATATATGCATTAATAATGTCAGGCCACAATTTTATGTTTTACGTTTCATTCCATACCATTTCATTTTATTGTTCATTTCTTGTGTAGGCACGCCCCTATGTAACCATGCTACTATGCCACCATGCCACAAACGCCCACCCATTTGATGGAGCCATTGTTATTGTCAGATTGAGCATATTTTTTCCTTTATTCGCATTACAATAAAAACCACTAAATATGAAATATTGATACAACAGTCTATCGTTGTATCAGTCAGTCAGTCAGTCAGTCATTCCGTCATTCCATATGGCAGTCAGGCTGTTGTTCATTCAGGCAGCAGCCATGTACGCATTTATTAATTAAAATTGCCGCAGATGGTTGCAGCAACTGTAACCTGAGCCTGCGACTAAAAAATGCTTTCAGTTTATTTTTATTTTATTTATTTTTTATTTTTATCATTATTGATGCCACAATACCAAAAAAAAAATGCTCTGTAGAATACGCTTGACCTGAGTTGCTCAGCTACAATATTATCCATAAAATTGTTCAAGAATATCTATTTACTTAATCAATTCTTTAGGAAACGATAAATGCGTTCAATTTAAAGAATAAAATACTTAAAAAATGCAAAAAAAGAAAATACATATGTATATGACAACATACATACATATATCAACTTGTTACTTTTGTACATTTACTTTTATATTTTGTTCTTAATTATGTAAATTTGTTATTGTTTAACCCCTTTCAATTTTATATGCATAAACAAATTGTATGCTGTCAAACCAAAATGTAAAATCAATTCATACCGGATATATATTTATATATATGTATATACTGGAAATCATATAACCTGTATTCCAAGACCAACAACAAATCGAAAGTTGGAGTAGTTAATGCTGTTAAGGACTGTATATATGTTTGCATATGTATGTAAATGTATGTACATACATCTATGTAAATGTATGTATATACATATATGTAAATGTATGTATATACATATATGTAAATGTATGTATATACCTATATTAAATACCCTTTTATGCTATGCTCTTCGCATTTGTTAAAATTGTACAGGTCATTCAAGTTAAATTGGCTGCGGGCTAAATGTGGGTTAATTGTGAATTTCATATTCATAAATGCACACATGGCTTGTCGCACGTGTCGTATGTGTAATGCATAAGTCGTCTTCGCCAGTTGATGCCACATTTTATTGCCACATTGCAGGCTAATTATGGCACATCAACGGCAACTTTTCCGGTTAACAAGTACTGCTTACACATATACACATAAACAGTGACACACCCACACAACCAGTCAGCTGAATGGGTTTCGGTGTGGCAATCATGAAGCTCATTCGATCGTGCAACGAATAATTTCCGCTTTAATAAATTTTACAACACAAGATGCGATTTGCAATGTGATTTCAACAGCAGCAGCAGCTAAATGCATATTCATGTGGACAACATACATACACACACTCAAGCACATACGCACACACACACACACACACAAATCCCTCTCCCTCCCACCCACTATCCAGCAGACTGTTTATGTATATATATACTTGTATGTATACAAATTTGAACATATGCAAAACGCAACAAAATTTTGCATAAGTTATTTTAAAATTTTGCAATTTCATGGGTTGCCAGTGGAACTACTTTTTTCAGGGCATTTTCATTAAAGCGCTTAAGTGGGTTTTCTAACATATTTATTCTAATGGATTCTTTAACTAACCTTAATCGCATTTCCATACTTAAATGCGGGATTTATCAAGATGTGGATGCAAACATCAATAATGCAATTATTATTAATCTTTTCGTTTCAGTTTTGTCAATATTTGTGGATTGTGGAAAGTTTTGATTTATTTTTTTTTTGCAATTTTTGAATTTTGAATTTTATTTTTATTATGTGAAAAAGATTCATTTTTGAAATCATTAAAAATGGGAATCAATTTATTTAAAAGTGTTATATTTAGAAGGAAACATTTCCGATCACATAAACTATACATATTCCTGATCAACATCAAAAGCTAATTCAATTTAGTCCGGTCAGTCTCTCCATCGATGAACAAGCCGAGTAGGTGTTCTCGAGTTTTATCGATAACCTTAACCGTCTCACGAATACCACGAATAAAGGCGCCATTTTAAATACATAACTATTTGTAATCAATAATATAGAATATATCATTTGACAAAATGTTAATCGTTCGTAAAAGTTTTATCAAGTTCGTTTAAGGAACACGAGTGAAAATCGTATGTCCAACATAGATTGAGGGTATCTTCTAGTCGAGCTCTCTTGTCTTGAGAATTTTTACATGTTTTTTGTATGTGTGACTTTTGTGCACAATTCTTAAGGCAATAAAATGCCATTGCCGTTGTCTAACATTTTTGGGAACCAGATAATTTGGCTGTCATTTTGATTTTTATGTTGAGATTTTCTGAGCATTCCCAGTTTAATATTAGATTCTGGTGCCACATAGTTGCTATAACAACATGATGGATATCACATATCAGGCGAACTGATTCAACAAAAGCACTCGACAGATGCTCTCGAAGGGAGATGAGACGGGTTGAATAATTGACACATCGGAGACAGAATGCTAGATAAAGGAAGAGAGACACAGAGAGAGACAGAGAGAGAGAGAGAGAGAGAGAGAGAGAGAGAGAGAGAGAGAAAGGGAGAGAGAGAGAGAGAGGCGGCGAGAGATAAAGATAAAGTAACTTGAGCCATTGACATTGTAAAGCCACTTTAATATCAACATAAGTGCATATATGTATGTATATAGTAGATATATGTATATATACATCTATATATCTACTAGAGCAGCAGGTTTTGCCTTAGTGACAGCTGCCAGAAAGTGGCAAACAGCTGCAGTTCTTCCTTCTTGCTTGTTCCTTGAGATGTCGCGACAGCCAAGTTGCTTTTTCTTTATATTTTTCTTTTCTTTGCTTCCACTACTCGAATATGCTCAAAAGCAATCAAAGCAGCCAAATGGAACCCTTACGTTGGTATTCCAAACTGAATCCAACAACCAACAAACGTCGACGAGGCCAAAATGAATAAAGCAAAGCGACGCATGACTGAATGCCAGCCAATGCCAAAATGCCAATGAATGTGTGAATGTCATGTGCTCCATGCTCAACTCCCTGCTCAACTATGGCTAAAAAAATAAATAAATAAAAAAATAAATATTAATAATGAGAGAAAATATTACAAAGCTGTGAAGAGAAGCTAAAGATTGAATACCCTTGTAAACGGAGTCACATCTAAGCAATTATCTGTCTATCCTATTAGGCCTTCCTTTATTATTGCCGTCATGCACAACTGATTGCGCTTTCCCCAATCCTGTTCGTGTCGCTTGTAATTCTTAGAATGCCTTAATTCAAGTATTATCTAAAGAACTCTTTCTCTCTCTCCATTTATTTGATAGAATTTTCAACAACATGTCTCTGGGAGAACTTTGAGTGTGGTTAGCTGCGCTATTCGTATCTTAATTCACAGATCTACGCATTTGTTTATAATTTCTTTGTTAAATATCCTGCTCTATTTCTCTCTGTCTTCTTAACGTTTTTATAGATAGAAAGGTAGAGAAAGAGAGTGGCAGAGAAAGACAGAGAATTACAGAGTAAAATCTGCTTCAAACGTCGCAATCTTGACGCCAAAATGCGGATACGTTCTGTTAGGGTATATCTAAATGAGAATTGGAGATATGGTCGCGATATGGCTAACCAAGGCAACAATTCGCAACCCAAACCAACACCAATACCATCCCCCCACCCAACCAAGGCCAACCCACATGCCAGTCATAAGATTGGAGTTGAAGTGGATATTGTTGCCTACTTGCCGGTTTTGATACCCAGGACAATTTGAAATACATGGCAACGCTTCGCAACCCTCTCCGCCCAAGTTGTCATCGGGGGAAACGTTGCTCTTAAAGAGGTTCGTGTCGCTAAGCTAAGCTGAAATAGCCAACCACCCACGCGTCCAACCGCTGCGCCCACTTGTGTGTAGCTTGTAGCCAATCATGATTTAATAGATAAAAAACTGAAAAGAGTTCAAGTGGATAAGACATAAAGCGTTATGCACAAAAGGCCACGTTAAGGTGAAGCTGCAGCTAGAGAGACGGTGATGGGACAAAGAATGATAATGGATAGGAGTCGAGTTGTACAAAACCACTTTAAGAGCTCCCCCAGGATCGATCTGTGCTAAAGCCAAGGCTAATAGTGCCCAGCTGGTTGCGTGGTAAAAAGGCCAAAGGGGGCCAAGGGATCAAAGGAGCACAGCAGTTATGCCAACCACAATAACAACAACAACAATACATGTGCAGGAACAAAACGAAGGAAACCAAAGAAAAATTCTGAAAGCTTCATCCTAAGTGCACTTGACCAAACAGATACCCTGTAGTCAATGTTAGTGTATAACATTTGGATTCAAAATGAACTGATTTTTTTTTAATTTTTTTTTTGTTTTTTTGAGCGTTGCCTTGCAATTTCAATGGGATTTTCACAAAGGTATTAAAAAGTGGAACCGGAACCGTAATTCGGAACCAGATCCTGTTTTTTTTCGATCCATTTACTTGTATCGATATCTTGAGAACAATCCGCAATTAAATAACAAAAAATAATTATTTTTTTAATAAATGTGGAATCAATTCTTAAACTGTAGCGGAACCGAATCTGGAACCGAAATACAATTCGATTGGATAGTATGATTAAAAATCGTATATAGTATATATGATCTTTATGTCTGATGAAGAAGATTTCCATTTTGGTGGCTTATCTTTAAGTACAACACTTATTGCGTACCTTTATCAAAGTGTCTCTTCCACATCAACAGACAGGTTCGGTTCCATAATCGATATATACGTCGATAGCATCTGTTTGGGATAGTAAGTGAAAGTAGTCGTGTGGGCAGAGCATCGACAGGACGCAGACAGGATATGCGTTGAACAACAACACTTGACGCTAGCTCAGCCCGCGGCAATATGGCAAAGGGATAATATTGAGGCAACAAGCTCAAGACAACCAGATACAAGGACCACAAGGACATGCTGGAGAGACCCATCATGTTGCAGCCTACCCAAGTTAAGCAAACCAATTGCGAATTCTCGCCCATTCTCTGGATGTCATCGTCGTCATGACGGAAATTGATAAACGCGCAGGAGGGGTGTGTGTGTGTGTGTGAACGGGGGGGTTGGGGGATTGCTACGCGCAATCAGTGACAACAGGGGATGGAGTCGAGTGGGCTGGGTTGGGTTGGTTTTATGTGGCATGGGCAGCAAACTTACAATAACCGAAATCAAAATCAAAATCAAAAATTGAGCAGCTTTTGATGACAGCTTAAGTAGCGAGAAGCGAATGCGATTCTCGAGCAATGCCAATGGCCCCTTATCGATTATAGTCAGGAGGCAGGGGGAGGAGGGGCGTTGGGGTGTGTGAATTTTCAAAGTGGCGGAATGTTGTAATGGTTTTTGGGTAATAGACGTTTGTTGCCTTGGCTTTAATTGCCACTGCAGGATTAACGTTTAACCCCAGCAACCGACGTGCAGCATGAATTAATCAAATTGCAAAATGTGGCAAACAGCAAGCAGCAAGCAGCAAATAAGAAAACAGAAAGCCAGCAAGAAGACAACAACAACAAAATTGTTTATTTTTTCTTTCTTTTCTTAAAAGATGAAGAGAAGAGGAAGCGGGGCAGCAGTCGAGGGCAAAGCGGCAGCAGAGAATGCTGTTCTGTGCGCACTAATGAGCAAAAGACACACAAACACACACACACACCCACACACACACACACACACCCACACACACACAACAAACGAAAAAGACGAAGATGAAGAAGCATAAGAAAAAAAATAGCGATGCTATTTTTATAAGAATTAAAACAAGCAGGCGAAAAGAAAAATGACGACTGCGAATAAATTGTAAACTTCTCAGCTGAGAATCCATTGCAAACAGGCAGAGGAGAAGCTGAGAGGCGAGGAGGAGAAGCTGAGAAGTGAGCAGAATCGAGAAGCGAGAAGCAGCAGATTGCAATGATGCCACTTAATGATAGTTGGTTATTATGATTAATTGGCAGTCGGAGACTTGAAAGTGGCCCAAGTGGCAAAAGGACTAAAAGGGATGATAATAAATGATTTAAAATAGTACGAAATATTGTTGTGCTAGCCTTGAAGCAGGTAATGTAAATCCACTTGGAAAACCGTAGAAAAACTCAGAAATTTATTATAAGCAATGAAAATATTGTGGAAGACCTCAACTCCACTTTGAGCTTACTTTGGTATGTTTGGTGAATTTGCCACTTAAAAGAAAATGCATTAAATTGAAAGTAAGATAAGTATGATGAATGATTTAAATAACTTATCAGTAAGCTGTTTGGGAATTGTAAGCAAACCTTTTGTCAAGGTGTAAATTTATGTGTGTAAATTTTAAGCTACTTGAGCTGTATTTAAACAATCCGTTTTATTTGTGGAATATTATTTTCATGTTAAGTTTGTGCTGTGTCAAGTGTATGATTAAATGTTAATGACATTGAGAACCCATCACTTTCATAATGGGTTAACATGATTTACTTACGTGAAATGTGAATTTAATTACACTTTAAGGTTATTGTTAACTTTGGTAGAACCAAGAAACTTTTATCGAATCACTGTCAAAATCGCTGCTTTAGTGGCTATCAGCAAAGTGTCAAAGCGAAAGATAAGGTTTGTTTTTCTGATTGACACATTTAAAGAATCAATTGTAATTGTGGAGAGTGGCTTGTCTAAGACACAAGCCACAGTTCATTCATTTTATCCACTCATCTGCTTTTTAAGCTCGCCTTTCGTTATGAGACATAAACATTTGTTTTGCTTGTCACTTGCATATTGCAGTGAACACTGCGAAATGTCATCGACTAATTGCACGGTGACTGTTTGTCTGTGTCTGCGTTTCGTAATGGGGTTAAGCAATGCTAAATGCAAGGGGGTGACATACATGTATGTGTGGTGAGAACGGGAGGGGGCAGACAAGATTTCAGGCCTGTTAACCAGCGGCAGCCAAAGTCACAAGCATAAATTCTACCCAACAAGTCGTACCGGTAAGGTTACACTCGAAAAAAAAACATACCTAGCCCACTTTATTTTCAAGAGTGAATTTCGGAAAATGTCGCTTATGGCTTGTTCAAGATTTCTGTGTTGTCTTATTCCAATTTTAATTCATTGTTATAATTTGCCGTGTGTTTGTTTTTATGTGTACACAGAATTCTTAAGTTGGCCCTTTTTGGCTCTCTTATTAAAAATATTTAACACAAATAATTAAAAAATATATATGAAATAAAATTACATAATAAGAATGTTTATTTTACTCTTCCTGTTCATAAGATATTTAATAATAATTTAAATTACATTTCGAAAGTTGGCTTATACACTTTTTCTTTAATATATATATATTTTTTTTTTAAATAAAAAATATTTTTAAAAGGAATACAAGCCCCACATTATTGGTGTGTCGCTTTGGGGCAAGTATTCTAATTATAAGAAATCTTTTGGTTAACTTAAAAGTTATTTCGAGAATAAGGAAGAGGAAAAACACAGCTCGTTGCGTATTTCGGTTTTATTGTATAAAGTTCCAGATAAGGTTATAAATTAGTTCCAACATTTTTTTTTAACTTAATTTCCGACTAATAATATCACTTCCTGTAACCGGAAAAAAAAAACGTGGAGATTCGGTACAGCTGCGATTCCATTCCGGTTCGACAACCTGACCTCTTTTTATTGGGTCATTTATGAAAAGACAGGTTGCATTTTTTAAAGTGTAGTGGCACGGGGCAGGCAGAACACGCGTGTCCAGCTCAACAATTCGTTGCTCCGTGCTGTGTTGTGTTTGTTGTTATTGTTGTTGTTATTTTGATGGTGAAAAACGGGTTTCTATTTTCTTTTTTTTTTTTGCTGAAAAAATGAAAACATTTGTATGCAAACTGGGCACCTCTTGTTTTTGTTGACTTTCATTTAGGTTTCTAGTTTCTATTTTCGTAGTCGCGTCTCCCACATGTTGTTGTTGTTGCGTTGTTGTTGCATTGTTGTTGCTCTTGTGATTTGTGTGGCTTTCAAATTGCGAAACTCGCGGAAGCTGACATTTTGTTCAAGCAGCCGAGGGGCCGGTTGGCGACGGCAACGGCAACGGCGAGAGGGGAATTTACCGAGAAGAACTCTATTGTTTGGGGCATGGCCTACATAGTCGGCCAGTTTTCCACTTCTATATATTCATAGCAGGCATAACAGCGCAGACTACACTGCTCAAAATAATTCGTCTACGACGTCATCACGCTTCATTGGGAATGCCAAATAATTGGATTTGCCAAAATGGCACAAATTTGGAAAAATTAAATATGTTATGAACAAACAAAAAATTCGAAATTCAAAATATTGACTCTAAATGAAGCTTAAACCAGCTTTAGCTGAGTAAAAAGGCTGAAATTGGCTTTTAAGTTCAGTTGTTATTCAAAATTATAGCTAGCATTTTTCATTTAAGACTTCAAATGAAAATTTTATTAATCTCAAATTAAGCTAAAAGGTATTTGGCGATGCACTTGAAGCCAGGTTGTCAAATCGGAACCGCAATTTTATTGATAATTATTTAAGATAGAAATTAAAATACTATTTATATTCAGTAACGGAATAAAATTTTTGCCAGGAATCGAGATTACTTACCCAAATTAGAAAACCAATTCTAATTCTAATCTTTACCTAAGCAATTAATATTTTGGATTTACGATCCGAAATATTTAGTTGTGCTCCTAATTTCCCACAAATAAATACTAAATAAAATTAAGTGTCAAAGCTGATGTTGTTTGTTTATTTTGTTGTTATTGTTGTTTTTGTGATATATTTTGTTGCAGTGTATAGCAGAAAACCATTTGCATTTGCATGCAGTTTGTGTATTCCGTGCTGCGCTGCAGGCCGTTGCCCGATTGGGGGGTTGGGCAGTGGCGGAGTGTGGGTGTACTATTTTAGCCAGGTTTTTGGACTTAATGGCATTGACACCTACAACTCTCTGCGATGCTGTTGCTCTTGTTATTGGTGCTGCTGTTGCTTATCGCGCGCTGGAATTGCGATTTGTTGCCATTTACTGTTGTTGTTGCCGCATAATTTAACTTATGCTTGTGTGGAATGTGTGTGCGTGTGTGTGTGTGTGTGTGTTTTTGTTTCTATCTATGGAGTGATTGGCATAAAGCAAACGCATATGCTGCCAGCATTGCTTGTGCGTGATGGAATATGTTACAACACATGAGAAGTTGCACGCTGAAAGGGCTGAGGTTTAGGGGATGAGGCGGGTGTATAAACAAGATGAGAGTTGAACATAAGGGTTGTGTGATGGATAGATGTGCATGTGCATCGTTAGTCGCTTGCTGAGCATGCGATCAAAACCAAAACAACAGGTCATATTAAGTGGTCTTTGCAACTTTGTTATTTGACGGTTGTGGAGGAGGGGAGTGGTTAGGGGTGGGGGTGTGGGCATGTAAGCTGGATATCTATTAAGTTAACAGTTAACAATGCTGTTGCATAGACAGCATTGCCTGCAACACTTGCGGGCATTTCATTTGGAAAGCTTGCCAACTAACCAAAATGCCAAGTCATGACAACAGTTAAATATCCTGCTAACATTTAAACAACAACTTACCCTATTTTACATAATTTCCACTCTTTGCCTTGCATGAACTTAACTGCAATCCCAATCTTCATTTACAATTGTACTCCAGCTGGCTTTTTCTTATTAATCTTCCTTTAGTCTCAGTGTTAATTTCATACGTACGGCTAATAATACCGAAATTAAGTGTGTCTGATTTTTAAATCTTAGAATGCCTTATTTCATGTATTCTCGATGAAACTCTCTCTCTCTCTCTCTCTATCTCTCTCTTTAATTAAGTTTTCAATATAAATATTTCTTCGGGAAATCTTTGAACCTGCTCAATTGTGGTAAACTCATCGTACTGCAAATCTACGCAAAATTCCTGGGAAACCAATTTAAATTTAAATCAATTTCAATTTAATGCGCAGCGAATGGGAAAAACATTTTTAAAAAATCTCATAGTATACGCAATCAAAATCTATTTCGAGTGAAATCCGTACAAAGCGAATTTGGTTCAAGAGTTCTGAAGTGAAACTTATCCATTTCCAAATTATAAAAAATGTGTATGAAATATTTTCTGATTTGCAAATTATTTATACATTTTCTGCAACATGGAAATGTAAAATGTCTATGTGTGTGTGTGTGTGTGTGTGTGTGTGTGGGTGGATGTGTGTGAATGACTTGTGTATAGCACTATTGCGCCATCACACCATCACACATACGCACATGCAGCAAGCAAGCAGTTTTCTTGGCCATATATTTTTATTTCGCAGTATTTTATTTTACGTAATATATTTTTTTTTTTGCTATTTATTTTTTTTTTAGCAATAACAAATTCAATTTTCTGCCATTTCGCAATGCACCGCAGAATGCTTACTCTCTCCGTGCACAAATGGAGCAGTCTTTCACAGTCTTTCCCCCCCGCCCCCACACCCACCATTCCATTATCCTGTACCATCCACCAGCAAGCCTCGCTTTACCCATTGCCTGCAATATCAAAAACCGAATCCGTGGCGCATTTCCAATACAAATGCAAATTGGCCGCAGGCATTCAACCAGGCGTTCTATGTGTGTATGTGTGTGTGTGTGTGTGTGGTGTGTGGTTTGTGTGTGCCTAAGTAATATATATGCACTCATAAAAAATAAGGGAATTTTGCAATAATTTCCCTTTTTGAAACTGTTTGGTCATAAGTTTAAAATACGTTAAGTTAACATATTTCTTTAAGCATGATTGATTTACTCCCGATCTTAGACCACTTCTGATATTACCTTTCCATAAATGCTTGTCAGCTACAATCAAGTAAGTCGAACAAAAGAAAAAAATGCAATACACAAAATGCATTCAGTAAAAAGCTTATATTTTTTGCTTTGATTACTTAAGAAGATTCATTCAATATTTTTAATTGAAAGCTTAAGAATTAAATGTTAGGAAATCAAATGAAGAAATACTTGCATATTCTTGCAGTGCATGTGTGTATGTGTGTGTGTGTGTTTGTGCAGTTACATATGTACATCCACATGTAGAATTGATTAAACAAATATTTGCCATTGAGCCACATCCGCCCAGCGGCTGTATTCCATTTGCTGGGTTTTTCATTTTTATCTTTTTATCCCTCTACCATTAAAAATTAATGAATTGGGTACATATGTACATACATACATGTGTATAATCTAGTAAAGTCTGTCTGTTTGTCTACATGCACAAGCCGAGCTCGACGAATAAAAAGAGAGCGACTCTAAAGAGAGCTCCGCTATTTGTTCTCTGCAGCAACTTGTATTGCGGATCACAAGCAGACGTACGAAAACAGAGGGCATACTAAAGGAGAGTGGGAGAGAGAGAGAGAGAGAGAGAGGCAGAGAGACACGCTCAATATTTTTTTGTCTTATTCTCATACACATTATGAGCAGTTTGGTCTTAGCTCAATCGGTGAAGGAAGCAAATTAATTTTCCACCTTGCATCGGCAATTTTAAAGTGAAAATGTGTGTGAAAAAACCATGCAAGAATAAAGTGTGTTGAATAACAAGAATCACTTAATGTGACCTAAAGCAAATGCAAAAATTAAAATCTAATCGTATAACTGTTAATGGTGCGTCAGCAATTAGACTAAAACTAACTACAAAAACATCTATTTATAATAAAGAGAGCGATTTAAATATCATTGCCCAAATACCAATTTAATGCCCCTCTTTATCGCGTGGGAAGCTCAATAGCAGCTGATTTACGTACTTAAAATTGAGAAGCTTAGCAGAAATACTAGTACAGTGATAATTTATCTTTAGGCCTCTTAAATATTTTCATTAAGTGATTTATTTGCCTTTTTCAACTGAAGAGAGGATGAGCACTCTCTTATTTTTGGCTCGCAGTATCAAATCGGACTCGAATTCTGATTCATGTGTTTCTTCTTTATTTTATTTATTTGTTGCGAAATGAAAGAAAATTAATGTGATTGTTTGTTGAGGTTGTTGTTGCTGCTTTATAATGCTGATAATGAATTTTAGGAATGAAAAATATTAGCTAAAATATCAAATTAGATAAAAGTTGAGATTTCACCATATCTGATTACAGGGTGTCTCCCAGTCGGGCGCTTGTATTTAATTTTCTCGGTTTGTTTTGTTTTTTTGTCTCAACAAATCTTTGCAATTACCGTAATGCCAGTGGCCTTGAAAAGCCTGAACACCATAAGCGACGGCGTGGTGGAGAGAAGGGAAGGCGGCTGGGGCAGAGAGGAGTTTGGCGATTTGAATTTGTTGGCTGGAGGGAATATTGCAGCATTCGTGTGTATGAAAGTTATTCTTGCATATGAATTTTGATGATGCTGCCACTGCTGCTGCTCTTGTTGTTCTTTTCTGGCTGTTGCATGGTCAGACTCAGTTTGAGCTGCAACTGTTTGCTGGTTGTGGCTGCCACTTGGTGCACTTGCCACAGCAATGTGTTTTGGCTTAGCGCCTGACTTGTGCCCCAGTTTCCATTTCTAGCCACGTTAATAAATTGCTGTGTGTAGTTAACTTCAGTTTGTCTTCTTGCCTCACTTCTCTTCCTACCTCTCTCTCTCTCTCTCTCTTTCTATCTTTCTCTGTCTCTCTGTCTGCATGGCTGCTGCATAGCTGGGCATTGTTGGAATTGGTGACACACTTCATTTTGGATGCCACATGGCGCTCATCCGACTCATGAATTTACTTCATCAAGACCCAGGCCACAGCATCCCCGAATCCCACAACTCCAGCACTATGATGATAACGATGACCCTGTATCTTCTGCTGCTGCGGTTATTGCTGCGGTTGGTGCTGTGTGTTGCGAGCAGTGAGTTGCAACTTTTGTTGTTGTCTTATTTTGTATTTATGGTGGCAGGATAACTGCAACTTTTCGGCACGTTCCGATACTTAGAGATGGGCGCAGTTTCTAAGCTGCTCTCGTCGAGGACTGCCGCACGTGAGTCATGATTCACGACACACTCACGAGGTCTACACACACATATATATACATATTTATACTTTTTATTTTTGTAATTTGTACTAAAAATCACAAAAAACACAAGAGGGAAATATTTAAGGCCAGATGCGCTTTCTGAAATAGCAGTCGACAAAAAACCTTAACCAGAACCGAACGAGAGCCAGAACCTAAAAACCGCTACAGAAACTCTACTTTTTTCTTGGAGAACCAGCTGCAGGAACAGATATTATAATTTGTTAGTTAGTTATTATATAATCGGAACCAAAAATCGATTTGGTTTGACATACTTTAAGGATAACAAATGATTGAATAAAATTATTCGTTATATGTATATTCGTTAAGCATTTGGGGAAAAACGTACAAGTCAAGAGTTCATCGCTAGCACAGAGATAGCGATTATGATAACAAGAGAGAGGGAGAGAGAGAGAGGGATAGAGATAGAAAGAGTTGAAGTTGGGACATGTGTCAAATGTTGCTAGTGCACTTAATTCGCAATTGTTTGTTGTTGGTTGTCGAGATGAATTTCAGTTGCCAGCAACAGCTGCTGTTGTCGAGAGTGAAGGCCATTAATGCACTGTCTAACATTTGGCATTGCCACAATAGCAACACACACACACACACACTCACGCATACACAAACACATGTATCAGGCCTAGCAAATGAAATGCAGCAGCGGACTGGAAAACCAGTTGCAGGAAAAGCTGCGTGAAGCGACAGGAAGAGTTGGAACCGAAGGTTGGTGAAGGGTAGTTGTGGACCACCAGGCAGGTCACGTTAATAAAATGACTGCACTCTCCCTCTCCCCCTCCCTGTGCCACTGCCTCGTTGCAATGCAAAGCAACGGATGGCGTCTGGCTCAATTTTCATTTCCATTTTCATTTCTAGCAAATGTCGTTGCTTTTTTGCTGTTTTTTTATTTTTCTCTTTTTTTTTCCTAAAGTCCAAATGATGATGAATGGATTGCGGAATGGAAGTGCAACTGCAACTGAAACTGAAACTGGGACTTGGACTGAAACTGAAACTGGCGACCTGGCTGTGCTGCTAACTGTTGCGACTACAACTGCCTTGGCCTGGTATCGACAACAACAACACCAACAACAAGAACAGTAACAGCAACTAGGATTTATGTGGGTTAGAATTCTTGACTTGAGTATACCTTTCACAAGGCCTAAGAGCAATAAATGACTCACAGCTATTTGCTCAGAAATTTATAAATTGTGTGTCACATAAGCAAACAACGAAACAAATTCAGCTTAAATCTTATCAAGGGATACATTTGAAGTGCTCAAAATGGGGAAAGATATATATTGGACTTAATTTATATATATTATATTTTTGAAAATATTTCAACTATAATTTCGATCACAAATATTGTAGGCAAACGAGCCAACGAATCAAAAAAATATAATCTCAAAGTATTTGATAATAATTTATACAATCAAACCGGAATCGGAACTGGGTTCGTGAACCGAAATTAAATTAATTAATTTAAGAAGCAGAAGGACTAACTGACTTGCATTTGCACAACATGAATATACCCTATAAGCATGGGTTCTAGGCGGCAAAAACAGAGAAAATTGAAGATTGCGTTTTTCGTAGTTTTCCAAGCCATTCGTTTTGGCAATTGCAGAGACGCAGGCACACAACACACACACACACACAGGGCAGGTAAGTTCTCTCCCCCACATCCATTAAAAAGGATGGTGCCGTGCTGCCATCAAATTGGAAAATATGTCAGTGCTACAATTTGGTGTGTGTTTTGTATTATTTTTACCAGGTTTTTCGTCTTTGCGATTTTTATTTTATTTTTTTTTTGCAATATTGTTGCAATATTTCTTGATGCTGCCTGGCTGGCTGCCTTGGCTTGCTGTTTTCTTTTTGCTGCTGAAGCTCAAACTCGTTATATGGCTGCCTTTTGCTTTTAACGTTAACTAGAAATTGGAAAATTGCACTCAGCCGCAGCAGTAACAGCAACAACAGCAACAGCAGCAGCAGCAATAATAACAACAGCAACGAGGGACAAGGTGTAGAAAGTCAAACGTGACAAAGGTGTCAACTTGTAAAAACTGGAGGCGAAATCTGTCTCTATCTCTTTCTCTGTCTCTGTCTCTGTCTCTCTTTCTCTTTCACTGGTTGGCATTCACACGTCTAGCATTGACACTGATGCTAACAAAAAAAAAAAGCAGCAGTCGCTGGCAATTGAAATCGAATGTCCGAAATGGCCAGTGACAGTTGTTACCAGCAACAACAACAACAACAGCAGTAGCAACAGCAGCAGCAGCAGCAACAGCAACAACATGTGTAACTGAAACTGTTTGCCAGTCACACGGCAAGAATTTTTAGCTGTGTTGCAATTGATGTCGGCTTGGATTAGAAACCATTTTCACAATGCTGCTGAAATATGTCTTTGCAATGTCTCTCTCTCTCTCCCTCTCTCTCTCTCTCCCTCTCTATTTCTCTCTCTCTTTCTCTCTCTCTTGCGTAGCTATCTATGAGCTAGGAAAAAGTTTCTGGATGCTATCCAGGTATTGTTTGATTATGCAATTGTTGCATAGAAAAGTATTTCTGAGCTACTAGAAAATTGTAAGGAGATGCGCTTGAAATACGCTAGAAACTTGAGCACTCTTGATACAAATGGTCTGAATTGAGTTGAGCTGAGTTGGTGCTTTAAGCTTGTCGCAATTTTCGAGAGTCAAATATTATTACTTGTGCAATTGAGGCAGCAGCACATTATGAAGTTGTTGGCACAGCATCAGCTGCCTCACATTCACACATTCAAGTCAATATACAGTGTTGGCAAGCCAAATATCACCAGTATTATTTAATGCAGACGAACGAGAGAAAAAGTGCTTTCTGAGAAAGGAAGAAATACATCTGTGCCAATAGTGTTGGGCAAGACGATACAAATATCTTTCAGGCTCTAAGAAGTCACCTAATTAAAATATGCATAGGGAGCAGCGCAAACTATTTGATTTGAAAGGAATCTGTAGAACAGAATATGTGTCGCCTTAGCCAGATGTATATATGATTGGATTGTAGGGAAACCTATTATCAATTCAAAAGATAGAATAGAAACCCTTTACCGCACTAAAAATCTCGAATAAGAATTAAGGTTTCTGGATGAGCTATAGGCGCACAATAGATCTAATATCTATTCTATATACATAATTTTCATTATTTTTCTTCTTTATTTTGCGGGTATTTAAGTCTATATTTAAAAAAACGACCGATTTTTCCTACGAAGGCCATTTGATATAGCAGTCCAATTTTGATAATATTTTTCTTATATTTGCGAAGCATTATAATAAGCAGATTTAGTCTTTTGAATTTTACAGGCGCATAGGAACAGGGAGGTCTGCATAACACATAATATAGAAAGTTAAATTGTGTACTTTATAAGTCTGGTTAATCCTGGTCGTTTGGTCTCCACAAATCTGGAGGAAACTTGCTAGGATGTTATCTCTTCAGCTGGTGCAGCATATTTGCGTAGCAACTGCTAAATCGCGAAGGCACGGCGAACAGGACGCGCTTGGTTGCCTTAAGTGAGCGTGGCAAGTGGCAAGTTGCAAGAGGCAGTAGCCCACACCTGGACAGAGTAAGGGTATGATTGCTGTGCTCAAACTTGTCTTCTTTGCCACAGAGCAACTTGCAGCTTGCTTACCGCGAGTTCAGCATCTTCACATTGAATGAGCATATTTATAAATATATATTTATATATATGTATATATATATAATATATATGGGTTTGTAGACTTGTCTCTCTTAGAAAATTCACTAAAAAAGATGGCTTTTAATTTTGGTGCTCTTTGTGCAACCGCAGTTGTATAACTTGAGTGTTCGACGCACAAATGCAGCTTGCAGTTTTGCTGTTGTTCAGCCAAGAGCGAGTTGGCAGCACCGTTTGTTTGTCTTTGCTGCTGCCGCTGCTGTTTTCCGGCTGGAGTCGTCGCAGCAAGTCTTTGCCTCCATTTTGCCGTAATTTGGCAGCCATCAATGTGCTGAGCAACGAAAACTATCTATATACACATATATCTATATACATATATATATATATATATATATATATATATATATATTTTATATATATATATGTATGGCAGTCAGGATTAGGAATAAGTTTATGGCAAAGCCAGACGGCTGTGAGAAGGGTTGGGGTGGAGGTTTTAGGGGTGGATGGGAATAAATTGAAGCTCGACCTGTGCCGAGTGCCATTGAGAAGTTTCAAGCGCGCCGGCAAAAGTTGGCTGCAGAGTTGCGCTTGGGCCAAGTTGCAGGTAACTCGCGCCCATAAAACAAACAACGAACCACACACACACACACACACACACCCACACACATCCTGCATCTATGGCCAGACAGCGTCATTGTCGTTAGCAAATATATTGCCAAAGAGGATCAAAGAGCATTGCGCAGCACAAAATAATTGCTGTCTGCAGTGCTTTAGAGCAAAAAAAATAACAAATTGAGATATAGACGAGAGTCAAGAGTTTGCATAATTTGTAGCTTACGCTCCTTCTCTCTCTGACTCTCTCTCTCTCTCTCACTCTCTCTCTCTCTCTCTCCCTCTCTCTCTCTCTTTGCGTGTGAAATTCCAGCACTGACGTAAGTTTCCCTAATGCCATTTGTCATGTTTGCCCACGACAATAGTTCCTCTCTCCTATTCTCTGGCTCCTCTCTCTCTCTCTATCCCTCTCTCTTTCTCTCTTTCTCACTCTCACTCTCTCACACTCTCTTTGTGAAGTGCAGTTTGTCAGCATGCCATTATGCAAATGTTATTTCGTGCCAGCGCAGCAGTCTGCCTTTTTTTCGCCCAACACATGCTGCTTAAACATTCAAAAATAAAGTGACAGCATTAGAAAACAAGTTAGTTTGCTGAACTTGTAGATACCCTATAGCAGATCTTGGCACGATCATAAGGCCAACAACAGTTATTTTTTAAGGTTGAAATTTTAATTGATTTCAACAAAATTATTTGCTGTACAAATTTCAGTTAAGCTTCGCGTAGCAAAAGCCCGTAGCAATCAGAGAGTAGGAGAGGGATAGCGTAAAAGTGTGAGAAAAAGAAGAGTGAGGAAAAGAGAGAGAGAGAGAGAGAGAGAGTGGGAGAAAGATAGCGCCTTGGGTTGCCTCAAAACATATCGAAGATGTTGAAACGCACCACTTGAACATTTATCGGCGGATAGATAAGGCATTTGCCAACACTGCAGGGACTTCATTCGCCAATGTACGGCAAAGGGAGAGGGGTGGCTGGGGGGTGGTCGGTTGAGAGGGTTGAGAGGGGAGTAGATTTATTTGGAAGCTGCAAAACCTGTTAAAGGCAATGCTGGAGTGTTGTGAACGCTTTAGTTGCCGTTTGCATGGCTCAGCCAAACAGCAAGTATCACTTCCTCAACCCAACCCTTTGCCACACACACACACGCACACACACACACACCGCACCCATACGGCTGCCCTTGCCCCTCTACGCCTTACCTTTACACAAGAGTCTGGCAAATCCGTTGAGTGGCTGCCTGAAAGACAGAAGAGCAGATAGCTGAATGGCAAGAATACATAAAAATGAAATAAAAACACAAAACAAGAGTAAACGTTTTTTGTACACTGTATTATACCCTGTGCAGTTGTGAACTCACGCGGGGTATCTACAATCAACTTGATAAACAGTTCTGGCGACTCTCTTTCTTTCATGCCTGCAACCAAAAAGATATTTTGTTTATTATTCTTAAACAGTCGAAAGTGAGTCTCGAATAGTAACAGGTTATGGACTGGTCGGGCACATTGCGACTCGTGTCTCTTTTTACAGGAACTGAGAGTCGTCTTAAGTGTGGCGCCGAGTTTATCAAGTGCCTATACGACACCCTGCTAGATGGCTTCACCCCTCGCTCTCTCTCCCTCTCTCTTTCTTTCGTTGTCTCATCAAGCTATCGCTCCTCAATCTCTCCCCGCGCTGATTATGCTAAGCTTTACAAATGCACACAGCGAAAGATATCAAAATCATAAATAGACACTGAATAAAATGAACCTGAAATCGGTAATAAAGCTGATTGAATAAAAAAAAGAAAGTTTAAATTGAATTTGAGTTTCTTATCTGTAACAATCAAAGTGACAAGCGGAAGCATAATTTTGACGGTCGAAATTTTTCAGGAAGCAATATTGTTTGCTCATTTAGTATCATAATGGGGCCGAGTGCCAGACAAAACTTAGAACTTCGAATTTATTTAGATTCGGTCTACCGTTTTTCTCGTATTATTACATATTTTTGTTTTATTAATACAAATTAAAAAATTTTGTAAAAATCATTCCAATTACAAAATGTCTCATCGAACCTTGAGTTTTATTTTAGGGAGAATCAACTTTCTATGGTTACTCAGTTTAGTTTGTGCTACGCAAATAATAAATAATATAATGGAGTGGAATAATAATAATGAAAACACATCAATAATAAAAATTGGAGTATTAAATCTAAATCTGAATAAAGAACAGAATATATGTATATAATATTAAGTATAACATGGGAAGCAAATTTGAAACTTCCAATCCTCGATACTTAATGATTACACATAGTTGATATATATGTCAACTATATATATATATATATAAATATAATAGTTTTATAATAAATTAGTTGTCCAATAAGTGGCTAGTGCCTTAAATAATAAGTTGTAAGAAAAATATCAATAGCACAATGAAATTTGCAATTTTAACTGAAAGTCGCTGCACACATTCGCACAGTGTATTTCTGTCATTCGCCATGTGTGGCAATTTCGAAGCCTCATCCGCATTCTGTTGGCATTTCCAGATTAACAGTCGGAGCTCTATGCATGTGTGTGTGTGCCTGTGTGTGTGTGTATGTGTTTGTGTGTGTGTGTTTGTGTGCGTGCTGCCATTCACTATTTTGCAGACAATTAGTTCGTAAGCAGTTTTCCCATTCTTTTGAACTTTAAGTTTTGTCAGCTGCGTTTTGTTAGTCGTCTCATTAGTGTGTGTGTGTGAGTGTTGATTTATCAACTGGTATTGTCTAGCTGTAGACACACACACACACACACACATACATACATACTCCATCTACCCACAAAGCAAAGAGGAAATTGATTCACAGCTATTCCTGGTTCTCAAAATGAATCGAAAATGAAATGGAACGTGACCGAATTTAGCCACATGTCAATATGCTAATGATCATGCTGTTGCCACACAACTGTGTGGGTCCAATCCACACATTCTCCCCTCTCCCTCTCCCTATATTTCTCTCTCTTTCTCTCTATCTCATTCACCCTTTTAAATCCAAGTCTGCCCCGTTTTGATGTGCTGTGCGTTCTTGATTATTTTGCTGATTGTTTTTTTTTGGGTGCTCGTGTTTAAAAGGCTTTAAATAGGAATTTGGTTGGCACATAACGCTGCCTGTTCTCTTCTCAGCCCCCGTCCACCTGGGACATAGTGTTGTGCTGGCTGCAGCCAGGGTTGCCATGTTGTGTAATTGGCGGCCGAAACGAATTGAAACGGGAAATGGCAAATAAATTGCATGAAACGTGCCGCATGCAGGGCGACAACGGAGACAGACAGAGAGAGAGAGGGGGTAGAGTTCGGTGGGGAGGTATACTGCTGGTCATCTAAATGCGTGTGTGTGTGTGTGCGTTGTATGCTATTTCTGTTGACCGCAAAGTGACGTTTCCGTTTCCGTTTCCGTATCCGTATCCGTATCCGTGATGCGGCTCTGCATATACAGTCAAAAAAAATGGAAACAAAATGCAGAACTTCGAAAGCAAATTAATCGAAAAGTCCTGAAATTGATTACAGACAACTTAAAATGTATCGAAATTAGCTGGAATCATAAACACGTTCCCTAAAATTAAAATTAATTAAATTAACGTTTTCGAGTACACAAATGTTTGCCTTAAGCCTTTTTTACTTGGTTTAGTAGTGCTCGTCAATGTTAGATCTAGATTGAATTTTACACATTTATCTTATAAACAATTTTTAAGTGCATTGATTTCCCTATCACTACCTCTCTTTCTCTCTCTCTCTCTCTGTTTTTCCTTTTCCCTTCTCGCGGAAAAGTGGCAACTTCGTTGCTGTTGTTGCCGGCCAGAGGCGCATTCACGCAGCTGCCTCCAATTCGTGCGACATGCTGCCAATATTCGGACTACAGCTGCCACCTGAACAATTATTAATCCAGTCGTGTTCGCGTTTGGAAGCCCCATCCCCCCATCCCCCCCTTACCCACCTTCTTTCCCTTATTGCACACCTTGCAAATCCGATTTCCGCTTTGGCTCGACTTCTTCAAAGCGAATCGAATCCGAATGCAAATCCATATTATTTGCTGGCCACCGCAGTTGCATAAAATAGGTATTCATTAGGGAGGGGATATCGAGTGGAGTAAGAGGCGGCAGGGGCAGGAGCCTGAAGTGCCGCAAGCAGTAAAAAAGCATACAGAGAAATGTGATAGGTTTTTAGTTACCACGTAGTATATCAATGATAATTTACTACGAACTTATTCCTGAAAGAGAGCACTGGCGAGGTAGCTTGGCTTTGAGAAACCCTCACAGAATACGTAACTGGTTCTTAAAATAATGATACATTTTGTTTCCGTTTCTGAATTTCAACTGGTCAAGTTGCAGTTCCTGTTCCGGTTCCGGTTTGACATCCTGCTATTTACTGAAGCAGATTTATTGGTAGTATTAGTATCTTGGAACCGCTTAAACATTATTAGTTTTAGTCTGTCCTGCATTTTCAGCACCAGCTCCTGCTCCAGCTCCAGCTCCTTATCACAATATGGCTAGCCTCTTAAATACTAAACCCTTACGTACACTGTCTGCTGGTTTTTTTTCTTCCTTTTTTGTAATTTCATTGGAACCCTTTTGTGAGTATTTTTATTTTATTTTTATTTTTTTGTTTGCACTAATTTCTTGCAATCTCTTTCAGTGCGTAGTATAAAAGCAGCTGCGACCGCTGCCTGTGCCCTACCCACCTCCGCAGCTGTGCCTCTTTTATTGAACAAAGGCAGTGCACTGTCCGCCACACATTCACACATACACTCACACACACACTCACACACACTCACACACATACACGCACACACACAAACATAGATGAGGCGGAGAGAATACAGACCGCAGTGTTTTTTAAATGACTTCCTACTTTTGTTTCGTTTGCCTTTTGCTTTTCACATTCATTGTTTGCAATGAATGAACAGCTGCTAGCGCCAAAGAGTGACAAAGCGATGGGGTTGGGAAGTTGTGTTGGGGGGCGTGGCATGACCAGACGAGTGCACAGTACGCTAAAATTAATTCTCACAAATGCGTTCACAATTGCGTAATAGTCGAGCTGGATTTACTCGATTTGCTAAAAGCGCTGCTCGGCAAGGGGCTATTGAGCGGGGGACCGGGGCGTGGGTTGTATGGGCGAGTGCTGTGTCTGTGGTCGACTAGCAGTTGCATTAAACCATAAGCTGCAACAAATGACAAACACACACGCACACACACACACACACGAAAACTGTCTGCTGTCGCTTGTGCGGCCCAAAAAAGGTTGCTACGATTTTTGTTAGCTTTCATTCCATGTACTTTGCCTTGCAGCAGACACATCTGCAAACACTATCGCATTAGATAAGAAAGTAATTCTTGCAGAAAGCACTGCGGCATATTGCCACTACTTTCATATCTGGCATTGGCAAGAAGAAAGAGATGATGATGGTAGATAATTTCGACATTGGTGGTTAAGAAAAACGGTCGTTTAAAACTGTTTAAAGTTTCATGGTTAACACAACTATGTCAATAGTGAACCGATTTCGGTAAGTAATACAAAAAACTGGGAATCATTTCCCATCGTTTTAAGTATATATCGATAATGTCATACGCAAATCAAATCAATTTAATTTTGTTGGTATCTTATGACTTGTCTTTAGAATAACTAACCACTTCTTAATTATCTTTCACTGGTTGCAAAATCGTTACAAAGACTGGAAGCCTTTATAAACATCGGTTGCTCCGTCTTTTATTTTTTCGTTTATTCTTCAAAGCTTACAAATATATATGTATTTTTAATTATATCGATCTCATGCCACACAAAATTAGTGTTTGCCGATTTCTGACAATCGAAAACATTGCAGTTCGCATTGTTGTTTGCCCCACAAGCACACACACACACGCATACACACACACACACACACACACACACAGACACACCCTCATTAAAACCACGCCCCTTGTAGAGTCCCCGCTTTGCGGTTAACCTAATTTGCTTTAATTTACATTGCAGCATATTTAATTAATCAAACATTGCGACACTCCAACTCCCACACACCCCAAACACCTCCCCCCCTCCACACGCTTTTCAATTAAGCAGCGCATGTTTTTTTTCTTCCCTCTCTGTTTCATTTCGCTCCCATTTTTTTAAACAGCTTGTTTTTCTTGTATTTGGTGTTGTTGTTGTTTGCTGCTGCTCATCGCTAGTCAAATGGTTTGTAATTACGCACAGTACTGCCACGCCCACGCCCACGCCACGCTGGACGCCCACCTGACTTGGGCTTGAGTGACTTAATTACAAATTGCATTATTTATCATGCAACAAAGTTCGTCAAACTGCTAACTGCAGCGCGGGGCAAGCTCTCCAAAGGCCCACAACGATAATCATCAGCGTTTCCAATGTGTTAATGTAATTTCATCTTCTCTTTCTCTATCTCTCTCTCTCTCTCTCTCTATGTCTCTCTCCCTTGGGTTGCACCATCATCAAATATTCTTTGAAGGCATACGAAAAGTGGATAAGCAGCAAAGCTGAGCGCAAAAAGTTGCAAGTTGTGCCACTGACTCACTATTTGCACATGATTGCAGTGCTACAGTGAAGCTTGGCAATTGTGCGAAAGTGCTTGGTACTCAATTTTATAGTAGATATAACATATAATATAATAAGAAAGATGAAAACTAATTTGAATATAAGATATTATAAATCTAAAAATATTTATGGTAACCAAAATGGTATTTGATTATTAGTGGGACCTTCTTTCGCCCTTCTGACAGCTTTTATCCGAGATACTGATGTTATTACCACCTATTTTAAACCTAATCAACGATTTTAAGAATTCCAACGGTATGTCCCAAAAATATGCTCAATGTGACTTAGTTCCGCTTATCATTTCTGTGGCATAAAAGTATTCCTTTTTTCTTAACCAATTATTAGATTTGGCGTAATTATTTTTTGGTATCTCTTCATATATGAAATTATTAAACTTTTTAGAAAATCCATCTCCACAACTGTTGTATGAAAAGCTTTTGTTAAATGCAAACAGCTTTCTAAACAATTTTGTTAATTATAATTATACAGTTTTGAGAGTAATTGGCTAAACTCATTGTGAAATTATAAACAAAAATAAAAAATCGTTTAGCCCGAGCAAAGCCGGTGAATATCTGTTTAGTTTTGGTTTGGCGGCACTCTGCGAGTGTTTACTGAGCAAGCAGCATGCACAATAAATATTTGCACAGATTTCAATGGGTTGTGTTGATGCCGTGCAACTTTTGCTAGCATCTCCGACGGCGATGGTGTGGGGCGTGGGGCGTGATACGTGGGCGGCTTGCGGCATAGGACGCCACAACCTCAAAACTAGAGATAACAGTTACGCACACCCACACACACACACAAGTGCAAATATATATGCGTATATATATATATATGTATGTATATGGACATATATAATATGATGATGATATGAACAGCTTGTGTCTGTGTGTGTCTGTGTTTGTGTGTGCGTGTGTGGATACGCTCGTGGTTGTGCCCCAAGTTGATTAAAATCTGCACTTCACCCCTTTTCATTTCCTTGTCTTAATGCTTTACCATTTCAGTCAGTCAGTTAGTCAGTAGTCAGACACGAAGAGTTTCACACACATACACGCACATACACCCCTATATAGGTGTGTGTTTCACGCGTTGCTGACTGCTCTCTTAGTGACCCAAAGGCGGTCGCAAATGAAATGATTGCAAAGGTTGCAAAAGAACATTTTGTACCTGTTTTGGTACAGGCGAGAAAAGTGATTTGTTTGCTTCTTTCCTTTATTTTGGAATAATATATTGTGTTTGATATATCCAAAAATAAGAATGGAATAAAAATGGAATATTAGCAAAATGTAGCTATTGTTATTGGTGAGTGATTCTGAAACGAGTTTTAGAATGGAACCAAAAGTATGATGTACACATGAACCGCTTCGAAGGAGTCCTACAATTGAGAACAATATGATGCTGCTGGCTTAGTTAACTCGAGCTTAATATGCATTTTTGATTAGTATTCAAATCTTACCGTGAAGCAGATGTCTTCGGCTATATGCTTGATAAGCAGCACTAATCGAGTTCGATATTGTCATTCTTCTTTAAGATTATCCCAGTTAAGATGATGGAAACGTTGTGAATTGATTTTGTAACGATAATACTTGATCTAAAAATATCAATGCCTGCATTCATTTGCGGTTCGGGCTCTGAATTTTAGCCGGTAAATCTGCGGTTTCGTTTATTGTACCGATGTGACACGCTGTTGTAAACTGATTTATTTCTATCGGCTCACCATAATGCCTGATTGGATAGATATACAGTTTATATTGGAGCTGGCCAACAAGTAATTTGGCAGTAGATTATCTGCGACTGAAATGCAATGTTAGCTGGTTAAGTTCGCCAAAGCTCAAAATGCGATATAAATCAAATGAAACGCGTTGTGAGGTATCTGTGTGTGTGTGTGTGTGTATGTGGGTGTGTGCGCATGCTTGTTGGAGGTCACCTTAATTATGGTCACAATTAACAGTTTGAAATTTGGTGGAGCATTCGCTGCTGTGCTGCATTTGGCACACTTACCAAAGCCCCAACCACAAGCCCCCTACTACCCGTGGCTGTCTATCATTTCCGCCTCTTCAGCGACACATTTCATTTCATTTCATTTGGCATGACCCAACAGGAGTGCTCTTTGGGTGTGTCCAAGTGTGGGTAGGTGTGTGTGTGTGTGCGCCTATGTATGTGTGTGCGTGTGTAATCTCATTACAAATTCAAATGCGAGGCGCCTTCTGTGGCTTCAACATCAACGTTCTGCTCTTCAACTGCTGCTGCTGCTGCTCCCCTCTCTCCCTCCCTTTCTCTATCCCTCTCTCTATCTCTATATCTCTCTCTCTCTCTGTCACTGTCGCAGCTGTGTGTCCTTTGTAACTGTCCATTCATCTCGTGTGGACATGGCACAAATGCTCCGACCGCGTTGTCACTCAATTATGTGCCATGTGTGCGCGACATAGCACACTTTTCAACACTGTCCACGAAGATGCCACTCGGTGGCACATACACTACAGACCTGTGTGTGTGTGTGTGAGTGTGTGTGAGGAAAATTAAGTGTTGTCTTCTGGCCGGGCGACATCATCTCAATGCAATGAATTTGCATATGACTACAAATTAGCGTTATCTGCGTAGGGACTAAAGTGCGGATCAGAAACTGAAATCGTTCCGGTAAAAATTATGATTATTCCATTTGAATCGGTTCCTCCAACTGATTCCTTAAATAATGTTGAATTGCGGTGCTGATTCTGCTTCTGGCACTGAATTGGTAAAGTTTGTTTTTGGTATGGATATAGCAGCTTAAACTAAAATTTAAAAAAAGACTTAAAAGGGAAATGTATCGATATTTTTCCCGAAAGACGTATTTAGAAGTTTTGATGCAGAATTAAAATAAATGTAAAAAGGCCTGTATAATTTTAAATTAACTTACAAATACTTAAAACAATGAAACATAATTTCAAATGCCCAAAATCATGCAGAACGGTTCAATTGCTATTGATGTCATTCTTGTCAAGATAATCGCATTATATATATATATATATATATGGCGCTGACAACATCAACAAAAGCAGCAATAAGGATTCCGCAAAATGGAATTCAATTCAATACTTGTGGAGAAATAATATTATTTCTATTTGCGTTTGACTCTGTCTTCTGACTGCTGTCTGCTGGATGCTGAATGCAGGATGCTGGGTGCTCAATGCTGGATGTTGGCCCATTTGGCATCATCATTCGCCACTTGGCAGCATTATGTCATTGCCGGTTAAGTGATGCAACTAATTTGCAGCTGTTGTCGCTGCTGCCACAGCTGCCTGAGATAAATAGAGAAAAACTCTTGCAGCGCGAATTTGCATTTGCTGCTTGGAAAAATGTTTGCATTTACTTTCCGACTGTGCAACCGGCGCCTGCTCCTTGCACCTTGCATCTTGCACCTTCCACCTTACACTTTGCCCCGTGCTGCTGGTTGCTCAAGTTGTGCTGCTCGTTAATTTTGCAGCATTTCCGTTTGCAATTTGGTGGCAGCTTCGTCGTCCACGTCCTCTTTGCCATCTTGTTGAAATATTACGTATACGCAGCGCAAAAAGCGCCAACCGGATATGCAGGAAGCGGATATTACACGCTCCAGAAAACACACACAGCGAGCGACGACGAATAGTATGCTCGCTGATATGACTTGTGATGACAGCCGTGCGGGGTGCTGGCTGGTGTTAATGGTGTGAGTTGAGTTGGGGCGTTGACGACGACAAGCAATGGCGACATTATCCTTATTGCTGCTGTTGTTGTTGTTGTTGTTGTTAGCGCTGCTGCTGATATAGCAGCGTTTTATGCATTTTTCGTATTTAGACAGCTGGCCAATGTTGACAGTGTTAGCTTTAGCATCTCTACCCCGTTTTCCCCATAACCTAGAAACTTTGTAATCAGCACTTGGGTCGTACACTTTATGAACCCAAGCTGGAAACTAGAAGCACAAACTGAAAAGCTATGATGTTGTCAAATCTTGTTCGGTTTGGTTGTTAAACTGCTTGGGCCATTGAGTTGCCATTGCCCTTTGCGTTGTCGTTGTTGCTGTTGTTAGATATTCAGTTAGTTCAAGTCAACAGATCAAAGACGGCAAATACGGAAATACTCGTAGCTCTGAACTGATGCAGTGGAAAGTTTTACTCACCTCTGTGCTGTAAAAACCCTTTTTGAAAATAAAAACTCTTAACTTTGTTTGTTTGTTTTTTTTTTTCGTGTAAGATTTCTTTGTTTTCTTTATTGAACATAATAATTTGTTGTTGTTGATGTTTGTTGTTAGTTTTTTATGCTTGCTCACTTGCTTGTTTAAATGTCTGTATTTTTTGTTAGTCTTAATTTAAAATTTAATTTATTTAAATTTAATCATTTTTCAAGGTTTTTTGTCCCTCTTCTTTTTGCGTTTTTTTTTTATGTAACTTTTTGACCTTTATTTCCATTCTTTTTTTTGTTAAGTTTAGAATCATAGCGTATATCCATATGCATAAATTATTGATTTATATTTTTGTCAATTTGTTAGATTTTTTATTGCAAAAAAAAAGGTTAGCCATAATAATGAACATTTATTTGTAGCTTTGTCTTTAGCCTTTTATATTTGTTGTATATATGTGAAATGTTTGGCTTTGTTTGTGTATTTTTTTTTGTTAGTTGCTAATTAACATTATTGACAAAATATATATATTCAATTACAATATTAATAATTTTTTTTTAATTAAATTTTCTTTGAATTGTTTTCTTCAATGCATATTTTTGTTGTTGCTGTAAAAAGCGACATGAAATGATTCCAATTTATATATGTGCTATGTGTGTGTTGGTGTGTGTCTGTGTCTGTGTTAAGATCTGGATATATATTTTTCAGCACTTGAATTACTTTACTTGAATATGTTTTGGGTAATTTGCAAATTGTCTCTCGTGTTTGCGTGTAAATAAATATATTAAATAAATTGCACGTGCATGAATAATTTCTTAAGTAATTTTTTTTTAGTTGCTTTGATTTTTTGTTTTTGTATTCTTGTATAAATTTAAAATTGTCAGCCATTTGTTTGTTTAATAAAAACATTATATAAGTATTTTATTTATCATTGTTATTTTTAATATTATTATAATTATTTTTTCTTGTAATTTTTATTTTTATATTAATTTACTACTTTTCATGCTGCATTTTACTTTATTTAATACTATAAAAACTGCATAAATTTAAAATTGTTTTGGCGCCCGCCTTTTTTTTTGTTGGTTTGCTTTCTTTTTTCAGTTTTTATGTAATTATCTTTAGCCGTGCTGCTTCTCATTATCATTTTAATAGCTAGACAAAAAAAAAAAATTGTATTTATATATATATTTTTAAATATATATACGTAGTTACTGCTTAGCTTTCTTTATATTATAATAATTTTTATTTATTTATTTTTTTTTTTAATTTATGCATTTTTATGCGTAAATGAATTCATTTATTTTTATGTTTTTTTTCTGCGTATTTTGGCTGCTTAGTTACTTGTTTTAGGCTTCTTGTGTAATCAACATCATTTTTATTGATTTATGTTTTTTGTTTATTTTTTGTTGTCACTTTAAAATTAAGTACATATATACCATACCTTTAAGCTAGCTCTCAATTTATGTACAACATTTAAGTTACTAATAGTATGTATTTATTTTATGTATTATATCATTAATTATTTCTCGTATGGAAACTGAAATATGTTAATTTTAATGTTCATTTAATTGCATTTTATATTTAATTATTTACTTTAAACGTTTGTATGCATCTCTCAAATTATGTACATAAATAATTATGTGCCAATATATGCAAAAAAAAAGAAGGAAAATAGAAAAATGCACAACATAAAATTTGCAGCAATAATTTGCATAAATATTTATATCAATTTTTTTGCCATATGTTTACAAAAAGGTAATTAAGATGAACAAAATGTGCAACTAATAAACATAAATTGGGCACACACACTCGCATATCGTACACACACCTACTAGCGAACACACAAAAGAGAAAAAGATACAAACTAAAAATGTGCTTGAATTTTATCATGATTATTCATAAAATATATTTTGTTATTTTCATAATTAAGTTATATTATTATAATTTTTATATTTATAAGTTTGTATTTTTATTTTGTATATTTCGCAAGCATTTTGAGCTGCATTAAAGTTCAACTTTAAGTACATAAATTTTGGATGGATGCATTAGTCAGTTGATAAATTTCAAAAACAAAAACATAAAACACAATTTTATTTAAAATTAGTTTTTTTTTTACTAAACAATACAACAAACATCTAGAATTTTGTGTTTTTTTTTGTTTTTGCTTTTTTTGCTTTTCATAAGTTAATATTTGGGTTTTTATTTATCAGTTACGATAATTTTGGGTTTTCAGTTTTTGTTTTGCTTTATTTATGCTTTGATTGTGGCCTTTTCGAGCTTGGGGACCATTATTACAACCGAATGTTCATTTAGCTGACTACTCAGAACTCATGTATTCATATTCATATATATATATATGTATATATATATATATATATGTTTTGTTTTGTGTGTGTATCATAAGTATATATATATATTTATATACATATATATATATTTATATGTGTATGTGTATGTGTAACTACTAGATATATGTACAAATCTAATATGTTAAGTGCAAATGGCGACTTGGATGGATTTCTTGGGAACAGTTACATATTCATATTTGAATCTTTGCCTTTCCAAATCAGTAAATCAATACTCAATAATAACAAGAATAAAAAATCAATAACCATTTGATATTATGCGCCGAAAGTGGAAGACGGCATTTGAAGTGCATAACTTTTAAACTTTACTTTTCCAATTGCAGCTTCAACTTCCGTTCCGGTTGTGATCTGCGCTGTGTCTTACAGACAACGATAAGCAATACACACATATATATATAGACATATACGTTTAGTAAATTAATCAAGAATTTTATATTTTTGCTTTTTGCTAAATATATATATAAAACGTGGACGAATGTGTTTAGGTTTCAAGGAAGGTTAAGGTTCGGGGGTATTTTTTCTTTTGTTTTTATTATTTTTAAAGCAAATAAAAGTTTTAGCTTGCTGTTTTACACTCGTTCGGACGCAATTGAAAGTGTTGCAAAACGGCAAAAAAAAAATACAATTAAATTTTGCCAAGTGCAGTTTAACTTGCGTGCGGTGCTACATTGCGTATGCGTGTTATTTGATTGTTTTTTTTTATGTGTAAAAACGATATCCCTCGCCATTTTGCTAAGTGTTGCATATTTATCTTTCATTTGTTATCTCTATATTATTTATTTATTTTTTTTATCAAGTATTTATAAGTAGCTTTTAGCAATGTTGATAAATTGTTAGTTTTTTAGCTTGAGTGTCCTTTTTGCGTAGTTAGTTGCATTTGTAACTAGTTACTCTTTATTATTGTTATGTTTTGTTGTATTTATGTTTTTTGTCTTTCCTTTCTTTTCTTAAAGTATCGCGTATTCTTTTAGCAAGTGCGCTAATCGCTAATCCTTTGTGATTGCTTCTTCTGCTGGAAGTTGTTTTTGTCTTTATCATTTGTCTTTTGTTTTATACTGTGACTCTGTTACTATGCCACTTGTGACGTCACAAGCTCAAGCAATTTTGTTTTTTTTTTTTTCATTTTTAGGCATTGCATTTAAACAATTAAGTATTTAAAAAATTGGCTTCTTTTCTTTGACGCTTCTCTTCTCCTTTGTCGTGTTCAGACATTTGGCCACTTGGTTTCATTTTGTTTCATTTCATTTCGTTTCGTTTCACTGCATTTCGTTACATTTCGTTTCGTTTCATTTCAAACGTTTCTTCCTGTTTCCATTTTTTTTTTGTGTTTTGTTTTCGTTTTTTGTTTTTTTGTTTTTTTATCTATTTTGTGAGAACTTTTCCTACATTATTATTTAAGTTTCTTTGATTTGATTTTATTTGATGTTTCTTGTTTAAGTTTTATTAACTGCTTATTGCGTTTTATAAACACTAACTCTTTTTTTTCGTTTGTTTATTATTTTACTTTTGTCATACTTATTAAAACTACTCAACTTAAGCCGATTGCTTGTTGTGTTCTGCTTTGTTTTTCTGTTTCTGTTCTCGTTAACTTAACATTCTACTTGCCGTATAACTAGTAAAAAAAATGCTGTTTTTTGACTGGCTCACACCAACATACTAGGTAATATGCTATGTTATAAGTAATACTAGATAAAAAAAAAAAAAAACATAAATCAATAAGTATATAGTTTTGTTTTGCTTACTAGCCTAGAATTGTTGTAAGATGTCTAACGGTAATGATCAAATAAAATGAAAATACAAACAACTAAACAAACAAACATCTGCGCTCTCTTTCTTTAAGTACATTGTTGTTGCTGTGCCACTCTTGTTACTTGCCTGTCAGCTATCTCTCTCTCTCACTCACGCGCGTGTGTGTGTGTGTGTGTGTGTGTGTGCGTGGAATGTGGAACGTGGCATGCAGCTTAGTAGCGCTGCTGATACTCGTGATGCCACCGATTGAAATCAATGTGGAACACTATTATCGAACCAGTTGACAGGCCAGCGAGCAGATACCTGTTGAGAATATAGAGTGGGATGGGTTAGATGTTAGTTAGCAAATGATTTGGTTTATTTATTTTATTTATTTATATTATTATTATTAATTTTTTTTTTTAAAGCCCAGCTTATAGATCGACAAAAATTTTAATATATTTCGTTTGTAAAACCTAAAAACAAAAAGGTCTGCTGAGGGTCAAAAATTTAATGAATTGATCTTCTCGCCTTTTTAATTATTGAGAACTTTTTTATTTTGATCTGTAAACTGTGCTTAAGGCATGACATTAGGCATTACACACAACACTTACTTCTGATCGTGAGTGAGCGCCAGCGAGCGTATGCCCGCATTGCAGGCGGGGAAGGCATAGAGCGGTGCCAGATTGAAAGTGCGCCACACTTCGACAATGCCCCGATCGCCGGCAGTCATCAGATATTCGCCGTCGCGCGACAACAGCATGCACTGAGAGAGAGATAGAGAGAGAGAGACAGAGAGGGAGAAACATCGTCAGAAATCGAAACGACTGAATAAAAATGTACGAATAGCGAGTAGCGAGTAACGCGTAGAGAGAGAGAGAGAGAGTGAGAGAGAGGGAGAAGGTGAGGTAGTGCTTACCTGCAGATTGTCATTGTGCGTTTCATGGCGTAACTTTTTGCCATTGATGGTGTAGGCGGCCACATTGCCCTTGTCATAGTTGATGACGATGAAGCCCTCACGCGACATAGTTATCAATTCCGGCGAGTGGAAATCAACGGGCGGATCCAGCGAGCGCAGCAAATCGCCAAATGTGGTGTGTATCAAAACGGGGCCATCTAAAAAGGGATAGAGAGGGAGACAGAGAAATAGAGAGAGAGAGAGAGAGGGAGCAAGTGTTAAAAAAGTTAAAAGTTGGCAGCAACAAAGTGTTGGCGAGCAACTTACTCGTTGAACCGGACACAACTAGTCCCAATTCGGCGCTGATGACTACCGATGTGACTGCCTGCTCGTGTCCCGTTAGAGTTGCGCGCGGCGTTGGCACATCCCCCTCACCGACAATGCTCTGGGTACGGGCATTCCAGTGCCATAACAATACCGTACAATCCGCCGAACCGGATGCAATATAACAGTCCGACGTAATATTACACTCGGATCGGGCCATGCAGGTGACGACGCCAAAATGCCCAAAGACGATTTGCACGATTTTCGCTAAGGAATCAAAAACAGGAAAAAACAAATGCCAAATGACAAAAGGGAAGAACAGCTGTCACGGATGTACAATTGTGGACAAAAGGAGGCACTTACCCGTCTCGGTGGCAAACACACGAAAACTGTTATCCCAGAAGCCGCAAGCAATCAGAAAACGACTATCGACGGTGGTCACAAAGCAATTGGAGCGTATTTTTAGCATTTGACTGAAATTGTCACCCAGGTGACGACGGCTCGCCGCGTTGCTATTGTTATTGGTGCCATGCACAGCTGAATAATGTGAAATGCAAGCGAAATTGGATATAAAATAAGAGAAATTGTGGCATCTGGTTGCAGATTGAGCGCCAGCGAGTTGCCGGCATATGCCAGATTATGTGAAACTATAACTCACCCAGGACTGGATCAATGGTTAGCGGCTGATTGGAGCCCGGCGATTGCGGTGATTCGGCATAGCTGGGACTCTGGACGGAGGCGGTGTAATTGCAGTTCCAGCGATTCACAGCAAACTGATGGCCAGCGGTGACCGTGACAACAGATGGCAGCGATAGCTGCGGATACGTATTCGCCGAGATGTGAATGACCGGTGAGTTCTGATAGAACTTGAGCATCTGGCACAGATCCTCGGGCATTGCACTGAACATCATCGGGGATAGATGCATCGCTGAGCTGCGCGGTGGATGCGGTTCCATTAGCAGTTGACTGGGCGTTTGGCCAAAGTTGCGTATTTGATTCTCGACAGCATCGCGCATCACCGGATCAAGAACACCGTCAAGATCGACGCTGCCCTCGTAGGTGAGATAGTAGAAGACGTTGGTGGCGCGTATCGCTTCGGGGCCGCGCTGCTTGTAACCGAATATCAGATCGATCCACTGATGCAGCTGGCAGGAGACAAACTCAGATTCAAGGGCCATGCGATTGATGCGGACAAACTCCTCGGGACTTTTGGCCCATGGTGGCAATTCAATATCATCGACCAGGGCGCCATCCTCGCGATGTCCCAGCCGATAGCCGGATGCATTGTAGAACATTTCAGGCAGGAAATACCATTCAGGTATCAGTTCCTTCACATCGGACGTGTCACGCTGACAATTCTTCCAGCTAAGCGATACGGATGAGAACAAACGATCCGGATAATCGAATTTGCCGCCCTGCAGTGCCAGGAACATGGTCGTAAATGGCTCGACACGCACCAGCCAGTTGAGGGTGAAAGCTGCCGTCGAATAGTGTGTCCCATAGTGGAATGGTGGTATTGTATCGCTGTCCCAGCTCTCGTAGCGCTCCTCGAAGTAGGCGCGTCGTGATGGATTTAGGGCACCGATGGGTTTCGATAGATCTCGATAGTTCGACGGCAGGCTGAGGTCCAGATCTTTGGAATCATAATTGGTCAGCACCCAGGGAAAGATGGGATACTGATTTAGATCATTGTATGTCCGTCCCGCGATGGTATTGAGAAACATCAGATACTCAAAGTTGGAGATCTCGCGTCGCTGCCATTTCTGTGTCATGTTCGAGTTGCGCATCAGTTGCCGCGGCGACATCATTGAGGCACGCCGTGTCTGTGGTATGCCGTACTTGATGCCGACGCCGACGCGTGGCAGTGCCTTGATCACCTTCTTGACGGTGTGTTGATCGGGAAATGCGAACAGGATGGAGGTGCGACTGGCCAAGAAGATCTCCAGGGCGACATTCTGCAGAAGGTAGCGCCGCGAGAAGATCGCACGCACCTCGGAGAAATACCATTTGCCATGCAAATGATCGCAGTATTTGAGCACCTCCGCGTCGATCTTATGAAACTCTGGATGATCCTCGTCCACCTCAAAGAACATCTCGGTGCTGGTAATGGACACTGTGCCGGGCGCAACGAGGCCAGGAGCTATTAAGCGCGCCTTGGTGCTTATATTCACCGGCCCAGTCAGATCCAAGTCGAGCTCTCGATCCTCAATTAGGAGCTCGGCATCGTCGAGCAACTCCCCGTTGTGCTGTGCCGACGGATGCGACCGTGATACGGCAATCTGGGTGTGGAACTCATCGCGTGTCTGCAAAATGGCATCCTCGGGTCCACCATTCTCCAGTGCCGCCTTGAGCGTCGCTTGCGGATGTGAGGATCCTCTCGGATTCTGCACCATACGCTTGCGACGCCTCGCATCATCCTCCCAAGCGTCGAGCTTCCAATAGGTGCCCTTGCCACCGCTCACTGAAATGGCAGCCAAGATTCCATTGGCGTCACCCCACGCCCCATGACGATTGCACATGATGTTGCGCACCTTCTCTAGCAGCCGGCTGGCGATGACATTATCCCGGCGACGTGCCGCCGTTATCAGATGATCGCACATCCGCTCCTCTTCGCGCCGCTCGAGCAGAGTCTGGGCGCACTGGGATTCAAAGTCAGCATGCTTAAGGACATCATCGGCACGCATGCGATTTAGAATGAACTCGGCCTCGTTGGCCACGCGCACAATGTGATCCTTCATGGCGTGCGAGAGAAGACGACCCTCGTTGATTAGCTCGATGAATGCGAGACCGGCATGCTTCTGTAGACTGTTCTGCCACTCCTGGGAGCACAGCAGCATCACCAGCTCGACAACAGAGTGCGAATTCTTGAATGTGGTCAGACCCTTGCCCTCCATCAGCAGCTCCTGGCCGTGCGAACCGACCAGCGTCTTGGAGAGGAATGGCGCAAAATCAACCATTATTTCGCGCAGCAGTGGACACACCGGACCCAAGGCAATCTCCAGCTTCTGTGTGAGACTCGCCTCCCGCGATGGCGTCGTCAGCGGCAGTTGGGCGACTAGTGCCGGCGGTTTCATTGGCAGCTCATCGGGTCGCGATCTCTGCTGCTGCTGCTGCTGCAGTTGCTGCTGCTGCTGGTGCTGCTGCTGTGTGCTGTTGGCAACTGTGACGCTATTGCCAGTGGCAGCACTACCATAGCTATCGGGCACTCGCACTACCGATATCTCCGAGTCCGGCTTATCGCCGCGCTCAGTGCCCACAATCATGCCGCCCTGTTGTTGATGTTGCTGTTGTTGCTGCTGTTGTTGTTGTTGGTGTTGCTGTTGTGCGTGCTGCGATTCATGCTTGCTGCTGTCGCTGGCATCGACGAGACCGACAACGTTGCCAGCGCTCGCAGCTGCCAGCACTGCGGCATCCTCATTCAAATTGACATCCGTCCAGCTCTCATCGTTCGAGTTGCTCGGCTTGTGATCATCGGCGAGTATATCGCTGGAGGACTCAACCTCGGGCACTTCGTTCTCCGTCGAGTTCATGTTCAAGGACACCACATCCGAGTCCACGCTCTGCTCGCAGGCGTTGGTTAGCATTTGATAAGGAATAGACATTGATTTAAGTATTAGGGAAATGCTTCAATCAGTTTAGAGAATCAAAAGCATTTTATGCGAGTGTGTGCGTGTGTGCATGTATGTGTGTGTGTGTGTGTGTGTGTGTGTGTGTCTCTATCGAAAGGTGTTTCAAGTGCGATACACATTACAACAAGTTGAGTGCGGTGAGGAGTGAATGAACAGGGTGCATAAGTGGGTTTGTGGGGGTGCCTGGTAGTGCGACCGATGGAGATGACGATGCTCAAACAGTCGATAGTTGTCCTTGGACAATCGATGTTGCTTTTGATAATCGATTTGTTTTCGTTTCTGAATGTTTTGACATAAGTCTCTATTGTTTTAAATCTCGCACTGATAGCATCGTTATTTAAACAGCACTTTTGACTAGTGACATGATATGTGCACATGTCCTTGTGCCTGTGTGTGTGTGTATGTGTGTGTTTTCATTTGGATATCATTTGCGCATTAATTATGCACATTTCAACAATAAATCAAAAGTGTTGAGCGCAAAGCAGAAGAGCTCATCCGCCGCCCAAATTGTGTGTTGACCAACCAGGCACAAAGTCCTCACGTCCGCTTGTGTCCCTTTCCGTGTTCCTGTCAACACATGCATTTGTCAACGCCACGCACAAAATGTTATCTGCAGATCTACCAACACCCCCGCCCCCCCTGTCCCTAACCTTGCCCCTCTTGTTGCGTCTGGCAGTGATTTGCATAAAAGGCAAATCACCCAAACTCTGCCCAACCCACTTGAAAAAACAAATTTCAGCATTACGCAACTCAGCTCATCCGAAAGGCATTAGGGCAAATGGACATAACGGACGAACAGACAAGAGGGAAATGACATGGGGTGGTGGCTGAGGGGGGGAGGGGCGTTTTCAAACGGATGGCCATGTGACAAATTTTGTTAAGGCGTATGACAAATGTCAACTGTCAAACACAAATACGACAAGATGTGAAGCACACAAGTAGGTGTTAGCACAGCTGCTTGTCTGAACCGTTGTGTGTGTGTGTGTGCGAGTATGTGTGCGACAGCTGTTGCGCCTACACAATAAGGTGCATGTCCAGTACGTCCTGTGCAGCATGCGAAATCAATCGCTTGCTATTTGAACGACACGCAAAACCCAAATTTCACTTTGCTGGCAAAATATGTGAAACCAAAAATATATGTACATATATATATATATATATATATATATATAAAGTATATATATATTTCATGTACATATATTTATATACAAAATACATTATTTTTTGTTTTCAACCGACTTATTGAATTTAAATTTATGTTTAAGGAGCTATGATAATTTTTTGTATCCTTAGGGTACATGATTAAAATGGTTATTAAATTGAAAGTCGGGAAGTAGTAGTAGTACTAACATGCACATGTTAATATGTGTGTGTTTTAATAGATTGGGGAATTGAGCAAGGGGGGGTGGCAATGGATTTGCTGAATTAATAATGCAAGCAGTTCATTAAGAGCCCACAACCGGAAGCAGAAGCGTTGTCTGCACTCAAGATAAAAGCCAAGAGTTGTACGTTTGTCCTTGTGTGTGTTTGGGTGTGCGTGTGTATGTGTATGAACATGTGTATGGGACTGTATTGTTATTCGAGTTCGTAATACTAATTGCAGTACATATAGACAGACATTAACATACATAAATCAAAGAGGACCGACACAAACAAATCCAAGGCACACACGACAAATCATGTGGCACGCAGCGAAATGAAACTGTGTGGTTGTATGTGTGTGTGTGTGTGTTTGTATTGTGTGTGCTTAATGCGTGTGTGAGTGTATAACGAAATTATTTATTGATTGCGTTGAATGGCAATTCAATTTGTTAGTTCCCAACTAAAACCAAAACCAAAACAAAAGTATTCATATAGCGAAGCCGTTAAAAGTGTAAAAGAGTACTATCGACTTGCATATACCCATTAATTAAATTTGAATTCACAAGCTAACAACTATAGAGTTCAATATTCATTATTAAAGAGCACAAAGAGAAAAACACACATCTCCCTGAGAGATGTCTTCGCAAGAGAGTCAAGCTGAAATCCTTCAGTTATAAGCAAAGTCATCAGATCATTAATATAATATATATATAATATACAATTTTTCAGGAAAAAATTAATCACTTAAAGACTGATTTAAATTCACAAAAAAATGCAATTATTTTTATTGAACAACTTGAAATTAAATTTCGCTAATCATAAAACACGCATAATATCAAAAAAATATGATTTAAGTACACATAAACCGGATAATATCCACGCATTAATTACGATTTTAACTACAAATTTGATTTGATTTAACATGTGACAGCACACACACACACACATTCATTTAATGCACTTTTCATGGCATCAATTTGGACTGCACTACTATTTTCAGCTCACATCACAGTGATGCAAAGCAATAAAAAAAAATAAATGGCAAATTGTAGAAATGCACAGATAAAGAAAAAGTCGCATTTTTTATTCTCGGAAATTTGTATTAGCGATAATTATATGATAATATAAATGAGTGTATGTGTGTGTGTGTGTGTGAATATTTTACCGATGAATACGCACATAAAAAGACTCATGAATGAAATGTTACAAAGAGCTATGCATTTTAAATGATATCCGCAAAATCATTCAAGACAACCTTGCAGAGCGAATGAGAGAGAAAGAGCGAAATCGGATATAATGGATATAATATTAATATTATTTTTTTAGCTACAGTGAAAAAACAGATCTAAGAAAAAAGCGTGCAAATGCTGAAAGCGCTGCTCGCTCCAGTTGGTTTGCCTCTAGCTTTTTGCTTTGATTTTCGCACTCAAACTGTGTTTGGAGCAGTTATTTTTCTTTGCGTTATGCAGTTCATTTTTTTTTTTTTGTTAAAAGCTTAAAAGCTTCTCGCTTCACTTTCATTTTTTTGTTTCTCTGTTTCTCTTTAACTACTGCAGTCTCTAGAGGTTGGCTTACCTAATATGCCTCAAATCTATGAATGTGCGTAACGAGTGAGAGTATGAGTACGAGTGTGAGTGCGAGTGTGAGTGCGAGTACGAGTACGAGTGTGAGTGCGAGTGTGAGTGCGAGTGTGAGTGCGAGTTCGATTATTGGAGGTGCAGTACATTTTTCGAATGGATTTGTTAGTTATTTGTTAGTGTTTTAGTGATTGGCAGCGGTACAAAAAGCTGTTGTTGTTGTGGCTGTACGTAAGTGTGTGTGTGTGTGTGTGTGAGTGGGGTGAGTTGACTGCTTGTAGCTGTTGTTGTCAAATTATTGCAATTTTGCATTGGGTGGAATTATTTTTGGTGAGTGGCTTTTTTTTTGTTTTGCTTTTTTTTGTCTATAGATATTTTTGTTCGTTTTACCTTTGGTAACTTTTGTGGCACCATTGGCTTGGGTGGTGACAATGGTTGTTGTTGAATTTTGATTTTATCTTTAGTTGTTGTTGTTGTTGTTGTTGTGGATTTTACAGTTGTTGTTGTAGCTGTTGTTGTTGTTGTTGCAGTTGTTGTCTGAGTGTTGTTATTGTTATTATGAGCCTGTGACAGTTTTTGAGTTTGATTGATTTTGATTTGTTTCGTTTTTGGTGTTAAATTTTTACAAAACATGCAAATGAATTTCTTCTTTGTTGTTCAGGTTGTTTTTCGTTTAATTCGTATATTACAATTCTTTAATAAGCTAACATACATTCTCTCGTTGACACATACACACTTATGTAATTCACACAGACACACTCATACTTAAAAGTTAAGGCAAGCTTCTACTTATTTTCATTCGACTAAAGTGACATTCAAACCGCCATGCAAAGTGTTTAAAAACTAAACTCAACTTGTGCTTAGCAATTGAAACTTTAACGAAATTGAAAATAGAGAGCGTGAGTGTGGGAAAGAGAGAGAGAGAGAGAGAAGTTGCTAGAAATTCCCTTTAAGCCCGCCTACGCCAGTTTTGCCCAATCACACAAATTGCATTTCAAACACCAAACTCTGAAACACATACACATGCATACCAAACTCCCACACATCTGAAGTACTTAGATACATATAAATATATATATCTATATATATATATACAAATAGAGCGAGAAAGATAGAGGGGAGAGAGAGAGAGAGAGATAAGGGACTCTTCCAATAATACTCACCTTTATGGATGGCGGTCCACTGGAGTGGGAATCATTATCCGCCAGCACTGAGGGATTGTTCTCATCGACGACGATAATCTCGTAATCGCTGTCCTGAATCTGACGGCCGCCTGTACAGAAAACGAAACAATAAATCAGGCATAAATATCAATAATTTCAAAGTTGTAAAAATGATTAAATATGTATGTAACAAAAATTTTACAAATATTAAATAAACAATTTCTCCATCGTTTACAGTTACGTCGGCACGCAACTGCAGTACAGAAGAAGTTGACACAAAAATGCTGCCGAACATGTAAATATATAGGTAAAAAAAATTTGTATATAGTTTGTTTTGGAATCTGATAAATAAACACTCGGAGCTGTGCACACATCAACCAACATGAAAATCAAGAGAACATAAATCAAACTTAAAAAACAAAGCACTGCTCTTCAAATTCAAAGAATTACTCACACACACACTCACACACACATACGCACACGCACATACGCACACACACATACTCACAGAGCAAACACTCAATTCAAATTTATTTACCCTTTCCGCTTTGTGAAGGGTATTAACATTTGTCAGGCATTGTAATAGACGTATCCGAAACAATAAGTTATTTATATTCTTGATCAGTATTACTGTAAGATCCGATATTGCCATGCCTTTCTGTCTGTCATTTGACTATTATTAATATTATCTGGTTTTTGACTTTATAGTGCAATTTATGCAACATGATTCCGATTTGATACAAGACTATATAATCCGCTGCATGTCTAAGATAGTCGCTGTTAATTGATATATCTAATATCTTGTTGCTTTACATTAGCCTTTATATGAAAGTTCGCTTCAATATACATATTTGCCATGCATGAATTAATAATTGGTCTTTGTATGTTATCTGTGCACACATTTTCCAATTAAATTACTATAAACACACGCACACAAACACAAGGGCAATAAGTTTTACCAGCTGACCAAGCTAAACGAAGCTGTCCGCATCAGATTAATAATTTGCAACTACTTTCAACAGCTTTTGGTATTTATTTTTTCACATGCTGCCTACTTATCTCTAGTGCAACATGTAAGCTTCTCTCCCTCTCTGTCTCTCTCCCACTATCTCTCTGTCTCTCTCTCTACTGCTTTCATATACTTATCTTCAAGCCCGTAATTTGGTCGTAATTTTGTAATTTACAAAACTTTTGAGTGTATCTCATGGATACATAATTAAATGTGCAGATACAGAATTATCTGCAAGTGCAGCAACCAAAATAGCCGCTGTGTGTGTGCTCAGCTCATTAGCCATATTGCAGGGCGGTCGGTTTTTTCACTTTTTATCATTTTACTTGCACTGTCTAGCTTGTTTTACAGTGTTGATTAACGTATTAATTGAAATTTATGACCTGCGCTGCTAAGTATGCTACACATTTTATTACACTCGAGCGCCTGTGCTTGTGTGGTTTGTACGTGTGTTAAATTTGTAAAAAATTGTCCACCGTGTTCGAGAGAGAGAGAGAGAGAGATATATAGATGGAAGTGTGTGTGTGTGTGTGTGGCCACAAATTGCTTTTGTTTCAACATTGAAAGCGTGTTATCGGCTCTTTTAGCTGCCCCTTCCCTCCGCCCTCCCCCCCACACGTTGCCCAACATTTTCCATCTCACATGATATTATTTAACTGCGCACCTTCTCAGTCTCTTGCATTTATATAAATTATGTTCGTGTTATATTTTTGGTGCTTCATTTGCGGTTTTTTTGTGCGACTAATTTACATTTTTGTCACTGCCATTAATAATGTGTGTGGTAGGTGTGCCACTGTTTGTGTGTGTGTGTGAGTGTGTGTGAGGGCTTGTTTGTATGTCACGGCAGCCATTTGGAAAATGCACGCGTGTTGCATGTCCTTCGCTTTATTCTGTTTCTCTTGTGTCCTGTCTGCCAAATACATTGTATGCCCCATTCACCAAAAATGAAAAGCAACTGCAAAATTTTCATTTAATTCGTTATAATCGCATGATCCAAAATTAACGAATTAGATTTTTGTTTTTCCACTTTGAGTCCAGCACAGTTTGGCCAACTTTAATGCCTGTATGTGTGTGTCTGTGTGCGTGCGTGTGTGTGTGCTTTGGTATCGCTGTGCAAATGAAGATAAATGAAATGTAATTTGTGCTGACGGCACATGAAAATGACATGCGAAAGCCGCTGGGCACAACTGTTATCCCTCCCCCTTTGGCGGCCCCTCTCTGTCAAAAATGTGTGTCATTGTAACTGTACTGCTGGCGAGTGTGTGAGCAGTGTGTGTGTATGTGTGTGTGTGTGTCGTGTATAACTTCAAAGATATATTGCAGTTTTTAAAACCATAAATGGAGAGCATTTTCGCACATGACCTCGTACAAACACAGATACACACATACACACGCAGACAGATACACACACATTCACAGTCGACTATATGTATTTTGATTTTCGCATTTTTTTTTGCTTAGCTTGTCAACAGCGAAAGTAGCAAAAGTCGTTCTTCATATAAAAAATTTAAATCGATTCAACATTTTTGCAAATATTTTATATATGCTTTTGCGACAGGACATTTAACACACAGAAAAAAGGAAGCAATTTAATCAAATTTGGTCAATAATACAAATAATTGTCAATTGTCGTCAATTGGCTTTTGGAGGCCATCAACAAATTGCAAAACAGCCGCAATTAAAAGAAATAAGTAAACAAATATAAATATTTGTAAAACAAAATGTGCATGGTGCAAGATATTAAAATATATATGCAGATATATATACATATTTGTACATATATATATATATATATATATATAAGGACATAGATATGGATATATAAATATTTGCTTTACATTTTTTTTTAACGGTTAAGTTATTTATTAACTTTATTTATTGGAATAAAAAGGTAAGTAATACACATTTGATGAACAAATAGGTTTAATTGATAACAAAGTAAAAAAAAAATAAACAAAAAAAAAGCAAAATCAGTTAAAATAGAACAGCAATTAACAGTTTCGTTGCATAGTGTTGTGCTCATCAGAATAATACGACAAAACTACTTAAGCTCATTAACAATCCCATTTGTTATAGAGCATCGCCATTGAAAGCAAAGTGGATCTGGATTATTAACATCAAATAAAATTTTCATCATGTGACCATGGAGTTAATACCGATAATGGCCTATTAAAACATTTTTTTGTTATATATATATTTTTTTTTCGTGAGAATTTGCAATATTTTGTCCACAATTGGAAACAGATTGATATTCAATTATAGTATACCAGCGATTATTATGGAATTAAATGAGCCCAAAATGCAACACAGTGAACGCACACTTAATGCAATTTAAATACCCTTTTTAATCGCAATAATAAAAAATTTGACAACAATAAAAAACAACAGATTAAAAATGAAAATTGAAAAAAGAGAGGAGTTCGTGTAATTATGCCAATTTACACTGAGCATCAATTGCTGGCTATCAATACGTATGTGCAGGTCAATTGATTAATCACACACACCTACAGTGAGCCGAAGCTTATTTGGATCATGGTCAAAGAAAAAAAGGAATTGCCTGCCATAAGCTAATCATTCATTATTTTTCAAAAATTCCAAAGACCGATGGTAGGTAACTATATTAACCACCAAAATTTATATATGACCCCAATAAACTGGGGTTTCCCCACCTGCTAGGTAGAATTATGTAAAAAAGTACCCTTTTTTTTGGGAAATTTTTTTTTGGAGCAGGTACATTATGGACACCTGGGTGCCATAAAACCCGGATTTTTTACCTAAAGTTGAGTATTTTCGGTATTAATAGACCAATACTTCGTAGTCAGTTTAGTTTCATCCTGCATCTCGGGTGCAATAAGCCAACAAGGACTATGGACAAACGGACTACCATTGCGCAACGGAAACTCATCCTGGAACACCACAAAAGCGGATATTCATATCGCGAAATAGCTGAAATGGTCAATCTGAGCAACTCAACTGTGAATATCATCATTTGGCGCTTCGTCGACGCCAATCGGATTAAGGGCAAGGCCAGAATGGCACCAAACAAGATTTTCACCGAAGAGGAGGAGCAAAGGATCACCAGGATAATAAGGGGATATCCCAAGCTATCGGCTCCAAAAGTGGCTCAACAGGTGCAGGATGAATTGGGGAAAAAGTGCTGTGTGGAAACTGTGCTCAGGTTTCTGCGGACACATGACTTTAATGCCCGAGTTCCACGGAAAAAGCAATTTATAAACGTGAAAAATAAAGGGACTTGGATGACGTTCGCCAAAAACCACTTGGACAAGGATTTGGAGTTCTGGAACGATGTTTTATTTGCAGATGAGTCCAAATTCACCATATTTGACTCGGACGGACGGAGTTATGAGTGGCGACAGCCCAATACTGAGCTGAATCCCAAACACGTAAAAGCAACAGTCAAGCATGGTGGAGGAAGTGACATTTCATGGGCACGTATCTCGTCAGCCGGATTCGGGAATTTTGTGATTTTTGGAACAATAATGGACAAGAATGTCTACTTCAACATACTAATGGAAAATTTACTCCAAAAAGCCTAGAAGGTAGGAATCCGACGTACTTTCCGATTCAACCACGACAACGATCCCAAGCATAAGGCCAAGATAGTACAGTCCTGGCTCATGAGGAACTGCCCCCACATGATAATTCCGCCGGCCCAGTCTCCAGATTTAAATGTCATTGAGAATTTGTGGGCTGTGCTGGAAAATAACATCCGCCAGCACAGAATATCCAGCAAAGAAGACCTGAAAAGTGCTCTGCGGGAAGAGTGGAGCAAAATCAGCCCAGAAACTACCAGGAAGCTGGTATCTTCCATGAATAATAGGTTAAGGGAAGTAGTTAAGGCTAAAGGATATCATACTAAGTATTAACATCCTTATTTAAGTTTTTATACGCCAAATATATTATTTTATTTAGACTGATCCAAATGAAAACTGCACCTATAAGTAGGCAACATTTTTATAATTCTACCTAGCAGGTGGGGAAACCCCAGTTTATTGGGGTCATATATAAATTTTGGTGGTAAATATAGTTACCTACCATCGGTCTTTGGAATTTTTGAAAAATAATGAATGATTAGCTTATGGCAGGCAATTCCTTTTTTTCTTTGACCATGATCCAAATAAGCTTCGGCTCACTGTATATATATACAAACACAAACACACACACACACACGCACACACACACACACACACACTCAGGCAAAGAATTACTGCAAATGTACGAGCTGCATATGAAATAAAAAGCACATTAGCATTTACATAATCTAGCGGTTAGAAAGAGATGGAAACAGCCAGCTACCGAGTGTGTATGAGAGAGAAGGATAGCGCACGAGTTGTCTAAGAACATAAGCTATACATATAGGAATATATATGCATGTCTCTATATAAGTGGCAGCTACAGCTAAAGCTATAAATTGAGAGGCAAAATGAGAGTATGGAATGAGAGTGAAAAGTAAACGAAATCAAACAAAATATCAAAAAAAAAAAAGAAAACAAAAACAAAAAATGGAATGAAACGCAACTAAACGAAATGCTAAAGAAACAGTGAAACAACAAACTACTAGAGAAAAGTGTTTACTATATATAAAATAGAGAAAGAGAGAGAAAAAAAGAGAGAAAGAAGGCAACAGAGCGCTAAAGAGAATTAGGTAGATGGATAAAAAGCTTATAGTAACTAAGTAAACAACTATATACATATATAAATACATATATTTATACAGAAAGGTAGAGTTAGATAGATAGAGAGAGAGAGAGAGAGATAGAGCGTGACATAAACTACGCACTACGACACTCATAGCGAGCGATACCTGTTCCAGAGCCAGCAACATTTGCATTGCGTTGTCCATTGTAGCGATAATTGTTATTGATGGCATTTGTTTTATATGCAGCGCCGCCATCGCTCAATCCCATTCCCAATCCACCCATTCCGCCCATGCCAGCCATTCCCATGCCCACATTCATGCCCATATTCATGCCCATGCCCATGCCCATGTTCATGCCCATTTTCATGTTCATGTTCATGTTCATGTTCATGCCACCGCCGCCGCCAGCGGCAGCAGCAGCAGCAGCAGCAGCGGCGCCAGCTGCTGTTGTTGTCGTTGTCGCTGTTGCTGTTCCACCATTTCGCAGATTTCGCATGTTGCTGCCGCTGCTGTTGCTGCTGCTGCTGCTGCTGTTGGTGTTATTGTTGTTGGTATTGCCATTGCTGTTGCTGTTGCCATTATTGCAGCTGGCAGCATTGCTATTGCCATCGTTGCTGCTCGCATGACCATTCAATAGTCCCGCACCAGCAACAGCTGCATGATGATGCTCCAAACCATTCTGCTGCTGCTGCTGTTGCTCTCCGTTCATTTGGATGCTGCGCATATAGGCATGTGGATGCGTATGATAGTTAACGCTACCGGTGGTGCCATTCTCTACCTGACCACCGTAATGGTTATGCTTGCCATTAAGCAACTGCTGCTGCTGTTGCTGATGGCCATTGATCAGCGCATAGTGCGGCTGATGTGGATGATAGTGTTGTTGCTGCTGTTGCTGCTGATGCTTGTGCAGCTGCTGGCGATGCAGCCCTGTCGAGGCAGGCAACTGTTGCTGCTGGCTCTGCGAGGCCAGCGAAGACAACGATGAACTCGACGCTGGCTGAGATGTTGCTGTGGAGCTGGCCGAGGAGCTGGACGAGTGTGGTCCGCCCAACGGTGGTGGTGGCGAAATGTTGCCCAACTGCTGCTGCTGTGCATTGACATGTTGCTGCTGCTGCTGTTGCTGATGTTGGTGTTGGTAGTAGGCAGCGGCCATATGATGATGGCTGTGATTGTTGTGTTGTTGTTGTTGCTGATGTTGCTGCTGATGTTGATAGTAATGTTGCTGCTGCTGCTGTTGCTGGTGATGTTGCTGTTGCTGCTGCTGCTGTTGCTGTTGCATGTTGGCGGCAGCCACATGATTCTGATGCGATTCGGGCAGAAATTGTGGATAGACGTGATGCGACCATTGTGGGAACAAGGGACGCGCGCTGGCGGCTTCTAATGATTGGCGATTGTTGTTTTCGATTGTTTGTTTTGGGGTATTGGAATTTCATATTTACACACACACAAACGGATAGAGAGCGAGCGAGCGAAATAGAGAGAGAGAGAGAGAGAATGGGTTTGCATGGTTGGGAGGGGCAGTTATGGTGACGTGGCGAGCATTTTTTATTGTTGTTGTTGTTATTATAATTTTATAAGTTTTAATTTTGGTATTTAATTACATATGTTGGTTGTTGGTATATTTTTATATATATTTTTTTTTTTTGTTTTTTGTTTTTTTTTGGTTTTGTACAATAAATCCGAAAAAGCAGCGTGAAATGAAATCATTAGAAAACGGAACGAAGAAAAGAAACATAGAAAAACTGAATAGTATCTCCAACAATGGGATTCGATGAGAGTGTTCTTAAAAGCTAATGATTAAGTGGTACATATAAAAATGGGGTAGAGAGTGGTTGGGGGCGGGGTTAGTTTGTTGTGGGTCAAAGGTTAGTTGGCTGGTGTCGTCACCGATGCAAAGTGCGCCTTTCGCTTCGATCGAAATAAGACTCACATACTTCCACAAACACACACACACACACGCACACACACACACACGCACGCACACACATGGGCTGAAATGACTCAAACGTGTGGTGGTTGGTGGTGGTGGTGGTTGGTGGTGTCATTGGCGTTGGTTGTGGTTGTGGTGGTGCTGTCAAGATTACTAGTGGGCTGGCAGTGAGTTTCTACAACCGTATAATAAATGTAAAAAGTCGCTTAACACAGCTGTTCAAACACAAATCGAATGCAGAAGCAACGAAAACGAAAACCTCCAATATAAATTTAACAAAAAAATTAAAGATAAGTGGAACAAAAAACAATAACGAACATTAATCATAAAATACTGTCTCAGAAGACAGAAGAAAATGGACCGCCTGAATGGAACATAAAATGTATTCAATTTAATTTTTGAGAAAGACGAAGAGATAAATTTATATGTATATATATAGTTAGACAGACAGAGAGATAGACAGAGAGAGAAAGAGAGAGATATAGATAGATAGAGATAGAACCAATAAACGATTGTGTTGTTTTTGGTGCAGCAAACAAAACGAAACAATACGAAACAAACTGAAATGTAAAGAAAAACAGAGACACAGACAAAGACCAAGGACGAGCGACAGTCGCAAATTAGCAAAGCAAATGGAACGCATGGGAAATGCGAAACGAAAATGAAGAGAACTGAAACTTCAGAAAGGAAACCAGGAACCCGCCCGAGCAAAATGATAAGTTTCGAACTCAAAAACTCATCGCAAAATCGTGGCAAATGCCGTCAGGTACGAATTAATTTCGTATTTTGTATTGTACATATAAATATAAATATATATGTGGATATATAGAGAGAGAGGTAGCTGAGATCTATTAGCTCTTAACTTGCAACACTTACCACTGCCCCCCGAACTGCCGCGCTGCAACACTGGCGATTGACGCTGAACTTGAGGCTCTGCGGGCGGTTCCAGAATGTCGCGATATTTCGATACCATCAGTACCGATATGAAGTAAACGATTGCCAGCGATAGGAATTGTGCTTGTTTCGTTTCCTCCTGTCACAGAAAGGGAGAGAGAGAGAGAGAGATAGTGGAAGAGACAAAAAAAGAAGCAAAATCAGTTTGGATGCGACAATTGCGAATGCAACAACTTGAAATGGAATAAGTCGCAACAAGTCGAGGTGAAATTGCTTACCACATCGCGATAGATGACGGCGCGCAAGCGATTGACGTCCATGTCCTGTAGCAGCTTCTCTGGATCCTTGACGGGTGATAATTGACCGGTGATTGACTCCACAATATTCTAAAAGAGCAGCGTTTGCCAAATGAAAATCGAGTCAAGATTTTTGACTATATATATAGATGTATATATATACCTTTGGTGAGGCCTGAGCGCCGCGGATGAGCGCCTGAAGATGGGCCGCGCCGGGCACATCGCGTGCCAAGGAGCCAACATTGTAGCGAGTGCGCTCCTTGCACTCGAGACAGTTGCGTACGGCACAGGTGCACACTAAGCGCAGGCACTGTCGCAAAATGCCACCGCTGGACATGTTCTTCTCGGCCTCCAGTTCGCCAAAGTTCAGCGATGTGGCAAATATCAAAACATCGGCCATATTAACGAGTCGCTGCAGAAACGAGACAGCCACCTCCAGGGGCATGCCCTGTGTCGGCTCTAGGACATCCAGCTCCGACTAATGCAGATGCGCTGAGTTAGTTAATGGGACATATGAGATTAAATATGTGATTAGCTTACATTGGGTGATGTGGCGCTGGCGAGTAGCGGCAAAAGACCGCCGCAGGCAATGATCAAATTATCGGCCAATTGGGATATTAGATGCACCGTGTTGACCACAAATATGGCGTTCTCACTCGAGTTGACAAAGTCGAGGACGCTTTTCGTGGAGTGACTGCGCCACACCTGTATATCAGTCTCCAGCGAGAAGAGCACATCACTCAGCAGCCGCTGATGGATGTACGACCATTTGAACTCCGGTATGCGAAACGGCGGACGTGTCGGTCCCGGACTGAACATCGGACGTGTTGAGCCGGATTTTGAGCGCTGCTGCTTCCCTCCCTCAACGCCACCAGTTGCACCACCAGCTGTACACACACATACACACAAATTCCAAGCTCAAATTAAATATTATTAAAAAAAAGTATGCTTAAGTTAAGATGGAATTATTGAAATTTAAAAAATAATAATCTAAATATTCCTTTATTTTACGTTAAGTTTTAAAAATTGAAACCCCAATCCCAACTTACCGTAATGATTGCCCTCGAGCTGTGCGGAGCCTTCGCCCGTTGCTGCTGCTGTCGTCGTCGTTGTTGTTGCTGTTGTCGCATTTGCCTGTTGCTGTTGTTGCTGTTCTGTGGCATAGTCGTCGTCATCATCGTCTGCCGTGTTGGCTGCATCCTGTGCATCATCCTCATCATCATCATCATCATCGGCATCGGCATCTGCATCGACATCAGGCAGCAGGTGCTCATCGCGAGTTTTGTGTGCATCCGCTTCGTTCTTTGGTGTTGTCTGCGTGGTGGAGTCAACCTCTGTGGGTTTAATGCGCACCACAATTGCCGCTGGCGCCGCTGAATCGTTCTTTGTCTCGTTCTGGGTCTCATCTAGTGTCGTCGTTGGGGCCTCGCTTGGCGTGGGCGAGGTCGGCTCGACAGCCTTGACTGTCTCCGTCACCAATGAGTCGAGCACCTCGCTCACAATGGCGGAAACATGCTCCTGGCTCTCAACTGTTTCTGTTTCCGTTTCCGTTTCCGCTAAGCTCTCGTATTGGTTTTGGGTCTCGGTTGCGGCTTGGGCTAGATCCAAAGCTGCCTCCACAACCTCGTGTACGATTTCCTCGGCTACGGCAGCGGCCACACTCGCCTGCTCCTGATCTGCTTGAGTGTCTTGAGGCTCGGTTGCCTTTGATGCTGCCTCTATGGCTGTCACTGCCACTGCCTCTGTATCTGTTTCCGTCTTTGTCTCGGACAACAGCTGCTTTGTCACCTCCTTTTGCAGCAGCTCTGCGGGTAGCTCATTGTTATTGGTTTCAGTTTTGGTTTTAGTTATGGTTTTGATTTTGGTTTCAGTTTCGCTTTCGTTTGCATTTCCATTTGCATTCGCATTTGCAGTTTTTGCTTCCTCTTCGGCTGCATCGATCACCTTGTCAATGAGCTGCTCAACAATATCGCGCACCGCTGTGGCAACCACATCCTCCTCAGTCTCTGGTGTCGCTGTCGCCATCGTCTCCTCCGCGGGACTAGCGTTTGTCATCGAGGTCGTTAGCTCCTCCGCTGTGGTGCTCAATGATGAGCTCATCTCTTGATCCCCAGCAACTGCCTCCTGGCTGCTGCTGCTGCTGCTGCTGCTGCTGTTGCTGCCTGCCTCGTTGAGCTTCTCGTTGTTGTTCAGCTTGTTGTCGGCATCTTCAGTCTTTTGATTGTTTGCTGCTTTCTGCTGCTGCTGCTGTTGTTGCTGTTGCTCTTTTTCAATTGTTGTTGTTGTGCCTGGTTCGACGCTGGTCAACTCATTGGCATTCACTTCCTTTTGCTGGTCGGTCTTTTCCTTTTCCGCTTCGCTGTTGTTGTTGTTATTGTTGTTGAGCAGATTCTTGCTGTTAAGCAGACTCACACTGTCTTGGGCCGTTGTCTTCTTCTCACAGTTAAGCACACCCTGCACCACCTCGTTGACAGCCAGCTCGATTTCCTCGTCCTTCAGCACCGAGGAGGAGTCCTCCGCCTCCTGAAGCACACTATCCACAGCCATTTTGCAGTCATTCAATGCCGCTTCGGATGCCAACAGCACCTGTTTCACATGCTGTTCCACATCGAGGGCATCCTTGGCCGTTGCCAGCTCCAGTTCCTCGAGATCATCGCCTATTTGCAGCGCCTCCTTGAGCGCTGCCTGGCCACCGCCAGTTTCGGGACTGGCACTCGACGTGGAACTAAGGCCATTGCAGGCACTCTGCATTGCCTCGTCCGTTTTGATTTGCTCGTTGTACACATCGGAAATGTTTGCGATTACTGATTTATTGGCGGGTTCCGGCTCCTGCTCCGGTTCCTGTACCGCCTGCTCCGCAGCTGGTGGCGTTTCAGCTGCCTCTCCATTTGTGGCACAGCCGCACGATTCGCTGCCCTTGTTTTCCAGGACTTCGGCGACTTCACCGGTTAGTTCCACATCCACGTTATCCAGATGATGCAGTTCCAGCTCCTCGACCTCCTCCTCTTGCACGGCGGGCACATCCTCCAGGGAGGCTATCGACACAGCTCCCTTAATCGCCGGCAACTGTTGCTGCTGCTGCTGTTGCTGTTGTTGTTGTGCGGCAACTGGACCATTCTGCTGTTGTTGTAGCTCCTCGCGCTCCCAGCCGCTGATGGTGCTAATGGGTCGGGCCTGACGCAGGGCGGGATCGGTGATGTTGTCTGTGCGCTGTCTTTCGTAGTGCTCGTACATCTGGGCAAACTGCAGCTTGAACTCCTCGTAGGAGACCTTGGAGTGAACGATCGCCAGGGTGTCCACCCAGACGCGCCAGCCGCCGTATTCGTGCTTGATCGCATGATGCAACAGCATACGGAACAGGGAATAGACCATATCGCTGATCTTCTGCTCCTCCGTATTCTTCGGATGGATGTAGGCCATCGCGATGAGCCACTCCTGCCACACGGACATCTGGAGGACGGTGCGACGATTCTCGCGATTGCTATTGCACAGCAGCGTCATGTCCTGCAGAAAGAGCTTCTTCACATCGATCAGCGACTCCGTCTGCTTCGACTGGCGTATCAATGTAGCAACCACCTTCAGTATCACTGTGCAACCGAAACATTCAAGTTATGTTAAAGTTTTTGACACCTACATTGACTGTTAATATCTAGCAAAACTATGGCTTCTTGACTCATCTCTGCAAGCTTAACTTGCATCTGTTATTATAGACAGAGTGAGTCTGTCTTGGTCTCTTGACAGTTGCAACCACGTGTAACCTAACCCTCACTTGTTTTTCGTATTCATGTCTCATAATTAATGAACCTGGTGTTAAACGCAGACTTGGCGTAGCTGTGTCTATCGTAGCATCGCATAATAAATGAATCCCAACGGATCTAAGATGACAACTAGCTTCGTCTCAAAACTTTAAAATATGTGCAAGACTGAACTTTGAGGGCGGAAAGGAGGAAGTGGGAGGTTATTTGGCTGCTTGCCTGCCTGCCTGCCTGCCTGCCTGCCTGGTTGCTTGGTTGGTCTTAAAGCTAAAAAGGATTACTTACTGGGATTCTCAAGGCGGTAATGACTCTCCGGCTCTGGATGGCGTGTGTACAGTATCTGCTGTGAGATGTGCTCCGTCATAATCTCGTAGAGCACATTGTATGTGGGCAGGGACAGGGACTCCTCGTACAGCAGCAGACGTTCCGCTAATAACGTGTACAAATTGTGTGGCGACATGACATCGTACTTACGCCTATAACGGCGAGGCGAGAGTGGCACAAACGCGGGGAGGAGAAACCAGAAACATGCAAGAATTTATGAGCATGTGCATTACACGGCACTTTGTCAAATACGGAGTAAGGAGTTAGGAGTGAGGAGTCGGCAGTGAGCAAATATAGGTCTACCCACGTACGTATACATCTATGTACACACATATACATATACGTATGAATATTCATGCATGTGTGTACAGTTGCGGTCAAAATAATAGTGGCGCTGCTTCAATTCGAGACCTCTTCAATGATGAGGCAAAACTGTAATTCGGCAAAATAAGAAAATTTGGCTTCTCATTTGTGAATGTTGTAAAATACAATTCGAATTTCAATACTAAACGTAGTAAAATATAACCAATCATATTTCGTTTTTACAAAGAGAAATTAGCCACAGAAAGTTGTTTTTTGTGTACATACATTTTTTAGCTATGCAACGTTGAACGTTTACTTAATTTCAGTATTGATTGCTCGTGTTAAATAAAATTGCGTCATTTTTTTAACTACATATTAAGTATTTTATTTTTAAACATATGCCAAATCATATGTGTGCACCACTATTATTTTGACCGCAGCTGTATGTGGGTTGGGTATGTGATTGGTCTGGGAAAGGGCCATTGTTCAGGAGACTTCACTTACTTGTGTGTGCTGCGCGAGAGGAAAAAGCCGAGCAGCTTGAGTGCCTGGAGGCGTATCAATTGACTTTCGGCCGCCAGCAGCTTGAAGATGCTGCGCACGCCGTGCTTCACATCGAAGGCAGGTACCATTGAGCTCGGGTGCTCCGACATCAGTGAGATGAGCATCTGCAGCACATCGTGCAGATTCTCGTCCTAAAAAAAATCATATATAAAAAAAACATTTATTTTGGTAGCAACTTACTCTCTCAAATGCTTTAAAGTTCTATGTTAAAAGTTACTTTGTTTAATTGTTCAGAATAAGCTTAACTCAAGCATATACTAACAAATTGTTCTCTTTCGCTTCTAAGACTTTAAGTGTATGAAGTTTCTATTTTTAAATTCTTGACCTTAAATAATGGAACCAGTAAGCAATTTGCATTAGAGCTGATGTTAAGTTATTTGAATTGATCCTGGCATAATTTTGAATTGTTAATTCAACTGATTTAGTTCTGTACGACGGATTGGATATTTTCTGAGCGATAAGTTTACCGATGGGGAAAGTTCGAATTGTGTGTGGCTTATTGACACTCACCTCATGCATGGTGGTCAGATAGTTGAGTATGCTTTGCAATTCATCCTCCTTAACGCCATTGCCAATCATGATTAGCTGCTTGAGGAACAGCAGAATGTAGGCGCGAATGGCCAAAATATCCTTTTGAGCCGGCCGCGGACCATCTGAAATCGAATTGATTTTGTTTCATTGATTGATTGTGAGTAGCTGCATCAGCGTGAGTTGAGAGAGGCCTGATTAGTGTTGGCACTTACCCAAGCCCTTTGGTATTATTCCGCTCTTCGCACGCGGATTGACAACCCAATAGTAATACTTGAGGGTGTGCACCGTCTGCAGAACGGTGCTAACGCGTCGCACATTGCTGTAGATCTGGGTATCGCTGAGAAACTCGGTGGCCAGATAGGAGTAGAGACGTGCCTGGACATTCGCTGGCGTATAGATCCACAGGGCGGGATTGAAGAGCACATGATCGAGCAGCTGCCACGTGAGAAACGAGAAACAGAACAACTGCGACAAATTAGTCGAGTAACTTATGCTGTCCTCAATTATCGCAGACTCAACGAAATTGCAAGAGTTTGAAGGTTCAAGATGTGGTTGTGGATATGAATGTGTGTGTGTGTGTGTGTGTGTGAAATAGTTTGAAATAGTTGCAGATTAGTTAAATAGATGGTTAGATAGATAGTAAGGTTAGTTTAAGAGGTAGATAGATAGATAGATAGATAGATAGAATGAGAGTGGCGCAAGAACAAATGTTTTGTTTTGATTTTCATACATACGTTTACATGAATTTCATGTCGATTGTTGTTGTTGTTGTCGATTGATTTGGATAGGGTTTGTTTACACACACACATATATATATGTATATATATACGTATTTTTGTTTATGAGGATTGGTAGTAGTAGTAGGATATATATATATGTATATATATATATATATATTGGATAACGGTAACACATGCAGCAAACAGCAATCAATGTTTATCAACGTTTGTCATAAAACATAAAACGAGAAATTAACAAACAAAGTAATCAACAGTTTTCTTTTTAGCATTTTTTTTTTCGTTCATTATTAAACAGCATTCCAAAACGAGAACAATAACTAAGGCTAAGCTTAAACAAATATTCTTCTTCTTCAGATTAACTAATTACACTAGAAATTATGATTATAATGATCGTATATACACGTAAGCTTAGAGCTAAATAAATATTATGTATATTAAGTTAGATCCCGTTAAAATACTATGATGATTAATATGCATGATTTTATACTACATTTAAGACATGAAGTTAAATTAAATTTAGCTACAAAAACTAACTTGGTTATGCGAAGGCCAGTAAATTTATAGAAACCTCCTGATCCAGGTTTTTAATGTTAATTAAAAATATATATGTAAACTCAATTTTAACTCAGAAGTGATTTGCACCCGATACCTTGAAAAATAGGTCCACACTCAGTTTTAAAATTATACCGCTAACATTAGCTACACTGAAAGATACTCAGGGAACCCAGAACTGACTGAGAACAGAAACAGGCCATCATTTATTAAATTGACGATAGGAACATAATCTAGGTATACAAAAAGAAGAGCGTTTCAACACACCCAGACTCATGTTGGGAATTAATTCCCAAATAAATAAAGTATATTCTCGAGCTTAGGAATGTGCCCCTCAGAAATTTGTAATAAACTAAATTGAATTAATTTTCAATTGGATTCAAAACTTTCTGCGTGCAGATAACACATATTGTCTCCCAAAACTGTTGTTATTAAACTACTGCGATATAAACAATAGAGAGATAGAGGGATCGACTTGGAGATACCCTAATTCCAAATCGTAACCTATTAAGGACGTATTTGTCTTCATTCTCGATTAGAAAGATATCCGATGTGGATGTGTATCGATATTCCCGGAGGCAGTTATCGATAACATAAAATAAACGAGAACTTATATTTTACACATCTTATTATTCTGAGATCCGTTTATTATACAGACGGACATGGTTAGCTAGAGACTCTGCTGTAGATCCTCGTCAAGAATATATGTATATAGACTGTTATGTTTGCACAACTTCTCTGTAAAGCCATTTTCAATGGGTACAGTGGTTGAATTGAATTCCATTCACACCACTCTCTGCAAATTTAAACTCTCCAAACATATGAATATACAACTAGAGGGTGAAATGGACGAAGCTCGAATGATGCTGGTAGTTGCATTTGCTGCTGTTGTTGTTCTTGTTGGTGTTGTTATTCCCAATGCCCACAGCGACAATAACAATGCAATATGCTCCATGTGGGAGCAGCAGCAGCAGAACTTTCCCAATTAAAATCTGTGCACGTGTCTACGATAATCAGAGGCAGAGACGGCAACGGTAAACCGAAAATCGAAAAGCAACGAAAAAACCACAGAAACGCAACAGATTCAGCAGCAAAAAGAAAAAGAAGAAGTTACACAATTTATTGAAAATAGTCCGGAAAATGTTCTGTAAACGGAGTATGTGAAAAAATGTTCAGCTCACATCGCAATTTATGCAGATTTTATTTGTAGTCTTAAAGTCAAAAGGCGACTGATTAAAAACCTGGAAAGCTTAACACTATTTCTTTATGAAGATATCAGCAATTAAAAATAACTATAGTTAAAAGAAAATATGCATTATGGTAATATACACACTGGAAGGTTTGAAAACGGAGACAATTGAGAGATTTTATACGATAAGAACAAATGGTTCTTAAGGAACGAATGAATGGATGAATATATATTACAAGGAAGTGGAACGATGCGATATGAAACAGTTGTATAAGTCACAATTGACAGATAAATATGAGCTACTGTATGTATGTATGTATTTACAATGAAGCGGAACGATGTGAAATGAAACAGCAAGTATTCAGTCTATATAAACTTGAAACAAATTATGCGTGATGAGCTAACAACTTGATAACACTATATACAGTATAACAGTAGTGGAACAATGCGAAAATGAGGCAACTGTACAAATGGCTGTCTACAGCATTTTAAGACAAACGAAACGAATACGAATACGAATACACGCACACATAGAAACAACGGAATAAAACGGAACGGAACGGAATTGAACGAAAACGAACATTTATTAAGATACGAGTAGAGAAATTTGAGAATTGAGCTTCACCTGGTAGAACTGTTGTAGTTATATTGGTAATTGAGTTTTAGTTCAGTTGTTGTTGTTGTAGTTGTTGTTGTTGTTGTAGTTTTTGTGTGTTTGTTGATTTATTGAGATCGAGATATAACAATTTCGATTGATTGAATCAAACATAAAGAATTTGAAGCAGATTGAAAATGAGTGAATTTTGTTCGATGAGGAGGTAAGCGGGCGCAGGGCATGGTAAATATGGAATATGGTGTGTGTGTGTGTGTGTGTGTGTGTATGTTTGATAAAAAGAATATTGAGATCAAAGAATATATAGCAAGTTGGATCAAAAGTGGGTGAGAAAAAGAGAGAGAGAGAGAGAGAGAGAGAGAGCAGAGTGTAAGAGAGCAGACAAAGTAGAAGAATTTAGTTTTTAGTTGTTAATACATTTATTTCAAAAGCACGTTCATTATATGGTTCTCTTTGGAGATTTTCGTTAGAATCTATATAATTTGGCAACTCAGCTGGGTATATACATAAAAAAAACAACAAAAAATACAGCAGACATTCCAATTTTGTTTAACTTTGGCTTGGGCAAAGAAAAGCGAAAGCTTTTAGTGTAACAAGTGCACAGAATCATCACAAAATCTCAGTGAGAAAATAAAAGCAACGCAATGCATAAAAGGAAAAAAGAAAACACAGAATTGTATGGCCAATTAAAAGCAGGTAGATTTTAAGCGTACAGTGCCACACAGCAAGCATGCAACAGTTACAGTTAAAGCAAAGTGAAATTATAATTAACTTCGGTCACACCGAACACAATAACAGATGCCTCCCTGAAAGTACTTGGCAATGTAGATGAGATTTACAACCTGTGCTATAAAACAATATATATATATATATATATATATATACATATCTGAATAAATTGAACAATCGATAAGGAGTGATTGTAGTTATATGAATTAATACTTCCTCATACTCAATTGAGATTAATAAGTTTCAGCTTCTCGCATAAATTTATAAGAAAATGTCAAAACTCACTTATCATTAAAATTGTAGATTTCTTTATGGAATTATATTATAATATATATACAATTGTATTGCCCTTTTCAAAAATTCATATCTTCACATCTTGATAAGGACCACAAAATATTTCTACATTAATGAGAGACTTTGACTTGCAAACAGACATTGTCATCTCGAAAGAACATAAAGAACTCTTTTTACAACAGTTTAGAAAGTTATTTTTATGCCGAGAAGCGGACAGACAGAACCCCTCGAAATATATAAGGAGAAAACATGCCGCGTGGAGTAGTTTTCAGAGCTGGCTCTGCTCTGCAATAATTTGTTACCAGGCATTTGCGGCTGACAGCTTATCGTGTGTTGGGCAAATAACGGAGAAGAAAACGCAAGCAAACAAAAAAAAGCAGAAGAATAAACACAAAATGGGTTTATTGCATCGCATATAAGTGACTAAGTATAAATCGTATATATTGTTTATATATATATATATATATATATATATATATATACATATATATATATATTTATATAGCAAAAGATTAGTGTAGGGTTGGGGTAAATGGGCTTTAGAGAATTGAATTTGCACTGGAGTAACAAGTAATCGGGTAATGGGTGCCGGGTAACGGGTAGCGGGTAACGGATAACGGGTAACTGTTAACGGGCATAGCGAGTACATGAACTTAATGCAAGAAAATTGTGTATTTGCTATGCTATGGTATTTGTGTGTTTACTTTTTTGAAAGGATTACGCAGGCCCGTGTTCAACTGTGCGGCAGGAGTGGCAGAACCAGAGAGAGAAAGAAATAGAGAGAGTGGGAGAGAGAGATAGTGGCGGCAATCGGTAACACCATAAACACAAGAACAAAACACACACAAACGCAAACACAGTGCAAACAAATGTATATCCACACACACACACACACACACAGAGCGACAAAGAGAAGGAGAGAGAGAAAAAGAAACAAATATTAAGTGAGTGTGAGAGAGACAAAGAGAAAGGATGAAGCGCGAACGGGTTTCGCATATCATTTAAAATTTGTTTGTCAAGGTGTTTAACATGCCACAAAAATGATGAAAGAGCGACAGAAAAACGCATGGGAAAAGTTTTCTTTCTTTTTTTTTCGGTTTTGTTCGTTAAATAAATGTTGTGCCACAATGTTTACAGAACGCGACGAGTAGGCAGGGCAGACGAGGGTAGTGGGTAGTGGGTATTGGGGAATGTACACTTATTTGAACAATGCGAAACAGGGGCGTTGGTGATGAGGGCATAGGGGGTGAGTCTGATGAACTGAAAAAAGAGTAGACAAACAAATAAAACCAAACAAAAAAGCAATATGCATCGTATATAAAGAAACTCACAGCGCGAGGCATTTGGTCATGCAATCGATTTGCGACGCGAACTTAGATCGAACTTACGAAAATACATATATATGTATATAATATACATAATTACCATACAGATTTAATACATACAAATATCATATATATGTATAGAGTTAGATAGACAGATAGATAGAGAGAGAGAGAGAGATACATAACTATTTGCAATCATAATACAGACAAATACAAAATTGTAAAACATGCTTGCCAAAATCGACTTTGCTGTCTTCACATGTCAAATGTCAATCGCATGCTATCGCTTAATAGTTCAGTTATACATAATAGATTTTTATAGAGTTTAGTTTAGATGACATTGACGTCATGTTTCATGGCTTAATCACTAACATAGAGCGGCAGTTATGCAGATAGTAGTTCTAATGCGCTCCTATATGCTTTTTACAGATGCACAAATCAAATCTCTTATTGAGTACGTTATATTTTGGGCCTTGCGCCCACTCACCTGCTTCAGCAGCAAGTCACTGTTGGCCGACAGGCAGGTGACCAAATATTTGGTAAGATTGAGAAACGAGCCGAGCACCTCCAGGGTCAGGTGCTCACGCGATGATCGCTGCAGCATAAAGGATATTACCAAGAAGCCACGATTCTGTATCATGTGCTGCTGAACCGTCTGCGATGTTTCCACCAGTTCGCAGATGAAGCCCAACAGTTTGGAGCTTTAAATAGACGATAAGTAAACGAATGAGAATGGCATATCAACGAAAGGAGTATGAGAATTCCACTCTAGACAGCAAATCAAACAAATGGAAATGGAAATTGATGAAGAATTATGATTACATTAACCGAATAACAGAGAATGGAATAACGCAAAAAATAAATAAATGTTGATCGAGACTCCAGTTTGACAAAAACAGTTAAAATAATAGTAGTATATCGATATACTTACCACAGCGTTGGATCCCGTTTAATATCGCTTATGCCCTCGTGAGCCATGTCGAGCTGCGAGAAGAGGGGAAACAGCACCTGAATGCCACCAATCGAATTGAGTGTGCAGTGTATCGAATGCGTGACCACAGCCTTGACATCCTGTGAATAGAAGCACATTTGAATTATACACATACACCCACAACATATAACACAACATATGCAGCCACAGGTTGGCCTCAATTGTAATGGTACTTAGCATATCTGATTGATGGCATTAATTAACCATTCTGTGAAATGAGTTTGAATAACATCAAAAGCCACTTGGAATGGAATCTCAAGCATGCAACCGGCTTATTTACATCTGACTGCCAAAATATGTGGGCAAATTAAGTGACTGATAGGCATTGTTATGCAAAAAGTGAGACATCGAATATACATACATAAATTGGCTAATATTTGCAAACGAACCGCATTTGTGTTAAGTGAAATATTCATGCATGTTTAACAAATATTCTGATTTGCCTAAGTTGTTTTTGTGTTTAAAAATCTGTCGATAAATTATCAGTCTGTTGATTACTTTTGGCCTTTTAAATGGATAGAACATTTTCCTAGCAATTGCTTTCGCACCACAAATTCAGATTGTCTATTGATAAGAATATTTACATTTTTCACTTGCCATTTGCCTAAAGTTCTGTGCATAAATTCTGGCCCTTCTTTCAATATTTATCGATCAAATGGTGTTTTTTTTTTTATTTGTTTTTTATTTATTTATTTTTTTTTGGTTGCTGTCGTTTTGAATATCGCATTACTTAAGCAACACTGTGCTGCCTATGAGAACAGTCGTTGTTGTAGTGTTTGTCGTTGTTGTTGAGCCTCTATAGGCTTGTCTTGGGGTCATTTCGGCATCTTGTCGTTGGCTGCCTGCTGGTTGTTGGCTGCTCTTTTATGATTTGTGTTGTTTGTACAAGAAATTACTACAAAATTTATTGAATAATTTTGTTGCCAGGGCCGCAGACCCCTGCCAAAAAAAAAGGGAACGACAGACCACTGCTGAGCCCGATAAGGCTCTGGAACGCACTGGAAACAGAACAGCAGCAGTGGCAAGAGGCGGTGCTGGGGCAGGAGGGCGACTTAAGATTGTTGTACCTAATAAGAAATGCCAAAGCATGCGCTTGAGTCGTAAAATGCTGCCCGAAATTTATGTGGTGCCCCGACATGTGTGTATATATGTGTGTGTGTATGTGTGTTGTGTGTGTGTTGTGTTGGTTTTTGGAATTGGTGTGATTCGGGACCTCACCGCGCAGTATGGAATGGACTCAACTGAACTGAGCTGAACTGAACTGAACTGAACCGAACTGAGTTTTACTAGCAACAGAGCGTATACGTAATAAGGCTGAGGGATTTACTCGTTGTATAGTCCTGCCGTTTACACAGAACACAGGACCTTCCCATAGCTCACAGGTGCTAGAGGGTCAAGGGATGAATGAGGGGGCAGGGGAATGTTTACTTACCTGCAGCATGAGCGCGTGCGGCGTGTGTACAAAATATGAAACATTTCCTTTGGGGGAAGATTGCAAACATAGTTGACCATCGGTTGCCACTGGATTGTACATGAAGACAATAGCATTCGATAGTTTGCCATCATACAGCACCTGTATACCGAAAAAGAGATAGAATATCCAGAAACACAGAAAGACAAATAGAAAGAAAAGAGAAAGAGAGAGAGAGAGAGAGTGTGTTGTTGTATATTAGTTTGGGCATTGCTTTCAACAAGTCATTGCTAGAGCTCTGAACCCGGCGAATTGTTTCCGGTCACGCTGACAATTTACTTTGGCTCTTCCATAAGGCTCAATGTATAAATATTTATATATATATAGAGAGAGAGAGTCCTATATACATGTACATACAGTACATATACATTAAGTACTTATATGCTACAAATACATATATAGCTGCTTATATACAGCAAACAGGACGCGCACAATATATACTCACACACACATTTACACAAGAATTTGCAGAATTCTCACACATTAGCCACGACTAGGCTGCTTTATATGTATATATTTATTTTTTTATTATATATAAATGAATTTTTTAGTTGGTGCCGTCATATGAGGCGTATACGCAATATTCTTGCAGCAGCTGCTGTTGCTTGTTTATTTTTCAGCGTGTGTGCGCGCGTGTGTGTGTGTGTAGATGTGTGTTAAGTAAACCTCTAGACACACACGTAAATGTATGTGCTTGTTTTTTAATGTGTGTGTGTGTGTGTATGCATGTGTGTTACAAGCTGGTGCGTGTGTAATCGCTGGCTGCATAATTTGCTGCTAAAAATACTTCTTTACGTTATTTAATAGTAAAACAAACAAAACAAAAACATACAGAAAAAATTAAGCAAAAACATTCACAAAATTTAAAGAAAATTAAAATATTTGAACACAAAAGGCGCGATTAAAAAAAGGTTGTTACTGATCCGAGCAATTTAAATACATATACCCAAAAGTTTGCTTGAAAAAATCAGTGTGTTTTGAATCCCGGGCTAGGGATTGAGTTTTGTGCTTTATTATTTGAATAATAGCCAGTGCTATTCATAGTTTAGGTTAATAGTTGTTAACTATAATCAATAAATTCAAATAATTAAAATTATTTCATATTCAAATTAGAAAAAAGGAGGATAAAGGAGGATACCAATGAACAATTTTCTATGAATCTTGAAATAATACTAAAAATAGCACAAACTTAAAAGATATGAAACCAAATAACAAACTAATTAATTTTAGCAATAATAATTGACATTTTCATACATTAAAAAGATAAAAACCTCTAGTTGAGAAAGCTTGACTTGGATATATGGTGAGTGCAGTTATTATTTTATAGTTTCTAAGACAGACAGACAGACAGGTGCAAATGGCTAAATTGACTCAACTGTTTATGCATATCCAGATAAAGATATATGTATATATATGCAAAACTTTATTAAGCGCTTTTGCAGATTTTTAATGGGCTAAAAATCATATTGTAAAATCTTCGACTTGTAGTTGAGGAGTTTTGAGTAATAACTTGAAAGCTAAAATGTCCGAAGCACTTTTCTATGCACCCATTTACAGCTGTGAATACATTTTCTTGTGAAAGCCACATTCACAGCTTGACCTATTTTTGTAAGCTTAATTTTTGGTTTGGTTGTCGCAGAACTGCAGCGACATCAAATAACTTTTAAAACTAATGCACTCCTCAGTCCCCGTCTCTGTCCCCATTCTCTGATTCACATATGCTACATTCACAATATATGTATATGAAGTAAAACAATAATAATAGTAAAAGTGCGAGTGCACGCAAGGAACTGGAACTGGAACTGTGCGAAGTGAAAACAAAATGAAACCTGGCATAGAAATGCAGAAATGCAGGCAGCCTCTTCCTTCTACTAACCATAACCATAACTATATATATATATGTATGTATATATATATATATATATATAATATGAAGTTGTGTATGAAGCACGCTGCATGGATTTTTAACAAATCAAAGAGAGGGGTAGGGATGGTGTTGGGTGTGAGGGGCTAAAGGCATCATCAGAATAATGGAAAATTAAAGAAACACGACTACAAGATGCTTGAGAAAAGCATCCACGGAGTTCTACATTTCTACATTTGCCTCTGGCTTTGTCTTGCCTCTGATTCCAGGTGCGCTGCAAAGTATGCAACATTTATTTCTAAGGCTCGCAAAGCGCATTGTTTCCAACACAACTCGTAGTAGAGCAAGCCCACCCCCCCCTATTCCCAATTCCCCTACTCACTTTAAAATGAACAGCACTTAAAGGGGGCCGTACTTTAAAATTCTGCACAAATTTACAAACATTTTCATAATTACGAGAGAAAGCGCTGTGTGTGTGGTGCGGCTTTTGTGGTTGGGTTTGCGGCGGGGATCATTGTGGTTGGAAAATTCAATAGAGCAGCTCATGCTCCGCTTCAATGAATGGGACCATTTTGATTGGCTTTGAAGTCTAGCTGTTGTTAGCCAAGAGCCCCATCGAATGGTGGTTGTACAGGAGTGGTGAAGGGGGGGAGTGTTAGTTTGTGCGCATTCAAAGCGATTCGTTGCGATTTGATTCGATTTTATGCGATTGGTTTGCGGATTTGCAAGACCTTCAACGTTGGAGACGTTGTTAGCTTTTTAATTGGCCTCGCGCACAGCGCAGAGCAATGGTAACAAATGTTGGGGTGTGGGGTATAAGATGCGGATGTAGTGTTATTGCGCGCCTTTGTTAACTTAGTAGTGGTTGAACTGACAAAAGTTTTGCTAGATTGGCTGCGCACTCTCAATTCTATATGCATGGGTAGTTATTAATAGCTTAAACAATTTTTGAAAATATATGAAATAAAATTAATTTAAAATATATATTTACAAAAAGTATCCAACGATATACTCGTATGTATGTATGTGCATTAAAAATACAATATTTAAATTGAAAACATAACATTAACTTAATTATTAATCTTAATTATTGTGATCAAAAGTTTTTTAAGAGTTGAGCAAATTCAAATATTAGAAAAAAAAAATGCATTCAAATCCAAAAATTAAATTTATTAATAAATACAAAATAATAATAAGAGCAACAAAAATGTATAATTAAAAAATCTCAAAACGAATGTGGAAAATTTGCATTTATAAGAATATTGTGAGAGGAGAAAAAAAAAACAAAAGGTAAAAATAAAAAATAAAAATTGCTTACAGCTTTTAGCTGGTTGATTTCCTCAGTGTCGCCCGTAATAGCGGAGGTGGCGGCCACGCCCATCGATGTCAGGCTGTTCACACTGGACATGCGACGCAGCTGGTCTGCACCGTGCCCCAATTAAAATCGATCGATTGAAATTCAAAACGACAAACGATAAAAACGATAAGAATCGAAAGCAAAACAAAAGAAAATAAAAATTAAAAACAATAAATACCAAAAGAAGCATTTCCAGTGGGCAAATGGCCAAGCGGATCATCCGCAGTGTGGTTGTTGTTGTTGCTGTTGTGGTTGTGGCTCGATTGTTGTTGTTGTTGTTGTTGTGACAGTGGCAACTGTTGCTGCTGCTGTTCGCTGGTGCTACTTTGATTATTATCACTGGGCGTGCTGGGCGTGTTTGCGGCCGCTGCTGCTGCTGTTGCACTTGTTGCTGTTCCTGCTGCTGCTGCTGTTGTTGTTGCTGCTGTGGCTGTGGCAACGGAACCACCCGTTAGTGTAGCCAATGCAACCGCATTGCGTGCCGTGAGCACCGCTCGTATCTTGACAAAAGCGGCATTCAAATCTAAACGCTCATCGGACCAATCAATTGCACGTGCTTCCTGCTCGGCGGCGAGCGTTTGGAATTGCAGCTGCAACAGTTGCTGCTGATGGTTGCTGCTGTTGTTGCCACTATTGCTGATGCTGCTGCTGCTGCTATTGGCAGCATCGCCAATGCTGGCACCACCCAAACTGGCTGTTAGTTGAAAGTGACTCACCCGTTTGTGATTGTCCGGCAGATTCAGATAGCACTCGTTATCGAAACGGAATTGCGACTGTATGCGTGAATGCGTGTGTGTGTGTGTGTGTGAGTTGTCATTGCGTGTGTGTGTGTGTGTTAAAGGAACAACAGACAGACACATCGTTGTTATTGTCGTTGTTGTTGTTGTTTGATGGTGCAATGTTTTGTGCAGCGCATTTAGACAAAAAGAGAGAAAGAGACAAAGAGAAAAAGAGAGAGAGAAAGAGCGCACAGGAAAAAAAAAAGAAAATAGTTAACAAAAATATATATGTAATTGTTTGCTGCATATACACTCAGGAAAAAAAGTCACAATTGTTCAGCTCCAAAAATTCATATCTTAAACTTTATTTCGGTCTTTTTCCAAATTCGAACATTGCGTAATTTTGTTTCGCTGAGTGTACAACTTTCCCAAAAATGGGGGGCGGGGACAAAGGACAAATGTGCTGCTGCTGCAGTGTAAATTGTTTAGCGTGGTGCAGCCACAGTGGCACAGTGGTACAATGTGGTACAGGTGGTTAAAAGCTGCTGCTGTTGCTGACTTGGCACAGTGGGACAAAGTTGCACTTACCTTGTAGCCGGGCCCCAAACGGTGCATGGCGCAAATTTGTTGAGTTGTCAGCGCCTCGCTGAATAAATATATTGCCGACATTTGGCCACAAAAGACGCGCTCCTCATCCAGTTCGGGCGTGGCGCCAATGTAGCACTTGTCAAAAGGCTAAAGAGAGAGAGAGAGGTACAAATAGAGATAGAGATGGAGAGAGAGAAAGAGAAATAGAGGGAGATGTTGTGTTATTTAGTCAGGCAGATTACCGAGATGAACTCATCGCTACTCACATCGTTTGTGGAAACAAACCAGGCCATTTCGGTTGACGACGCCAGTTGTCCATTTACGAGGCACTTGATTTCGCTTTTTGTCCAACGATTGTATATATACACTATGGCTATCATATACCACTGCGAAAGTAATAAATAATATTGAGTTGGGATTAGTTTTGCATTCCAACTTTCTATTGTCCATAACTTTCTCCAAAACTGAACTTATTTTCATTTGCTGACAACTAATTAAATTTCAATTTCGAAGCATAATTCTCACTTGAAATTCTTGCAAGAATTCTGCCGCAATCAAATCGCTGAGAGCTTTTTAGTAATTGAATATTTATTGGCCAGTAACATCCATGCGCAACATACTAGGTATACTTGCACCAAGATTAACATTTTCTACTCATTAATTGAATTTAAAAGGGGTAGAGAGATTTATGCAGTTGCGCTCAAAATAGTAGTGCTGCTTCTCAAAGTATTTCACAAAAATATGATAAAATCAAGATATATTCAAAATCTTCAATACAAAAAAATAAATAAACTCTGAAAAAAAAAAAAATGATTTAGGTTTATCATCTGGGAATGAACACAATTATTTTCCAAGTACTTAAGTCAATAAGTTTAAAGAAACATTAATTAGCCGCAGCGAATGCTGAGAAAACTGCCCTAATATTGTAATGATAAATTTCAATAATAATTAAATAAAAACAAATCTAAAATAAATATACAAATAATAAATTTAATGACTTTCATTTACTGTTTACTCATCTTCAGTGTTGATTGCTTGTATTTAAATCAAATTTTCACATATATTTCCAAAACATATTTGAGCGCTACTATTATTTTGACCGTGTCTGTGCTTTAGCCGAAAAGCTTCATCCCTTATTAATTTTGTATATATGTACGTATGCCGTAAGCCAGCCTTCGTACAATTTCGTATAAATAGTTAATTTTTGTCGCCAAACTAAATTCAATTGGTTTGGGCAAGTGATTAGGCGTTGTTGCTGCCCATTCAATGTGCTGTTAATTAAACTTTGGCAACGCCCAAAATCACACGCCCATAAATTGAAAGAGGGAATGCCAAGTGAAGTGTTGCACGGGCGGAGCGAGTCGGGCCGAAGACAATAATGGATCGTAACTCTCAGGTGTAATGACTGGGTTAGATTGGGAGCAAACTTACCTTGCGTGGCTGGAATTCATATTTGACACAATGCTGAAAGCCCTTGCCCTTGACCTTCATGGATGTGAGGACGAGACAGTTGCCCACAAAGTGGGCAGTGTATCCAACGCCCTTCGATGTCTTGAAGCTGGAAGCAGAAAGAAGAAATGTATGTGAGCAATTAGTGTGTTTGCCAATTAGTGGCAGGCAGAGTAGCAGGATGCGTACTGAAGAACTGTATTTCTATTTTTTTCGTGGGTGGCACTTACCAGTAGAGATAGGGTTTCTCTCGCTCAATGTTCACCGAGTTAATTGGATCCAATCGAAACCAGGTGGTAAAGGTAAATCCATTCTCGTAAGGCCATTTCGCCAACGGTGGCAAAACCATTGCCTGTGGATGGCAGAAAGAAGAAGAAGAGTCAACGTTTGCAAATCAGTTCGACGCAAATGTGCCACAATTAGTTGCAGCCACATAATGGCAGAGACAGATGGGGAAGCATGTGCGAATAGAGGAGCCCACCCACATTGTGTTAACCTGTTAAATGTCAATTAGCAGCAGGTATTGGTCAACTGAACCGCATAATACACATTTAAGCTGGTCACAAAAAGCACTGACCACGTTCAACCTCCGTCCATCCAACTGAATGGCATTTAACACACTTTGTTACAAAACTTACAAAAGTCAGCAAGTCAAAGGCCACACAACTTCAAGCACTCCATCCGCTTCAACAGAACTAAGTGGAAGGACCCAGAAGCAAAAACGATACAAAACTCAAAACCCAAACCCAAACCCAAGCCGAAACCGAACAGTACATAAATCAAACTTTCGAATATATTTGCACACTGTTCGCCAAGGGCAGTGAAGTGTCGATTGGTTTCGGATACAAAGTGTAGCCTGGTACGACATTATTTTTAGCATCTACCCCCAAAATTGATAACTCTTCGCTAAAGAATATCAATTCTTAATTTTGGAAATTATGAATTATCAATTAAAGACTGTTTGACTCTTAATTGGTATTCAGTTAGAAAAAACAAAAATGTACAGAGTATCGTGTAGTCTGAAACTTTTTGACTGCAAAGTTATTTTCTCTTTGAGCAACAGCATTGGGGCTTCCGAAGGGGATTATTGGGTGGACTGGGGCATAGAGTTCGAGCTGTCATATTGCTACTTGTGTGGCACAACAACAAAAAGTAGCAACAACTTTTGAAGCCGACTCTTTCGAAATATGCCAATTGCAGCCGCAAAAACTGAGTATGAAATGCCGAAAGCAGAAATGAAGTGAAAATTAAAAGGAAATGAGCCCATTTTGATTTATCATGAATTTTGTGGCTTTATGGCCAAACAGAGCGGATGGACAAAGTTTCCACTGCACACACATACACACACACATACACGCACACACACACACATGCGCATACATATATACTAGGAACAGCAGCTGCGTGTTTACTTTTGGTTCATAAATTTATTAGCCTTTCAATGCTCGTAATTTATGTTCTTATCATGTTTATATAACTGAACACCACACAGTTATCCTATTATATATAGTTACCCACATTGCCGCTAACCACTCCCCGCACACCGCAAACCCAATGAAATGTATCGGTTGAACACAAATTCGCATCCGTTTGATTATCTCTCTGCTTTTGCGTATAAAATATTTAATTTGAAAATGCATGTGAATCAAGTTTCTTCTATGCAACAATTTTTAAATTACAGACAGAGAGAGAGAGAGAGACAAAGAGAAAGAGAGAGACAAAGACAGAGAGAGAGAGAGAGAGAGAGAGGGAGTATGCATATAAAAGTTAAACAGATGCGAAACTCTCCTTTGAAGTCGTTCTTTTCTTTTTGAGCTTTGATTTATTCTCGACTGGAAACCAATTAATTTTTACCTATTTATATGTATAGTTCCCAGAAATTAGAGGGTTATATCTCAAAATTGTAACTCTCTTCTAGTGCCTAACAGTCCCTGGATAGATCGATCTTGAACAAAAATATAATATAAGAATAGACCCATTGAAAATCTTGATTATGAAGAAAACTTCAATTCTGCAAAACAAAAAATGTTTCGTTTCTCATTTTCGAATGTTTTATTTATTAAGTATCTTAAACCCATCATATCTAGTTTTTGGAAATATTGTTTTGGCGGATCAGCTGAAACTAATGCAGCAAAAGCTTATCAAATGTATATGCACAGATAACACTTGAATAGATGTAAGGCACTCACAATTGCATTGGCATTCAAAACATTCACATCCAATTTGAATAAGGCACACAACATCTAGCAGCCAACACACTCAACACCCATCCATACACACTCATTTACACTTTCAAAATATTCATTTACTTAAAATTTATACGTATTCGTGTCGGCAACAAGATTCGCATTCGCATTCACATTCACATTCGTATTCGCAATCGCAATCGCGTTCACATTCATTTATATGCAGAATGAGTATCGTCGTGTGGCATCGGACATTGTCTTGAGGCCTCCTCATTCAATTGTGCAACAGTGCAACAATGTCGGAGCTTGTGGCATACCACATGACTTAACTCTGTTGACTCTTGTTCGCTCGCTCCCGCTCTCTCTCTCTCTCCCTGTCTCCCTCTTGTTCTCCCTCTAGTCTATCTCTGTTAATGTCCCCCTCTTGTTTCGCCACTCTTCCCCACTCCCTTATCTCTCTGTCTCTTTGTGAGTGTGTGTTAAAATTGTCAAGTGATTTGGTCCCAGCACAAAGGGGGTTGTTGGGCTGGCTAGCGTAGAGAAACTGTTTGGCTAGGGGCAAAAATGCCAAAACATGCAACCTTGCAAAATTGGAATACCAGTTGCCAGTTGCCAGTTGCCAGTTGCCTGTTGCCTGTTGCCCGTCAGTAACTGAAGCTGGCGGGCCCTGTATTCAGAGGGAACTCATTAGTGCAACGGAATAGCAGATGCTTTTATAGGGTTGATAGGTTTGCAATAGGGGTGGCTGCGGATCTACGCCTCACTGAAATTGGAAACCTAAAAGTGAGCTAAATTAAAATTAAAAATAAAACAGAAGAAAATAATAATAAAAAGCAGAACGGAACAGAACAGGACGCGAAGAGAATCGTTGCAAATGACCAAGTGGTAAGGTTCTGGGTGGAGTGGTACTCTTGGAGACATGGTGTGTTTGGGGGCTGCGATAGTAACATGTCCTGTTTATTGAACATTTTGTGACAATTGCGTCTGCGAGTGTCTCCCGTTTCATTTCATTTCATTTCGCTTGGTATCGGATCGTTTCGTGTCGCATTTGACTTCCAATTCGCTTTATGGCACTTTTTATGTGTTTATGCTATAGACAGATAGCACACACCACCCTCATCTACTGTGTATGTGTGTGTGTGTGTGTGCATGTGTGGGCAGGCGGGTCCATCTGTGCAAACTGAGACAGCAGCTAGGGGCAGTTCATGTCCTGTGGCATGTGCCACACGGACAGCGCACATTACGAATTCGATTTAAGTGCGACGCAATAAAATAAAAGCCCAAGTTCCAAGCCCCAATCCCCAATATCCCCGCCTCCTCTAACTCCTCCGCCTTCTCCTCTACAGGGAAATGGGGGATGGAGCCTAGCTCCAAGTGTAGTTGCATATTTGAGCTAGGCGGCTAGGGTCAACAGGAGGGAATGGGATAGCGGGCAGTTAACGACAACTTGCAACTCGACCAGAACCTAAGCAATCAGCAGTGACCGACGTATAGATGCCCTGTAACCACATATGAGCAACTAGTCTACTTTAGGACCTTATCGAAAACGGACAACAGGCGACGAAATATTAGAGAGAGTCTCTGATTCGTTTAAAAAGAGTGTTTTATCTGCTTTCGATATTTATCGATATTTATTATGTAAAGGAATAGTCCGATCACTCGATTCCTAATGCTTAACACGCTCTCAGCTGCCTTCGGATGCTTACTCCCCTTTGATAATATCGTCCTAATGGGCACAGGGTGTAGAACAATGGGTGATTGTTGTCAGTTGCTTATTATCATTAGAGATATGGTGGTACATGGTGTATGGTACAAGGTACGAGGACGAGGACTTACCGATCCCTTGCGGCCTGGAAAACTGAAGAACACATCGGGCCCATTGCGATGCGGCATTTGTCGCAGCACATTCAACAATTTGGCCGAATGACGCGGCCATTTGCCATTGTTGGCCTTCATCGTGCCAAAGAGCAGTTTCAGCTCCTTAACAGTTATGCTGTAGCTCGCCAAAACGCCCAACATCTCGATGAGCAGGTCTGCAATACAACAAAAAACAGAGAAGAAAAAGTAGTACACAGTGAGAAATGGTGTTATACGTGTTATATGTATGTGTCATGTCTAATGGGCATAAAAATACACTGATCGAAATTAATAGCACAGAGTCAGCAGATTTTCTTTTATGATTCAAATTCTTTTAATAAGAATACTGTTTACTAACATTATTTTAGGTGTATAAGGCACAAAAAACTAACTCAAATCTTGCAACATGCAACATTAAGTAGGCTTAACATTTAGCTCCAAGGCCAAAAGCTTAAGTAAAGTATTAACTCATTCTTTAACATCATATGAGGAATATCAAGTATTCGCAGTGGCTTTCAGTTCAGCGACTTTTAAGTTGATACATTTTAATCTCTAATAAAGAAACTTTGATTGCCTTTTTGCTGGAATTTTAGCTTCAATTTCAGCTTGACTTTCACTTCATTTCAAAATGAATTTTTGCCAAAGTTTGCTCAAAGTTTTTATTCGCTGACCGGCAAATTAAGGAAAGATAAAACACAAATGAAAAAAAGTAAAATGCAAGCTGAGCGCGTGCAGCGAAGTGGCAAGAACGCTCTTAAGTCAAACAGAACACAAAAAGTGGTAGCATCTGGGCGTGGCAGCAGCAAGAGGAAGAGCTATGCTCATCAAGGTCAACTCGTGAGGCAAGCAGCAAATTGAATTCGAATTGTCATTGAATGCGATGTGTAAAACATAATACATAATACATATATGTACATATATATATATATATATCAGGTGCTGCCAGTTGGTTAAATATATTGTAATTGTGCGGCGTTGCCTGTCACTGTCAGTGCTCAACTTGGGATAGCCTTCTACTCGGTCTGCTGCTGCGCTATTCCCAAACTTCATTTGTAATGCACACTAATTGAAATGGGCGCACGGGCCGTTTTAATGCCTGAACTGTGTTGCTGGGGCCCTTGCCCAAAGGAGCTGCGACGGCAACTGTTTGCCAAAGTTGCGACAGCTTCTTCGCCCACATACACACATAGCTCCTCAGTTCTGCACAGTTCCACTGCTTCACTGCTTCACAGCTCCACAGATCCACAGTTCCACAGTTGCACAGTTTCCAGTTGCGCCTCCGTCAACACGTTTCGGGTTGCGTAAATTAGGAAATTGAGTAACGTCAACAGAAGCAGCTGTCATGCCGCCTACACTCACACAAAAAACTATGCCTAAGTTCAGTGCCATCTATCTATCCGGAGTTTATCTTTCTTAAATCACAAGCATAGCATTCTGTTTAATTTCTTTTAATTAAAGTTGATTTTTAAATATTGACTAAATTTGACTAAATCTTAATTAATTATTTTCTTTTTTTCTAATTGTGTGTATGATTTTTCTGAGTGAACTCAGTGGCAACTCCGCCCATAACACCGCCCATCGCGTTCAACCGCATCGTTGAAATTCCCGAGACGACAATGTTGGCCCATTGGCCCCAAGTTGACGCTGTCGTCTCCGTCTCCGCCTCCGCCTCCGACTCCGCCTTCGACTCCGTCTCCAGCTCGTCTCCGCCTCGCCTCGGGTATCAAGCTTTTAATTACACACATCTTTTTCACCCAGTCTTCGGTGGCAACAGCAACATCCATGTTGCAATTGCTTAGAGCGCAGTGGCAATGCCACAGACCGTGCCACAGTGGGAGTTGGCGTTCTTTAACTGTCTGCCTGGCTGTCTATCAGTCTAGTTGTCTAACAGTCGATCTGCCTGGCCCGTCGCCTCAGTCTGACAAAATTTAACTGCCTTTGCATATCTTGGCATCTTTTGCAGCTCATAAAAAGCCAAAGTGCGAGCAACTTTGACAGCTTTTATTTTATGTCCTCAACGAAACTTCCCCAAAGAGATATATAACATTTGCCAGACCCACTTGCCCAGGTCAAAAGGTACTGTTTGATTTCGAAGACCTTTTTAAGCAACGATTAGAAAAAAAAGTATAGTCTCTATTAAATGCCTATTTAATTATATATACAAATATTAATTGATTTTCAGTTAACTTAAACCTTATAACTTATAGGCTAGATCTCTAAACACAATTTAAATCAATCGTTGAAACTGTTGTCGAAAACGCTTTCCAAGAAATCGATTTTGATTGCTAGCTAATTAGAATTTTAAATAAGACACTCAATTTTCTCTGTTGTTTTTTTTTTCATTTTCGAGCTTTTTGAGCAGGCCTCTTAGGAAAATTCCACTATCTCTTACATGGAAGAAATCAAATTGAAAAAAAAATTAAATATTCTCCAATTAATTTCCAATAAAATGCACTAATTTCTTACCCACAAATTGCAGACTCTTTAGACTAATTGAATAGAAAGTTATGTTTGAGTTGGGTTAAAAGCCAGGCAAGTTAATCGTAAAGTTTTCAACATTCATTCTTTTGCCCGAGTAGAAGAAGAAGGGAAGAAGACAAGAAGAAGAAGAAAGGAAAAAGACAGTCGCAACTGAGTTCTCCATCAGTCGTTTGCGGCAGAGACAGACACAACTTTTAGCCTTATCTAATTTCTTAGCAAGTGTCACGTTTCGACATTTGTCAGGTGACACACACGTAGATAGACACATGCAGACACACGCGCATACACACGCACACACACGCACGCACACACAGACACGCACACACGTACATATGAATTTATGGCTTGAGCGACAAGGCTCAAAAGTCAGCGACTGCAAATTGACAGCAGTTACAGTTCGTTAAATGCCAACTAAAGAGGGGGTTGGGCCTGCCGCTCACTCAGGGGTTGGACGATTCGCTTGGGGGTAAGTCGAGAGGGGAGAGTTGAGAAGGGGCATGGGGGTTGCCAGACCGCAGATGTGTCATTGACTTAATAAAATCAAAATCAAAGCCGAAGGCACACACACGCTTGTGGCTCTGTCGGAAGACAGCAAGGGTGCAAGGGAAGGGTAGGGGGCGCAAACGTAGAATGGGGCATGCGGTTGGAGGTCAGGTGGGCGAGGTAGGAAAAATGTCAGTTGGCTGTTCACTAATGAAGAGAAAATTTGATGCGCTGTTTGCCGAAAAGAGAACGGCAATCGGAAAATAAATGCGCAATGATGGCAGTCAAAAAAATGCTTAGCATACATGAGGGGTGCTCCTAGGCATGAACGACAAGAAAGGGGGGGTTGCTTTAGAGTGGGGGGTGGGGGACGACTGGTGCGGACCACTGGGCGTATCACGGCGGCTGACAAGCGTGAAATTAATCGAAAAGCAATTCGGCGGGGAGACGCCGCGATTTTCTTGCTGTTGTCGTTGTTGGACACAGGGCAGGCATTACAAAATAGCTAAAGCTAAGTCCACGTATATATGTATATATATATATTTTCTACAGACTTGCGGTCAAAATAATAGTATCGCTGCTTCACAAAGCATTTAATAAAAATATAACTAATTTTATGGTGATCAATTCGAGACCCGTTAAACATCTTCAATACGAACAAATATTCAATTCCGCAAAAATGTTTGTTTTCTCATCTGGTTATGTTTTAGAACACTATTATTATCACCCATCTTATCTAGTTTTTAGAAATATTAATGAGGGTAAGCTGATAAGTGATAAATTCCAATAATAATTTATTACAAATAATCAATTTAAGGACTTTAATTTGTATTGCAAATCAATTTTATAGCTATGGCAACTCTCAAAGAATAATTATAATTAGTATTGATTGTTTGTGTTTAAATAAAAATTTTTATTATTTTTAAACTATATTTTAAGTAAGCCATACTATTATTTTGGCCGAAGCTGTATAAATATATGTATGTTATATATGTATGTACATATATAACAACAACAACTGTGACAAGTCCGGCTGAATCATTGCCATAAGCAAAACTAAAATTGACCAGGCAAATGCCTCTCTCCATTATTTTGTTCCTTTTTTTTGTCATTTTCTTGGACAACTTCTTGGCTATTTGTTGGGTTGTTGGGATTTGCTGCGTCACTGTGGTAAGCACTTCAGTTAGTCATTCATTCATTCTCTTCACATACATATGTCTATTTTCGGCTGATGACCATCGCTGGTAAGCACACTTGTCATCCCCGGATTTCTAATTGTCATTTGCTACATTATTACATAGTTAAAAAGTCGCATTATTTACTCTTGCATAATTGAATATCTACATAAATCTTATTTGCTTAACTTTTTCAATTTCGATTTTCTCACATTATTTTCTGTGTTTTTCTTTAAGTCGCTTTGATTTGCTATTTATGTTGTCCTCCAAGGCCATTTTAACTTAATCCCTTACGCATCATTGGCATCCAATATTATTTGTTCAATTTTATTATTTTCTTTAATGCCAATTAGGCTTTAGTGTTTCAAGAGTTCACTTTATACTTTATTGAATACATTTTAGTTATCCCCAAAGCTGAAGTTAAGAATAGTCGAAATCTTGCTATAGTTTTTAATTAAACAAGTTCGAATACTGTTGTCGAGTTAAATGACAGGCACAGATACTGACAACAATACTATGGACTATAACTTGAGTGTAGCTATGCAATAATGTATTAAGATGTATAGTAAATCAATTGGAAATTGTGATTTTTATTGCTATCGGCAATAGATACATGTATGTATCATTAATCGCGAAGCAGGGGTAGTTATCGATAAAGTTAAAAAAAAACTTGATTCCAAATTTGAAATCTCTAGCTATTATAGTCTTTGATATAATATTAATATATTGATCATTATATATATATTACTTTAGTTGGTCGGAGAAGCTTCATTCCGTTGGTAAATTGCATTTCTTATCCATTTTTAAGGGATTTAGGCCAAAATTATGATTCTCCTTATCTACTCTTAAATTGAGCACTTACATGTACATATTTGGAATGAACTGATGAAATGTTTGATATATGATATTGTAACTTACCTGCCACAACAGTTTCGGAGCGCTGCAGACGAACAAGGACATGCTCGATGAGTCCAACATCTGTGCAGGCCTGAAGATTGCGAACGCTCTTCCGCAGAATCGCAATAAACACGCTCCAGATCTCGGCCTGCAAGGAGAGTTGGAGAGATTGCAGGGGGGAATCAGTTAGTAAGCAGTCAAAGGAAGCGAACAACTTTACAATGCATAACAAGTAACCAGCTCCCAAGTGTGCGAGTGAACGGGGGAATGGGGGGGTTTGCACCCAGGGGACAAGGCGAGGAAACAAAAAAAACCCAAGCAAATGTTTTACGAAATCAAAGAATCGACTGCGAATGTGCCTTGTTGTTGTTCAAGTTGTTCAACTTGATGTTGTTGTAGCTGCTTTGCTGTCTGCCCAGTTCAATAAGCAAAGTGAAGTGGCATACAGACACACACACATACGCACACACACATATCTATATACATATATATATAGAGAGACTGGCAGCAGTTTTGGGCGCGCTTAGAAGTATGCAGTACTTTTTGTTATTTAGCTGCATTGCCTGTGTATATGTGTGTGTGTGTGTGTGTGTGTGAGTATGTGCGCGAGTGTGTGCCTAATGTAAATAGTCATTGAAATAAAGTAAAATAATGGAAAATAATGGCGAAATAATCGCAAGCTCCAACCAAGTGGCTGCTGCACTCAAAGAAAAAAGTTGTGCTCAAGCAAATAACCAACATCAAAGTAAATATTTATTCTTATACACTTTTTTGAATTCTAAAGAAAAGTTTTTCAAAAATTTACAAAAAAAAAAAAAAAAAAAACATATATTAATTTATTTTGCCGGAGAAAAACAGAAAAACAATATTTCAAAATAATCCATTCAAAATTTTATAACAGTTTTTCGTGGACTTTTCTAAATTCTATTGCAAATATTTTGGTTTTTTCCGAGTGTAGTTGTAGTTTCAAGAGAAGCCCGCAGCAGCAACAGCAGTTGCCACAATCAGCAACTGATCCAGTGCTTTGAGCCTTGAGTGCAGAGACAGAGGTAGAGGCTGAGGCAGAGGCAGAGAAGTGAATTCTCACACAGAGCACTCAGTGTTGCTTTTGGGTGCTTTCGTGCTTTCGTATTATTGCCGCAATATTTGTGCGGCAAGCGGCAGCCACTTTTGGCAGCAAAGAAAAACCGTTTTTGACGGTTTTTATGATTATTGCCTGACACACACACACACACACACAGGCACACAGGGGCACATCAGAAGATTACACATTGGTTTTTGGCCATTGCATATAAACACAAAATTCACATCATTTTCGTTTGAGCTTTTCTTTATTCTTATATTTTATTTATTTCTTTTTTGTTGCTGTTATTTTTTGTAGTTATTGTTGCTGTTGCTGTTGCTGCTGTGCTCTGACAAATGAAGACAATGAAAATGTAAACGCTTTGAGTGTTTATAATGAGGCTGCCGTATACTGAACACTGCTCCAACATTCAAGTCTTCAAGTGTTCAGCTGCTTAAGTGCACAAGTGCTCGCATTGTATTCACTGAAGTACACGGCGAATAAGTTTTATTTTTAAAAACAGTGTTGCCAACATTTTTAAAGCATGTGGTTTGTGGTTAGCGGCTTTGCGGTTTGCGGTTAGCGGTTTACCATTTCTTTGCTTATCTGTATCACAAACGCTTTAGCTTAATGGGTTTGCTTTGCGAGTTGGTTAAGTGCACATTAAAGATATGCAGTGACCCCAGAACTAATGCAACGCCAATTCCCTTTTTATTGGGTAAATATGCCCATAGTTATCTGTGGTGCGCCAGTTTTAAAATTCTTCTCCATATTGGTTGAGCCCAGTATTAAGACTTTGTGGCGAGAGATGGACATTTTCATTGATATTCAATCAGTTTGGAATGTTTGACTTTGGCACTGATTTTTTCAAGCAAGTGAATCAGTTGATAGCACTAGTAGCATTCATTATAAAATACAACAAAAAGTAATTGCTGGTAATTTTATAGAATTTATTCGGCAGCAAACTCGAGTTCAAAGTTCCCAAATCACAATGCGTCCTTTCTATTGCCCTAAATGTTCTGAGCGTTTTGTAATCACTACTTAAGAGTATTTAATTTAACTTTATTTTCTTGCGTTTCTTCTCCTGTTTTTTCTTCTTTGTTTGTTTTTTATTTCTCTGCACAGGTCATTTTATTGGCCGAACTTTGACTCGAAGTTAATTCGTACAACGGATTTGTGTAAAAATCGGCAGGTTTTTTTTTATTTTTTTATTTTGTATTTGTTGTTTTCAATCTCAATTTTCGTGCTTTCATCGTTATCTGTTGCTTAGCTCGTTTTACGCATAATTTCTTCCACCATCCGTTGCCAGCGACTTCTCGTCCTTCGCTTTCTTCTCTCTGCCTTTCTCCGTTCAGCTCTTATCTCAAACGCCTCGTTGTACATTTCTTGTTGTTGCTTCTATTTCTGTTTCTGTTTCTTTATTTGCTTCTACTTTTTTTAATGTACTGCACGCATAATTTAATTCGTCGATTCATAAATTGCCAAAAAAAAAAATAAATTCACTCACTCAACGCCCGTGGGTGCCACGCCCTCCCTCCCTCCCAATGGTCCTGCTGTTGACGTCGTTCGCTCATCTTCTGTGCTGTGACTAAGGCTTTGCCGCTTTACAGCTCTCGTTACAAAAGCGACTTTTCACTATACAAATACACATTTACTTACACACACACACACAGACCCGTACACACACACACACAGTCATATGTATATACATATATATTCTTATATTAATATTTTATTTTATTTTTTTTCATTTTGTGTAGGTAGCAAAATGCGGTGCTGTTGGTAATTTGATCAGTCCAGGCGCCACTGGCGCCCCTAAAAATAAACTCTGGAGACTCCGTCCCCCCCTCCCCCCCAACGCACACACACACATTCACTGAAAAAAACACGCACAAAAGGAATCAGAATCAGAGCAGTTCTCTCGTTGTCTCTATGGTTGGCCTCATCAGTGTCCCCGGGGCACCTCAAATGCTCCCCCCCACCTTCTAATGGCCACCTCTTGATTCCCTTTTGTAGTTACATTTCTACCCTGTAATTACATTTGAACCAAAATGGGTCCACAGTAGTTTTGACAGTAAGAAAATTGGTATGATAATTACAACAGTTCTTCGAATTGCCCTTGTAGATCAAGTATTTGAAAACATTCTTTAGGTCTCTCTCTCTCTCTCTCTCTCTCGCTCTGTCTCTCGCTCTCTCTCTCTTTTACCACACATTCAGCGAAGTGCATATAACTCGCTAAGGATTGAGCTGCAGGGCATTACCCAGTCGCTCCGGCATACTTTTGAGCGCATTTAATTTTGTGTTTGTGTTTTATCTGCAAATGTTGCTCATAGCAAAATACAAAGTTTATTTGACGCCGTTGCGTTTTGTTTTTACAGCGTTATTTCTTAATAAGCGCCAAGCGGGCAATGTTTGTGGCCCCTCCTCTCCCCCCCCCACACACACACACACACACAACAAAAAAAAAAACCCAGCCTCCAGCATCAACTAATCCAGCGAACAAGCCGACTAAGAATAACCGCCCCGCAAAAAGTTGGCAAGACACAAAAAACAAAAACAAAAAAAAAATTGGAATAAAAAATAATAACGATACGAAGAGAAGACAAAAATTAAATAATAAGAGACAGCAACTTCAGTCAGATTTTATTACGTAATTGGGTAGCAATTTCTGCATGGCATAACAGCAACAATAACAACAACAACAACAACAACAACAACAACAACATGAACGGCAACTGAACACAAATTAAATTTTTCGCCTTTTTTTATTTTGTTGTGGCGCAACTCTCTCTCTCTCTCTTTCACTCCCTCGCTGTTCATCGCTATTGCTGTCTGAGTCTTTGGCTCTATAACAGTCGCTTTAAGTATTCTACATGCCTACAATACAGTGAGATAGATTGAGAGTGCGAGTGAGATAGCACACGAAATGTGAGCAAAAAGCAGCTGCGGCGGATTTTTTTTTGTTTCTTTCCCTTAGACGCATTGAAGCGTTGACTGGCCCTAATGTTATTGTCGTTGTTGCTGTTGTTGCTGTTGTTGTTGTTGTAGCTAAGGTTAAATTGAGCTTGGTCCGGCTGAAAGTCAAAGGACCCCAAAGAACACCCAACAACAAACTCCAACACACACACACACAACAACAGATAAATTTAGCCAGCAAAAATTAAAAATTAAGTGAATTCTTTCTTTGTCAGATTTGGCTTTGTTTCTTTCTGTTGAACTTAAAATATGGCGAAAGTTTAATTGCCACACGGCATTTTCTGCCTTTTCTTCTTCTTCTTCTTCTTCTTTGCTTTAGCTTTGTGACTTTTTCCTATAAATTTATTTGTATTTAAGATTTCCTAAATTTGAAAAAAGGCAAAAAAGAAACAGTTGATTTAGAAACATCAAAGAATACATTCCCAAAATATCAACAGATCGCTCCTATGGAGAATATATATATATATATGACTATTAGAACTGTTAAAACATAATATCTCTTTTAGCAGGGCAGCAGCTAGTCAGTGAAGCCAGCCCGATTAAAATACTTTGCATATATATTTGCTGGGTTTTCTTTCTTTTCTTATTTTGCACTTACTTTCCACTTTATCAGCGATTTGTTTGAACCCGTTTTTCAGTTCAGTTTGGAGCTCTTCTTTTCCCTTAGAACTTCAGTTTGGTGCAGTCAAATCGTTTCGATTCAATAAAATTTCAATAAATTTATCAACGTGCCGCCCAGTTCGAAAGAAAGACAGGCAGAAAGTCATCGTCATCGTCATCGTCTTCATCTTCATCATCGTCTGCGTCGTATACTTGATATCAGGCATTGCCAGCTACATCAGCCAGAACAGGAGCAATCGCAAAAAACAACGTCGCATCGTTGTTTTTGTTTTTTTTGCTTTTTTCTTCTTTGCATGCCATCGTTTTGCAAGGATTTTGCCCCCTGTTCAATTTCAACACCCGCTCATCTCTATCTATCTCTATGTCATCTTTTCAGTGCCACTGCTGCAGCACAGCCTTTCATTCTTCAGCCTTCGTCCTTCAACCTCAAATTGTCTACCTTACCCTTTCCCCATGCCTCTATGCTTCTCTGTCATCCTTGTCATTGTCGTCTTTGGCATGCCATGCAATGCGCTTATGCGCTTCCTTCCTTCCTTTGCGCCATTTGGCCGGCTGTCTCCTCCCCTCCTCCTCTTCTCCACTAACTGCTTCTCAATTTATTCCTCTTGGTCGCCTTGCGCCCTTTGCGCCAGCCACCAACTGTTTTTTTTTCTGCAAATCTGCTGCAGCTCTAACGGAAATTTATTATTGACAACAGCTGCCGTTGCAATGCAAACAAGCACAGCAGCAGGCGCTACACACACAACCACTTAAAAATTATTTACACTCAGCGAAAAAACACTGAAAACCAATCGAGCAAAAGCGAAATAGTATCTCTATCTTCAAACTTCAAATACGATTTATTCCGGAACCTTCTCGCAAAAGTACAACTTATTCTTAACATTAAGTTAAATCCCTCTTTTTATAAAAATCTGAATAAGATCAATTTATTTTTTTTTTTTTATAAGAATCCTTAATAGATCTTTTAACTCAAGATGGGTGCACAAAATGTAAATATATTTAGGAGAGTTCGATTTTGAATTTCACAAAATACAAACTGTTTTTTCTTTGTGTACATATGTGCGTGTGTTTGAGGGTTTAAAAAGTGGCAAAGGCATAGCCAGCAGTTTGCGGGTTAAGTAGCGTAGCCTCTGTCTCTGCCTCTGCCTCTGTCTCTGGCACTGGCATCCTTCAATGCTCAATCCTCAATCTGCAATCCTATATCCCCTATTCCTTATGTCCCCATGCATCTCTCTCTTGCCTCTTGCCCCATCCACAATCTTAAATTTTCCATACTTCCTTGCTCCAGCAGCTGAAGATATTGAATGTCATTGGCGTTGCTGATGTGCATAACATTGACGCAAAGTGCAAAGGCAAAAATGCATTGCTAGGATACGCAAGCAGCCAGGAGAGAGAGAGAGAGAGAGAGACAGAGACAGAGATATAGAGTTTGGCCATTTACATTTTCTGAGCGCTGACAGGTGACAAATTTGTCAATTTGCATGTGCATTGAGCCGTTTCATCAATTTAGACAATACTTCAATTTCATCAACTATCAATTGAGTTAATATTGCCCTTTATTTGCTCGTCTGCAAATTGAATATTCAATCAAGAAGCGGAGGCAACTTTTCTTTACATTTGACGAGGCAACAATGAGCTGCAAAATGGAATTGCTTTAATTCAACTGGGCTTACAAATGCATTGTGAAAAGTTCAATACAAATTCGGACATAAGAAGTCAATGATCTTTAGCCTTTACTATTTGCTTGCCGAACCAGTTGTCGCCTGGCTAAGACAGACAGACTTCTCTTGCCCCATGGTTGATTGTTCTTGTTGTTGGATCGCACACAACGACTCAAGCTGAGAACTTGCAGCTTACATTTCAGGGCAGCATTGTGTGGCAGGCAGCTGCCGCTGTCAGCCAGTCAATCAGTTACCCAGTCACTCACTCAAGGGGCAAGTGGCAAGTGACAAAGAGCAATCATTTGTGACCCATGCTGACATCCTCTTGCCATATCTCTCCCCCTCTCCCTCCACACACACAGTTCCCTCATCTGTCGACCGCTTGACGCCATCGAGTTAATTACGTTGCACTGTCAAAAGTATTTTATTTCAATTTATTTCCAACAAAATTTTAATTTATCTAATTCATTTTGACCACAGTTAGCAAGGGTTTTTTTTTTGATTTTCTAAAAGCACAACTCAAACAGCAAACAGCAACAACAAAAAGTCAACGTTCGCAAACATTTTCCATTGTCCTCGACTGGCAAACAAAATAGTTCAATTTTAATTATTTTTAATTTTGGAGTTCCCTTTTTTTTAGATTTTCCATTTCCTTTTTTGTCTTTTTTGGGCTTGTTTTTTTTTTGTGGTGATTTGTTCCTTTCGAACGCATTCTGCTTCGCGTTCCCTTTTTTTTAGGTCAATTTGCACAAAAGCGAAATAAGCAGATAGAATCAATCCATTGTGATACTTTTGCACATTCATAAGCTCACTTTTTGTTACTTAGTCTTCGAATATACCGACAATTATATTTATTCGCATAGTAATAATTAAATTTAGTCCTAAGAATACTCAAAACCACCCCCTAAAACCGAGGTACACATTTCAATTTTCAGTATTAATTGTAGAAATTTTATTCAGACTCATATTCTTACACAGTTTCATATTCATATTTATATGCATGATGCAAACATAATTCTATTAATATCATATTCATACCCACATTCATCTTCCAATTCAAATTCATACCCACAAATTAATAAGCATTGCGATCAATTTTCAAGGCGTTTTCGGTTTTTCGGCTCTATATTGCAAGGGGTATTAGACCACATAGGGATTGTGGGGAGGGGGATGCCTACCACCAAGTGTTTGCCTGGCCCGGGCACGTTTCTAGGCTCAGTCAACCGTAAAGGCGTCAAAAATCGTGCGCGATTCGCTGGCGACGCGCGCGTTAAAAGTCGCTTGGTGAACTTGGCTAGCGTGCGTTGGCCGCCAAAGCAGCGCAGCCGAAAAGAGTTGCCAACAAACGATGCGAATAGGGCGCCGCATCAGCAACCTTTTGATGCCAACTTCGTGCCTTAAATTGAATTATAAAAAGGTGTCACAAAAGTCAACAGTTGAGTGGATCCCACCTGTACCGCACACCCCCCCTTTCAACATTCGAAAATTCTATTGCAAAAAGGGTTACATGCGCTGTGTAAGCAAAAACACCCAGATAAGCACACACATACATATACACATAATATATACATAAATATATATATATAGAGTTGTTTTAAATAAGTAGATGGCAAGCCTAGAGATTGATGTGATTTTAAGCTGAATGCGAATTGAGTCGAGCGTGCACTCATGTTCAAAGTTTTCGCTTTCAACCTTGCCGTGATATGATCTACTAAGTAATTTCATCCCTTTTCAATCCGAACGTGTTTCTTGAATTAAAAAGACGCAACACTGATGTTATTTCTGGTAAAATGTGCACATCTTATATATTATATTAAATATACCTGTAAGAAGTACGCTTTTGATTTATTCTTTAACTCAATGGGACCAAGAATTAATACAGTAATATCAAAAAATGCTAACTTAAATGACATTAAACGTTTTCCGAACATGCCAAAAATCATGGAAATTAACAATTTTCCAAATTCTTTTCTTCTTTTACTCAAGTGATTGCATTTTAATGCTGTTGTCTAAGTTAGAAAAGTGTGCTACATATAATAAAATACTCTTTTGGCTTATTTAAGTGTTCACACAACAAAGCGAGCGAGTTGTGCGCGATTTAAAAACGCGTGCGATTTTTAAATTAATTTATATGCAAATATTTGAGCAAAGCAAATCGTTGGCAAGCCAAAAGGTTGCTTGCCACGCCCATGCACTTAAAAATTGTCCTTGACAGCTGCCTCTATTTCTGTGATGGGTTGTGCGTGTATGTGTGGCAGAACTTTACATTCTCTGATTTTGAGGCCAATCGAAATTGCATTAATATCTTTTGGCCCGCGGTCGCACAAAAAGGTCGAAACGCTGTACAATGAAAAAACTTTCAGTGGCTGTCAGCAGGAGGGCCGGCGGTGGGAGAGGGGATATGGGAGAGGGGTGGGGCAGGGTATATTGATCATGTTAAACATGAAATTCAATTGTGTTTAAAATTTGAGTGCCAGCAAAATGGACGCAGCAGCTACAAGAAAGAAAAAAGCGTGCAGCATATGCGTCTCTTGTCAGCCAGCGATTCAGGGCGGTGAGGGTGGGGGGTAGGTGGAGTTATGTAGCTTTTGAATTTGTGCAAAAGTTTCACGTTGACATTTCCATCATAATTTTCTTTTCTTTCTTTTTTTTTTTTGCCTCTATTTTATTTTATTTTTTATTTTGTTGGCCGCAAAAAGTTTGCATTGCTTTTGACGCACGACTGACTAACGGGGCAACACTGTCTACGTACGTGTGTGTTTGTGTGTGTGTGTGTGTGTGGAGCTTGGCTCGCAAACTCTTTTGTTTGAAACGCAAAGCACACTCACATCATACACATCCCCTCACAGCCCGACCGACCTGACCAACCAGCCATGGGCTTGCTGTGTGCGTTTGCCAGCTTTTTGCATATTGATGAGTCGATGATGCCGACGGTCTCGAAAATTTTCTGGGCCCCAGCACACATTGGGGGATAAGGTGTGTGTGTGTGTGTGTGTGTGTGGTGGAGGTGTGTTGGTTTGGCATCACACAATTCCAAATTGAATGACAATCCGTATGTGTGGGCATTGAAGGGGACGAGACCGCAGCATAGCCCTACCCCCTTATGCCTCCCTTTGACAGCATTCAATCCTTTGGCACACTTCAACACTCCAACACACACACACACATACGCAAATTTTGCAGTTAAGCCCACAAGCTAAAAATGCAAAGCTGCTAAACAGTATTTCAAACAGTTTGCACAAACCCAAAGGCCCAACGCCCATACGCTAGTGCCACGCCCATACGCTCGTGTGTGTGACTGCCCCAAGGACTTGGTTGTGCCTCAGTTGGCGTCAAAGCCAAATTGTCAGCAGACCTTTATGCATATTTCATGTCTGAAGACAGTGAAAACAAAAACAAAAAATACAAATAAAAATACAAATGAAAATAAAAATAAAAAAATAAAGAAAAGATAAAAAACGCGTTTTTTTCGTTGTCTCTGTTTTTGTTTTTAGTACACAGAATGTTGCGACTTGAAGACTACCTAAAGCAAATTATCATATTTTTCTTCTTTCTTCTTTCTTTTTTTTTTTAGCATTTTTTGAGCATCTTCGTTCGACACGCTCAATAATTAAAAAACACTGCAAAAAAAAAAAAACACTGAATTGTAAATGTGATGATTAATGAGTATGCAGCATAAACAAATGATTGAATAATATAAAGTCAACAAAGACTCGAACGGGAGACGAGATGACTCGTGTGGAGTTCGTTGTAATAAAATACTTATATAGCCCAATGTAGTATTTAAATCGTGGCGAGTGCAATTATATGTCATTCCGAGACGCTTTATTTGCGTTGTATTTGTAAATCGAATTGAAATTTTATTCGCAACTCTCAAGTTAATTTCGATTTAACAACCATAGAGCAAAGAGATCCGGAGATAGAGAAAGAGCGTATCAATTCTCTCGATTGCATTTCATTTCAAGGTTTTTTTCTTTGCTTTTTTCTTTATATGTTTTCTTTTTTTTGCTTGTCTTTGTACTGTACTTAAAATGCTATTAACTCGGACGGGGGAACCGAATTTAAACTTGTGCGGCTTTTTGGCTTTACGGTTTTTTGGCTGATTCTATTTTACTTATGGATTCGCTTAGCGCGGCGGTTGCCATTCTTTCTTTTTGTATTCGTTTTTTTTTTTTGAGTTTTATTTTATTTTTTGTATTTTCTGATGGTTTTAAGCGTCTACTTAAAAATACATTTACACTTTAATGGCGCGACAAAAAAAAAAATAATAATAAAAAAAAACACAAGAAAATAAAATAGCAGAATAAAAACAAATCAAAAAGAAATTAAATGACCTTTTCACATTGTGGCGGCAAGCAGGAGCCGACGACATGGAGGAGGTGGCGTTGTGCTCCGAGGGGGTGCAGCCAGCTCTATTGGAGGCCTGAGATTTTCTGGACTTTTCTACGTGACGGCGACATCGACTGAGATGGCTGTCATATATATACATATATAAATATATATATATATGTATATATTTGTATAAATAAGAAAAAAAAAATGCGGCCAAGGCGCCCAACGACAAAATACAAACACAAATGGCTAATATTGAGACTATACACCAGTGTGTGTGTGTTTCTCTCTCTCTCTATCTATCTCTCTCTCTCTCTATCTATCTCTCTCTCTCTCTCTCTCTCTCTCTGTGTAGAACTCAATTCGATTGGCTCTGCATGACAATCATTCATATTTAATGCTCGGCACTCGCTTGTGTATCTTTCAGTGGCTTTTTGCCAGCTTTTGGCCTGCAAAAAATTGTCAGGGCAATGTGAAACTAAAACACTTTGTTGACTTTGGCTCAGTGGTGAATACCTTGAGCCGGTCCAAGCCTATAAAATTGGGGTCAACTCTTGTTTAAAGTCCAGCAAGTTGAATAAATATCCGGCTACACTCATTTTTAACTCATCAAGCCTCAATTATGAATAAATTTGATATGACTTTGATAAAGTTTGCAAAAGATGTCTTTGTGCACAGAGAGATATTTGTGTTCCATTTGAACAAAGCACAAATATAACTGGTCACGTAACTTGGGTTATTGTCAACCATGGATATATACTATGCATAACTGTAACTGTAACCCTAATCTAATAGATCATCCCCCTTACCCTCGCAGATGCTGATGCTGATGCTTTGTATGCAGTGTTAAAATACTATTTAAATATCAAAAATAGAATACTGCGCATGCTATCAGAACTGAATACTTAAATATTTCTGGGCGTGGCTATACTTATTTACGGATAGATAGGGTTGCTGTGGTGTGCGGTCACTTTTGTGTATGTGTGGGCGTGGCAGTTGGCATACCAAATGGCAAACTTATAAAATATCTGCAACGAATACAAATTCAATTCATGAATAAATTTTAATGTGTTGCCTTTCGGCTATTGGCCTTGTGGATGCTGCCGCTGTGTCTAGTTGTTGTTCTTGCTCTTCTTCTTCTTTATCATCATCTATCTAGCCCCGGGGGAGAGGGGTGTAATCTCTGGCATTAATATATATCCAACGCTATAAGTTTGTTGGGTTTGCTGTTGTTATTTGTGATGCTGATTTAAACACACTCGCTCCGCTGATAATTATTATCCATGGGCTCATTTTCCACTTTAAATTTACCTCCATCCTTCTCCATTGTGATCTCTTTCTCTCTCTCTCCCTCTTTCTCTCTGCTCGGCCACTTTGTGACTTTCTCGCGTTGTGGTATGCGCACATTTTTTTGGTTTTAAACACGCCGCTAAGCTGCAGCTAAGCCGCCGCTGCAAAGTTATTTTTTCTTCTGATTTTATTTATTTATGTTTTTCTTTTTTTCAGCTTCAGTCAAACTTCCGTTTTGGCCCCACTCCCCATCTGCGAAGCCCCAGACAACATAATCACAAGTTAATTCCGCGTGTAACTGTGGAGCTTGCAACAGCAGCAACAGTGGCAGGGACGTCAACGTCAACGTCGCTGTTCAAATGCAGATAAGCAGGTAAACTCAAAGCGATGAATACCCCTACTTCTCGAAATAAATGGACGAGAGTCGCGCACTGCTTCAAGTCTTTGCTGTGGGTATTTTAGCTTACTGTCATCGCTTGTGACGCCCGAGCGAGTTAAAAATGGTAAATTTAATCAGTTAAGTGCTCTTTATGCAGATTAATCAGACTGATTTGTTGCAAACAATTCTAAAAGTTAGCAATGCAAAGCGTGGCACTGTTGAACCAGCTAATTAGCAGTTAATTCGAGTTGCATAAAAAACTCTTCACCATAAGCAACAACTGGCAGGTAAAAAGTGCAGGCGAAGTTAGTTCGTTAACTTAAGAGAAGTCTTCTGTTGCCATGGATCTATCTGCATAATAATAAGTTAAACAGTTGACTTGATGAAAATGAAAGGATAATCAACTTGTAGCCTCTGATTCCTCTATCAACATTTCATCCATGAATGTTAGATTGTTGCTCTCAGCTTTTCAGCTAAGGGACAACATTTGCATTGTTAGCTGATCTCTATCGAAATGATAACTCATAACTGGCATCCAATAAAGTTGAGAGACTACAACTACAGTTGGGATTAAGAATTAGGCTGGTTTTGGGATTGGGTTTGGGGTTGGGGGTGGGGCTTGGTATGAAGGCGTGGGTGCGTGACATTCAGTGATGCAAGGCGTTGGCATGCATGAATGGCGCCATCATAATGTTATTCAAGGCAGACGCCGCCAGGTGGCGCTATAAGCACAGAAAAATGTAGATTTTCCAAGCCAGCAATTTGACGAAAGGTGAAAGCTGTTGACCAGGCAATGGGAGGAAAGGAGTGAAGGGGCGAGTTGGTTAGTCGCGTTGAAGAGTTACGCAAATTGCTGCGCTGGCAAACGCTGTAAAATTTTATTGGGCATACACAAAGAGAGAGAGAGAGAAAGTGAGAGTGAGAGGGAGATAGAGGTAAGCGAATTGAGGCAGGCAGCGAGACGGGCAAATATGCGGCTTACAGGCGACGACTGAACCAGAGGCGGAACCCAATACTGAACCGGAACGAGAACCACGAACAGTAGCAACAGCACGGGAAAAGAGGGCAGCAGGGGGACAGGGGAAAGGGGAAAAGGGTGTGTGGGTGTCTGCTCAAGTTTAGGCTATAACGTGGCTTTGATTTGCGCTTGGCTTGCAACCGAACAGGCCAGGTCCAAATTTATTGTCAAGTATAAAATGTAATGGCCGCAAGCGGTGGACAAAGAAACGGGGCAACGGGGGGTGCTCTGAAGCGTAGGGGTTGCTGTGGGGGGCATTGGTAACTGAAACAGTTATTTGCACTTGCCCCGGTTACGTGCCGAATCAATTGAGTGGCGCAAGAGGCAAGCTGACTCCGCCGTCGACTCCGCTGCTGACTCCGCTGCTTTTGGCTGCTGCTAACATAAATCATTGACGTATCCCACAAGCTACACTTGCAAAAAAAATCACGGCACTTTGCATTTCGCAACAAGCACAGAAAGTCAACTTTTAAAATTAATAATTTTGCGCAGCTTAAAATTATGTTCAAATTAAACATTGATTTTTATGATTTAACTAAATTTTAATTGAAAAGTTTCCAAGCACTCTTTTCCTGAGTGCTCAAGTCTCTAAGTGTGTGTGTGTGTGTTTGTGTGGGTGTGTGTGCGAGCTATGCAAAAATTTGTACAGCCTGTCGCTTGATGTTGTTGCTTTTGCTGTTGCTGTTGCTGCTGTTGTTGTTAACTGTTCCCTGTTGCCTGTCCCACAGGCAATAAAATGGTTGTAAATTCCTTTTTATTTCCAGCTTGCCACGTCAAGGCGAAAGGTGGAGCTGGGGCAGCGTCACGCACTGGGGCGGAGTAGGGCAGGAGGGTGGAAGGGGGAGGCGGCTGTTGGAGTGGGTGTGGGTTGCTCTGTGGCACCTGCTTGGCATGCCAAATTAAGCAGCCAATGTTGGCAGAAATTCTTCGTGGCTGGCGGCTAAAATCACGCAACGCTCTCCCTGCCACTTCAATGATGCATATTTGATGCGTGTTTTACATATGCCAACAAACACACGGACACGCACATACACATATAATGTAGCCACATACACAATACACACACACACACACATACAATTACACAACATACGCACATGTTCTGCGCATTTGTCAGTGACAATTTTCATTAATTTAAAAAGCTAGATAAATTTGTCGACCCATAACTATTTGACGCAGGGCTGACAAACAAGTGAAACTCGTGAACACTTGAAGTAGGCTCTGCTTTTTAAGGTATTTTCACACGTGTAACGCCCGGTCACACTTTTTCAAATATCTTATGACATTTGCTGCGCCGCTTCAAATTCAACATTTGTAAAATAATAAGAACAGCATAAAATCAAACGACATGAGTGCCAATATAATGGATCTGTATGTGCCAAAGCCACAAAGGGTGCGGAAGCGTCTCTTTTCGCGAATTACGGAGTACTTGCCGCCGCAAAAATCTGCCAAGACTGATGAGGAGCCGTCCACCAGCAACAGCAGCAGCAACAGCCAAAGCGAAAATACAGAAGAAGCGCTGCAGCCTGAAGAAGCAACCCAATCTTCGCCAGAAACTTTGGGCAAATATGCTCAGGACAAGATGTTGATGGAACAAATGGAAGGCATATCAGAAGAAGTTATAAAGGCAAATGGGGAAGCAAATGCGTTGCCAACGCCAGCATCGCCCAATCCCTATGAGCAGCCAGCGGAGCCAAGGCTGCCACTGGAGCAGCAGCAGCAGCAACAACAGAATGAGGAGAATCTCTTTGATAGCAATATGAACGTGATTAACTGTCTGGAGGACCTGCACCTAGCGTTGAGCGGGCAGCGGGCACAACAACAATAACAGCAGCCAGCACAATAACAGCAGCAGCAACAGTTGCAGCTGCAGCTGGGGACTGCAGACTGGAAACACTTCCTGTCGTCAACAACAACAACAATAACAAATTGCAGGATACAAATGACGCCACAAGAGACGCACAGCAGCAGCTTATTATTATACTCATACAGCAGCCGGAACAGCAAGCTTATCAACAGCAGCAGCAACAGCAACATCCACAACACACACTTCCACATCGAAAACCACAAGGACATCCACAACAAGCACAATATATAGAATAAGGACTCCGCCCATTCGCGATCGCCCGTGCATGTTGAAGTGCCGCTTCTGCCAGAATGTACCGCGCCTCTCGCGCAATATGGAGCACAGTCGCCACATCAGTGAGCTGCATCCCGCCGTCGCGCCATTCAACTGCGCATTGCCACCACCAAGGATCTGCAGCAGCAAAAGCAACAGCAACAGCAACCACTTGAGCAGCAATCAGTTCCACATTTTCGGGCCTTGGAATTACAGACAAGCCCATCCCGACCACGCAGAACGCACAGCAGCCAGGACTGCGAGGACTGTAAGTACAACATGCAGTTGCCGCTTCTCACACACAGCCACACACCCACACACACCCACACACACACACACACCCACACACACCCACACACACACACTCACACCCACCCACACACCCACACACACACACACGTTAGCGACTCCACCTGAACAAGCAACATTTCTCTTTAGCCCAAGAGCAAATGCCAAAGTTCATCTACAAAAACAAAACAAAAAATACAAACAAACAAAAACAAAGTTTACCTTATTTTTTTTTTTTTTTTAGAAAAACAGCGCATCCTTTCGCTATGCCTCTGGCCCGCCTCCTTCCACTGGTGCTGGCCTGCCTTCAGCTTAAGTCAGGTAATGCAACAAATTGTAAAAAGAAAACAACTTTATCTGCAGCTTTTGCTTTTTGACAGGCTCCCAACGAAATTTCCTCTACCGAAAACAAAGTAGACAAAAAAAATGATGTATGCTATATGGACTATATACGAGTATGGCGGTTCCTCAATGTTGGATGCCCGCTTGCTGGAATGCTGGAATGCTGACACGGTTACACAACTTCCGCTGTCAACATTTTTGCCACTTTTGCATGCAGGCGACAGTCGCCTCAGACACGAGATGGCACACACATACACACACCCACACAGTCACACACACTCATAGCTACAACACCCAGGGTCGTGCCCGGGAGCAGTATCCTTTCTTTTCCAGAATTCATGCTAATAATAATACACATACAAGGAGACAACGATGCAAACACACACACATACACACACACATACATATATATATATATAAGTATATATATTCATATGCAAATAAAAAAACTCACCTGCAAATTGGGCGGACAATGATCCAACAGCTCGAGCATGTGTTTAATATTCTGCGCATCCTGTATCACAAAATTCAATTCCATATCGAATTCACCGCCGACCAGCTGTAAAAATAAAAAAGAATTCAACTTTAATTAGCACACAAATATTTATTTATTTAACGAGTTAAGTCAATTTTTCTATATGCTATAACATCATGAATAATTGATTTAATTCAAGCTTGCCTCGAAATTTATACAAACCGGATGCAAAATATGAATGAGACAAGAAGCAAATGTAATACAAATAAATAAAATGCAATTAGTCCAATATTTTATTGTATGCACGTGTGTGTGTGTGTGTTAACAACTTGGATTTAGTGAAGCAAATGTTTGCAACTTAAGCTAAGCTGTCCATTAACTGAATATTCAGTTTGCCTTTGTTTTTCGAAGGTCTTTTATCTAATTTCTAGTGTGAAAACGTTCAATTTGTATTCTTGGTATTTGAATAATTTAAAGTTCGAATTGATGATTATGGCCTTAAGCGTAGGCCAAAGGGGGGAATTGGTTGGTAGAGGATTATCATACTGGCTGTAACCATTTAGATGCCTTCAGGCATTTTCGGGCTTAAAGTTGTGGAGCTTAAGTTAAGTAAGTACCTACAGAAGTTGGTTACTAGGGGTTGAGAGCGGAGCGGGCGAAGGGTGAAGGTGGTTTGTTGAGGGTTGGGCCAAGAGCCATTCAAGGAAACGCAATCAGCGCGTCTTTCAGCAAATATATGAGTAAAAGAGAGAACGATACATAGAGTGATAAAGAGTGATAAATAGAGAGAGAGAGAGAGAGAGAGAGAGAGAGAATGGGAGAGAGAGTGAGCAATATGCAGTAGTAAAAGGAGAGAAAGGTTCTAACTTAATTACGATAGGCCGAGTAAAAACGCCACTTCCCCAAGCAACTCAAGACCAGCGCCCATATCTATTCAGGTTTTTTGACAGCCAATTACCAATCGGCAATCGAATTTCTCTTATTGTTGTTGTTGTTGTTGTTGTTGCCCCGCTTTTATAGGGCACCCTAATGCTCTGCTGTATTTTTGTGTGTCAATTCATTTGATGCTTTTTGCGAGCTTTAATAAAATCAGCAAATAAATTCTATAAATTGATTTGGGTGCTGCCAAAAATGAAGTAAAATAAAAAATATAAATTTGCTCACAAGTGTTGCAAGTATTGCCAAAAAAAAAAGCACCCACCCGTGCCACCATCCTCTTGCTCGCCCCGCCTATCTTTGTTTATTTATGTGTCTATTTTGTTTTGCGTTCCGTGTCTGTTTACATTTCTTCTATCCCTCTTTTTGGGGGCTTAACTGGCGTCCGCCAGCTGGGCGCCTGTCTCTCAACCTATTCATCTCTCTGCAACACTCGGAGTCGCACTTGGTGTCTCCCTCACTTTGGCTAAAGCCCGCTGGCTGCGGGTGGGGTTGCCTTGGGCTAACTGCACTTGAGTTGCTTGTTCCGAACAGCTTTATAATTATGCGTCCGTAACCCCGCCCGCCGACCTTGCCCACTCACTCTTTTGTTTCCCAGTTGAGGCTCGGCTCTAACCACAGCCGTGGTTGCTGTGGCGCCTCCTCCTCCTCCTCCCCCAGCCTGCTACAACCCCATCCCAGAAACTACCATCTGGCCTACTCGTTCGGCGCCCTTTGCTGGGTTAGGCCTATTGTGATTCCTTATCACCTGATTTGCAGTGAAATCAAAGCGACAGCCTCCAGCTTACGGCTCCCAGCAGCTGTGGCATGCGCGGCAGCTGCTCATAATGCCAAATAAGCTGACTCCCAATAAATGTGGAGAGTTCACGACTAGCACATACTCTGTTAGTGCAAGAAGTAAAATTGCATATCAAACTTTAAATACAGTATTTAAGTAGAATGCATCTGATAAATAATGAAATTTTAAAGATTTCTTAAAGTGCTCAAAGCTGAAACTTTTTAGTAAAAATACGAGAAACTCAAAAATTCGAAAAATTAAATATATATTATCATTGTGAGCAACTAGCAACGGTGACTGGTACATAAATATATACATATTTTTATATAACTATATTTTCAATTTAATTTGTAGATGGGTATTGATTTGGCTTGGAAATGCGTAACTTGACGTGGCATCAATGAGTGTTGAGCAACTTCACTCTAACAATTTCTTTTCAAAATTTTTAAAATCTAAATTTTTTTTTCAGTTATCCAATAATATTTCCGAGTATTAATTAATTAATGGGTATTCCATATTCAGCAAATTATGGCCTTTATTGCTATCGGCAATCGATTTGTATCGGTGGTCGCAGGGCTGGTTCTCGATTAAATTAAATAAGGTTGATCTGCATATGGTAAACGAGAGCTTCTAGACGGACATCGAATGTATATACTGAATTGTGTCAAGGATAATGAAAACAATTAACAAACCGTCAAGCAAACAACAACAACAACAACAACAAAATAAAACCAATTCGAGAACGCAATTTTCATTCAAATTTAAATTAAACTTTCGGAAAAAAATAAGTTTGCTTTGTCTTTTTTTTTTGCCTTGCAACTACCAAACAATTATCGCAAACTTCGCGCTTTTTACAAGCGTTTTAAACGCCGCTTAATTATATTCCAGATTTTGTTTTGACGTGGGCAGGGGGGAGGGGGGATGGGGTGTTGGGTTTGGGCTTCCATGCTACAAATTCCCCAGTGAGTTGCTCGCACTTTCTCTCACGCCAACCCCTCCACTCCTCACTTCCCCCCTCTACACACCTTTCGCTAGCACATTTAGTAAATTTTGAGTTCATTTGGAAAGTTGTTTTTTTTTTTAACTTTGGTTTTCTTCTTTTTTTTTTTGTCTTGTATGTGTTGTCTCTAGGGAGAGAAGCTGTCGCTGACATTGCGCTGCTGTTTGTCACCTTGTCTCAATAACCCCCGCCATCGCCACCGCCATCGGCCCCGCGCCCTGCCCCTCTTAACTTAACGCAGCTCGCCTTTTGCCACCTCGCCAGGCCCCCCTCAATTCTTGTCCTTTTGCGTTTCGTGGAGAGTTTTGCCTTTGCGCTGTTCTTCTTCTCAGTCGCTTTGCGCTCATTTGAAGTAAATTGAATTTCTATTTTATTTAAAATGCGCATTGAGACGCACTAAAAGTTCTCAAGTGGCAACGTTTTGTGTGCGGTGCACGTGGGCGGGACGGGACTGGGTGGGGATCTTGGGGGCATCGGTTTGGTGTTGAATTTTTGAGTATCAGGGATTGAGCATACTGAAAATTTAGCGTGAAGGTGTAAAAATTACACTTTACACAGACAAATAGAAAGGGAAACCGTCAGTGGAGGGGGAGAGGGACGTGGAATCGAGCCGTTGTTGCTGAGAGGAAAGGGGCAACTTGGCTTTTGTATTTGACTTTATTTGTTGGTGTTGCTCTCGCTTTGGCGCAAGTTTTTCGCATTATTCTTTTCCTTTTCATTCTTTTTTTGTTTGTAATTCAATTTCTTTTTGCAGGTTCCGAAGTTGACTTGAATTGTGTTAAAACCCATTTTCAAAGAAGTGTGTGGGCGTGTGTGTGTGTGTATGTAGATATCCCTCCTCTACGGGGGATTCGATAGGATTATAGTGCCTGGTTGGTGGTATAACAAAATAAAATTGCAAAAGAATCAGGTAAGTCAACAGAAACTTAAAATATTATACAAATATTTAATCAATAGATTTTTCAAATAGTTTGTCTTAAAAATGTTGAAAGTGAATATTTCTGAGATAAACTAAAATCGCAATTGAAATTACCAATAATAAATAAGCTGCTGTTACATAATCAAAGCGTCAAAGGCATTTCAAATAGAACAAATCATAAACCAAAAGATTATTGCTTTTGAAAATGCAGTTGCGGCAATGTTTTGCAGAACATAAAATGCAGGCCAAAAATTAAGTGAAAGTGTGTGCTATTATTCCCAGCTGGTCTGTGCCACAAGCTGAGAACAAAGATCGCTGTGATTAACTACCCCCTGAGGAAATGTAATAAAAAAAAAAATAAAAAAAAAAAATTCAAATTCAAATACAAGTCAAATGCAAAAGAGGCAAACACACTGAAAAGTGTTTTCTCACATTTGCCCAAATGCTTGCTTTTTGCTGTAGCTATCAAGTTCTCTCTCTCTCTCTCTCTCTCTTCTCTCTCTCTCTCTCTCTCTCTTTCTCTCTCTCTCTCTATCTATCTCTCGCACTCTATTGCTATCTCAATGCGTATGGTGTTGTGCGTTGGCCTCTGTGCCGAATGCTAATGCCACTTTGATGCTTTATCATGACGCTCTATCATTGACGGTCTCACAGGCTCCTAGGCTCCCAGGCTCCCAGTCCCCATTGACATACTCAAAAGCCTCCCCCTCCCCCACAAAAAAACCCTCAAAACCCATTGCTTTTCCTGTCTCTTTCGTTCCCTCTCGCTCCTTCTGGCATATTCCTGGGCTTTTGTAGCATTTCTTTGCAGCAGCGGCCGTCATTAGGGAATATTCGCAGTTTTTATTTATTTTATTTTTTATTTTTCGTGGTTAAGCTTTTAAAACAGTTTTTGAAAAGTAAACGGCATATCCCCCAGCCCACCCTGCTCCTAACCCTTCTCCTAGCCCTCGCTCCCTCTGTCAGTTTCCCACGTTTTCAAATTTGTTGTTTTGTTGCTTATTTTCTGCATCTGTTTTTTTTTTTTTTTCTTGCGGTGTTTCTTTCATCGTCGCTTATATTAAAATGCTCTTTGCTCTCAACACTTTACTCAATTTCAACCGTTTTTTTTTTTTGTTCTCGTTTAAGTCTTGTTAAAAGAGTTTCTAAACGTTTTTGCACAAATACGATTGATTTGCTTTAAGTCCAATTATTTAAATATAAACTCCGTTGTTGTAAATATTCACAATCGTATAACAATAATCTGAAACGTTGTTGTCTGCTCCGGCTACGATTTTCTTTTTACTTTATTTTATGCTTATATCAATTTCCAATTTGATAAAAAAAATTTTATTTATTTTTATTTTTTATTATTTTTTTTTATTTTTATTTTTATTTATTTTTATTTTTTATTATGTGGTCTAGTAGCGTATTATTTAGTAATGCTATATTGTTTGTACAATTTTGGTTTTTTGTTTTTGGCATTATACTCTGACTTTTTTTTGTGTGTTTCTACATTCACACACACCCACACACACACACTCACAAGTTAAATAGCTCGTTGGGGAAATTTTGTTTTTAGCGCAACTTTTTTATTATGGTTTTTGACTAGGTCGGGGCCTGAGGCAGAGCCGCTGGCACACTCGTAGCTATCCAACTTAGTTGCCACCCTACTCTAAATTCCCACAACTCCCGAACTCTCTCTCTGGTTCTCAAGTTCAATTCTCCAAATCCCAAATTCTCTTTTGCTGCAGTTGCTCAATTTTGAAAAGAATTTTCTTTTCTTTTTTATCTCAAAGAAAAATCACTTTTGGTTTATTTTGGAGAGTGAGGGAGTATTTATGTTTAAAGTCTGCTTTGGGGAGTATGGATGGGGCCGTGGGGGTGTCTCATTAGGAGCCAATCTAATTCGGTTGCTTCTTTGAGCCACATTATTGATGACTCTGGCCGCTTTTTGGCCATTAGACCAGACTTGCTCAATTGGGTCAGGGCTGGAAAGGAAATGACCGTGTGTAGGCCTAATGAATTTCATGGTCATGCCACAACCGCCCCCTAACCTCATCCCTGATTCCCTTAGCCTCCCGACTTGGACAAATGTAACCGGTCATTGTGCTGCCTTAGTCTGTCCATCATTTATCATCACAAACAATTGCCGCTGGCTTAGCATGGCCCATAATTACAACGCACATATGTGAGTGTGTGCGTGTGTTGCCACGCCCACTGTGCAGCAAATGATAAAAGGATTCCTTTTGCCACATAACTGACAGACATCAATCAGAGATTCTTTCACAATCGGTTTGAGGTTTTCTTCTTCTTTTTTTATTTTTATTTCTGTATTTTTTCCATGCCTTCTTCCTTCGTCTTTAATCTACTTTTCTCGCATTTTATCTGTCCGTGGCCTTATCAATATGCAAAGTTTTGAACAGCGTGGAGCGACTAGATGATTGAGGCAGAAGGCAGGGGTGGGAATGGGGGTGGGTGAGGACTTGAGCGTCTGGCGCATCCAAAACTTTTGGCTTGAGCTCTAGCTGATTGCGTGGGCGGTTTTTTTGTTTTTTGGGTGGCTGCACTGCGAAATTGTTAAGCATAAACATTAAAATAAATTTATGCTATCCAAAAAAAAAAATGTGCTCGGGAGGCACAAAAAAGCGACAGTGGTAAGGGTGGGGCTGGTGGCAGGTGGAGTGAAAGGGAATACGTTGAAAATTGTTTATCGCTATGAAAAAGTTTTCGGTTTGCAGCAAGCAGCCGTTGCTGGTTTTTCCTTGTTTGTTGTTTGCTTATTTTATTTTTCTACTTTCCTATTGCACACTTGTGAGCGGATGTGTGTGTATGCGTGTGAGTGTGTGTGTGTGTGTGTGTGTGTGTGTTGTCTGTTGTCTGTTTTGAGTTTTGAGTTAATCGAAAAAGTTAATCATCGAAGTTTTGCAACACGCTAAGCATAAAATGAATACCCCGGCGCGGGCCACCTGCACCCACCGCAACGCCCACTTGCAACCTGCTCAAGCAGTGGGCGTGCCACGCGCCAAGCCACGCTGACTGTGGCAAGGAGAGCGGTGCCAAAAGCAGGAGCCTGTCAAATGTGCACGGTCATTGAAAATATAATACCAACAAAAAGACAACAGCAAAAATGACTTTATTACAAAAAAGAAGAAGAAAATAAATATATATATAAATCAAATATGGCATCAGGCATGGCATTTAATCACATTTGACCCCAAGAAGCGGGCGCCAACTTGGCAAAGCAGCACAGAAAATAAATCACATAAAAATGAAAATCACAAGCAAAATAAAAAGTATATAAAAAAAAACCGAACTTTTCAACATCGATACTAAAATCAAAATATATTTAAATTGAATAAAGTTCAATAATTGACAAATAAAAAGTTACGATTGTGCATGAACTGTGCAATTTGAATTGATTTATTAAAGATAAGCTTAAATGAGGCTAAATGCGGTGGATAGAAAATAGTTAATAACTGATTTGAAGTTTTTAGTTAATATTATGCAATTTATGCTGATTGGAATCGAATAACTGACTATATACAAAACGAATGCAAATTCTGATAAATTATCGATAGTTTGCTAGCTCTTATGCTTATTTATCCAGCTGTCTGTGTATATATATTATATTCTAGACCCTTTAATCTTGAATCTTGAACCTCTCTCTCTCTCTCTCTCTCTCTCTCTCTCTCTCTCTCGCTCTCGCTCTCTTTGTACCTTTCGCAAAAGTTTCAATCTTTTACAAAGCTTCCATAATCTTGACAGCATAAAATAATTGCCCCCCAACGGATTCAATCGTAACATTTTCAAAACAACTGGCTAGTCACCGACATATATATATATATGTACAGCCACTCCCACTCCCCCCTAAGCTCCGTCACCAGCCACCTTATCCATTCAGGCCCCTCTGCAGAGACAATGACAAGGCAATAAGGCAGAAAAGTCGCTACTAAATCCCTGACACTCCTTCAACCTTCGCTCCTCTCTCACACACACACACACACACACGCACACTAACAATTACTTAGGCCCCACTGACAAATATCATTTGGGCCGCTAAGTTGACTACTCCATGCCACGCCCCCAACAAGTCTCCACACCGCCCGCTCCAGCCACGCAACTTCACAAGCTAAATTTTGATCCGGCAAACATTTTGGACACTTAAAAAATTTTCAATGCACATTATTTGCTGATTGATTGAGTGATTGATTACTGGCAGAGAGGAGGAGACGTAAAGAAAGCAGCATCCTCCATTCTGCTCTGCAACAACACTCTGCCCCAACCCCTGCAAAGTGCCTGTCATTTGTGTGTCTACTCACCCCCCCAGCTGGCCCTCTGTTCAGCCTGTTCAGCCTGTTCTGCCTGCTTTTCTTGCCTGGCATCATTTTATTGGCGGGGCCTTCTTCATTGAAAGCTTTACAAATTGTCAGTTGAGCACACACACTCACACACACACACACAAGGCTGATGAGGGGCGAATGTGCCCCAAACTGATGCGTCGAGTTACGAGTATTAAGTGCAAACCTCCCACGCCCCTCATGGATAGCCCATCAGTTTGCACACGCGACACATTCGAGTGAAGAGACGCCATTAGTTTGGCATTGTCTGTCGCTTCCAGCAGCTTCCTTTCCACTTTTCACTTTCCACTTTGAAAGTCAATAATTGAGCATTAAATATTATTTAAAAACGTATAGCGAAAATGGAGTCGGCGGAAAGATAAATTAGGGGTTGCTAGGGGTAGGTTTAGGCAACATACTAGCGCCAGCACTTGGCTTGATTGTCAACGCCTGATGACGCAGTATTTCTACGCCAATCGCAAGATACCTTTGATAAATGTTTAAGCAAAAACAATCGAGAAAAGTTCGAGTTCAAGAAAATCTTACAAAACTTAAAACAGCAATGATAATAAACCAATATTTGGGCAGATGACGTAAAAGAAAACACACCCAACGAAACCATACGTGTACAGGGTATTCTGAAAATAATGTTGCATATTTTTTCATTCGCTGTTAAATTTCCAAATGTGCGTTGAGACGTTGACTATGCGATTGAAGAGGGCGGAAAGGGGAAAGGGGGCATGCCACTGCTTGACTGCGCTTTTCAATCTGTACAAAAGGGACCTGCTCGGGCAGGATACAAAGAGCGCAACAAAAATTAAGAAAGTAATGGCGAAATAATAAAAGTAATCAAAAGATTGTAACACGTCAAGCAGGGGCATCACTCGAACAAACAGGTAGAAACGAAGATCTCAAAGTGAGGAGGACAGGGAATGATGCAGCTCAATATCTATGTCTATATAAGCAGTTCAACTGCCAGTTGGGAAATAAATCAAGAACTAACTGAGAGGGAGGGGTGCAAGCAATCAAATGGTTTAAAAAGCAACTGGATATTAATATATGCAACCAGGCAGCAAATTGAATTTAATTTTGGAATTTCCGTATTAAAAAATTATCTCTCTTAATTATGTGTAAATAGTAGGTAAATCTGAGAAGGAATCACCAATGAGCCCATTGAGTATATAGTATGTCTATATATTTATTCTGCAACAGAAACATCAACTGAATTGACTTGTAAATTTGAAATTTCAAATCAAGTTTTTTTTTATCGATTTTCGATGGCAATTAAAATTCCAACTGATATGTATTATAATCGGACATAATATTGATTAATTGCAATTATTTTCAAGAATTTAAAAATCAAATTGTACAAACTGATATCAGCTAGCCTACAGCTGGTTTTAGGGTATCCCCTAATGCCATGAATTTTATGGCTTGTAATATGTTTGGGTTTTATCTGAGCTAACGCTACTTATCAACGATTAGTTATCGATTCAATCATGGCTTTTGATACGTTTTATGCTCTGTGCCATTTCATCATACCATTTTATATATTATTCATTGTCCTTTCAACAGTCATAAGTTTATGTGGTATCGAACTTCGTCCACTTTTATTCTCTCTTCTGAAGATCTGCAGACACGCAGATATGATTAATTAATCAAGCAACCACGTTGACTGTCCGTTCTTATGCCTCATGAATATTTCTTGCAGCATACGGATTTTTCAAAAAAAATTATAAAGAATGTTAACATTTTTTTATGTACAGTGCAAAATGCTTGCATAAAATTTGTTGCATAGTTTCGAAAGCAGTCGCAATGCAGCAGCAGCAGCAGCAGTGGCAGCAGCAATAGCAGCAGAAAATGCTGCTTGTGTTGTTGCCACATGCCACATTTGCAACACGCTGTGCTACCGTTTGCTTTATGTGCTTGCTGCTGACAGCTTGTTGCTGTTGCTTTTTATATTTTTGCCACTCACGAAGTAGTTAAGACAAAAGGCAGCGGCAAAGAAATTAAATATTTGCTACAGTTGAAAAGGGGTAACCAGACAGACATAGGGAGAATGAATCAGAGTGAGAGAGAGAGAGAAGGAGAGAGAGAGAGATAGTTTTGCCCGACAGGTATGCTGTTAGCTGTTGGCTGTCAGATAAAGGGTCAGTGCTCATAAGAGCCAACGACCTGAGCCGTCACTTTAGCAAAATTGGACAAAATTAGCAGAAAATATGAAAGTGGCATGGCAAAAAAGGGTTAGAGCAGTGGGCGGGACAAGGAAGAGGCGGCTATGTTTATGTCATGTAAGCCAGGCTAAAACTCGAATACTCGAAAGCAGTGAGCAAAAAAATGCGAAAACCAAACAGCCGACAGACAACTTGGCTAGAGCCACTTTGCTTAATTAAACGCATTCAGTTGATAGTTGTTGGTGTTGTTGCTTTTGTTGTTGTTGGTGTTGTTGTTGTGTGCCGCAGAGATGGGAAAAGATTGAAAAGTGTGCCAAGTGGCGGGGGCCAGGCCAGGCCATGCCAAGCCAGGCCAACTCAGACACTTCAGTTCCGCTGAAAACGACTTTCGCGGAGTCACAAAACTTTTGTGGCGAAATTTGTAATTTAAATAATTAAAGAAACAAGCCAAAATAAAAACAAAATGCCTAACTGTCAATGGCAGCGTGAGTGCGATGGCAATAGCCCACCGGCTATGCAACCATCGGCGGCAACATTATCATCATCATTATCATCATCATGCTTAACATCCTTTCGGCATCATCAGACTCAGCATCAGCATCAGCACTTTTTGCATTTTAGCACCTTTCAGCAATAAAAATTTTCTGCGAAACTCGACAATTTTTGCGCTTTAGACAAAGGTAACAAAAGTCACACACACACACACACAGAGAGAGAGAGAGAGAGAGAGAGAGAGAGAGTGAGCGAGTGAGCGAGTGTTGAACTAGAGTTGCCTAGCCAACAAGATCTGCATGGCCAGATAAGCACACACAATTTTAATGAAAAGCCAGCGACAAGAATGAGAAGAAATAAAAGAAAGAAGAAAAAAGAAAAGCAAAACCCAAAAAGGCGTCAAAAAGTTTTGCTTGGCAGGCGTTGCGCGTGTCCTGCGAGAAGCCGTGTGCGATGTGTGCTTCAGATAACGCTTAGCTCAATGCAGAGCAGCGGAAGCGATGGCGTTGCCAGATAGCGCAGTCTTGCTGTCTTAAGAGGCTGCCACTGCGTCCTTTGCTTATCGCCTGTCTTAAGTGCCGACGACCCTTAACAGGAGGAGCAGCAGCAGGAGCAGGAGCAGGAGCAGGACGAGGATATAGTTGGCTCGGCCACACAAAGAAAACGAGCGCCTATGGCTCAAAAACGAAAGATCTGGCAACGCTGATAGCTTTAGTCTTGCAAGCAATTGTCGAAAACTGGAGCACTTTGCACAGAGACAGCGATCTTAGCTTTGCATATTTATAGGAAACCTAATAGCTAAATATCTATAAGAACCAATAAGCAATAAGTAAGTTAGTTCTGCAACCAGTTCAAATGGCAACCCAAAAAATAGACAAACTTTTGAGTTGCTTTCGTAGGCATTATAAATTTATGCTCTGCTCAATATCAAAATGCAATTAAATTTCTCTTTCAGCTTATCGAATGGTGAATAATCAACTCTTGCCTATTTGCCAGTTCAATCAAAATTCAGAATTCATAATTCGTTTGCCTCGTTTTGTTTGCAAAATTTGGCAATCGAATTGATAGCCCATATCAGTTGTCCAAACTGTTCGCTGACCACGCTGATATTAATGATATCGATGTCAGGCTTCTGGGTAAGCAGGCAGGGGGAAAAGAGGAAAGAGATGGGGATTTGATGTTTCATTGAGTCGGTGTATAATCTATACTTATCTGCATAATGGCCACACGTATATTATGGCCACCTAATGCCCGAATATTTACATATAGATTGTGTATTATAATTTCCAAATGCCTAACGCATATCATCAAATGAATGAATGCTAATGACATTCTCCGCAGCACACACAGTACACCGCACACAGGACACAGGACATAGGACACTGGACACAGTAGAAATTTCGGACGTGGCCATATCACGAGTTAATTGCAGGAGCTGAGCAGCTGAACAGGAAGCGAATGCCAATCTCAGTGAGAAGCGCAAACAAAGTAAATTTACTCAACTGTGTGGACAACACACACACACACACACACACACACACATATATATATATATATATATATAAATTGACTAATTGAATGCGATAAAAAAGCAAACGTATTTTCACAGTTGAAATGCGATTGTGAATCGAGTTGAGTTAGATAAACACAACAATGATAATAAAATCGCCCTTTTTGAGTAGCAAATGCCAAGATATACAAGACACAAAAAGATGAGTTGAAAGAATGTTAAGAATCTTAAGTTTATAAATATCGAGACAGATGTATCAACAATAATCAATGATGAATAATGAAAACAAAAGTTGTTCATTTAGAAACTGCGATTCTTTATTAATATATTTAGGGTGGATTCATGTTCAGCAGTAAGGGAAACTTAAATGTTCAATATTTGCCACATAAATTACAAAAAATGAGTTGAAAACTAAACATTGCTATTGGAAAAAAAATATATATATATTCTCAAAGCTGAGGGCGTGTAAAATCAAATTAAAGTCTAGCTAAGCTGCTCTTTCCAAAAAGTGTTAGCAAACTCACATGCCACGCAGAAATAGTGTATGTATAGATATATATCTATATCTGTATATATATACATATATGTATATCTGTATATACACACATGTCTACGTACAGTATATATAACAAATGCGTGTTGACTAGTCAACTAATTAGGTGGTCGAGACGTGCCGCTAGGATAAACTTGTGTACAGCATCAGTTCGGGATTGTGGTGCAGGCTGAAGGGTGTGAGTTGGGTTGGTTGGTTGGTTGTGCGTTAAGGTCAACGATTAGCTAATACTATGGCAATTGCAGATTGAAGCTGGCCGATGACAAAACTTTTGGCTTTGGCCACTTTGTGAAATTGTTTGCCATATTTGCTGCTAAAACTTAACTCAGTCAAATACAAACCAACAAGCATACATACACACACACACAAGCATAAACACACACATACAATCATACACACACACACACTCACACTCACAAAAACGCGCAAAACACTAATCAAATAAATGAGGCAAGCGAAACTTCAAGCAACAGAAACAAGAAAAGAAGGTTGGATGGGCGTTTTTTGTGGGTGGAACACACGCGTATTGAATATGCAATATGGCTGTCAAAATACACACACACACACACACAAACAAAACAACAACAGCACAACAGTGGCGAAAATATATGAAATAGAAAGTATAGAATCGATTTGACAGTATAAAAATAATTTTATTCTATTTCGAAATGATTTCTTTCTTCCTTTTGTTCGCATTTTATTATCATAAAATGCATCAAAAACTCTGGCAAAAAATATCTGAATTATTTATAATTTATAGCAATATTTTTGTTGATGAAATTTTGGCCACATGCTGAATGACTCACTAAACATTCTTGAAGCCATTACGTGGGAATCAATTTAATCGATATATTAAAAAAAAATATTTTGACCTCTATACACAAGCATTCTATTTGAAATTCGTAGGAAAATTTGGTTTCTCTGCTTACTATACAGGACATAGATGGGGGCAAGCCAATTTAATGGCAAAATTAAGTCGGTTGTTTCTCTCAGTGTAACAGCAACAACAAGAACGTTAACAACATGAATAGCGCCTTTTATTAAGTATGAAGACGATATCAAGTTACACACTTTGCTGCTGATGTCTGGGTGTGCGTGTGTGTGTGTGTGTGTGTGTGTTTGCGTGTGTAAATTGCTTAGACGGTCAATGTATGTACATATGTATGTGTGTATGTGTGTGTGTGTTGGGCCACTGGCTGGGCTAATTAATGAATTGGCATAACTTTCTTACTAACTCGCTGTGCCAGTTCCCCTTAGCTATCAATTTGGTCAACAAACCAACCAAACAACTATCTCCCTCTTTTCTCTTTCTTTCTTTCTCTACCCCTCTATCTCTCTCTTTCTCTCTCTCTCTCTGTCTTTCTGTTTATATGGAGTGTAGATGCGTCTGTCTCTGTCTTTAGCTTAATTCGCATAGATTGCCAAATTGCTTTAGCTTTTGTTGACTTGCCTCCCTCTCGCGTTGTTGCTTCATTTAGTTCTGCTTAGCAGCAACAGCAGCCACAACAACAACAACAACGGCAACAATATGCGCGCACACAGCATAAATGTCATTTGCAACAAATAAAGAGCAGATGAAATGGAAGAGAAGTCACAACACACCCACACACGCACAATAACTTTGCAAAAATAGGTTAAGTTGCTCAAAAAGTTGTTAAGCCACATTTTCTTCACTTCATTTCCGTGTTGACTGAGATTTTTGCTGTTCTTGTTGTGGCCATTTGCATATTTGTTAACTTTTGAGCACCTTGACGACACAGAAAAATAGCTGAGCATAAATGCAAGGTAACTAGCAAAAGAATTTGCCAATAATAAATGCAAATCGAATGCAAGAAAAAGTCAGATGAATGTGAAAAATATGCCAGAAAATAATGCTTCAGGCAGATAAACATTGGGCAAAAGTCCACAATTTGAACAATAAAAATAAATATCAAGATGAGCATAAGTGAAAAACTAAAAAATAGATCCGGATCAGTAAAGTTTTAATCAGCTATAGCACAAAGCCACTGCTGAGGCAGGCAATTTCGATATCGAGCGAAGGTGCCACAAAAAACAAATGGCATCAATTAGAGAAGGAGAAAGCAGGTTGTTGTTGCATAAGTAGGCGGCAATAACTGTGCAGGCTGCACTCAAACACTCAGCTTGGCAATAAGCGATTACAAGGCTAGGGGAAACGGAACGGGGGAAGCAGAGGCTTGCAGTCCTTTTCCTTGCAGTCGTTTCCTTTGCAGCTACTTGGGCTGAATTGCACGAACGCCAGGAAGTGTTGCATACTTTAAGGGCGCGCAGGTGTCGAGAGAAAAATTGCTGCAGATCGCCCAAATCCTTTGGAGATTTCCGAAAGATATGGTACATTGACATCACAAGGACCAGCTCTATCAAATTACACTCAAGGATAATGGCGTCATTTATGAAACCATTGCTTGGCCAGTTGGAAAAAAGTTTGACAAGGAATCAAAAAGAATATGGTCGAGCTCTGCATGAAAAAGGACTTACATTGCCGATGTCCTTTTATGCGTTTATTCGAATTGGTAAGCCAAGGAAAGTCCAGGTTAGATATACTGAAGACTATTTTTTAATATTATATCAAGCTAGTCCTTAAGATGGCAAATTAGCTGCCGATTTCCGAATATCTATTTTTCCGATGTCTTCTGATTTCTTCTCCTGCTGACCCATCTGTCGAATCCTGAAAATATTTCTTGCTAATCGATGTTCCTTATTCCTTTGGGCTTAAAAACTGATCTCCTTATGAAATGGGCGGGATGTGATCCAAAAGCGATTATCCTTTTACAAAACTTGCACCAAATCGGCCAATTCCCTGACGATTTTCGAGGAACCTAGTTTTCCAACGAGCAGGGTGACCAACTCCATCGAACTGTGTTCTAAGAACCCAAGCATATATCAAATTCTCACTCGCATGGAAATGCGTACAAGCAGATATCATCTTTTAGGCCAGATACTTGTGGACTGCTGTATACGAGACAGATGATAACCCGAGTAATCTTAACCGAAGGATCAAAAACAGATAAATATAGCTGGTATTCCTCTTTAAAATTAAGCAAAAAAAAATTATCTAAAGATTGTTGTTCTTTCAAAATATAGACGATTCTTATTTTGTGTGTGAGTGTAGACTAGTTTAACAGAGTAGAGCACTATCGGTTATGCTCTTCTGCAATGCTCATATTTTGTTTTTTTGTTGTTGTTGTTTTTTTTCCCCCTCTTTTGATGCTCAACTACCGGCGCTATAAAAATACACATGCACAGAAACACATGCGCACGCGAATAACATAAAAGAATAGGACACACATACTCACACAAACACACCCACACACCGACACAAACACACACACACACACAAACACACACATCAAATAAAGCGTTGCTCTGGCAACAACAACGACAACAACGTAGAATCGCAACAAAATTTAACGTTGTATTGTAAATCTAAACCGAAGAAAGGACATTAGCCGCATTTTGTCTAGGCAACCACACAAATACACACACACACACACACACGCATACACACACACAGACTAGAGCACTTTGGCATGCGTTGCACGTAGCAATGCCGCCAGTCTTATACCTTGACTGCTGCTTTGGTGGCTGCTACGTTCAGCTTTTGGTAGCACGTCAAGGGGGGGGGCAGCGTGCTGAGCGGGGAAGCATGTGGCATGGATTGAGGTGTGGTTGGGCCTGTTGGTGTTGCTTAGGCGTTACGATTCATAGCTGGTGTTTTGTAGCTAGTTTAAATGCTCAACGCCATGCCGTGCTCATTTTTTAGTGAAGTTTTAGCATAAGAAGAAGTCTACGACATGTACGTGCAACAATAGAACAGCAGACAGCTCGGACAGACACGACAGACACAACAGACAGGAGCAGAAACAGAAGGACAGCACAGCGTGGACAAGCACACAGCCAGACAGACAGACTGCTAGGCAGACATACGGACAGACGGACAGACTGTCGTGAGTTGCTCTGAGCATGTGCTCAAGATAACATTTCTACTTGTGGTAGTTGTTGTTGTTTTGTGTTGTTATTCAGTGGTGTTGTTGTTGTTGTTGTTGTCTAGCAAAGCGCGATATCCATTTAGATAGATGATGCTACGAACTGAAAGGCAACACACACTGATGTGTGTGTGTGCGTGTGTGTCTGTGTGTATTGTACACTAAGAACAAAAATATAAGTTGGCAAATAAAAATATAATTGAAGAAGTAGAAAAATCAGAAATCATTGCTGAAAAAGTTTCGAGCTATCATTGTCCGCTTTATATTTATTTATATTATATTTTATATATTTTTTATTACATTCTTAACAGCAATAATCTAAGCGGTGTAAGAAGAATATTTTTTTTTTTTTCTTATAGAAATATGCTTCTAAGAACTAAAAAACATTGCTGAAATGTACCAAAAATATTACAAATAAAAAAAGCAACACAAATAATTGATCGTTTTCAATGCGATTTTTTTTTTTTGAGTGTGTAAGATAGATAGAATAGATAGAGCAGGAGCCCAAATAGATAACAGGATTCATTCGGTTGGCACATGACTCTAAACTAGCGAAATTGTCAGTTTCCTGGCGTTCTGCGCCGTGAGCCGCTCACAAAACTAGGGAATATGCCTGGCGAACAAAAAAAAAAAAAACATATACAATAAAAAATAAAATAGTTAATTTGCGATTTATTTTTGTACGCATCTGAATCCCCTCCGAACGGGCAATGAATTTCAAGTGTTCAAACTTAAGCAAAAATAATGCGATTAGCACACAATTTGAAAAGATCAAAAGTTGAGCAAGCAAAATGAAGCAGATGTGAAGAAAGTGTGGAGACTAACATTAGAATGAAATAACGAACACAGATAAAGACAAAAAGAGAGTATATTTGACGAAAATCAATCTAACAGATTAAAGATATATTTGAAGAAAAAACGGAAAAGGTTTAAGAAATGCTCAAATGAAAGACAAGACACCGAAGGAGAGGGAGTTGTGTGTGCCTTCGACTCGTCCCTTCGCAGTTTGATAAGCTACTGCCACCAAACTGCAAAAACAACAACTAAACAGTAGCCAATTCCTGCTGCGAGTGATTAAAGTATGGCAAAAGATATGTGGCAATATGCCTTCGACAAGATTTGTGCAATGTTCCTCATACAAACAAGTAGGAATGCCAACCAGATACCAGCTGCTAAATATACTCGTATTCGATTTTTAATTGTTGAATTTCCCTTTAAAAAATGTTGCACACGCAAATGTAAGCATGCGTGGAAGGGCTCTCATCTCTTATAACCAGTTCAGGTAGTGAAAAAACTATACTTTAATAAAAAGCTCAATAAGAGAATACCTTTTGGACTATAGCGTGGGTGTTTCTTATCCGATCTACGATATATTGATTGGAGAGGTCTGCCTAAATTAAAATTATAGCTCTGATTGCTATCTGAAATCGATAAGTATCAATGTTCGCGCAACGGAGATTGTTATCGATCAATAAAGAAAACCTGATGTCTCTAGCTCCTATAGTCTCTGAGATCCGCTTGCTCATGCAGACGGACAGGGCTATCTCGACTCAAATGTTAACTTGTTTAAGAATATATTTACTGCCTCGAGTCGGAGTTGCATCCTTTTGCCTGCCTACACCCATTCTTTATAGGAAATGACTAACTTTGGTGATTTTCCAAAAGTCCAGTTCATATATTTTCTGCCGAGTTCAACACTAACAAAAGCAACCAGCATCTGTAATTGTATTCATATTTGCATTTGAGTCTTTTGTTGTTGTTTTCGTGATAAACTGCTTCAAGTTTTCAAATGCAGAAAGTTGAGCTGCAAGTGAATCTCTGTTGCTGATGCCAACTGCTGACTCTTGCCCAAGTCTTTGTTTAAATTGTGCCACAGGCCTTAAGCACGCACTCACACACACACACTCATGCTCACACTCACACACACACATGAGCGCACACACCACAGATTCATGTGTAGAAACGTGCCTGCAACTCAAGTTGTTGCTGCTGTTGCTGCGTGTTTGCGCAAGAATGTTCTTGCTCAGAATTTGGATGGTAAAGACGTTGATTCCAAATTCCACAACTACCCAATCCACCGCCTTCATTGGCCAGGCACGGAGCGAGGTGTGACCAGACTGCATTTGTGCAGATTTATCATCCGAGAACATTGCTTGAATGACGACAACTAACCCGAAAACATTGCAAACATTTCAATAATTTCAACTATGAATTATTGACACGGGTTGAATTAATTTCAATTTCAATATAGATATGTATGTATATGTGTATATACATATGTATATTTTGATCTGTGTAATTTGAGTGCTCTGCTTACTTAGTGAATGGCTTTTAGTTGATTTACTTTGAATGTGTGATTGAAAGTGAAAGTGTTTCAACAAGTTCATCGATGTGTTGCAACTGTGCCCATTGATTGCCCCGTCGATTTCTTATCAATATATTTGAATATAACATTATCAAAATTAATTAAAGTCTTATTTTGCTGCTCTTGTCGAAACAACTCTGCCATTTTCAATTCGCACAGGGTATATTTGAAAGTAATTTACTGGCTTCTATTGCTATTGTTGTTGTCTGCTGTCAAAAGGATCAAAGTGTGTATTGTGTCGTTGCAAACGAATCGTTTCATAATTATGTCTCCGAGACACTTGAGCTGCAAATTAATTACTCTATTTTCTTTTCTGTTTTCGAATCGTAGAGCGGTGTCAAGTTGGCCAGGAGGGGAGAGGTGGAGTTGGCGGTGCGCAAAATACTGGGTAGCCACATTAATTAGCGTTCATCAATCATGTTTCGACCGTACCGGCCAAGGGCACTAGGTACTCAACACAGCAGTCAATAGCAAATGCTTCTCAATATATACGACTTTTTCTTCGTTTTTCTCTCTCTTTCTCTGTGTGTCTCTCTGTCTCTTTCTCTCTCTCTCTCTGTCTCTGTCTCTGTCTCTGTCTCTGTCTCTCGCTTCACCTTGTACTACTTGGCGAGTGTTTGCGCCTTGGTGTAAATATTGCGCAATTTGTCGTCATTATCCAGGATATTGAACCTCATAATGTGCGTCGACACCATCAATTCCAAAATGTTGACGGATGCACAGAACCCACACCCCACATTACCCCCACAGCACTCAGCGGTGGGTGGTGTGGGTGCTGCACCGAGGCAAGAAGCCAAATCAAGGTAGGGGCTGACAGAAAGCAGGCTGTGAACACAACATACTTAGTTTGCCTCCATTCAAATGATGTATAGTGTAAAAAGGCAAAAGTTGCACAATCGCAAACATTGCCCTAAACAAAATTGATATAAAGGATACTAAAGGACTTTAACAACCAGTGTTACAAGAGTTGGACCAATCGATACCAAGTTAGTGCTGTGAATGAATCTATCGACCTCGATGGAGGTGCACAACAGTTTATTGATCTGTTTGTTTAAACTCAATTAATTTGAACAATTTTATCGATAACACTCAAAATAATCGAGAAACTTAAGAGTGTTGCTCATTAATATTTTTGTCTTGTTATCGATGCGTTTGCCATCTCTAATCGATTTCACATGCGCCTGAACGAAAATAAATGGGCGAGTCTGCAAGGGGGGCGACTGAATGGGGCGCAGGACCTACCCCTCCTCCTGGCGACAGCATTGACAATCATTTTACACTTGGTAGGATATTATGTAAATTGCTTTTCATATTTGTGCAACATTTAAATTTACACACACACCAACTGGGGGGGTGCTGCTGTGTGGCAAGTAAGTAAATCACGACGGTCGACTCTGTGGTGTTGATGTCAAAGTAAAGGCCCAACAGACAGACATCATTATAACAGGAGACAGCGCTGATTGACTGAAAGAGTGATAAACTCAGCCAAACGAAAGATACAGAGCGAGAGAGAGCGAGAGAGAGAGCGAAAGATGCTGCGATAAGCAGGCGGCAGAGAATTGTCGCGTAGGCATCGAGTTTGCGTCTATGGGGAAAAATTAACGATGCGTAAAAAGTCCTTACTGCGGTTTTCATTTATGCGAATGTGTCCGCCCCACACACACTTACATACATACGAGCACACACAACAGCAATAGCATGTGTGCGAGAGTGTGTGTGTGTGCACATTTTTTGAGTCTTGACGGAATTATTTGATAGTCCCAGTGAAATAAAATTGCAATGTGTCAGTTTTAATGGCGTTGCAATTGCTCCGAGCGCTTAATGTCTGTCTATCTATGTATGTGTGAGTGTGTGTGTGTGTGTGGGGGGGAGTGTGTGTGGGGTGTGTGCGTGTGCCGTAAAATGCACAAAATGAAAATGTTTCAAACTTGACAACAGCCGCTTGGGACAGTAATCCATAGTCAGACGATTGATGTTTAAGTACAGTTTACAAAATAACAACAAAAGGGACAGCGAGCAAAGGGTCGCATCAGCGAGTAGCGTCAGCGAGTAGCGTCAGCGAGCAACGAGAAGTGTTGACAGCATGAGTAGTAGCTCTCTTGGGATGATAATGTTACGAGAAAGAGAATCAATCACTCAATAATGCTTGCAATTAAAATTGGTCTGTTAGCCAATCAACGAGTAGCGAGTAACGAAATCAAATCAGGACAGAGTTTGGATGAGATCCTCAAACTTAAGACAAACTAAGAACAATAAAGAAGTTTAAGCAACACAAAACATTGACAGGTATAATATAAGCCCAGTTTCTGTCAATCAGTGAGTAGCGTGTAACGTGTAACGAGAACAACAAAAGCAGAACACCTGTAATAAGCGGAACATAAAACAGTTCTACGCAGTTTCAGACATCAATCAGACCGAGATAAGTATGGAGAGCGGTCCAGTTGAAGTCGGGAGACTTACAATTATTATCACTTAAAAGTCAGTTGAACTGCTGCAGCAAGCAGCGAGCAATGGAAAAAAGAAATAGCAAGAGAGAGAGAGAAGAATGCAATTAATGTCAAACCAAATTGGAAAAGGCAGTGAAATGATTGCAAATGAATATTGAAACAGTCGCCCCAACTAAAAGGAACAACAAGCAGCGAGTAACGCGACGCGTTGGGAATGGAAGAAATGGCGAGATGTCTGCAATTAAGTCCAAGGCAAAAATGCGCGAAGCAATGAGGAAACAAGCTGTCAGCAGCAGACCGGAAAGCGAATGTAAATAAATATTAAAACCATCGGTAAAAAACAGAAACAGAAAGAGAAACGAAGTCAAGCTTAACTGAGAAGTCACAAGCAACGAGCGGGTGACCAAATATAAATCAATCAAATATTGCCAGACGGGCAGCAAAAGAAATTGAGTTATAAGCACTACGATGAAATGAAATCAACACTTATCGGAATCGAAATATATATATATATATATATATATAAATACTGTGGCTACATTGACAAAGTTAAACGTGACAAGTTAAGCAACACCACTGACAACTAAAACTCTAAAAGAGAATAAGCCTACAAAATACCAGTTGAAAAGGGGTATTATTATTTAGGGGTATTAGTTGAAGGCTGGAATAATTTCAACGTAGAAACTATAAAATGCAAAGTTCCTTAAAATTTGAACTGCTTGTCTCAAAGTGTGTTTAATTAACTAAAAATCCGAAGCAAATTATGTTGGCAAATTTGTCTAGTGCCAACTGTCCAGAGTTGCCATGCGACACAAAACGCACACACGCACACAAACACACATACACACAGATACACACATCTGCATTGAGATATCTGTCCAGTGAATATATATAATTCAAATTGTGTGGCGAGCAAATTGCCATTTTGTATGTGTGTGTGTGTGTGTGTGTGCCTATGGCCACGTTAAGCATTTGCTTTTAATTAACTTCAATGTCGTACTCACTAAGACCCAAGTGGGGACTTGGGCGAAGGGTACAATGATGGGGCGGGGCACGGAGGCCGAGGGCCGTGTCAGTGTTGTAAAGCGAACAGCAGCTCAACTCACCTGAAAAGACACGAAGCACAAAAGAAGAAGAGAAATGCGTTAAAAAATATGCAGACAAGTTAAATTGTATTATATTATATATAAACATATATCTATAAATATCGGCTTATGCCACATGGTGCAGTTATGATACGGCCGGGGTAGAGGGTCAGGGGCCCCCAGGCATAGGCGAATGCGACATTGTGGGTTGATTGTGAGCTGAGGTTCTTGCCTAAGGAGACTCTCCCTCTCTCCCTCTTCAACTCTCCCCTGCACTCTCTTTCTCTGATCACCCTCAGCAAATGTAGTTATAAAATTCATATCAAACTGAGTTCACCAGCCAAAATCCCACAATCAGCTACACATGTATGTGTGTTTGTATGTGTGTGTGTGTGTGTGTGTGTGTCTCTCTGTGTGTGTCAAATGTATTTGCCTATTTACAGCCTATTGCACATTTTGATAGACCGTTAAGGTGGTGGTTGTGGGTACACTTCAAGAAATCACACTGTGGTTTGCTGTCTCTCAATCATTATAAATCGATACAAAAAGAATAAAATCAATTGACTTTTGTACAGAAAGTTTCTATCAGTTGCCAATAATACTTTCAGATAAAAAAAGAAAAGAAAAAATAAATAAATGAATACGATATTTTTGTGAAAGCTGTTCTACTTTTTAGCAATGCATTCTATGCATTGTAAAAGTAAATATCTAAAAATAGATCAAATTGCTACAGGTACTCAGGGTGATTTAACACATATATATATATATATATTCATACATATATCCATTTCTTATAAGTACTTATGCCAAGTGTAGGCGAATGTGATTGTGTGCGGGTACAGGCAGTAAAAAAAACTTAGTCAAGCGCAAACCGAAAACTAAATTGAATTTCTGTGCAGGACGAAATATGAGATACAGATTAACTTTGACGCTCTCTCTTCACGCACACACATGTGTGTGTGTGTGTGTGTGTGTGTATAGTTGTATGTTTGTTTTGTGTGTGTTCTCTCCACTTACCGAGAATGCTTTGAGAAATACCAAACACTGTATGATGCCCTCCATTGTATCGCCAGTGAGACAGAATGTCCCTGTGAGATGTCGTCCCTTGCGTCCGACCGTTGCCGCCGCGAGAGAGGCGTGGACGAGGGCGCGCTGCTGCTGCTGCTGCTGGCCAGCGATGCCGACGACGCCCTTGACGCCAGCAGCGGCGCTTGCAGCGGCAGCGGCGGCCGTTGCCACAACGCCGCTGGTTAACATGCGGGGCAAGGGGGCGGCGCGCATTAAACGCTCCAGCGAATCCATTTCAGATCTCTCTCCCAATCTCTCTCCCTCTCTCTCTCTCTCTTTCTTTATATATATATGTATATATATATATGTATGTATATATATATATATATGTAGTGAGTGTGTGGTTATCGATATGTGATATCGATAAACGATTCACGTGTTACGTTTAGTTCAGTTTTATAAGTTATGCTTGTTTTTTGTTTTGCTTTTTTGATTACAATTTGCTGTTGTTGTTTTTTTTTTATTGTTAATTAGTTTCTCATTTTTATAATTTTTCTTGTTTTCTTGTGTTTTTTTTTTTTTTGTTGTTAGCACTAATTTGGTATTCCTTGGATTTATTGTTTGTCTTTACGAGTTGTTTGTCGCAAACATTTGTTTAACTGGGTGTTTTTTGGGGGGAAAGGGGAATGTTACAGAAATTGTTGAAACACACACGAAAACTCAAAAGAATTTGCCAAAGAACGGAGAACCAAAAAACCAAAAATTATTAATCAAACAAAATGTTGAAGAGTCCGAGAACTGCAACTGACTGACTGAACTGACTGACCCGACAGCCGTTTACCAACTGAATCAGTTCAGAATAATATGCACAGCATTTTGGAATCAAGACCAAGACAAAAGTGGAACACAACTGAAGCGACCCAAAAAAATAAAGAGAAACTGCAAGAAATTGTCATAATGATGACTGCGTACAAAAGACATCAACTTGAACACAAATACAGCAAAAATTCTTGTTATCTCTCTCTCTCTCTCTCCCTCTCTCCCTCTTTCTTTCACACTCTCACACTGACACACACACACACACTCAATATCTGTCGCAGTGGTGCAGGTTGTGTGTTTGCTGCACCGCTGGCTGGGGACTAATAAAATGCAAGTTAAATGTATATTAAAAATTTAATGCTACGAAAACAGTTGCAGATGGACACCAAGCGAAAGAGAGAGACATTGACAGAGAGAGCGATAAAGCGAAAGAGAGAGAGGGAGTAAGAGATACAGAGTTTTAAAAGACAGCTAACATCTTTTGGCAGCCGACCAGGCGACGTAACAAAAATATCAAATTCACTCCTACAAATTTCTTAAAGCTTAAAAAACGAAATTCCAATCCGAACTCGAAAGAAATCGATAAGATCGAAATATTTTCAAAATTTAAATCAAAATTGTTTGCCCCTTTAAGCTACTTCGCTTAGATACATTCTGTGTGTGCTCAATCGAAAATAAATAGAAGAATAAGCGATTATTTCATAGATTGATTCCTGCACTTGTTTTGTGCTGCATAAAAAAAGGAGAATAAAAATACAAAATGGAAAGAAACCCCAGCGATGTGTTTCAATAAGCCAAACTGTTTGCCAATGAAGCACTTTTCGATGTCCTGTTTTTTCTGTGTCCTGTCGGCTGTACATTTGTGTGTGTATGTGTGTGTGTTTGTGTGCGACTGCATTCACAGTTCAAGAGAAATAAGCATACAAAGATCCCAGCTTGACAGCCGTCGTCAGTGAGTGAATGCAGGATATACATATGTGGCCAACATATAGTAGGGTATGGTCCTTAGGATCCTTTGCTGTTGCTGCTGCTGCTGCTGCTTTCCTTTTATGCTTGTGTCCGAGCTGTTGGCTTTTCCGCTTCCATTCGCCGAGCGCTTCAAGCGTAATTTATCTGTTGGCAAAATGTGTGGCTGCGACTGTCAACGGGACACCAAAGACGGCCAAGACGGAATGCAGACTGTCAAGCAAAATTTATGCGACCAAAAGCGTATGGCCAACAGTTGCCAGCAGACACACACACACACACACACACACATCAGTTGAACTACACTCAACAAAAATAGCCATCAACTTGAAATTGGTGTATCATTTTTGTTGCTTTTGAAAACTAAACTATAAAACTAGAAGCGCTTGCTAACAATATTAAAAAAAAAAAAATAGTTTTTGGAAATATCATTTGTTATTGAAATTCAGATATAACTGTTGGGCTTTTTTCTCTGAGTGTAGAGCGTAGTAGGTACTGTATTAACTGCAACTAAATCAAACTTTTGAGCCAAGCTATGAATTATTTGCCATTGTGCAGCATGCGAGACATTTCTTTGTCGCTTTGTCCTTGCCCATTTTGCCAGGAAATGGCAACAGCGGGGCAACAATAGGACCCGTTTCCTCAACCCACCTCCTCCGCCCTGTACGAGATAGGCCAGAACGGGGAACATCCGGCGGACTAGGCTTTGTGATACCATTTGGCTACCTGCACTGTCATCCTGCTGCTGCTCAACTGCTTGGCTGCTGCTGTCTACATAATTTTTGTGGGCCAAGTTAATTTGAACATAAACAACAAAAGCAACAGCAACAGCAACAACAAGCTGAACCTCCATTTCATAGCATAATTTTTCTCCTTTTTTTTTGGGGCGGGCCTAGCAAATTTGTATAAAATAAATATACGAAATAGAGAAAAAAAATGGAAAAGGTTTTTGCTTCGTTCTATTTTTTATTTTTTTATATATATTTTTTTTTTTTTTTGCCTGGCTGTGATGATGTGGCAGTTGACTTTCTGGGGACAGTCGAGACACGCCAATTTCATAGACGACCCCATAATGCGCTGCTTGTTGTTGTTGCTATTTTAGAATCGACCCAACAACAACAACAACAACAACTACAAAAGCCAGCAAACACGGGGCAAAAAACCAAAATATGAACGAGGGTAAAAAAAATTAAATGAAGCACAAATTAAGTGAAAATAAGAAACCCTTGGGCGGCAAAACAAAGCAACAAACACACACAGCAGGCTAGAGTGGTGGGCAGGGGGGGCAGCATAATTTACATATATATATATATATATATATATATATATATATAGGCCTAGTTGCGCCCCGTCTGCGAATGTTTGCTGTTCGTGTTGTCGCTGCATTAGAGTTAATTAAAGCTTGACCTCGCACAGTGAAGTCAAACACATATTTGAGCGTGACCCTTTTCCGAACTTCAAGGTTCAGTTTCAGTCTGACCTTGATTTGCTTACAGGGCTATCGATAAATTGATATGAACTGTGCGAACTGTGCAACTGCTGCGAAGGCTTTAGAAGAGTATCGCAGTGGGCCTTTTATATCATCGCTATAACCATATAAATGTACTATATAAAATATTGATATTGGCTTCAAATTGTAATCGATTTTAATATCAGCAACAACGGATTCTTGCATTTTTTGCACTTTTCGCATGAAAATCGATAAGAAGTTAACGATGAACGGTGCGAAAGCAACTGGTATGCATGCGAATTAAATATCGATATCAATATATTTATGCATTTATTTGTCGATGGAGAAAATATTAGCTTGCGCAATATTAATCGATCATCGATAAATGATAACCGAAAAATACATACATGTTAAAGTAATGAAGGCAAAACATTGATGTTGGTGCAAAATCCTAACCGATTTAAATCGATAACAATTTGAGGAATTGAGGAAACATTCGCTTGCGCATTGTTGATCCAAAATTCTTATTGTATCTTTCTACATCTCTCTCTCTCTCTCTCTCTGTCTCTATCTCTGTCTCTTTCTATCACTTTCAGAAATATGAGCCTTTCAATTATCTTTATACTCTTAACCACAGTGAAAACTTAGAAATCGTATCAGCACACAGTCTCAAGTTGATTCACGTGTGTGCAAGTGAGTGTATGCTTGTGTGTGTGTGTGCGTGTGTGTGTTTCGTCAGTCAGTCAGTTTGTAACTGGAATCCTTGCAAATGAATGGCCGGAATAGAAATAATGAGCCGTATTTACATTTAAAACCGTACAGCCAGCCAATAAGGAGAGCAATGTGCTGAAACTGTAATGCGACAACTGGAAGAAGGATCTGCAGAATAGACAGACACAAACAGAGAGGAAACAGACAGAGAGTGAGAGAGAAAAAGAGTGAGAGAGAGAGAGAGAGAGAGAAAAGGGGCACACTGAGTGCGGACGTTGGCCGATTGCATGCAATTTGTTTTATGACCGGGCATTCGCATTAAGCGCACACTTAATCACACGCACAGGGCGGGGTCTGGGGGTCAGTGGGCGTGGCACATCCGCCCATTTTTCGGTGGACCGAAGCTGGCGACAAATCAAATTGATTTCACAATAAGCCCGCGTATATACCCTTGCCAAAGGATAATCCGTTTTAAGCGTTAAGTGTGTGTTCTAAGAGGATATTATTCCTCACTCTCTTCGGGAACTATAATGATCATATCAGAGAGCCTATAATGATCAGTTCATTTTCTAAGAGACAATGGCTTCGGATATATTTGGGACACATTTTGTACTCTTAGCATGAGAAATGCACTCATACTGGCTGCATAAAACTAAAAACACATTAGAGAAATAAAGTTAAAATTTCTATTTGGAACTGGTCGAATTTTTGAGTTTGTATATTTATGCAACTTAGATATATCAAATGCGTACGCCAAATAGGGGATGTTAACGCAAATTGGAGTACTATCTAATTCATAAGACCATCTGTGAAAAATTGTGTTTTATTTCATATAAAAATTATCTATTGAATTCTAATGTAATTTTTGTGGTTTTTTCCATTATTTTATTGCTCATTTAGCAGCAATATTTGTGTTCTACAAATAAACTTTATGAAATTGGTTTAATTTAATCGAGTAGATTTGATTTAAGATCTTTATTACATATCGATAGGGTATTTGAGCAACGGCAATTGCCAGACTTGTTTTTGGAATTGTTTTTAGGCATTACTTGTTGTTGGTGCTGTTATTGCTGCTGCTGTCGTTTGGGGCTTTAGCGCAGCATTATTAAATCACTTTTATTGCCATTGAAATGTGCAAAAGTTTTCTGTGCGTTGGAATCTCAGCCGCACAACCCCTCTTCGCCTACCCCTGCTTGTGCCGCCCTCCCCTCACAAAAGAAAGACACGCATCGCATCGTAGGCAGGACAAAGGCTAGGCAAAAGTAGTCGGTGCTGGGCGTTGTATGCGGCGTATGCGTAATATGTATCCAAGTGCGTAACTCATCTTTGCGCCTGTCGCCGCCAAAATGGATAAAATTGGCGACTTGGCTCAGTTCATTGCCGAGAAAATGGAGACAAGTGAATTATATTTATATGTATGTACATATACATATATGTATATATATATATTATATATATGTATATACATATGTATATATTTAATAATGTTGTCTGGAGCTTGCTGCTCCTGGCCATTGGCATGAGTGACTGACTAGCTGACTGACTGACTGACTGACTGACTGACTGACTGACTGATTGACTGACTGACTGACTGACTGACTGACTGTCTGACTGACTGACTGACTGGCTGACTGACTGTCTGACTGACTGACTGACTGACTGAATGACTGACTGAGTGAATGACTGACTGACTGACTGACTGACTGACTGACTGACTGACTGACTGACTGTCTGACTGACTGACTGACTGACTGACTGTCTGACTGGCTGACTGACTGACTGACTGACTGTCTGACTGACTGACTGACTGACTGACTGTCTGACTGACTGACTGACTGACTGACTGACTGACTGACTGACTGACTGACTGACTGTCTGACTGACTGACTGGCTGACTGACTGACTGACTGACTGACTGTCTAACTGACTAACTGACTGACTGACTGACTGAATGACTGACTGACTGACTGACTGACTGACTGACTGACTGTCTGACTGACTGACTGACTGACTGACTGACTGACTGACTGACTGACTGACTGACTGACTGACTGACTGACTGACTGACTGACTGATTGACTGACTGACTGGCTGGCTGACAAGACAGCTAAAGCAACAAAACATAACGAACAGGACAAAAACACAATGCGACTTTGGGCACTTGAGGCGCCACAAACAAAACACGACACGACACGAGTACAAAAACAAGAAAAATAAGTGGCGTCTGCCCTGCAGACAACTAAAGCCTACTAATGTGTGCGTTTCTGTGGGTGTCTGTGGGTGTGTTTGGGTGCGTGTGGGTGTGTGGGCAAGAAAACAACATAGAAATTGAGCAAATGACGTCAGTCAGCCATTAAATCTAGCCTTTAATTCCATTCAATCAGCTCATCAAGAGTTGCATAAATACATACAGTAAGTGATATTACACAAAATACATTCATGTATATTATATATATAAATCTATCTGACGATTAAGCCATTATTTTATTGGCTTATGCTCAGCGAGCTGCTTTCATAAATGCAAAAAAGTCGACAGTTTTCAATTGAGATCACTTTTCTTTTTTTTTCATATTGTGTCTACATTTTTTTTCCTTCATTTTTAATAATTTAAAGATTTTGCTTTCATTTTTTAATTTTATTTTATTATATCATTAATTGCAAGAAGTCTACCGTCATTGTGGATACCCTTTGCTTGATTAAGTTAAACTCTGCCAGTTGTAAAGCTATCTTGCATACTTTTGCTGACTCCGATGTTGAATTTCGAACTGATTTGACAACTCTAGCATATAGCTGCAATTTAAGCAAAAACCTGTCGAAAGTTGATTTGTAAGTTGTCGAATCTGATACAATATCTGATATTTACACAAATGTGGCAATTTACAACCAGTCGTACAACAGAAAGCATTTAATTACAATTTGTTTTAAATATTTAAAATCATAATAATATTTTTAGCTAAAATGTATCTTTCAGCAGATTATCGCCAGCTTGTCAAAGATTTTTAAATTTTTTTTTCTTTTTTTTTTTTTTGGGAGTCGATTTTACTTTTGATTTTGTCAGGTTTTAATCTAGGTGCGGGTGAAGGAGGGCGTGCGAGGTTGTCAACTGCAGACTTTAGAGCTCAACAAGTCTTGGCAGACAGACAAACACACTCACACAGACTCACGCATTGAGCTTATCAAATCGAAAGAAAATGCGTTTAATAAACGCCCTGGCTTAAATCGAAGTATATTTACAATATGCCACGCATAAGTTAATGGAAGGATATGAAAAGTTTAATTAATGGCATATTTTGTAATTGCGTCTCTTTAGAGAGGAAAAGCATTTTGCTGCTGAATAAAGTTGTCCGCTTTAATGCCATTTAACTAAGATCCAATGTCAGGCTAAAGATAACAGCGGAAAACTAAAACAAATTTCGACTGCATAAGCCCAATGATAAAGACGTAGACGCACCAACCACAACAGCAAGTTTCTTGAGTGATGGGGGCGGTGCTAGCTGTGCTGGTGTTGTGGTTGTGGGTTAGTAATTTGTTTAGACTTCAGTTGTCTGTTGGCAGTTGGTTAGCAGAAAGTCAGAAGTCGCAAGTCGCTGATTAATTGAATTGGATTTGGCTGGATTTTGATTGTGAGTCAAAGTTATAGCTGAAACAAGTAAATATACAATACTAGAGATGAGAAATGCGAGACGAGCAAAGAAGTCTCTCAAGTGTTGACGCTGCAATAAAATTCGGCTAATTGGTCATCAGAAATAACATGCGAAAACTTAGGCGATAAAAAGGAATTCCTTGTTACGCTATTTTCGACACAAACTCCACTGAAAATATTAACCAAAAAAAAAAAGAAAGAAAAAAATTAAAGCTTAAATCAACACTTGCCTCTCTAAACAAATATATATAAGATATATAGTAAATATATATTTTGCTTCTCTCTCTCTTAGTGAAAACAATATTTTAACTGTGATTTCTCTGTTAAATTCTTTAAAACGAATACAATTGCGTTGCGCCTTCATTGTTATTCAAAATAATGATGAGTTTGTGCTGACAGAAGCGAAATAATCGAGCAAAATGAATGCAGCTTGAATGCAGTATGCATTTGTGTTGTTTTCTCAATCTATCAATACACTTCATTTGCCAGACAATGCCAATTTGGATTCAGGATTGCCTCGGAATACAAAACAGTTCTGAGCTGACTAGCTTACTGAGAGCAGGGAGGGGAGGCAGGGCTCGGGGCATGTCTGATGGGAATGGGAATGGGAATGGTAATGGGAATAGAGAGGGGGTTGTTTAGGAACAAGAGACTTAGCTTTAGTTTCAGTTGGGATTATTTCTTGTTTGCTTTTTGTTATTATTATTGTTGATATTGTGGTTGCTGCTGCTGCTGCTGGTGCTGGTGCTGGCGCTTAATGATGTGGAAAAATATTGCCCTTGACTGATTTGTGAGGCAAGTGCAGCATCAAAAGCAGCTGTAAATGGACATGAAACTGAAGCTAAGCCGTAGTCAGTGGCCAGAGGGTTGCCAAGTCTGCAATGCTTCGATTTGTTTTTTATTCTTTCTGCTGATGTTTGGCTGCAATGCTGAAGCGTTTTTTGCGTTGCTTAAGCAACTGAATATGCATAGGTGTGTGTGCGGGTGTGTGTGTGTGTGTATGTTGTTGTTGCTATTGTTGTTGTAATAGCAACGACAAACCGTCATGGAAACGCACTCACACACTCACACACACGGTAACAGAATAATTGGCAGCAAAATCAGTTCTACACAAAAGGCCAGAGCGCACAACATGATATTATCAGATGTGTGCGAGTTCGGGTGTGTGTGTGTGTGTATGTGTGTGCGTGTGTGTACGGTTAAACTGAAACAGCGTCTAACCAGCAGCATTCTCAACCAATGGACTCAATCAGCAGAGCAACATCAAACAACAACAATAAGAATAAAAGAGAGCAGCAAATCAGAAAAACTACACACACACACACACACACACGCACAAAGAAACCTGCTTGTATGTATATGTATATATGGTAAAAACAAACAATAGTAAAACTGATTAAGTCGGGGCAAAACCACATCAAGCTAAACGATGATGAAGAAAAGACCAAAAGATTACGAACACTGAACTGAACGCAGGACGGATGGAGCATGGATGGATGCAAGAATCCGGCGAAGGACAATGCGAAAAGCATGTGGACGCTTGGACGCGAATTTGAACCACACGCGGACTTCACTAAACACACACACACACACGCACGCAGACACACACACATATTGACTCGAATGGCAGCAACAACTGTGGAAGTGGAAGGAAATGAAAAATAATGCGGGTCTTAGGGCTGCCTGTGTGTATTTGTGTGTGTATGTGTGTGTGTGTGTGTACAAAATAAAAATGAAGCACAAGCTGAGGGTTGTAGCAACGTAAAGAAAGGCAAAGAAATGTTCAGCAAAAGAAGCAGAACAGGAAAATGCTACCACATATCGAATAATTGAAAGGATTCGCACAAGCTGCGCAAAATGAGCCAAAAGCCTAAAGACTAAACGCAAGAGCCAAGCGGCCAACGAGAGGACTCGACTCCCAACTACCCTGTAGCCCTGTAATATATGCATATCATTTTGAAGCCAAGTGAAAACTTTCAGCTTAAATAATCAACAAGTCCCAATGCAATTTGGAAATATATGTATATATAAAGCAAAAAAAAGAAAATATAACTAAAAAAAAGTATGTTAGAAAATATTTGTAACATACATAAGCAATATGTAATAATCCTTTGTTACAGATTTGGAACCCAGGACCCACTGAAGCAGCTTATCTACAGATGCTGTATGCCCTTAAATCTCTGACGTGCATTTGCATAACTTTATTATGCCTTCCCACACCAATTTAATGGTTGCAGAGCATGAAAGTAGAAAAACAAAGAAAAAAGAAAAACAAACCGGAGAGGGGGAGGGGGGTTGGCTGAAGAGCAGGATTTAACTTTCAAGCGACAATTTGTAAGATATGATAGTAATGCTCCCTAACAGCAAACGACGATGCTGCTGCTGTTGCTGTTTCTGCTGCTGCTGCTGCTGCTGCAGCAACAATGACAGCAAAATTAGTCATTGTGCTGGCGAGCAAGTTGGAGACTTATCCAACATGCCCACAGTTCGTCGCACATTTGCATATATGTACCATGTAGATAAGTATACTTATATACATAGAAACACACACACACACACACAGTCACACACACATGTATTCATGCGTGTTTGCGAATCTTGCCCTAGTGCCTGACAATTATGTACAATTTACTTTGCATAACACTCAAGAGTCACAATAACAACAACAACAACAGCAACATTTGGTTTCGGGTTGAAGTTGCCCCGGCTACCAGCGGCTTGTGGCCTGCCACGCATACGGGATTGAGGGTTGGGGTCTAGCTAGTTAGCATTTTGTTGTTGTCTGACAAAAAAAAAACACACTCTCTAAAAGCAAAGCAATAATACTTTGAAGAGTGTTTTGAATATGTTTTGTGGAACAGCTCCAGCTCAAAATAAAGTTGGTTGCACACAGTTACAGCTAACTGTTATCAGTCGTTGTTAGCTGGCATATTTTGAAATGGAATCAAAAGATATTAACGCACAACTATCGGGCCACCAAACAGTCAGTTAGTGTTACATTTCCATAAACTAAGAACTTTAGCTTGCCAAATAAATACCAACAAATTGGGCGTCAAATATTAAGATAAAATATATATATATAAGAAGAAAATACTATCGAGAAATACAAACTAATTAGACCTTAGACTGGCTTTTGTAATTAACGTAAAATAAGTACCGGATTCAAGTATCAAAGGATGTCTGCTTAAAGGAAACAATTATATAGAAATAAAACCAGACCCACGTTGGGCGCCAAATGTGTGTGTTATTTGGTGTCAAATTTTGAAGGTTGCACAAAATAAAAAAACGAATTTTGAATCAATTTTTCGATAAAATGCTCGCTTTGAATTGAAATTGGAATAATTGAAGGCTTACTAGTAATCGGGACACACCATGCGACTGCGAGTGCAGCTGCTTTGTTCAGTTTGGCATTGATCAGAATCTCTGGAAATAGTATTAGTTCAAGTTAAGAGCAGGCATTGTTTTCGTTATAACTTAAATGTGATTGTGAACATTTGTGAGGCGAACGAAACAAAAGTAAGAGAACGAGTACAGAGAGCGGCGCAGTGGGTGAAACTTGTGAATGGTGATTGCAGCTGCTTTTATTTGAGAACATTGTGAAGTGAATTCAATATATATATATGTATATATATATATATATATGTATATATTTATAGGTTAATTCTTATTTGCATGGTGTGTGTGTGTGTGTGTGTGTGTGTGTGTTTATGTGTATGTGAGTGAGTGAAAGAGCTGAGAGCAACAATTGGGTGTGAGAAACGTGAGAATAAATAATATCGATAAAGACCAAAAACATAATCGAATAATCGAATAATATAAATGAGTTGAGAATGCAGTGCAAATTCTATTGGCAAATTTCAATTTAGTTCAGTTAATAATTTTTCTTTTGAAGCTAGATTGCAACTCGAGTTATTTATTTATTTATTTTTTTTAGCTTACGCTTGAATTGAGTTTGCTTTTGCTTTAGTCACTTGTTTTTTTTAATTATTAGTTATTTTTTTTTGTTATTTTGTTGGAGCTTTCTTTTGCTAACCTTGTGTGGGGTATTTCGCATATGGAAATTTTGTGATTTTGCTTGCATTGTTTTTTCTATTTTTCTTTTTTTTGATTTTGAGTTTTTTGAATTGGAATTTTGCAGTAAGGCAGATTCGATGGATGATGTCGATAAATACACATATATATAAATATGTATATATATTTAACGATTTCAATTTTAATTTATGTGTATTTGCAAATAATTTTTTTTTTTGATTTTGTTGGCCTTTGGTTTTATTATTTTTTTTTTTTGGGGTTTTTCTGGTGCAATGGTGAGTTGAGCGCTTTTGTACAGAAATGAGTTGAGTTTTGATTTGGATTTTGATTTGCAGCTTAGCGAGATTTGATTTTGTTTAATTTTGATTTTGATTTTGAGTTTGATTTTGATTTAGAACTTCTCCGATATGCTATAGATGCGCTTAACGCTCACGCACTTGCGTCTCAGACGCTCGCACTCGATCTCCCGAATATCGGCGTGTGAACTGGAACTGGAACTGGCTGCCAAACTACAAATCGGTTCTCCGTGCTCCGTCGATTGCCCGCCGATACCGATGCCGATATCGTCAATGGCAATGTGATGAATGCGAGGCAATTGAGATGCGATGCAAATGTTCGGCTCACTGTTCGCAGAGCCGGCAATGGCGGCTGGTGAGTTGGGGCCGGAACTACCGGAACCTGTAGCACTACGGGAACTACCGGAATTGCACGATAAATTGTCGTCGTCGATCTCCTCGTCCTCCTCCTCTTCTGCCTTCTCCTCGTTCTCCTCAACGCACTGCGGACAACCGTTGTTATCGCTATCGTTATTGCCGTAAATCTCCCTGCGATCGTCGTAGTCGTTCTGTGTCGAATAGGCCTGGGTACGGCGTACCAGTGTACGGCTGGTACGGCTGTTGGTGCTTATAATGGCGCGCTTGAGCTCGATGAGCAGAGGAGATGTCGGCAGTACCGACTGCAACGGCGGCTGGCAATCGAAGAGACCCAAACTTGCCACCGATTCGCCAGCGGCAAGTGGCAGCGGCTGTGTGGTAATTACCGCAGCAGTGTGCACACCCAAAACACCGTGCGTCGTGCTCGACTCCGGATGGATGCGATTGTCCGAATTGGTTGTTGAAAACTTGGACAGTAGCGATTTGGCGCTGGCCTTATTCTTCAATTGCTGCTGCTGCAGATAGTAAAAGTCACGTGGTAGCGATGAGGTGGCATGCAACGGATCCTCCGGATCGTAATAGCCCAAAGCGGCCGGACGAAACAATCCCGGTGTGCTCAACGAATGCGTTTGTTGTGCCTGCGATTGTGATTGCGATTGCGATTGGGATTGTGATTGCGACTGGGATTGTTCCTGGTCATAGGAGTCACTGATGACGCTCGCTGTGGAGGCGGTGGGCGTGGTGGTGCTCAACGTCGATTGCGAGCCAGCGGCAGCGGCAGCGGCGGCTGCGGCCGCAAACTGTGCGCCCAAAAGTGGCGTTAAACCGGCCAGAAATTGTTCCTGCTGCTGCTGCTGGCGCTGTTCGTCGAGTTCGCGGCGATAGGCCTCGATTTGGTCGCTCGGTGTGGGCGTGTTGCTGTGTATGCAGCCTTGAAAGAAATCCAATGCTTCGTACAGGATAAAACACAGGCCCAGGACAAGAAATGTCTCCATCATAAGGAACAAACAGCCATTGAAAACGTGCAACACCAGAAGAAATACGCGAAAACGAAACGAACACCGTATTCAAAACGAAACGAAACGGAACGGAACGGAATGGAGTGTAAACTACTATTACCGTAAGCTATGCGCTAGCCTTCACTCTCCGTCTGACACGGAACGCAACGGAATGGAATAGAACGGAACGGAATTGAACAAAGCGAAGCGCAATTGAAATGAGTGAAATCGGTTGTCGTTCACCGTTTACCGTTTACCGTTAACCGTTTACTTTTTACCGTTAACCGTTGGCTATTTACTTTGCCTTCCTCCCTTTCTCTCTCTCCCTTTCTTTCTCTCTCTCTCTCTCTATCTCTGTCTCTGTCTCTCTTTTTATTTGGATTTCCTTTGCTGTTTGTTATTGTTCTGTTTGGTTTTCCTTTGCTGAACACTTTTTGCACTTCATTTTTGTTTGTTGTTTCTTCGAAATTTTCATTTGACGCCTTTTTTGGTTTCCTCCTTTTTTTTTTTTTGCTCCTGCTTGTTTATTTTATTTTCTCTTTTTATTATTTTCTTTTATTTCGTTGTTATGCAGCACTCAAATTAATTTCGAATTTGTTGTTGTTGTTGTTGTCGTTGCCTATTTGTGCGCTTTTTATTTGCATACAAAGAATGATTCTCTCTTGCTTCCATTTACTACAATTGATACATATGTATATAAATATTTACAATTAGTACAATTTCGGCCATCGCATAAATACACATACACAAAAAAAAAACTCACACACATAGATATTTATTATATATATATATATTATACTTATTTATGGACATTCATATATATACATAAAATATATACAATTTTGAAAACTTTTGCTTTGTTCTGTAATTGCTTCATTGTTTTTAGCAGTGCGTGTGTGCGCCTGTGTGTGTGTGTGTGTGTGTGTGTGTGCGAAACGTGTTGGAAACAAAGCATACAGCATACATACATACAGTTACATCTATATACACTATATACAGATAATTATTCACATTCATAGATCGGTACATTAAGATTGTGAATATGAAAAATGCTTTTCAGTGGTTTCGCCCAAAAAAGTAGGCAGTGATTCTTGCACCTACTTCAACGGCTTTGTGTGTGTGTAAAAGTTAAAGTACAAATATAATATCATAAAAATCAGCAAAAAAAAAAAATGAATATCAAATAAATACAGGAAAAAACCCAACCCCTTCCTCCACAAGCTGCATACATACTAAGCCAGAGTAGCACATAAGCTTAACAAAAAGCTGAAAAGCGCATAAAAAACAGAAACTTTATTCAAAAAAAAATATGCCCAAATCTAGAATACTAAGCGAAGAGAGAAGCAGGCAGCAAGCTTTAAATACCTCAACTAAAGTCAGCCACAAAAAATTATGCGATTTGTTGTAGCTACAAAAAGTGAAACTGTAAGTAACTGCTTAACTGCTTAACTGCTTTCAGGAATACAATACAGTAGAACCTCGCTATCTCGAACCAGCTCACCATCGATTTTAAGAAGCTCAAGTTTATTTCGAGAAGGCAATAAAGATTGATGACAAACACGAAGGCTCATTTTGGGCAGTACATGTTAGTTGACTAAATTGTGTGTAAATTTAACAAGCAGTTAAATTATTTCTAATTGCAGATAAGTGATGAAAAGTAGAACAAACTTGCTTTAAATAAAATACTACAATTTAGGACTAGTCAGTTTATTATTATATATATTATTTACATAAAGATATGCGCAACATACAATAAAACTAACTGCCAAGTTTAAATTTAGCCTGATTTCAAAACCAGTTGCGGATTATAGTCAAAAAAAAAAAAAAAAAAAAACCTGATATTTACAATGTAGAAAGTGCAACAAAACCCAAAAATTCATAGAATGCTCAAAAGCTCAACAATTTCAATTTGACATAAGCTCAAAACAATAGACAAATCAAAAAAAAAAAAAAAAAGGAAAGAAAAAATATTGTTACACATGCAACTGGAAATATTTCAGCTTCGCCTGCTGTCGACCATCATTGACAACCAAATACATTCCAGGACAACAACAAGCAAATATATTCAATGCCTATTGTAATGCCCATTAGATGACAACTGAATAACAATAGGACAGCAACACAAAAAAAAAATAAAAATCGAAAATAGAAAATAGAAAAGCTGGCAGCCCTGTTCGCAAATCATAGTCATCACTATGAAAATTGATGGACAGAAGTACAGTAGACATACACATATGTAGGCCCAACCCCAACCTTAACCACAGGCACCACCCCCACCACAAAATGCAACCACCATTCCCCATTCCTTTCCGCAGCAGCAGTCAGCTACATGGAAATCTTTTCTATGGCCATGGAAAATGCTGAAGACATCTGTTTTCCAATTGTTGGCACATATATGCTTAATGAATATCCGAATGTTTTCTGCTATATTTGGTTAAGATTGATATTTGCTTATGGAATGCATTATTTTTATTTTATATTTGTGTGAAAATCAATAACACATTGTTTTATTTTCCTATCCTTTTTTTTGTTTCATTTTGGTTTGGCTGTATTTTAATAATTATTTTATATTTTTCATGAATGTTGTTATGCACTCGCATTGCTTTGCCATTATTATCGCAAGCGTATTTACATGAAACCAATGCTTTTGGCCAAATTGTTCAGTTGAACCGGGAATTGATGTTGGCCATGAATTGAATTTGCTAACGCATTCCAAATGAAATATTCAAGTGAAGTAAATATTGGTCGCTTGACAATATGATGTGTGCTCGAAATTGGCCAACTAGTGCAATTCTCGATTTGAAGCTCCGATTACAAGGTACTTGTGAAAGCACCTAATCAATAACAATAAACAAATAGTTACCGAAATATCATCAAATTTGAAAAGCTAAAAGATTTAACCCAATTCCAATCAGAGCATATTACGATATTTGAATTACTATCGAGTATGCATAAATAAGCCATAACAACACAGTTCAAGTGCACTTTGAGTCATTTACATTCAGGACGAGGAATACCAATCACTGAAATAGAGCTTAAGAGAAAAGGCGAGAAACCTGAAAATCTTTGCTCAGTGATTTTGATAACCTTTTCCGTTCGAACCCAATTTGGTATGCAATATGAATGAAGATATCTATAAGATATTTACAGCAATTTGCAGCTATAATAACAATCTGAAATACTTACACACACATGCACCCACACACACCCACACACACACACGGACACATAAAAAGCAATATTTACAAGTGAAGCAAGGAATCCGAAACCGAAACGGAAAAAAGAAAGGAAAAAAAAAATTGGAAAATAAAACACTTTACAGCCAAATACGCAGCGAAGCTCAACCCAAAATGATGTGAATGATGATATGCCGTACTCTTTTCCTCTCACTTTTTCTGACACGCCCACACACCCATACGCCCATACGCCCATACGCCCACATGCCACACTCGCAATCGATGATGCGAAAAAGGGCGCAGCAATCACAGCCACAGTGTGACCAAAGCGCGCTTCGCCTTCCAAACCCTCCCCATGCCCTATGCTCGAAGGACACGTTCCGTTAAGGAGTCGCAGTTGATGTTACATTTTCAGTTCCACTTTCCCGTTACAGTTACAGTTACATTTACAATTTCATTTCTTGGCCACATCAAAATGCACAACGTGTCGTTATTTATGGCTTTGGGCTTTCTACCGTTAAAACTACAATTCTACAGAGCGTGAGAGAGAGAGAGAGAGAGAGGAAGAGAGGGAGAGAGAGAGAGAGACAGAAAGAAGGAGCTCCCTTAACCCTCTCGCGATTGACAAAGCATAAGCCGAAGGACGCACAGCAGATCAAACAGACAGCACGCCGACTGAGCTCCGTGCCAACACTGTGCACAGTGTGACAAACAGCAAAAGTTATCTATTAAATAAGTAATTACTATAATGAATGTTTTAACTAAATCAAAGACTATAGAGCCATGTCTTTTGTTTGATAATCAAAAGGGAATTTTTGCACGGATAACTTTATTTCATAAAAAATAATAACTATAACAAAATTTTGAAAGTAATTGCCATATGTACTATGAGTTAAATCAAAAACTATGGGGTAATGGGGTATTTAATAAAAAGTAATTATTAAAACGAATGTTTAAAACTATTGTCTAAATGCATAATGCCGTATATCAAAGACAATAGATTTAGTATAACATATTTTTCAAAATTAAATTGCTATCTCTGGTAAGAATAAATTTAAAGCAAAGCTTTGAATAGCTAACGAATGTTTAAGATACTAGATTAAATTTACATATAAAAAAAAGGTGAAAACAAATATCATATAAATTTTCTAAAATTGTTGGCAACAATTGGCTAAGCATTTACTAAATGTACAAAAAGCTGTTCATATGCCCCACTGTGCAATGTAAGCCATAAAATGCCCATACTGAGACACTCAGCAAAAACAGAGAGAGAGAGAGACGAAGAAGAGACAAAACACCGTTTTCATTGCCATTGCTGATTGCAGTTTGGCGGCTGAAAGCTGCGAGGTATCGCCGCGGCTTATGCAACTCGGCAAATTGCTGAGCTGACACAAACACAAATACAACACACACAAATACACAGTAACAACGGCAATGGCTATCCCCTCCCCCTCCCCCATACACCCCCCCCCCCCCAACTATTCACGCTTCGTTCTGTGTTTCAACTCAATTTGCTGGCAACTTCTGCTCGATTTGTTTCGATTTTAAATTTGATTTTTACTTCCTTTTTGCATTCAACCAACACCAGCCTCCCCCCTTCCACCACCCTGTGCATACTCTATTTTTCATTCTTTTTAGTATTACTATGCAAGACACTCTAATTAAATTTCTAATGTGTCTGTTTGTGTGTCTGTTTGTGTGTGTGTGTGTGTCTGTTTGTGTGTCTGTTTGTGTGGAAAGGGAGCTAAAAGTTTTACAGGAGTCACGCTTTGCTTTCAACTTCAAACAAATTCCAAGTAATTGCACTTTGAAATTGAAAGAGATCGTTGCTTTTAAAGGAGAGATGGCGAGGGAGGGAGGAGTTGATATGGGTGGGAGAACATGAACTGTACAAGTTGGTATGGGTGGGAGAACATTAACTGTACAAGTCTCTCTCTCTCTCTCCCTCCCTCTCTCAGTAGCTGTAGACTGTGCTGATGACGTCTCGCTGACTTCTGGTGCGAATAATTTGAGCGAAGAATATCAGCAACATAAGCAGCATCAGCATTTATCTTTGTCTTATCATATTTTTGTTGTTGTTGTTGCCCTTAACTCAAAGCTTAAACTTTTTAATAGCAACAACAACAACGAAGACACCTTGAACTAAATTGAAAACTCCCGCTCTCTGCTCTAGCTGTCTCGCTCCCTCCTCGTCGTCGTCCCTTATCGTCAAGTCAAGTGAGCGCGAAAGAACAAGACAGCAATAACAAAAACTACAAGAGCAAGCAGGACGACCGAGGATGCCAAAGTAAAGCATTAATTTGTTGTTGTTTTGTCGTTTTTTTTTTTTCATGTCATGAAATTAAATTCCTGTGTTTGAGTGTGTTTCCTTTTTCTGGTCAAGCTGCCAGTGAGTGCGAGCGAGAGGGACAAGAGGCGATGGAGCACTGGGAATTAGTAAGAGTAAGTATGTGTGTGTGTGTCTGTTTAAGTATGTGCATGTCATGGTCAACAGCAGCAAAATGAAACAAGTGAGAACATTGCAGTCGAGCGTAACCGACCGCGAAATACTCTTTTACAAATAAGTTATATATATATACATATATATACATATATATATATATATATAAATATATGATCAATATGTGACTTTATCGATTAGCTACTTCATAATTTTGGCACTTTATCTGACGCGGATGACGCTCATACAGACGGACAGACATTGTACAAAAAACACATATACTCTGGATGCATTCTTTAATAGAGTATTACAACTCAAGTTGAACTTTGTAAGCGCTACGCAATGAAGACATAAGCGAAGAGCTTTACTTTTTTCTTACGTTTTTCGATTTTATTTATATATATATATAATATATAAAGTTGTAGAAAGCAAAATCGCTGGCAAAATAACAACAAATGTTGCAAACTGGAAATGCTGACTGCTTTAGCTGCAGCTGCTTCATGTGTGCATGTGTGTGTGTGTGTGTGTGTGTTTGTTGTGTGTTGTGTGTGTGGCGGAAAGTAAACCAACACAAGTGTTGCGACTTTCGTTGTTATTGTTGTGTTGGTGCACAGAGATGCCAAGGCGCAAAATAGTAACGTGGACACAGCGAGCAAGAGTGAGAGAGAGACAGAGAGAGAGAGACAGACAGAGAGTGAGAGAGATAGAGAGAGGGAGGGGAGAAAGACGTTGTCCAGTTGCAGTTATTTTCTTAAATATTTCTTTTTTTTTTGCCAAGTAACTGCGGCGAATGCTTAAATATAGCAGACGAGTGGCCGACGCCTCGCTATTGACAGGCCGCAAAATACCCTGGATTCACCATGCAAGCATACACTTCTTATTTAAGTCACAAACACAATGCACAATTAACATACATTATTTCTGCGTTCTCTTCCACATAATGCAAACTGTTTAACACATTGTTCAGGGCTGCAGGGTATCAGCAGGCAAACAAACAGCAGAAGCAGGCCGCTTACATGGGAGCTGGGGGGGGCGGGTGGCGGGTGGCGGGGGTAGGCGTCAAGAAGTGCTGCCGTTGCCGTTGTTGTTGTTGTTGTTGGCCTTGCTAGCTGCATACATTTTTAAATGTGGCCCAAATAACGAAACCCATCCACTAACTCCGCCCCATCCCTGCAGGCAACCATGCAGGCTCTTCACAAATTGTTTGCTGCGGCTTTTGTCAACTGCAGCAACCTTCACCTTGTTGCATGCCACCACATCCACGCCCACGCTAACGCCCACATATGCCGCAGAATGACAGCAACAATAAAAAAAATAATAATATGAATGCTTTAGTCGGGTGAGCTCGACTACGACATGCTCTAAGCCCAGATGTGAAATATATTATATTTTGATTTAAAATTTGATTGCTACCGGAAATCGATATATATCGATATTCACGCCACGAAGGCACTTATCGATCAAATAAAATAAACTTAGGGTATGCGAAAACAAATTATCTCTGATAGTGTCTGAGGGATATGGCTATATCGACTCGACTGTTGATCAAGAATATATATGTATATACTTGATGTGGTCGGAGATGATTCCTTCTGCCTGTTACATACATTTGAACAAAACCATACCGCATACCCTTTCTATAAAAAAAGGAAATGGCAATACAATAACAAAGCGTATAAAAATGTTTGCTTATTGTTATTGTTATTGTTGCAGCAACTGTAAAATGCATTTGGCATTATGTAAGGCACATTGTTGTTGCTGCTGCTCCTGCAACAGCATCACCATCAGCATCACTATCAGCAGCGCAACAATTCTGCGGCATACACACTGCGAGACTTAGAGCGAGAGAGAGAGAGAGAGAGAGAGAGGGAGAGAAAGAGATAGTGAAACCGCAGAAAGCGATTGAAAATGGTCGTTATGCCACGCACTTTTGTGGCATGGCATCAGTGGCACTGAGCACTAGTGCACCACTCGACTGCGGTCTGAGCGGTTTAAGTTGGATAATTATAAATACAGATAGAGAGGGGGAGGAGGACAGAGAGAGAGAGAGAGAGAGAGAGAGCTCAAGACTGATTCTGTTGCTCATGCAAATTAGTTAATTAATTATTCTGTCAATTCCAATTAGCTAAGCAAAGTGTGTAGTATAGAATCAAGATAATCGATAAACATATCGCTAGATCAACAAACACAAATCTCTAATTCCTTTAGCACAGCTGTAGAATCATTGGCAAGCAGAACATTTGCTCAATTAGCACATCCCCAATTAGCAGAAACAGGGGTGTCTTTTGGCCAGATATTTATGGCAGAAATAAACGCATAACTCGCTCTTCAACTTTGATCCAGAAGTCAAACGAGTTTACAACTTGCATCTATCTATTTCTTGCACTCACTTAACGTCTTTCACTCGCCCCAACTCTCTCTCTCTTTCTCCCTCTCTCTCTCTCTCTCTTTCCCCCTCTCTCTCTCTCTCTGTCTCTGTCGCTATTTCTTTTTTTTCTCTTTTTGTCTATCGCTTTCTGTGTGCAACTGGTTTGTCTAACATGCATTCAAGTGCCTTAAAGTGGCCAATTCAAACTTTGAAATTGTTTTCGTTCAATTTGCAAGCCAAACAACTCAACCATTATAGCAATTTTCCGAGGCTTTGGCCATGGAAAGGGTTGTGCTGTGTCGGAGTGGTAGTCGGAGGGGGTTGGGAGTGGTTGAGCTTCTTCTTTTTTTTTGGCAACATTTATCGCGCACATAAATAATTAACCACAAAATATTTTGCAAACACAGTAAGAAACATTTAAGTGTTGCGCGACGAGAAGACGTTTTTGCAAGTGTTGTAAAATATGCAAATGCGAATGCAAACAGTTACACAGGGTATTATCCAGTGTGATAATAAATATAAGTGTGATTCATATCTTTGCTGCCCGACAGTCCCTTCTCTTGCCCGCCTACAGGGTATGCAAAAGAAAACCTTTGCTGCATGGTAAATATTTAATGTCTTCTGGAAATTGTTTCCATTTTTTTTTCCCTCATTTTTTTTTAATATTTGTATGCACATAAATATATATATTTTATTTAATTTCCTTTTGCATGCTGCATTCTGATTTTATTATTTACTTTACGCAGCTCCTATTTACTTAAATATACATATATATATATATATATATATACATACTTTTATGCGAATGGTTGCTTTCAGTTCGGTGAAAAGGAACCAATAATTGACTTTGTTGTTGTATTTGTTGTTGTAATGCTATTGACTGACTCTGGCAGTCATTAAATATATGAAATTTCATGTAAGACCGAACACATGCGCATGCACTCCAATGCCATGCAGAAAGTGGAGCTTAAGGAAGGGTAGATGTCACAGGGTTTTGTACACTTAAATGAATTACGCTGCATTTGCGTTGTATTTTCATCGTTACATGTGCATACATAAATAAATGTGTGTTTACGTATATATGTGAGTGTGTTTGTGTTTGTGTGTGTGTGTGTGTGAACGTGAAGCATCCACAACACGGCCTCATCTGTAATATGTTTGAGCATTTGCCTGCATTTAATAACCCCGATGAGGCAAATGGACACAAGACCAGGCAAAAACACCCACACACAACATACACACGAGCAAGCACATCCACAAACAAACACGAACACGAACACACACCCACACACACACACAAACAGCTGCAGGCAGACAACGCAAATAAGCACGAGGCAAGCCAAAGAGCTGGAAATAAAATGTGCAACACACTCAAATGTGGTAAAAACAAATAATGTCGCTACCTCTATCACAGGCCATCATTCACACATACACACACCCACACACACACCCACACACACCCACACACACCCACACACTAGCTATCTGTCTGCCTGTGCAGCACCTGACAAAGGACAAATCGAATGTCGATAAATTACTAAGCAGCCCAAAAGCCGATTAAACCTATCGTCACAGTCTAAGTCGCATGTGCCGAGTGACTTAAACAGTAACTATCCAAGTCGAAAGATTTGGATCTTAAGTTTTAGTATTTGGTTATCGATGGCATGTCAAGTCGAGTAGTTTGAGATCAAAATTAGCCAGAGCACATAACATGGACTGAAACAGAGACGAAATATCTTGTGGAGGATATCAATTTATCAAATTTTCGTTTCCACCATACAGATTGTGATGATGGCCTACCAGTTGTCCATGGCTCTCGACTGATATATCGATAATAAATTCGATTACCTCTTTGGCAGCTTAGTCAGGTGAAAATGTTTAGTTTCCTTTGGTTGCCCACAACTAATCCGTTTCCATAATGAAATTTCCCGCCTGGCTATGTGCTATTAGTCACCTGATATCTGTTATCGATAAGACGACACACTTTGGTGACAGCCTCGCCCGAATGGTTGGCGCCAGTCTCAGCCGCCCAACTGGCCACCTGAGCTGTAAACTTTGCAAACAATGGCCCAGAGGTGCTGTCAAAGTTTGTGCGTTATTACATTTGCCGATTCTCGTGCCAGCCAAAATTTGGCAGAATCGGCTGAGCTTTTATTTATTTTTTTCCTTTTTTTTTGGCAAGAAGAGAGAAGGCAAGAGAGAGATAGAGAGAGAGAGAGAGGGAGAGAAGGGAGTGGACCAACAATGTGTTAGGCAAAAGTTGTACAAAATTGACAAAATATAAATAAAATATGGCACAAAGCATACAGGGTAAAAATAAATAAAAAGCAGATGGCAAGACAGGTGAATAGACAGACAGACAGGACGGGATGACAGGTAAAAGGGTAACAAACAGAGATATGTCAAATAGAGGCAGACAGAGAGAGGGCGAGAGAAAGCGTGAGAGAGCGAGATAGAGAGATTTGCTGTCAGATTGACGCTAATGTTGTCGACAAAGTATTGACACAACTGAAGATCTGAAACGACTGACAAACAGGCAAACACAGCAGCGGAACTCACAAAAGAAAGGTGTGAGAAGGAGGAGGGGTGACAGGGTGCCATCCTTCCCCCTAACACCCAACGCTTCATATCCAATTGCCATTTAACAATGATGACGTAATTGATTTTTAAGCAAATACATTTTGTCAGCTGCAAAAAAAAATGCGAAGAAAGAAAAATGGACGAAAAGTGCTTGACTGAAATCTTGGCTAAAGTTGCACAAAACTGAAAAGGAAAACTTCGCATACATAGAGAGAGAGAGAGAGAGAGAGGGAGAGAAAGAGATAGAGAGGGAGATAAAGAAATAGAGAGAGATATGGAGGAACACATTGATGTGACACATTTCCAAACTAAATCAAATAAAAGCAAAGTAGATTAAGCATATACATATTTAAAAAACATATATATAAATATATATCTATATATATATATATATTTATATATATATAGCTAAAACGTGCAGGTGCAACTGTCAGCAGCAGTGGTTATTTTTGTCAGAAAAGAGACTAGTTTTATTTGCTCTGAAAGCAAATGTCAACTAAAACAAACTCAATTCTCATTGAGGCAAGCTTAGCTTTAAATGCATTTGCTAGAAGCTAAAAGTATATATTCAAATGTGTAAATGAAATAAGTCAATAAATCAACTTGCTATTAGTTGATAAGAGAAATGCTCAATGAAATGTCAACTAATTGCCACATAAACAAATAAAGTGCTTAGCTTTGCTCTACTCAGACTTTGGCAAGTCCATTTTCAATCTAATCCAACAGACCTTTTGCTGCTGTAAAAATGGAAGAATTTCTCTGAGCTTGCCGTGCTTAAGACATTTTTCCCTTTGATATTGCATCTTCTGCTGGCCAGGACAAGAAAATTCCCTTAACCTTTAAGTCTACAGAGTACAGAGTCCATATCAAAGGTGAGTATTCTGGCACAACACTCCAGTGCCCGAAAAAATGTTGAGGCAATTGCTTATCAGATTTGTTCCAAGCTTATTTTCATCTGCTGTTGTACCTGGCATTCTTGTGCGTAGATCAAAAAGAGAGAGAGAGAGGAAGAGAGCAAAATTTGAGGCACATGCCACAAAAGTACATAAGCTCACTAACTAGTCTTATGGTTAATAATAAACGTGTGTATCAACAACAAATGAACCAAATGATAACTCCAATCATGTGTGTAGCTTATTCCTGGCAGAAGTAGAAAACGGAGGACAACTAATCCGTAGGTCTTTGAAGTGGGAAAGTCCTGTGAATAGGTTAAGCGCTGAATACTGTGCTGCCTGTTTGTCGTTGTTTACTTGTCTGTGTGTGTGGCAGTTACAACATGAGCACTACACTGCCAACAATGATGAGCCTTGGAACGTTTGGGAGTTAGATTAAGCCATTACTGCATGAATATTATATAAATAAACCAGCTTTCTGGGGCTTCAGGGAGTACTCAAACGCATGGAAGTTTGACAAACAAAACAGTTTCAGAGCTGCTGGCAAGCAAATAGATGCTTTCAGGCTGAGTTTCCAAATAGAATTTTAGACAATTTTTATGAATTGAATAGTCCAGCAATTGAATTGTGTATTTCACAAAACATTGATGACGACAAATGAATATTTATTTTATTTATTTAATGTCGACCAATAATAGTCGACACAGAAAAATGCAAAAAGTTAAACATAAATTAAAATAAATGAAAAATGAAATTTAAATAAATACGAAATAAATTTGAATATTTTTTGCTGGCGTTACTCAAACGTGAAACTGGTGCAACATTTGTAGCATGGTTTGAGGCGAAAACCGAGAATAACCCAACCGAACCAAAATTCAAAAATAGTTAGTATGAATGGACTGTCAGATTTGAAGGCAACAATTTGAAAAGAGACTTCCCCAACTGGGACCAGAGATTCGCATATTACAACAGAGCAATCCTTAATAGGGAAACTTGAACATAAAGTTGCGTTTTCAATATATAAGAAGATTTTTAAGCCATCATGTTAAATAGGCAGAGTTTAAGAGTAGATGTTTGTTTTGTTACTGCAGCAGCTGCTAAATGGCAGAGGATAGACTTGCCGTATACTTTATCGGCATTTTGTGTGCTTTGTGAACGAGTGTCAACTGGGCAAATTGGATAAATTGAGTGACAAAAGCAGAGACAGGCATACACAAACACATACACGCACACACACAGAGGAAAACACACAGGCTCAACTTGAGGAACTAATCAAAGTCCAAAGAAAATTGGAACTAAAGGTCAATATATACAATATATATATATATATACAGATATGTATATATATCTATGTAACTTTGCCAATATTTTGCATATTGTTGTTATTGACAATTTGCATATGAAAATGAGAAACCAGGCAAAGTCAAAGTAGATGTAGAAGACGCAGAAGGGAAATACAACAGCAGCAGCAGAAAAAGCAGACACTTTTGAGTCCAAAGCAAAAGTTGTTTTTCATAAAAATAAAAACAATAATCATAAAAAAAAGCAAAATACCCAAAAGCAAATTAACTTAAGCATGTTGTTAGTGTTGTGTCAATCTTTGTTTATACCTAATAATAATATATATATAATATATGTATATATGTACAGAGAGCATTTACAACACGTACTATATTCAATATTTAATATTTAGAGTATTACGAAAAATTGCAATCATTTATTAAATTATGTTCAAATATTTGCATTAGCTTTTGCAATGTTTATGCAATTTTCAAATATTTACAAATATAATAATTAACTTGTAATTGCCCTTAAGCTATGTTTATCAAATATTAAACAAACTAGCAAACACACTCACACTCACACACACACACACGCACACGCACACGCCTTGCTTTAAACGGTTATTGCATTTACCGCCAAACTGTTTTTTTTTTTTTGCTTTTACAATTTGTACGTGTATTTATTTTTTGTGTACAATTTTGTTTATATATTTTTAACCATTTGTTGTTTTTTTTTTTTTGGCTACACTTTGATCACACAGAAAACAAACAATTGTTTATTTAGAAGAAGAAGAAAAAAAAATATTAAAAAAATAGTAGCACAGTTTTTAGCGCGCGTTGTCGTCGGCTCTTTGAATATTTGTTTTGGTTTTTTTTTTTTTTGTTGTTGTCTTTTTTGGTTGTTTATTTGAATTTTTGTTTTTATTATTTATTTAATTTGAATAGTTGGCGCCGCCATGGCGCTTGCTGTTTGTTATTGTTGTTGTTGTTGTTCTACCACTTGGCTGTGTTCGTTGCTGCTGTAGCTGATTCTGTTGATGTTGTTGTTGTTGTTGTCGTTTTGATTCAAGTATTTTTGCCGTTGATTGTTGGCCCGTGCACGACGACCGCTTGACGCCCGTATTAAAAACAGACTGCGGCTCCACACTGCAAGATTCATCCCATGAAGATAGCGAAATTCAAAAAACGAAACGATTTCAACGAACGAAGCGAACGAAAGCAGCGAATCCAACACACGAAGCCAACACGACGACGGCATCGTTCACTTCCTGTGTGTGTGTGTGTGTGTGTGATTCGTTCAATGGAGCAAACATTCAGCATCCGCAACGTATGTGTGTGTGTACGCGCACGCAGCAGCAGCCGAAGTTAGATTTTTTTTTTTGACTGAAGAGCGCTGTAAAGTTGGCAACGCTCTTTCGCCAAGCCCCACGCAACATTTTGCGTGGTGAGAAAACGAGCCGACAACGACAACAGCCAACACTTCACGCAGAAGAATAAGAACAACAATAACAACAACAACAACAACAACAACGAGAGAAAGAGCAAAAAAAAAAGAAGAAGGTATTTGTTGCTCTGGAATTGCTTTAACCAAGATCACGTATAGGCAACGTGGCGCCAGTTAAGTAAATAAAAACGAAGCAAAAGCAAAAACAAAAAAGCAGAAAAACAAAAGAGACCAGCAAAGAAATAACAATGGCAGCATAAATAATGAAAATAAAGGAAACTTGATAAACTACTTTAACTGTTGGCTGACAAAGACATCTGCCACTTTATAAACTACTCGCAACTCGAACTTTTTCATTGCGTGCTGATTGCTAGCCAAATTTGCTTTGTGGCTTAATACATCATTAGCCATAACAAAGAGCAAAAACAAAATGGGCAATCGGCTGTTATTTCTCATATGCGAAAGTGATCCTCCTCCTCCTCAAGACAAAAATAACCTATAAATTGAAAACACTTTGCGCACTTCAAGCAGTGTCAACTAAATTCTTACATTTCTAGTTTTTTATTTTTACTTTTTCTGCAACTAATTCCTTAAACTTATGTATATCAGTTTATACATGTTATTCATTTTGCTTAATTTTCAAATTTATTTTATTAATTTTTTATTTTAAAATTCAAATTATTGCAACTTATTTTTTTTTCATTTAAATTTTCATAGTTTTGTTTTTTTTGTATCATTTATTGCCATTTGTGCAAATAACAAACTAAAGAAAAGAGAAACCTGCTAATTGCAATGCTGCTTGAAATCATATCAATGAATTCCTTAACATTTCTTACACCCACGCGCTCTCTCCCCCGCTCTCTCTTTCTGGCTGTCACGCTCACTCATTCTTCAGGCAGGCAGCAACTGACAACAAAACAAAACAATGCCCACAAAATGCCGCCCAGCCGTTTTTTGCTCTTTTTCGCCTTTCGCCACTCTCTTAAATCGTCGAGAAACGCGCTCTTAAAATAGCCACTGCGAAACTCAACACACGCTGACAAATTCAACATAGTCGGCCGAACGGTTGAGCGCCATCTGTGGTCGAGCAACTGCAACAGCTGCACTTTACAAACAGTTACAAATGACTTAAATCGAGAGCAACAAAAAACAGACAAACAAATAAATAAAAACGGGTGAGATTTTGACGTGGCCCGAAGTACAAGAGACAACCCCCCACTCCCCCCCCCCCCTCCTCCAACACAGTACCTTACAAACTTGAGTAGGCAGCCTTAACCCCCTCTTAACTCATTTGTTGAGCCACTGAGCCAGCAATTAAACACAGGCGTAAAACGCTAATGACAAAGCAGAGTACGAGAAAGAGGCAGAGGAGGAGAGAAGTGGGACGGGGGAGGGGGAGGGGCAGTGGTGTAGCATAGAGATTTCACATGGGGTCACACACATACCTCCCCCATCACATCCTCCAACCACACTCGCGCTCGCCTTCGCCTTTGGTTCTAGCTAATTCGAATGAAATTAAGCAAACATTTAATGAAGCAATTAGCAAATGTTGGCAGCTGGCCCAAGCCAAGCAAAAACCTTACTAACCACACACACACACATACCACACCCCTCCCAAGCCCATGCACCTCACCCGCACCTCCTTTAAGCCAGTCAGCATTAGCATCAGCCATCAGTTTTGCGGTTAATATCCTGTGCGAACTCGCATGCATTAGTAATAAAGTAGTGTCGAGTTGCGCAAACAGCCCCAAGCCCTAAAACCCCACTCCCCACCCATGAACAAGCTGCGTCATGAACAGTGGCCTCAGCTGGGAGGAGCTTTTATATTGTGTTATAACTCTTAAGCGCATTAATATAAATTTATATTTATTTATTTTCGATTTATTTACTTACTATTTATTTATTATTTTTCTGTTCTTCTTTTTTTTTGTAATTCTTAATTAAACTCACGTAGGGGTGAGGCATGGGGGTGGGGACTAATGGTCATGCCCCCACGTCAACTGGGCACATCAAAGGGCATTTCAGTCGTAAACATCACACAAAAATTGCGTTTACTCACCTGCAAAGAAACGAAGAAGAAGAGGCCAAAAAGCGTTAGTAACAGAAACAAAAAACAGGCAGAGTAGAAAACACACACACACACACACACACATGCACATATAAAAATAACAAGAAAATGGAAAAAAAAAATAGAGTAACATAAAAAGAACAAATAAACAGGTAAAAGTTTTCTACCATTTTGGCTGCTGTTGTTGTAGTTGTTGTTCGGGCGACCAGGCAACATTTTTTGGCCAAATATTTTCATAGTCTGCCAAATGGCTACAATCAGTAAGCACAGTGACCAACACACACACACTCAAACACACACACACACAACTAATAAAAACAGGAACAAAGTTTGATTAGAGCAAACAATGCGGTAAAGTGCAAAATACTGTTGCATACTTTTGGCACTCAGTGTGGCAAAAGTTTTCGACTGTGTGTCCATATTTATGACAACACACTGGCCTAACAAGTTAATAAGTAATGCCAACCAACACACACACACACACACACACACGCACAACAAAATATGATTTGGCTAATTTAGAGAGCGCAAAATAATTTCACATACGAATTTTTTGAGCTCGTTAAAAATGCGAAAATCCAAATCAAGCAACAACAACACAATTTATACTATACTCTATAATCGAATCTAAAATGGAATACACTGTAAAAAGCATATTATGTAGTTGTGCAAATGCATCTTATTCGATGAAGCAGCTAAAAGATCAACAAAGATTATTTTATTCATCTTGTTTCATTTATTTGGAATTTATTTGTAAATATTTCAATTAATTGTTCATATTATATATATATATACATATATTCATTTTATTTAATTTTCTATTTAATTATTATTATCATTATTATATTTATGTTACTTTTAATTTAATTTCAGTTAAGCTATACTTTATTTAATTTTTCATTTATTTATTTATTTTTTCTTTTTTTGTTGTTGTCACAAAAAATTGAATTTGTCAGATTGAAATCGACATCGAATTTGATGTTTTTGTAATATACAAAAAAAAAAAAAAAAATACAAGAAGCAAAAAAGTTTTTCTGTGGAAATTACTATCAAAGGACTTTCTCATTTGTCAATAATAGATTCGTCCTTTTTGTCAAGACTTGCAGTCTGAAGATTCGAAACTAATCAAATTGTTGCATTTTGCTAGAGTTTTATGCTGACGATCAGTTAAAAGCAATTCGCTTTTGCTGTTATTGTTGTTGTTGTTGTTGTCGCACGCAAAAATAACAAATACAACAATCAAATAAAATTGATGCAACAAAAGCTTGAACCATATTATTCGATGCCTTTTTGGCCTCTAATCGCTTTTGCCAATGACTGTGCAAGTGGGAGCACGACTGTAAGATACCCTGGTACCCCAGTCTGTAGTCTGTAATAAGTGGCAGACGTAGCTGACAACTGCAGCATACCCCTTTCAGGCATTTCAATGGGTACATGGTATAGAGAAACCATTTTGTTTACATCATTCTGGCAAGGGCCTTGAAAATGCCACAGAGATTCTCTTTCTCTCTATGTGTCTCCCTCTCTCTCTCTCTCTCGCTCTCTCGCTCTTTATCTATCCTTTTTTTCTTCTGTTTTATCTGTTTTGGGTCAGAATAGGGATTATACAAATGTATGTAGTGCAGGCCACTGTGTGGCATATGGGGCAACAAGATTAGTCGAGAGTCACAGAGAGCGATTAGTGGGGCAGAATTTACTTCCATTTGCCGCTGTTGCAAAGATTAAACAAGTTGCCAGACCTAAAAAACAAAATAAAAACAAAACAAAACATAAAAACACACTCACACAAATTGTCTGCTCAGTTTTGGTTGCCTTTGTTTGTTTGTGTGTTTGTTTGTTTGTGTGTTTGTGTGTTTGTATGTTTGTTTTAAGTCCCCTTTTTTGTTCGAGTGGAATTTCATTTGGAAACTGATTGTAAGTAATCTTTCAATAAATGAAGAGAGAGAGATTTACAAAGCAAAGCTACTTAAACCCATTATATAATGCAGCCAACATATGTCTCACCGATTACATAAACAGACTTCGGCTTACATGAAAGTAAAGTGAGAATTCTCGACTACGAGTTACACTGTTAAATAGTTGACATTTTATAGTGGTTTGCTTAATATATATATATATATATATATATAATTTTATTATTAATTATTATTATTATCTTATTTTCCTTTTTGTCGCTCAACTTGAACTGCTCCATGTCATTTTATCGTATCACTCCGCATGTTGTTAGTTAGACGCTCGATGGGATGCCACTTGATAGACTGAATGAAGTAATGGATTTAGGTTTACTTCTTGATCACGGGTTAAAGTTCGATAAACACATCAAGTTGACTGTCAACAAAGTTTTACAGGTTCTTGGTTTTATAAAGCGTTGGTCAAAGGAATTTGATGACCCTTATGCGACCAAGATACTTTTCACTTCTCTTGTAAGTCCAATTCCGGAATATGGATCTCCACAACATCATATGCATCAAGGTAGATTGGAATCTGTACAGAAGAGCTTCTTACTTTTCTAACCTTGGTGTTATGCCAGGGGTTATGTTTGTAGTAAAATTACTTAAAGATGAAATCGATTCAGCAGCGTTGATGAGCCAAATCAATTTTTCTGTTCCCTTTAGACCTTCTCGTTATTTCTTCCCACTTTCCCTTAATCGCTATAATACCAATTATTCCTAGTATGAACCGTTTCGAGTACTCTGTAATGATTATAACAAACTATATCTATAATAACTATATATAATTAAAAACTCAATTTTACACACAGTTGGTGGTTAACTAATTCTTACTAATTATCTTTGGTCTGATTGGGTTTTTTTGTGGGTTTTCCCCAACTCATGCAACAATTGTTGGATCATTTTCCATTTAAATACACCCAGAAATCATATAAATATTTATTATTTTAAAGTTTATTCATAATTTTAATTTGATTATAAATTAAATTTAATTAAATTTCTAACTTTTTGTATTTTTTGTGTCGGTTGATCTTAGAAAAAAATTAAAACAATCGAATTTGATCAAATAATTGCAATTTTAATGAATTTATTTTTGGCGCCTTTATGTAAAAAGAGAATATTAGAAGAGAGAAAGCACTCGAATAAATTGTATTTTAAGTGTAATTTCATTAATTTAATTTGTTTTTAATATTATTTAAGAATCAATTGAAATTAATTGGAAAATTCTTATCGCTTTGTGCACATCAATTGAAGTGTTTTCACTTTAATATTGTGTTTTTTTTAATGCTATCGAACATCGATTTAAATCGATATTCACTGATACTTATCGATAAATTGAAATAAGCCAAATCTGTTCGTTTGTTGTTTCTGTTCAAGAATATATACATATGTATATATATATATTTGATGAGTTCGGAGCTGCTTCCCACAGCGCCTCTAACACACTTTCGCACAACTTTATGGTATTTTTTTCAATGGTTTTGGGGCATAAAAAAGCGAAAAACGAAAAATTGGCAAGAAGCAAGAAGAGAGAGCTGCAACAATAGAGAAGTGAGAACTGAGAAGTGAGAAACGAAAAGAGCGAAGCGAGATTGATGATGTTTCAATAAAGCCCATTTGGCAGATTGCATTGCCTGCCTGGGCCAATAGTTTGCAAATTATTTCTGGCTTTTTAACTATTTGCTAGTGTGTGTGTGTGTGTGTGTGTGTGTGTGTGATTGTGTTTTGATTGTGTGTGTGTTTGTGTGTGTGTTGTCCTTTCAAGCCTGTGCAGCACAGTGCAGACTTGGCACTAATTGGTATGAAACTATTGCCAGCAACTTTTGCCAGTTGGCCTTCAAAGTCAGGCCAACATGAATCATGGCCAACAAACTGTAAAAATTCATTATATATAAAACTTGTCTGTTACTGTTGCTATTTTCAGTGTTGTTGTTGTTGTTGTTGTTTTTGTGTGTGCAGCGACAAAAATGTGTTTTTTTTTTCTTGTGGCAATTGAAATTCCGTCGCACAACGTTTCCGTCTGGTTAGCAAAAGATGGATGTGGCCTGGGCAAGGTAGCTGCGGGGCGAGGTTTGGGGGAGGAGAGGCAGAGGCAGCAGTGACCTGGCGCAAAGCAAAGGCTGCTGGGGGGGGGGGGGAGGAGAGCGGGTCGTTGTTGTCCAGGGAAGCCAGGTCGCTATTAGCTTTTTTAGCTGGCCGCACACAATTGATTGTCGCTCCTCCGTCAGTCGTCAACTCTCCAAGGCCCCCATCTGCACCACCCACCCCCCCTTGCGTACAATCCCCAATTTACCTTAGTTAGCCACGTTTTCGGTCTGTCTGTTTTCCAAGCCCGCCTGGTCGTTGTCAGTGAAGTGTTAAAATCGATTAAATAAAAGTTTATTGCTAAATTGCTAACTGGCTCATCTTGCTTACCACCACCTCCCCCCACCACCCTCCACCCTGCAGCCTCCTTACCCATGCATACCCCAACCATCACTCCCGCGGCACAGTCAATCCCCGGTTCGTTGCCCAGTGGCTTCTTGAGTTTTATGAAATTCGAGACTTTGAAGTTTTGGCCTTCGTTTCTAATTCGTTACACGATTTTGAATAGACAGTTACTCACCAGCAGAAATTGTCCAACACTGACATTTAAGTATTGAGTTACAGAAATGCCACAGCAGATTGAACAGATTTCTCTTCGTTCTATTTTCATTCCGTTTCCGTTCACCAATTAGACTGAGTGCCAATTAAAATTCAAACTAATTAAAATATTTATTAATTTGAAATTAAATGAATTTAAAAGTGAGGTTAGGCTAGTGTTGGAGTGTTGGCTAAGGCCACTTCAATCGAACTGAATATTACAATTGAAGAGGTCCAAGAGTCTTCGCTTATTTTGAGAGGGCTAAAAAAAAAAAATCTTGCAAACTTTTTGTTTTGCATCGCATCGAAACGCAGAGCGCGAAATAAGCTTAGGCCGTCTAGGGCCGGTCCCTGGCCCACTAAGGGGTTAGTAGCTCAAACCGAATCGAATTTCGGATTCGGTTTCGGTTCTGCTAAAGCTAAAGCTAAGGCTTATGAATTGGTTCCACACTTTTTTTTCTCCGTTAACAATATCGGTATCCGTAACAGGTTCATAAAAAAAATGTTGAATTGCGGTTTCGGTTTCGGTTTCGGTTTGGCCTGGTCCTGGCTCAAAGGCGAACGGCGATTATTTGTCAAAATAAAGAATTTTGTACATTTTGACAGCTTGACTGCCATTTATGCTTAACTTATTAGTGCTCTGTAATGGAAATGACTCCAACCCATTGAAAGTTAGTTAGTAATAAGAAGGCCAAAAAATGTGGCTAGCAGGAAAACATTTGCAGTGCAATTCGAACCCTTACTTCCAGCAACACCAACCCCTGCCCCTTTTCCCCTTTTAATTCCACTCGAAAAAATCTTAAGCTGTTAAACTGTTGGGCAACTCTTAACCCCAATTTGGCACCCCTTTCTTGAAGTCCCTCAACCCTTGGCTACCCTTAGCCTGCCCAGACCTTTTAGCCACTTTAGGTTGCCAGCTCCTCGCACCTCTCGCGTGATCCTACTTGTGACCCTCGCTCCATATTTGTTTTTTTTTTTTATTTTTTTTTTTAAATGTATCCCACATAACATTATTATTATTATTTTTTTGCGTTTTGTAATTTATTTAAGTTTTTGGACTTATTTTTGTTTGTTTCTTCCGCTTGAATTCGACTGGAAGCACACTTGAAATTAATGAAAAGCATTTTCGATTGTAATTATGTTTTTCGTGCTAACGCGCCTAAAGCGTTGCCGGTGGCAACCTGAAACAGTCATCAGCTGCCATTTAGCTCAACCACCCGCACCACTTGCCGCACCACCACAATTTCATCTTGGCGGCCCTCTGAAGACCCATGGCCCACATAGCCCTTGCTCCAATTTCCATAACGACTACTCGCTCTTCTCACCTAGCGACTAGTTTGGCTCATTAGGCATAATTTTGCTAAGAGAGTGAGAAATGGAGACAAAGAGAGAGAGAGAGAGAGAGAGAGAGAGGGAGACAGAGAGACATCTCCCATCATCAGCTCAAGCCAGCGGCACTTTTCTTAGCGTTAAGTTTCACGAGGGGGTTGGGGGTTGTAGGGGGTTTGGTGAGGGGTGGTTTGGCTTGGTTTTTACGGTAGCGCTGCGGGGCTCTGCATTTAATTGACTGTAAATTTGCATCACTCCAAAAAGCTTCAACTACTCATTAAAAAAGTCAAAATACGGCAATAATAAAAAAGAAAACGAAAACTGAAAAAAGAAGAACGAAAACTGAAAACTGAAAAAAGAAAAAAACGAAAAACGAACAAAACAAATTCAAAAGATTTTCAACCTATGACTGCACCGACTATAGAATACGCTGCTCTGGCTAAAGACAGCTGCCAAATGCACTATAAAATATGCCAAATATATATATATATATATAATATTTATATATTCAAATATTCCGAAACTGAATTCCAAATACTTTTCTCGAATGGTTCTTTATGAAGTATTTGTAGCTGTTGCAGTAACTGGTTTTTAAAAAATGTGAAATTGTGGCTGAGCTTGAATCGGTTAGGTTGCAGGCTAATATACTCTTTGCCCCATTGGCATAAGGTATATACATATATATATATATATAAAAAAAAGAATACGCAAAAAAAAACAACAGCCGGAAGTAAACAGTTGCTTTTAGCGATTACGCATACGCCTCGTGTGGCAGCAGATAGCTCTTAAAACACACACACACACTAATGCTGAGGAATGGGAGGGGGACGGAGGGGGGTGGGGTGGAAGAATTGCCACAGCACTTCCATTATCTGCAGTTTTACGGTCTAAATCCATTTCCACACGCACACACACACACACAGCTGTAATAACATAATGGCTGTAAAATGTGCGACTTAAGAGCTCAGGTAAGTTACCTGCATGTGTGTGTGCGTGTGTGTGTGTGTGTGTCTGTGTGTGTGTAAAAGTAGCCAAAAACACAAAAAGAAAAAGCAAAAGGCAACAGCAGACAAAGCCGAGGCATAGCATAAATAAATAGAGATAATTAGACCATAACGACGACAACAACACAAGAGCACTACAGCAACACACACACACACACACACGCACGCACACATACATACACATGCAGCCTAAGCTATATTTGTAACCCTTTTGTGCAGCTGAGAAGAAAACAGAAATAACAAAATCCTTTTCGTCCGCACTTTTATTTATACGCTCGCTTTTTCCCTTTTCCCATTTTCTTTTTTTTTTTTTCTTTTGCTAGCCACTTTTTTCTAGCCAGTTTGCTAGCTTTAATTTTAATTGCAGCTAACAAAAACAGAAGGAAAAAAAAGGGGCAAGCACATATATTTTTTGGACCACAAAAAACTATGCGGAAGAAGAAGAAACAACAGCAGCAGAGCTGAGCAAAAACAAGTTAAAAAAAAAAAAAAGATGCGAATAGACAAGTTGACCATAATCCAGATACTTTTTTGTAGTTTCGCTGTGGGGCAAGCGAATTAGGTGAAGGATGCGAGACTAAAACAACGCTGAATGTGTGCATATGAGTGAGAGGGAGAGAGACAGATAGAGTGAGGGAAAGGGAGACAGAAAGATAGACGAAAAAAGGTTTTAAAATATGCACAACAAGAAAAAGATACACTTTTTTGGGATTTTGCGAATGGCGTCTATTGAAGCTGAAGTTGCAGCCAGCTGCTGTGCCACAAAACGCACACATAGAAAGACAGAGCGAGAGACAGGTAGAGTGAGAGAGTGAGAGAGAGACAGAAAGAGAGAGCAAAAAAAGGAGAAAAAAAGTGTAGCCAGACAAACAGACAGCTGAAAAATTTGATGGGTATAAATGATTCAAGTTACCCTGTCAAAATGCAATTAGAAGCGGTCGCATCAATCAGAGCAAATGCTTGCAACAGGCGGCAACTAGCAGTACCTTCATAGATGCCTCATCATATGTTAAGTTTCATTTACGGGCACTGATATTAACAGTTACCATTTGAAGCCAGTTGAAATGCTTTAAACATTTTTACAATTATTTATTGTTAATATTATTATTATTATTATTACTATTATTATAATTATTATTATTATTGCTATTATTATTGTCATTATTATCATTATTATTATTATTATTATTATTATTACTATTATTATAATTATTATTATTATTATTATTATTATTATTATTATTATTATTATTATTATTATTATTATTATTATTATTATTATTATTATTATTATTATTATTATTGCTATTATTACGATATTACGTACACAATATTGACTTGAAATAAATCAATCATAATAAAGTCACCTAGAGCTAAGTCAGCTACAAAACTTCCATAAGCAGGGTATTTTTAGTCAGTCAATTATTTCAAGGCATTGTTTTTAAATACGGAATAAAGAGACCAGTTCATGGAACGTTAGCTCAAATCAAATCCATTTGTTAATTTGATCGTTTGATCTCTCTCTCTCTCTCTCTCTCTCTCCCTCTTTTTCTCCCTGTCTCTCTCTCTCTCTCTCTCTCCCTCTCTCTTTTAATACGAGTAGAAGAATTTACGGCGAGACATGAGTAAAAACGTGAAACGGAAACCCGAAAACCGAAACTGATACGGAAATTTTTGCATTTCTGCATTTTTGTCGCTGTTGCATGCCACACACAAGTGCCACTGTTGTTGTTGTTGTTGTTGTTGTTGTTGTTGCTGTTTCTATCAATCAATTGATGTTTTTTTTGCTTTCCCTTTCAGTCGCTCCATTTCAATCTGTGCGCACTTTAATCAATTACCAAATCTCATTACTACTTAATAGAGCATGTCAGAGCACACACACACACACACACAAACACACACACACACACAAGCACACACACACACAAACTTTGAACACATTTAGTTTGCAGTTTGTGCGAAATGGATTTTTGCTGCAAATAAGTCAAATTACGTCAGAAAACAGTTACGGCTTTCCATTGACCACGCCCCTTGGCCAAACAATTTATATTCAATTTGTTCGTTGTTGCTATATACCCAGCAGCAAAAGGGTATATACACTATTCAATCCGCCAGATATCTCTCTCTCATTTCTCTGCTTTCAACAGAAGTCTCATTGGACAAGTGAAGTGTGGCCAGAGTTGCCATCAGACCAACACAAATATTGCATACCCAAATCGGCGAATCTGCAACAAATGGGGGAACGCTCTCAGCAAATACTGAGTATCAGATAAGTCCACTTCTCAAACCTAGCTCGGCTTAAACTATCCATCCACCGAATAAATAACTTTATTTAGGATTGCAATTTACAAAAATTCAAAATGGAATCGTTTGCTAGTCACGATTTGTTTAATTGTTTTATATATATATATATATATATATTTATATATGTATATAGGATATCCTGCCAGTCAAGGACACTCACAGTTTGGTGGCCACAACTTCATTAACAAAACTGCCTGCAATTTTGTAGTTAATTAATTGATTACACAAAACGCTTCAATGCACTTGTTCTATGTGTGTGTGTGTGTGAGTGTGCGTGTCTCTGTATTTGTGTGTGCGTGCACTTGTATTTGTGCTCTCCACAATTTGTTACGCTTGCCAATTACATGAGAAACAACAGCTACTTGCAACACTTGACCTGAAGCCTTCGCCAGCAATATCGCAGAGCTTTTTTTGCTTTTATTTATTCCGCATATTTTTCTTATACTGAATGAACCAAAGTTGAAGAACTAATTGAGTTCCAGGTAAAGGGGGATGGGCTAAGGGGGATGGCTGCACTGTGGCGCGGGGGAGGGGTGTAGTGGGCTGCATAAGGCTCTCGAGGAGTGTCAGGCAATCGGGCTTCAAATGCATTTTATGCGGTGCAAACTTAAAGAAGCCAACTCAGCGCAGCACGCACACTGGTTGCCGCACAGTGGAACCAGTTTCAAATAATTATAAAAAATATATTTATAATTTTAGATAATAAAGGAACCGATAAATGCGGAATCAAGTCAGAACCTTTATCGTTATACAATTCGCTTTGATCTGGACTTAATTAGACAAATTAAATAACTGTAGTCCAAATGAATCGATATGTTGCAAGTATGTGGTGGTAATCGATATATATTGATGTTGATGACAAGTCGTGACGAGTAAAAACTAAGCAGCAAGCGATATGCCAACTGATATGTCTATAATCTGAAATATATGTACATTTATTAAACTCATCGATAAATATTGATACACTAAACAAATCGATAAATATCGATACATTAAACAAATCGATAAACATCGATACATTAAGGCAAGTTGCTATTAATTTATTAAGTAATATATTTAGCAACTCAATAAACATACAAATATTTGACTAATTATATATACATTATATATATATTGAGCCAGCGTTGCCAGACTGTAGTTGTTTCCTTAGCAAGCTGGCAACATTGTCGCTTGGGCAGTTAACTTGTTAAGCTAATTTCTGCCCCTCGTCAATTGGCGTTATTTCAAGATGGGCCCTAACTTGATTAATAAATATGGCCCACGATGAGCACGCTGATGAGCCAGCAGCAACAGCAGCGGCAATTGAGCCAGACAATTTACGGAACAGTTAACTTAATAGTGTGCTCACCACTTGAGTGCAACTCAAACACACCCCACCCGCCCGTAAACTATCTTGTCGAAGCTAAGATAAGGGATGAAGGGATGCGGTGGTGCGGGGGTAGGGGAGCAACTTCATCTACCCGGTTAGCGGTCATCAGTTTTAACTTGTTTACAGCGTGCGCACAGCCTGCAACGACTTTTGTTTTGGCCAAGTTGAATTGTTATTATTGCCTCTTTCTCTCTCTCTCTCTCCCTCTCTTTCTCTCCCTGTCTATCAATATATATATATATATATTTGTGTCTTTAGGAATGTTTGAACTCTGATTGAGTGGCACTTCTTGCCACGTCAAGTCATGCAACATTTATTGCTGCCGTTTGTTTTTGCTTTTTAACTCGATTTGTATTTTTTCTGTGACAAGCCCAATGCGAGCGACTGCTTCGAAAGTTCAAATATTCAAAAGTTCAATCAGTGCTGACTCAATCTCAATCAGTCTGGCAACGCTAAGCACTAATAAGTGAAGCTCTGATTCTGTGATTCATTATAAAACACGGTGGCAACGTCAGAGCGATATTTCAGCAAATAATTGACAGTTTTTTGTACATATTATATCTTATATATATATTTATTATATATATATATTTTCTTATATATATTATGTATATATATTCTTATATTTATTATGTATATCTTTTTATGTATATATTATGGTAAATACAATTGGAAAATTAAGCTATTTATCTCTACTCTCAAAACGCGAGCTGCCATAAAAGGATGCTTGACAATTTTAGATAATGCAACACTATTTAATTTAAGTCCCCCTTCCGCATCCAAACCTGGAATGTGAAGAATTTTTGTATCTATATATATATATATATATATATATATATATATATATATATATATATATATATATATATATATAATAATATATATTTATGTATTTATATGCTAAAGAGCTTGTCGCATTAATTGTAATTAATTCAAAGGCTAACAACAACTTGAAGCAGCGCAAAACAACAATTAACAACAACAACAATTAACAACAACAATAGCAACAACAACAACAACAATAGCCACAAATTGGCTCGCATTTTTCGCTGTTATTTAGATTTTGATATGCATTGCTATAATTTATGTGGCAGGCCATAAAAGCGCAACAAGAACCTCTGCAAAACAGCGAAACTGTGACAGCATCAACCACAAGTAGTGTTTCATACTTAATAGTATCCGACTAGCAGATACCCTGTACCTGCTCTGGCACTATGTGATTTCGATTTTCAACTTGATTTCCAATTTTATTTATATAGTTGCTGTTTTATATATAATGTGGACTCATTTGTTGCTGCTGATAATTAAGGGTCGCACATACCCCTTTTCGAGTGGTGACAGGGTATAATGCTTACCAGAATGAAAGGCAGCAACAAAATGGTACGCTGACAAACAGTCAAACGAACAAACGGCAAAAAGGACAAAAGACAACGAAGGACGAACAACAATTTAGAAATTCAAAGTCTCCAGCCTTAAGGCATTTCATGTGGCACGGCTAAGATTTTGGTGCCGCAACTAGCCATGAGAATGGAGAACAACAACAACAACAACACCTAAGAATGACAAAAAATAAAATGGTTGCCTCGAGGTCAGAGCTAAGCCTCCCTCTGTGAGCTCAGCATAAATATTACGCTTTGTTTTGCCTAATCTCAGCCTTAGAATCAAGCAAGCATCTTACATAAAGTCAGATGGGTTGCGAGCAGCGTAAAGTGAGAAGTTTAAAGCGAGAAGCACTGAGAGAAAAGAGAAGGTGCTGGAGCTAGCGCTTATTTTGTAATGCTTTCTAAGAAATGAGAAAAAAAAAACACAAAATTTAATTAAAAGCATTGAGAGAATCAATAAGAGAGAAGCGAGAAGATTTAAGAGAGAAGTTGCACTTATTGTCATGTTGTCATGTTAATATTTAAAAGTGAGAAGCATTGAGGGAAGAGAGAGGCTCTAGTAGCTTTAAGCGTTTGGCAGAAGCGAGAAGCAAGAAGCGAGAAACTTTGGGAAAGAAGTTATTAAAGCCTGCAAAATGCGAGAACTTACTAAATCGTGATTTTATTGCAAAATGATTATTTAAACAACTTCTTGCTTCGATTCCTGCTGACAATGTCAATTAATAATTCACTTACTTATCACCTTGCTTCTCTCATTTTAATTAATTTTGACTCTTCTTTCAATTCTCAATCTCAATTCAATAACAGATAATCCAATCAAATATATATATATTTGAATTATGCGCAAATGCGCTAAATTGACAAAGTATAAGTTTAAATACTTGGCTTAAGCATATTTCATTTATAATTATTCGATTGCCATAATTGAAGTGCTTTTGTTTCACACTTTTGTCATAGTTTGCGTCACTTGATGTTCTCCATTAGCCATTTGCCATTTGCCATTTTTAATTTCCGGTTTCGATTACACTCGACTTTGTGCGTAATGACACTTTTGATTTTATAGCAATTTATAACAATGATGCTCTTTCTGAGCGCAGAATTTCTGCTTCTTTTTCTTTGAAAAAATGCTGTTGTTTGACTTCAAAAGTCGAACTTAATTATTATTTTAGTTATTGTATTTTATTGTGAGGGTATTTCCAAAGCTGTGTGACGAAATTTAACATTTTTCTTTATGTTTTTTACGCCCAATTTGACTATCGACGTGATGTCAACTTAATTTCAATTTATTGCACGTACTCTGCTTAATTTTGTTGCGCATTGTTTGGGCGTGTTTCGGTGTTGTTGTTGTTGTTGTTTTTGCTGGTGCTCTTTGTACATATTTCAAATATTTATTTCGCATGATTTCAAAATAATGCAATTAAGCGCTGCCGAGGACAACATTTATTTAAAATGGGATACAATCAATAATCGATGGACAACTTGACAACTTGAAGATATAAGCCATAAGACACGCCCACTTTTGCCCCCGCTCACAAGCAGCCAAAGTAATTGGATTAATGATAAATCTCAATCACAGCACATCTGCTGGTGTATGTGAAACTAAATGCACTAGCCTTACAGTTTTAGAGTAACTGCAACAGACTGATTCAGTTGTTGTGCCGAGGATTAAGCGGTCAATGTTCGACTTCTACTTCTGCCACACCCTCTACAAGTAAATAACAATATTGCTGTCAAGTGCATAACTAATGCAAGCAGACTGTCCATTGCCAGCCAAGTCGATATTCCACAGTTTCCAAGCCATATCTTTAAATACATCCGATAACAAGTCGAAAGATGAGTTTATAATAGCAACAGTGGACTACAATTAAAATGTGAGCAGTTTAACTTCGGTCTGCAAGTGATTTCTTTCTAGTTTTTTCTTTTCTTTCACACACACATACACACACACACACACGTTTGTGCAGTTCATAAAAAACCATCCTTAATAGATTTACAAGCACGTACAATGTTGTCAGATACAAAAAAAAAAGAGAGACAGACACACACTAGCATAAATGTATGTATATTCATGTGCCAGTTGGCAGTGCATCCTTGTTTGCACATATGTGCGTAGGTGTGCGTCTCTATATGTCTGTGTGTGTCTCTGTGTGTATGTATATGCTGATCCCGAAATGGCCGCAAAGACAAGTGAACCGTATAAACAATTTATAGCCCGCACCCGCAACACAGAGCATTTAGCCAAGAAGAACAACAACAATAACAAGGCAGGACATTGCCAGTGCCGGCTCGTAAAAATGCAAAATGAATCAACAACTACAACAGCAACAACAGCAAAGGATCCACTGCAAGCTGCGCAGCTTTTGGTTGGTTTTTCATCATCATCATCATCATCATCATCATCATCATCGTCATCATCATCATCATAAACCACTTATTTGCGCTCCAAATGCAACAACAATTTGATAAATGTACATGCACAAGTTTTAACACACACATGCATAGCAGCAGAACTGTATGTGTGTGTGTGTGTGTGTGTGTGTGTGTGTGTGTGTATATTACAACTCTAGCTTGAGCTGGCAGCGCTGCAAAGTAGGCAACACTTTTCATCCATTTTGGGAGATTGCCTTTCTAGCAATCTCTCTCTCTCTCTCTCTGTCTTTCGCTCTCTCTCTCTCACACTCATGTCGTCTAAAATAGTAAGCGAATTCCAAATTGTTATTTATTACAAATGCTGCATTAGCTTTGCAAGAATATTCAAAGAAAAATAAGGATACAAATATATTTGAGCTAAATTTTGAACTAATTTTTCTGATATGATTCATGGAGTCTACAGATGAAGATTACGATATGATTCATAGATTCTACAGCTGAAGATGAAGTCGTTGAAATATTTCCAACATTACTTATGCAAATAAGCAGCATGTTCTAAGTGTTCGAATAGCGGCGATTATTATTTGTATTATTTTTGTAATTTTTAAATTCAATAATACTTTGTTCAGTTAGTCAGAAGTCAGTGGTATAAATATGACAAGGATTGAAGTAGGATTAAGCTGCAGGACAAATCGATTCATATATATATATATATGTATTCGATGTGCAAGCAGAGCTGAACACAAAATTTAAGTTTAGGCTCCTCAAAATGGAAAACTGTTTTGCAGAGCCGAGCAGCTCAAGTCGGGCCAATGTGCCCAATGTCAGTCATATATTAGCACCAGTGCTTATGGCCTGACCTAGACACCAACAGCAACAGCAGTAACAGCAACAGTAGCAACAACAGTAGCAGCAGCAGCAGCAGCAATATAAATAGACCCTGACTCAGACTCGCTTTAGCTGGAAGCTGGAAGCTGGTCAGTAAAATCGTTTGAAACATGAGCTAACCCAAGAGTCGAGTTGTTCGAAATGTACGTTGTATATTGCTGTTGTTGCTGTTGTTGCTGATGTTGGTGTTGTTGTTGCTGCTAATGTTGTTGCTGTGGCCAGAGCCCGGCATTAGCTGCAACTTTTGCGCGTTAGTCAACAAAAACATTGCCGCAGTGACCCAAATATTGTATGACCAGAACAACGGCAACAGTGCAACAGACGAAGCAACAACAGCAACAGTTGCTGCAGCGCTGCATTTTTTATTGCTACAGTGTAGGCAATGCAACAGCGGGCGCTGGCAAAAGTAGCAAACATAAAACTGACAGCAACAGAGCCGACAACAACAACAACAACAACTGCAACAAATTAAAACAAACGAAACAATTTATTTATGTCGTTGTCAGCAGCAGCAGCAACTGCAACAGCAACAACAACAGCAGCTGATGCTGCCACCGGCAACGACTGCGACGCCGATGGCAGCGTCTAAAACAAAAGTGCAAAACAATAAAAATTGCTCAACTGCAAATAATTCACTGCAAAATATTTGTAACTATAAATTTATTAGCAAACTCCACATCAGCAACAACAGCAACAGCAACAACAGCAACAACAGCAACAACAACAGCAGCAGCAGCTATAATAAATTTGGTTAGCGTACGGCAAATAAATTAAAAACTATTTCAACATTAAAATTAAATTAGTTTAGTTACAAAATATAATTAAACTATAAAATTACAACCAATAAAATAAGAAGCGCTGCTCTAGTTAAGAGAACTCGACTGACAGATATCCTATACGAAAGAAATGTATGCAAAGATTTACGAAAGTCGGATGTCAAGAATAATTAGCTTGAGTCTGATCACAGGGTATCCTTTAGTCAGGCATTGATTGTACAAATTTGCCACAAGTTCAGCTTCACAATTTAAAATTAATTTAGCTACAGTCAAACGCATTGCCGCTAGATGGTGCTGTTAGGCTTAAGGCTGCCATAAAGCGCCAAAGTTATAGTAAAAGTTTATGGCAAAGCCGAAAAGCTCACAACGCTGTACAAACTGCTTTGACCGGCTACTTTCTGGCAAAAGCTCGCGGCTACAAAAGCTTTTAGCGCACACATTCGCGAAAGTCTCCATTTTAGAGCATACATTCGCTGAAAGTCTCCATTTTAGCGCATACATTCGCCAAAAGTCTCCATTTCAGCGCATACATTCGCCAAAAGTCTCCAAAAGCGTTGCCACATTCAAAATTACGTTTTAAATATTAAAAATGAATTTAATTTAAAACTATATCGTGTTAGTAGTTGATATAAGCTCGCCAAGAAATTTGCAACATAAATCAAATTTGAATTGAAATTTATTTACAATAAAAATGCAAATATTAACTGCTAGAATATGCAACAAATGTGATTTTTCCGTCTGATTTGTTTTGAATACCTTTTGTTTTTACTGCAGCATGCATAATATTGTTTTGTATTTGTTTGCTTTTGCACGGATGAATAGAGTTTGAGTGTATTCACACTCAAAAACCGAATGACAGATGCATTTACCTATGGGAAATTTGCATATGGCATATCAGTCGATACGTGAAAAGAATAAACAATAAGCAAAAAAAAAATAATAATAATAATAATCTGCAATAATAATTCAGGGTGTGTGTTGACGAGTTCTTTGGCTGGACATAAATCAAGCGACAACAAATACAGCCAGCCAACGTTGTGTTAATTGTGAATAATAATAAGAAAAAATAAATAAAGAGGCGCAGACAAACTAGCTGACTCTCCCTCTCTCTCCCACCCTCTCTCTCCCTTCCTCTCTCTCCCTCCCTCTCTCTCTCTCGCTGTGTTGTGTGTGCTGTGCAACCTTTTGTTGCAACACAGCGCCGGAAGGACATTGTTTGCTCAGCGCCCCAAGCATTGTCAATAAATTGTATGTGAGATTTATTGTCTGTGCCGCCTAGAGAAATGGCCCCGAAACTGGACAATGCGCCACACTCGCAGCCACAACAACCAGCTACCCCCCTCCCCTAACCATCCGCAAACCCCTTAGTTGCCCTATCAATTATTATCCTTGTTGCGTCTATCGTCTACTTGCGCAACAATTTCCAATTAGTGAGAAATGTGCAGAGAGAAAAATCATCTTTCCAAATCGAAATGGAATACGAAGCAAATTGAAATCAAAATCGAATATACAAAAAAAAAAAAAAAAATGTATTCACTCAAAAGCAGCAACTGTAAATGAAGCAGACGGATCACATTCACAAATAAAATACACACACACACTCATAAACTACAAACGAGTACTTTGAGTAATGTATGCCAATTTTATGGTCTGCTACCCTTTGCAACTAATCCAGAGCTGGGCGAGGTGTGTGCGAGGTGTGTGCGAGGTGTGTGTGTGCGGGTGTGTATGCATTTAACTGTAAATACCACAAGCATCACAAGCAGCAAACATGTGAATCGTGTGAAGACGCTTGCATTCAAAGTAAATTCAGCAAAAATGTAAATTGATTAAGTGCTGTAAAATGCAAGTTGAATTTCGCAAAAACAATTTCTCAAATTTGAACAAAACCAAATTACAAATTACAATTGCTGTTTACAGCATAAATCGAACTGAATCCCAAATTGAGTGCAACATTTTTCTCAAAACAGAAGAATTGATAAATTGCATCAACAATTTTGAGCCAGACCATTTGCTTAGGGGCATTCCTGTGCACAGTTTAACTTGAACAAGCAACAGCAACCATAAAAAAAAAACATATTTATATATAAATAAATAACTTGATAAAATGGCCGGCGAATGAGCAACATTTAAATGCAAATTGCCTGAAATTGCGCTATAATAACTGGCTACGTGACCAGACGTCATTTGAATAATCAAATGTGATTTTAGCTGCCGGACATGTGCTTGGCCATCGATAGTTAGAGCAGTGATGCAAATCGATTACGGCTGCAAGCATTGCCCAAATTACCATCCAATTAGCAAACACAAAAGACTCCACAATTAAAGTGTGACAAATCCCCTGCAGCCTAGTAGATGCCACAAAATTCGATGTATATGCGGCTTGTGGCTGATTAGTTTTGAAACGAACGAATTAAAGTCGACGCGGCGCAACTATAACGTAAGGTTGCAAACATCTGTCAAACATTGATTAGTGTTCAGTAACTTCTGAATATTGATGCAAGAATATTGAATAGTTTCCAGCGAATTCTTCTTCTTCTTCTAGTCTTCTTCGATTTGAAGTTGTTGAGTTGTTTTGCTGCCAAGGAATTTGTGTTTGAGTTTATAGCTTCGAGTTGCGAATTCTGAATTGTGAATTGTGAATTGCGAGCTGGTGGTGCAACTAAGGCAGAGCAGCCGCCTGGAGTTGTTGGCTTCGAGTTGTTGCACAAACTTGTACAACATGAAAACGACATGACTGGGAAATGGAAATGGAAATGGGCTAAAGCCAAAGAACACACAACAAACAGCAGGAAAATGACGCCAGAAGGCAGCCAGCAATTCACAGGCTGACAACGGTCGGTGGGGGCAAGTGAGGGAAGCAGGCTCATTAACTTGGTATTATATGCACACTCACACACACAAACACACACAGATACATAATATGTGTTTGCGACTTTCAATTCCGTTGCAATTACTTCTAGTTTCTATTTAGATACGGGAATAGACTTTCACACATATAAAAATATACATACACACATATATATATAAATATATATATATATATATATATGTATATATATATATACATACATATACATAACTTTTTTGTATTTTTCTCTTTTTTTTTGTTTTTGATTTGATTTGATTTGTCGTCTCTTTGGCAGGAAATTGAGAAAAGTTTTGCTGTCGTCACACAGAGAGCGGAAAACTTTACTAATTAGAAATAATGCCGGCGCATACAACAACCGTTAAGCTTAGTGGTAATACACATCTTAGATCTGAATACTTTAATCCCCCTCATATATATATATATATACGATACTATATATATGCTTTTATATGGTTGTGTAGTTAAATAGTTAGTTAACTTCAGACAGGGGCGAGCACACAAGCGCACATGTGACAAAAATTGTGCTTTATTTTTCATTACTATATCTTTTTCGATTTTTTCTTTATATATATTCTTCTTCTTCTTATTTTTGTATTTTCTACTAAATATAAATATATAAATAAAAATAAATATAAATATAAATGCGCACAGGCGGCAAATATTTTCCATTTATTTACATTAATTTTTTTTTTGCTCTCTGCTTTAATTTTTTAATTTATTCGATTGTTTTTAATACACATATTATATCATATTGTCAGTAGTATTACTATCATAAATTCCACATTATTTACAAATAAATTCCACAATATTCAAATCGTTTGATTCTCTTCTCATATTCATTCAATATTCTGCTCATAATTTATGTTCAATTATTTCCTTTAAACACTATTGTTATAATTTCCAAACATTTTCTGCAATTGACAGTTAGAATAGCAAATACAGTTAGAATATTTGATTTATACTTTTTTTAAGTTTTGCCTGACTTTTTTTTTTTTTTTTTTTTGTTAGTTTTCTCTTAGTTTTTGCAGGCCAAAATGCGGCAGCTGCGGGCGCCTGCATGGCCAAAGGTACACACACACACACACACAAACACACATACGCTAATACACACACACACACACACACACTAGCATACACAGAGGGATCATTTGGGGCAAGAGCGTGAAAATGATTCGCATGCTGTGGCAGTAAATCATGAGGCACAAAATGCAATTAGACGCATTAGCGTGTCGCCCCAAAGGAAAAGAGGGGGACGTGTGTAGAGGCATGTAGTAGGTCACACCCACCCACACACACACAGCAAGCATTAAGGCCACATCGAGAGTCAATTTTACGCATAAATTGGCAAAAAAAAAAAAATATTAAGAAAAAAGAATGAAAATAGAAGCAAAAAATAATTAGAACATTTTCAATTTGCGGTTTAATTAAATCACACAAAATGTCAATCAAAAGCAGGCAGGCAGCGAGGCAGCCAGGCAGCGAGGCATCCAGGCAGGCAAGCAGCTACAAATAACAGCATCTAATTAGTTGCCAAAAATAATAAAGGAAAAATTATAGGCAGCAGAATGAGAGTGAGAAGGAGACAAAGATAGAGGCAGAGGCAGAGGCAGAGGAGACGGAGACTGAGTCTGAGAAATATAAATTTGTTTGTGGCATTTGCATTTTATTTGGTCACAAATTGAAAAATGCGACAGCAGAGGCAAAGCAAAAGCAATCAAATTACGACGGCCAATGCCTGGAAATGGGGGGGGGGGGGGGGTGGTGCGGTGTTGGAGTGGGAGAGAGAGAGAGAGAGAGACCCGTGTAGAACGGGAGCATAGCCCCTAAGCCCACATCAACTATTTATGCCACTCGCAGCGCAGCCTAAAAATGAAATCGAAGTCCACAGCGGGGAGTGGTGGTGGTTGGTGGTTGGTGTGTGGTGCTGGTAAGTGAACAGAGACAGGCTGGTCTGTTGCCACGGGCCGCGTGAATTTGGTCCGCAAATTAGCTAACCAATTGGCAATGACACAGCCATGTGAGACCTTCTGGCCAGCTCCGGCATAAAACACACGTATTTTGACAATGCGGCTGCATCCTGTGTCCTGCGGTCCTCGTTGAATAGACCATGATATGCCACCAGACTACCCAACAAATTTGCCTATATACATATTTTTATATATATGATATAGCATTTAGCTGCCATGGGAACAATCGGTCAGCTTTTGTTTTGATGTCCAGGTAAATTTCAATAATGCAACAAACAGATGCGAATCATTTGTGTATTGGCCATATTCATATACATATATGTATATACACAAATTGTGAAAGCGGGTAAGAATGCTGATCCTGATCAGGAATGTATATACTCTATCCTACTGCCTGTGTGACATGCACGAAACATGACACAAAACGATTCAATTTGTTTTTCACACTTTTTAAATTGGTTCGGTGCAAAAAAAAAAAAAATAAATAAATGAAAAAATGCACACCTGAGTGTGTTATCGATACCGTCAAATGTGCAACAACAACAACAACACCAACAATTAAATACACAAACACCGTTTTTTTAGGCGACTGATTTTTCAGTTGCTGCACGCATTTTATCTCTGAATATATTGTCTGCCAATTTTATTTTGAATGCCAAACAGAAAGATAAAAAAATATTTAATTTACACTTGTTCAGTTTGAGCTCAATTTCAAATGGTTTCTGGTTTTTTTTTCATCATAAAAACTTGATAAAATTATAAATAAAAAACATTAATTTGTGCAAATATGAAAGAGGATGCAGAAACCAAAGCAGGTTAATTCCAACCAGCGATAATATTTTTTAATTGGATTTGCTTGTCAGAATGGCTAATGGAATTTGAGTCGTTGTCGCAAAGCTAACCAGCTAGCTGAGAGCAGCTGCAATGCAGCAGGGTAGCCAAGTTTCAGCAATGTTAGAGCCCCTATGCTGCCAATTATTCAAAGGTTTTGCGCTGCCCACGTTGCCCACTTTGGCTGCTTGTTTAAATAACCTTATTTTATAATTCAGCTCGGCTCTGTTTTCATACTTTTTTGTTTTCTTTTTACTTTTTTCTTTTTTGTTTTTCTTTTCTTTTTTTTTTTTTTGGTTTTTTTTTTGTTGCAAGCATTAACTCTCTTGAGAAAGCATTTGGGCTGCTGCTCTTTGTGCGATTTTTTGCTTGCCTGCAACTTTGACAATTTGTTTGCATGCGACAAACGATTGTGCTACTCTCTGGAGGTGGCACGGGGTTGGGCTAAAGTTTTGCAATTTCTTGTTGCATGACATTCACAAATGCAACGCTTAAGCTGAGCTCGTGCTCTCTCCGCTGAGAAGCCGCTCTCTCGAGCAATTATTCAATGTTGCATGAGTGCCGAAAATCAAGAAAAACATTTTAAAAAAAAACTGAAACCTTCAAAGCAAGTTGCACATTATTTTCATCAACACTGACTTTCATCATATTTATTTGGGGTAGGTAGGGGGTGGAAGCTCGTTAATTATAATGAGTGTGGGCGGCTTGTGTGTTGCTTTTGTGTGTGTGTGTGTTGGATTTATATTAATCATACGCAGCGTATGACGCTTTAAATGCTGGGACTTTAAAGCAAGCAGCCTGGCCGTAGGTGGGGCAGGTGTTGATTTTCGCTGGGTTTTTTTCTTTAGGGGGGGGTGGGTGTGACAGTCTGTTTGTAGTTTGGTTGTGGCTTTGTTGTGGCTGCCACAGCAATTGCTGTTTTTTGCTGATGTTGTTGCTGTTGCTGTTGGGTAAAATGCAAATTCGAGAGCGCGCATAAATCCAAAAGTCCACTTCACAAAAAAAAATAAAATATGAAAATGAAATAAAATCACTGAAAAACGAGCCGAGCATAGGGAGGGAGGGAGGGTGGGTGGAAAATTGGAGGCAGGGTGTGTTGCTTGCCGCTTTGTGGTTTATTTACGAAATAAAAACCGAGCAGCATCCACAGCAGCATCAGCCACAAAGTAGTAGTAAAAAAAATAAATAAATATATATTTGATATTCTGTTCGCTTTATTGCGGCTGCTGCAACTGATGTTGAAATTGTGCAAAAGTTGTAAGAGGCGGCAAGGCGGGGCGGGACGGGGCGGGACGGGGCAGACAGTGGCCGACAGCGTTCTGCTGCAATTTGTTGTAATTGCATTTTGTGTGCACACACACACACACACACACACACACACTTATGTCCGTCTGTGTGTGTGTATTGTTTGGTTCTTCATCATCTTGCGCATCATTAGAGTTTTTGCAGCTGCAAACTAATTTCAATGCCCCCAAACTTGCATGTGCCACATTGCGGCAACTAATGAGACTCGCTTTCGCTGCTGCAATCAAAATCCAAAGGCAAATTAAAAATTGCTCAAACAACAAACAGCCAAAACCCAACCACAACAACAACAACAACAACTGAATGGCAATTGCATTTTGAAGTTGCCGTCTCAAGTGGCATGGCATACAGCCTGCAACAACAAAAAGCTTATTTGTTTTCCTATTTTTTTTTCTATATAGAAAATAACTGATGGCTTGAAGCTGTCGGGTGGCTTTAAGCGCAATCCAGCAACTTTAAGCACCCCAACTCAGCTAAGCGGATCTAAATCCAAAAGGAAGCTGATGCGGAAGCCCCACACACAACACACAAAACAAATCGAATTGAATGCAACTATTCCGCTTGAGCTGAATCAATAAAAGTGCTGCTGCAAAAATCGACTAAATCGACGAGCACACCTTTAAAGCCAGCACTCACTTGAAATCAAATAAATTAGCATAATTATTCTGTGTGATATTATTTTGCAGCCCGAGTTCAATTTACCAAATGAAATGGTTAAAAAAAAAAAAAAATATATATAAAAAAATAATAAATATTGAGAATATCAAAGAAGAATCAATTTTGCTTTAGCTTTTGCTTTTGCTTTTTACCTCAACTTTTTTATTTGGGATCAAGTGGAAGGCAGTAAATTTGCACAAAATTCATAATTGTCCACTGAACTGGAATGCAAATGAGATGTGTGCGGGTGTGTGTGTGCGGGTGTGTGCGTGCGGGTGTGTGTGTGTGTGAAAGAAAACAGCTTTGCAAACCACTCAAAAAATAAAAAATAAGTTCGTGGTTTGCCTGATTAATCGTATAAAAATAAATGTTTCAGATATACAGTTGTCGTTTCAAGTTGAATTCAAATTTATTGTTTAATCAACCAAAAATATTCAATTGAGAAACTTTGAATTTCAATTAAATTTATTGCATTTTTTTTTTCTTTAGTTTAAAATAACTGAAATTCCAAAATTATTCGATGACAAAGCATAATTAAAAGCCAAATTTGTATTGGGTAAACTTAAAAAAAAAAAACCCAGAAAAGCATATTAGTCTACTGAACAGTAGCAGACAATGAGTTGAAGTTTTCAGCGCTACTCAAATATTAGGCAAAAGAGCATCACTCAGTCGGATAGCAGCAAGTGCAACTGCTCCAAGTGAAAAACTCGACGCTGCTGGGTTCATTACGCGTAATGCCCGTCCCTAAATATTTAAATCAAACGCAAAACAGCTGTAATTATAAATACTGAATTATCGCGAAAGCAAAGCAAGCACACAAAAAAAAAAGAAAAAATAAATTAAATTAAGAATGTGGTTGGGGGGGGGGGGGGGGGGGGGGGCGGCGGAAGGGTTCGCATCAGTTCCTGGGAAGTTCCAACACGATTGGTGGTCGCTGGCTTGGTTTGCTAGTTGCCAGCGATTATGCAAATGCAAAAGACAAAAACACACACACACAGAGCGAGAGAGAGAGAGGAGAGAGAGAGAGAGAGAGGGAGAAAGAGAAAGAGAGACTGTGGGTAAGTTGGGTGTTGTGTTGGGTGGGCTTGGCTGTTGCAACTGAGCTGTTGGCTAAGTTGAACATGCGTTTGCTGTGTGCGGCAAAGTTATAAATATAAATTAAGCAAATGTGTTGTATAAATTGTTGTTGTTCCTCGCCAAGGTGTATTAGCATGTGTGCGTGTGTGTGTGTGTGTGTGTGTGCGATGCTAACGACAAACTGGCAGCAAAAATTACGAGCTACAAGCACAAGAGACAATTTGCAACAGCAACAGCAGCAGTGTTGCATTCGCAACCCAGTCGCAATTTACATTTTAAACGTTCAAGCTTACTTTGATGCGGAAGTAGATTTTATACAGAAAGTAAGCTAAAGCTTAACTAAAGCTTCAAAATAAACGTATGACGGATATATTTATTAAAAATCTAAATTTGGCGCTATTCGAGTTTCAAATAATCCAATATTTAAATGGGTAGAATATTATTTTGATATATTTCAAGTGGTGTTATAATTTGTTGAAAAAAAAAAAAAAAACAGCGATTGGCAAAAACTATAACTTAAATATGCTTTTCGCTGACTGATTATGTACTGCAATATATTTCGATTGAGGCTCCACAGCTGACTGGATGGGATTTAAAATGTAATACAATAATAAATAAAATAAAGGAAAAAATACAAACATTATATAGGTATACATAGGCACATATATATAATAGATGCCAAACATATACATATATATATATATATATATATATATATAATTGAGCATTTAACATTACTTTTCTGCTTTACTCAATTTCCTTGCAAGAAATGTTTCAATCTATAGTCGGAGTCAAATGTGCTTCGCTTTCAACTGGGTCACCACGAAACAAATTGAAAGCAATTTAAAATTAGTGAGCACATATGCGTGCATGTGTGTGTTAATGTGTTAGTGTGTGTGTGTGTGGCAGGGTGTCTGCCTATACACTGATACCACAATATTTGCATATCATATATGCATAAACAGACGCGACATTCCGGGCAGACAGTTGCAATTAAGTTAGATGCCCGTGCTGCAGCTGTGTATTTGTGTGTGTGTGTGATGAGTGATGATACTGTACAAATGAGTCAACAACAATTGAGCACAAAGAAACAACAACAAACTGAGTAGGCAGTTTGCGTCTGCCACCTGAACTTAGTCAATCAGTCAACAGAGGCGATGACAACAACAAGAACAACAACGAGTGCTTTGGGACAAACTAACAGGCATTTGTAGATGTCAAAGATGTAGTTAAATATGCACATGCATCATGTATATGTACACACACGCACACACTCAGACGCACACACAGGCAGACACACATGATAAAACAGGCAGCAGACAATTTGCATTGCCTACTTTTAGGCGGGCAATTTTCAAGTACAAAATCGAAACAGAGACGGAAAGACACCAAGCGAGCGAAAGGGAGAGAGAGAGAGAGAGAGAGAGGGAGAGAGAGAGAGAGGGAGAGAGAGAGAGAGAGATCAACACTAAATGTCTGCACATTAAACAAACGATTTAATTTGTATTCCGTGTTCGAATTTGATGCAACTATTTGCCAGCTTTGGACATTTACACAAATACAAACTGATTTAACTAATTACGCAAATTGCGAGTAATTAAGCTGATCATCGCTTACAACTAGAGCAATTTAACTTTAAATAATTTTTATATATTTTTTTTTATTTAGTTTCTTGAACTTAGGAAACTTAATTTTGCTTCATTTTATAGTAAACGATTACTGACTTGGCCCTCATAGAACAGATCCGTAATGCTCCGATAGAAGAGCCTGAAAAGGGAATTGAGAACGATTCAGTCGGGCATAACTGACTGCGAACTACTCTGTTGGCAGTTGATTAACAGCTGCATACAGTTGGCCAAGAAGAAGAAGAAATATATGTTCCGCTAAAAAATGGTTCATATATGGTCTTTTCGAGACAATATAATAATATTGATTCTGGTATTTGGGCTTTACAAAAATGTTGAATTTATTCTGATTCCGTTGCATATTTAAAAGGGTCCAACATTTGTCGCATGAATTAGGGAAAACCCCAAAAAAAAACCTAATCAGACCAAAAATTATTAGTAAGAATTAGTTATGCCCAAAAAAGTTTTTCACATGTTTCGGTAAGTACTAGAATATCAAATTCAGAAGAAAAGGACTGTCAACATATATACATAGTTTAAAAAGCTTAACATTATGACTGGGATTTTAGTTTTATGGTGCAACATGAGAAGAGGAAGCACCAGAAGGACTAGGAGGCCAGCCACAGTTTAATCTGCACACATTCTGCACAATTTCTTCATAGATTAATTTTGCAGATACAAAATACAAAATACAAAATAAATGAATGTGCCAAGAGTAAATATCCAACTCAATGGAAAAAAGCCATTTCTCATCGAATCAACTATTTATATGAGAAGAGCATCTATTTTTTGTGTGATAGCTCGAGTCACGCTTATCGTGCACTTATTATGTGCATTATCATTGCTGATTACGTGCCACCCGAGCTGTTTATATATATATATCTCCCACACACACACGCACACACACACATAAGCACACACACACACGCACACACCCTCAGTGGTAGGTGCTCTAACCGTTAGCTGTATTCAGCGTACACGTTGCGCAAATACAATTGCATTTTCCGCTACTTCATTGCTGTGTGCACTTTTCACTTAATTGCTCACATTCAGAGAGACACCCACACACACACACGCACGCACACTCAGTTGTGGAACTATTCAAATCATAAAATTAGCACACTTTACACACAGCCACAGCAGTTACACACACGCAGACAAAATCAATTAAAACACAAAAGCGCACGCAGCTTCGGCACGCAAAAAAGTCGAGCTCAAAAAAAAGAAAAAAAAAAAAACGTGCTGGAATGCGTTTTAAGGTGCTTGCACGACCAGTGCATACCCTGTTCAAAAGTTCTTGCTGCTAAACCCAATCTAATTATAGTTCTTCATATTCCAATTTGAAATCCACGCTGCAGCATCATATATATAGCAAATATCACATTAAATTAAGCACACTTCAAGTCAAGACTTGTTTTGTTAACTTTCACTTAAGTACGTTGAAAGTTTAAGTTAAATTCATTTCAACTTTTCTTGTGTGCACTTCCCGTTAAAGCGAGCTTAAGCTGATTTAATTTTATATCAAGTTGGTGAACTTCAAATTTATTTCAACTTAATTAATTGCATTGAGTTTCCAAATTCGAAAAATACTAAAAACAACTTTTAAGTAAAACTGAAAAATCCCATATATATATATATATATATATATATATATATACTTATCTCTTTCTAATCAATTTAAATCCTTTGATTTAATCAACTAAAAAAGTATATTCTTGTTCTTTTCATATATATTTATGATATTCTCAAGTATTTTGCATTATTAAGCTGCAAAACAAATATGAAATATCTCAGTTTTGGTCACACTTGCATATACCCTCAGCTTTGCAGTAAGTTGAGCACAAAACAGGTAAGGGACGAAGGGAGTTGAATGGTGGGTGGTGTGCTACCGGTTGGTGTCAAGGGGTGTAGGTGTAAGGCAGCATGAAATCTCTTGGTCGGCGAATGGTATGCGGCGACATGGGTTGTGAGTTTGGCTTCGCATTTTTGTTGCATAACTTGCGGCGCTTTTGTGGCCAAAATACCCGCACAGGTGGAACTCCCATCTCTTATGTCTGTATGTGTATGTGTGTGTGTGTGCGGGTGTACGCGTGTCTGATATAAAATGCAAATGCTTTAATTAAAAGCTTTGCAGCATCACTAAAGCGTGCGCGTGACGACGCGAACTGGAATGACCCGTGGGTGCGGGGCAGATTGGAGACTGCGGGGGGTATATGGGGTATGTGGCAGTTGCTGTTGGCTGTGTTGCATAGTTTTTAAAGTTTTGGAGGCGCGTGTCGCTATTCTGCTAGCAGTTTGTCTTCGCCTTTGGGGCAAGCACCAAAAGCACAACACCGAACAGGTGAACACTCAGCCCCGCCTCTTACGCCTCCCCTGCCTGTCTCATCTTTATGCTGATTTTGTGGATCGGAGGTGTGTGCGTGCGTGACAGGGGTGTGGGGAGGAGGAGGTTGCTGCTTTTGCCACATGTTAGTTGTGATTTTTATTGCCCACCACACCCCCACCCACCCACAATGTTATGCGAGATTTCAAAGAATCATTTTCTGTTTCGCCGCCATTAGTTGTTGTTGTTGTTGTTATTGTGGCTATTGTTGTTGCCACACAGTGGAATGCGAAACAACTGGAACCGCAGCCACGCCCATAACAACAGGCTCAGCCACCCCGCCAACCACACCATCACTGGCTTTGTCTCCCGCATTTCTGCTGTGCTTTGCATAAATTTCGTTGCCACCACCCAAAAAAACAAAAAAAAAAAAAAAAAAACAAAAAAAAATACAGTCGGTAATACTTAGCTGCAGATGATTATGTAGCAAAAATAGGAAAGTCACCCTAGCCCTTGCCTCAAACAGGTATACATACATATACACATACATATATACATACATATACACATACATATATACATACATATATATACACACTTTACGGCATGTCTGCATGTCTTCATTAAATGCCAGCAAATTTGTTAATCATGCTGTTCATTTATACAATATTCTTCCGCTTTTTCTTCTTTTTTGTCAGTCTGAATTGGAATTGAATTCGTCTGGCGAAAATGCGAAAATTGCCATTTTCAAGTGAGTTCATTAATGAGTAAATACAACAACAACAAGTAGAAAACTTAAGAAAATCAAGTGACGGGGGGAAATGAGCGCTTAAAAAGGTTTCGCAACTCAGGCCCCAAACACAAAAGCGTCGCACAAACTTTGACAACATTTCGAATGGCATAAAAAACAAAATAAAGCAAAAAAAAATAAAGAAAACGAAAAAAAATGAAGACGAAAAAAAAGTGCCCCATGACAACCGGAATGGGAAGTTTGGGTTTTGGGAGAAGAAGCCGAGAAATTCCAAGGCCTGTGTAAAATTGAAATGAAATCAATTTCAATTTCAATTTCAATTCGATTTCAACTCGATTTCAATTCGATTTCAATTTCGCTTTCATTTTCTTACGTTGAAGTTGCGCTTATTCAATTCGTTTGAATGCTTAAGTGTTTACTTATTATTTGTTTATCATTTGCGATAATAGCAAAATTAATTAAAATTCAACTGGCCAATTCGACTTGGTCGCTGATTACGAGCGAAACACAATATCTGCATTTGAAATTCTATATAAATAGATATATATATATAATTTTAATTTGTTATTTTGACTTATGCAATTCATGCACATCTGCATGCCACATTCGCTAATTAAATTGCCATCCAATTAGATTAATCCAATTAATGCAAACTTAAATATGCCCATGTTGACTTTTGTCGACTTGGAATCGACAATTGGACAATTGAACGAGCACAGTCCACAGTAAGTAACAATGTCAGCATTTGTATGCCTCGCAGGCAATTAGAAAATCAGCTGAAAACGTATTGAGGCCGACTTGCAGGACACACAGCAACAGGAGAGGAGAGGAGAGTGCAGAAACCGAATAGAGCAACAAATGAGAGCAGCAATTGGTTAATGAGACTGACCCCTCCCAGTGGGCTGGTATGGACACAATAAATCACATAATTAATTAAGTTCCTAAGTTTCCCCAACCAGTGGCAACAATAATTAGACAATAAAATTTGTGATGTGTAACCAAATTTTTGCAACTGTTTGTGCTGTGGCCTTTTCTTTCCCACCAATTAGCTAAGAGTTTTTCATATTCACTTTTTTTTTTTAATTTAGTATCGCTTAGTATGAAAAGTATGCCAATGTCCACAATGTCACAAACAGTTGATATTTCAAGCAACAATTATTATTTAATTAATGTAATTTATACTTGGCAATTATTTAAATTCAATGTTGATGGCAAATTAAAAAATGAAATGTCTTTTTAATTTTTCAGTTTTGCTGTTTCTTTAATATGATTTATTTGCAGAAAACTGGTTGTCGACTGTTTTCTGTATTTTTATTTGATTGCTAAAAATATATAAACCGAAATCAAGCAAAGAATTTGATTTGAAATAAATGTTGGGCAAAGTGCAATCCGGCTATTAGATATTGCTCTTCTTTTTTTCGGAATAATAATACGAATTGGAATACGTTTCAAAAACTTTGTCGAAGTTGGTCAAGCAACTCTTTTATTTTCATAAATATCCTTAACAAAAGCCTTTCAATTCCAATATTACTTAGCAGTAGTAGCAGAATCTAGTTTTTAAACAATTTTCAATTCTAGTAGGTATTATATTGAGTAAAAATGTGTAACTGTATTGGAACTGACTATTAATGCTCGTTGTGTTTCCGTTTTACTTCCTTTTTGTTTTTTACTTTTTTATGATCGCAGGCAAACACGGAACGGAAGGTAGGCAAAGTTGTTAACAATGTTAGCGACTTCATTAGCTGGCCAATGGGAGTGGCGAAACACGCATTACTAAGTGTGTAACCGTGTCCATGTGTGTTTGTGTGTGTGCTTGTGTGTGTTGTGGGTGTGCAGAGAGGTAAATCGCGTCAAATGAGCTGAGCAAAAGTGCAGAGGCTAATCGAGGCGAAAAAGAACACTGAGCAACATTTATATCATGCTTAACTAATTGCAGAAGCTCGCTAGAAACAGAACAGCAAGGGGTCATGGCATGGGTATGTCTCTGTGTGTGTGTGTGTGTTGTGTATGGCCATAACATTAATTCTCATAAGCATAATGCTTTCAAAAATGTAGCAAAAGAGCGAAACGAACTACACATACATATGTACATATATACAGTTGCGGTCAAAATAAAAGTGGCGCCACTTCAAAAATATGACTTACTTTATGGTATTCAAATTGATTCAATATGAAGGAAAATGCAATAGTTTGAATCTCTTAAAGTACCATACTAAATGCTAAATATAATAATATATTAACGCACAATATATCCAAACTGAGCAAACTTCACTATTAGTTGATAATAATAAATTTAAATAATAATTTAATGAAAATAAATTAAATTCCCGAACTGTTTGCTTATCTTCACAATTGATTAATCGTGTTGTGCTTAAATAAAATGTGCCTAATTTTTCATGTATATTTTAATTATTTTTTATTTTTTTTAATTTTTCTAATCGTATGTGTGCACTACTATTATTTTGACCGCAGCTGTAAATAAATATATACATATGTGCTTTAGGAGTGCGTAGCGAAAACGTAGAATCATTCAGTCATTCCGTCGTTCATTCCTTCAGTCGTTCAGTTGTTCAGTTGTTCAGTTTGTTCATTTTGTGCTGGGCGACTGGGCAAACTGAGTTATTGAAATTACAAGCGGCACAGTGGGTACTTTAATGAGTTGCTGCGCTCGTCTGCTACAAGCTTTAACTAAATTAATAGAAACCAGCAAAGAGAGGACGATGGGGCAAGCAGTGAGAGCGTTGGGGCAGCAGAGAGTGTAGCCAGTAGAGACAAAGGCAGATAGACATGTGTGTGTGTGCGAGTGTGTGTGTGTGTGTGTGCGAGTGTGTGTGTGCGTGTGTAAACAGCAGACACATGGTCGAGACATAGAAGCCAAGTTCATTTTTACAGAGGCACACACACAGTGCTCTAGCTGCCGTTGTTGCTGTTGTTGCTGTTGTTGCTCTCTTGCTTTTGTTGTTGTTGTTGCGTTGTTGATTTTATTATAATAATAATGCTGAAGCGCGCGCTGTGTACACCAACAACAACAACAACAAAAGCGCAGAGAGTAGAAGCAGCAAAACGAAAAGAAAAAAATACCATGAAGCAACAAAAATCAATAGCCACCCGAAGGCGCAGGCCATACAAAAAAAAATATATATATATATATATATATATATAATAAATTTACATATGAGTGCGAGAAAGTATGTGTGTGTGTGTGTGTGGCAAGTGGGTGTTTTGCGACTCAAGGTTGCGGCACAACAGCTGAGATAAGGCAAGCGAAAGCCAGCCAGTTAGTCACTGCTCTCCAACATGCGCTTATTTCTTAAATATACCCTATTCAAAATATAACAGAGTAGATTAAATATAAGTGGCTATACCTAATGAAAACTTTGGTATATTGCTTAACTCACTGGACTGGAAACAATTCTTTTACAAATTGTAAGGACAAATTTCCACAAAAAAAAAAAAAAAAAAGAGAAAAGTGAATACAGAGTATCGCCTAGTCGTATACATTAACAGCAGCTAGCTATTGAAGCTGTTAGTTGAAGGGCATCTATGTATTGGATCATATCCATTTTCATTCACTGTCTTCCCATATCCAGTCACACAAGTGGGCGTGGTGTGGGTGTGTTTGGAGGCAGGTGGACAATGGTTAACGAAATGAGACGAAAATTGCACCCGCAAGCAAATCGATGGACAACAACAACAACAACAGCAACAACACACTCACCTTTCGATTGCTCATTTTGGATCAATTAATTAATTAACTCGAATTTAAGTGACACATTACACAAACTGACAATTAAGGAAATCGAAGTGCGGACAAATGCCGCTGTGCAGTTTACATGGGATGGAAATGCGAGAACAGTGCAAATGATACATCTGGGGCAAGTTTTGAAGGGTGTTTAAATGGATGCGGTTAGCGTTTTGGGAAATACTTCCAAGTCTCGATCAAGTACTTGAACATATATATATATATTATATATATATATATATTTGCACACAATGTCAAATCGAAGCGAAATCGACTAGAGCATTATGTGCAAAATGAAACGATTAGATGTAAAACGGGTTCGTTTATCAATTTTGAAAACATGTTGTTCCCCTTGCAACAGCCCACACACACAAACCACCCACACTTCGCAATGCCAATTACCGTGCGGCGAACAATGGAAATTTGTGCACATGTCTGCTAAAAGGTTCACAATAAAAAATTGATAAAGCAAACGAGCAACGACAAATGCAATAACAATGCTGGGAAATCAACCACTGGCTTGCCTGATGGGTGGTAATGGGTGCTGTTGCTTATTGTGTATTGTATATGTATATAATATTGAATATGGTAACTAGAGCAGGCAACATGGAAATTGCATTGATTGCCAACGTGCTCAATTATCTAGTGAAAAGTTGAAAATAATTGGCATTAGAGTGCCAAGCCGTGAAGAACTCACGACTGCTACTTATTTCTTCTTCTAGTTCTTGATTAAATATTTAACTACTCAAAGCGAGCATTAAGTTAACTACACGTCTGACATGAGTTGTACTCAATAAATCTTCAAAACACTTAATACTACAAAATCATATTAAGCAGCAACAAATCTTCAACTTTGAAAATAACTCAGTTGCAGCTTGCAATCTGTATATTGAGCTTATATATATAGAAGTTGTCCAATCTTATCTATCGAGCGTTTTATCATATTCATTGAAGCACGAAGTGAGTTGCACTTAAATGAATTCCAAGTTTTTAAAAAATACTCCTACTCCTCCTATATACTTTTGTAGTACTTTTGAGAAACGCTTCAATTATTTCAGAGCTCAGAGTTCAAGCCTGAAGCATTTGAGTTGTGCAGCGCAATGCACTCTTATTTATTGTGTGTATTTGCATTATTAGAGCAACTCAGCTGTGAAAAGCAATGAGCTCCACAAGGAGCAGTTGAGTGTAGTAGAAAGGATGGTGTGAGTTGGTGAGTTGGTGAGTTGGTGAGTTGGTTAGTTGGTGAGGGATGAGGGGTGGCACGTGACCATAGACATCAGTCAAACTGGAGCCTCAAACATTCACGTACCGACTCTGCCTAACTGACTGACTGACATGTCCTTTGTCTTGCCTGAAGCGATGGACAGCTTCAGAACTCCAGGATACAGGACTCTACGTCCGACTGCCTGCCTTCCTGGCAGCCTGGCTGCCTGCCTGCCTGTCTGTTTGTTTGTTTGTCTGCCCGTCTGTCTGTCCTTGCTGTCCGTGTGTTGGACTGTGCATTATTATGTATTGGCAAGTTGTTTAGTTAGGAACTTCGTAATTGCGTTATGGCACAGCCAACGATGCTGAGTAAGAGCTCATGAGAGCTGTGTGAGTTGTTGGATATGGACACAACTCCATATACATATCTGCACACACACACACACATACATACTGTGTGTGTATACGTGTGTGTGTGTTGTTATTTTCACATGCTGCATTTTAAAGGCACACACACACACATTCGCACACATATGTGTGCTTTGTTTCTGTTTGTTTTGTTAATAGAATCATATGAATTTAATTCCATTTTCAGTGCACTAAACTTGGCCGCGTGACACGAGCAGAAGCAGCAACACAAGCACGAGCACGAGCACGACCACGACACACTGACAAACTTGCGTCCTTATGCTGCACAACATTTTTCTGCCTAGTTTCAATTTTAACTTTAGATTGACTTATTTGCGTTGGGCAACTTCTCTGGAAAATAAATCTTATTTTAAATGCCGTAAAACTAAAACATTTTTGTTTTATTCAATTATTGGCATCAAAGTATTTGTTTCCTTTACGAACATAATTCATTTAAAAATTAAAAGGAAATTTACCATTAGTGGATGGCTTTCGAAATAACTTTGTTAAACTTTGTTTTCGACGCAGTGTATATAAAGAATGGACATTTTCAAGCTTAAAACTTTTAATTAAAAATCAATTCTATAAAGTAGCCGATTTCTACTGATTTTACTGATTTTTTGTCAATGAAAAGTTAAGTTGTAGATTTACAGCAGGTGTCAATAAAATAGAACCATCAATTCGCAATCTATTTTTTTTTTCGAAATAGATATAAGCTGGTTGTGTGCATGCGAATGTGTGTGTGTGAGTGTGTGTGTAAGTGTGTGAGTGTGTATTTACATAATCACACACAACATACTTGTATGTCAATATGCCAGACAAGCTGACATGTGCGCAACTCTGAAGCCGTCAAAAGCAGCAGAGGCACACACAGAGGGTAACATCAAACAAAATTTACTTTTTTCTATATATGTATATATATATATATATATATATAAATGTATTTATTTTTTCGGCTACAAACATGGGCAAGTTTGACAAGCCCGAAGATTGAGTACGTGCTGCACATTGACAAATGGAACGCGACTTATTCGAAATCTGCTGAGTAGAGCAATATCGAAGCCGACTTTCCGCATTCAACATACAACATCCAACAAGCCAAAATACAATTTTCGACATTTTGACTGACTGTCAAATGTTGGTTGACATTGCTGCCTTTTGTTGTTGTTGTTGTTGTTTTGATAATCCCCTGCCCTGTGTCCTGTGCCCAGTGACTTACCCACCCAACGAGCACAGCCTGTGCATGTGTTGTGTAATTGAAAATGTCAAATACGTTTACAGCTACTCACCTGCAAAGAGAGGAAAATTGAAGAAATGCGTTAATAGACAGTTTTTTTTCGTGTTTCATATATAGTATATATACAGCTTTTTTTTTAGCTTTTTCTTTATGGATTCGTTTTTCATTTTTGCTTTGTGTGCTGGTTGCTTGTTCGCTTTTGCAACGCAACCAAGTGCAACTAAGGTCATTGCTATGATTCATCAATCGCTGTAGCCAAGAGCCAAGACCCAAGACCAAAGACCGTAGACCTGCCACACAGCACACACACATCACACACCATCCACGTGCCACACAGACACAAACACACACGCACATCTTATCATCCCAAAGGTATGGTACATAAAGTGCAGCATGCGAACATCAACAAATAAGCAAAGAAAGCAGCAGCTCCCCCCCAATACTGTGGCATGTTGCCGTGTTGCATGTGGTACACTACTGAGCTTTTCAACTGCGAGGGTCGCCAACAAAAAATATGTAAGCAAATTATTCAAAAATCTTTTCAACTTTGCTGCAAACGAATAAAGTCTATTCTGTTGAGGTCCTGCGTATGGCTTAAAGATTAAGTTACCAGCCAAGTTAAGTAGAAAGGTGTTAAGCTATTGGCATCTGATTCTGATTCAAGACTATCTTAGTAATATATATTATTGAATGGCATTGTTGAGCTTATATATTGTGTTTCATATTTGCTTAAAACTCGAAATCGATTCCAATTCTAAAGTTAAGAAAAGCCCTCGTGCAAAAAGTCAAGTCTTCAACATTATATAGCCTGGACATTAACAAAAGCATGTATGCACATACATACATAAAAAAAAAGAGAGAAAGAGAGAGAGAGAGAGAGACAGAGAGGGAAAGAGATAGTTGTATAGGTCTTGTGTCAGCTGCCTCAACTTGGCCGGCGTTTGCTTTTTGGCAGACGCATTCAATCCGTTTGCTATTCAGCGACAGCAAAGTGTTGGCAAGGGATGTGATGGGCGGGGGGAGGCAGGTATATGCAAGGAGCATATACATCATGAATTTTTAAAAACCCCAAACCCTCGCCTTGAACGCACCCCTTGCAGACGAAGTCGGCGACAGGCGAAGTGGGAAATCAAATGTTTGTAATTAAAATTAAATATTCTATTAAAGGATCAAAACTGCAAGGCTAAAAGGATGCAGTCAGGCAGTTAACAGCAATCAAAACGAAATGTAAGTACACCTACACTAAGTCAACACACAGGCACACACACACGCACACACACACACACATACAAAGTCATATTTATATCATAACACAAATGTTTAATCAAGACTACGCCCGTCCCAAATTCTATACGAAAACAAGTGAATAGTTAGAGAGAGAGAGCGAGACGGCAAGACAGAGAGAGAGAGAGAGAGAGAGAGAGAAACCAATCAAGTTTAGTGTTGGGAATTTGAATCGACTACACTACACTGTCGAGTATCCACTGTGATGCGTGAAATGTCAAGTGCTTTGAGCTTAAGTTCAGCTTCTGCAAACACTTGGCAACCCTGCATTCCGCCAACCCTTTCAAGAAGCCAACTCGTAGCTTAGTCAAATATAATAACCCACAAGGGTCAAATATTAATTGATACATGAGAAATTTCCAGTTAATTAACAAATCTCATAATAGTGTGCAACTGTCTCTGACACAGATTGTGGTGTTGATTAACAAACCAAATTGATTTGGTGCAACCACCAACGATGATTATTCAATATCCTTTGTCTATTGTCGAATAAGTACTTTAAATACTAACTTTATTTGATGTTGAACATGATATTTATCAGACTCTTAAAACATTACATAACACGTCTGGACAAATGATTTGCTTAAACAATTTAAGTGCATTATTTTTAAACCAATTAGTTGATACAATTTGTTTAATAGACTAACAAGAAAACAAAAAAAAAAACAAGCAAATTGAAACTCAACACTTTATTATGAACAATGTTTATTTGCTGTATTTTACTATTTAGCTTTTTTAAAAACCATTTGGCAGATGCTTTATTTAATTGAATCAAATATGTGCGCAATCACAAATCACAACATATATATATATAAATATCAATTTCAAACAAGCACATTTCAACAATTTTCAGAAAAAAAAAATAAAAGTCTTTTTAAATTGCATAATGTATTTTAATTAATGGCAGCATAATTATTATTATTGTCTTGCGATAACTTTGTAATATGGATATTCGCATCTTTAATTATCAGTTAATGATAAGCGCTTGGCTAAAGTATAATTATAATTGAATAGCAAATGAAATGCAAACAGTGCAAGCAACTTTTAAGCGTTGGCAGTATTAATATTAAGGACATTTGCCCACAATTTGTGTTGTTATGCAAATTGTGATAAATTTGCGTGCGTGCTGTGTTTGTGTGTGTGTGTGTGTGTGTGTGTGTTTGTGGTAATGTCACATTTTCATAATTGCGATAAATGTGATAAATTGTTTTGGAATTGAATTGAATTTTGATTTGGTTTCGTTTTAACCTCTTCAATTATTTTTGGTGACAAATATTGCAGATGAATGCGTAAATTCGATTGCTGTTCCCTTAAAAGTGTAGATATATATATATATATATATATTATGATATATTGATAGACTCAATGTGTTTCCCTTTCGCATTTGGTTTAACTAATAGACTTGTGTGCACTGAAGAATATTTTTATTTGCTACCATTTCCTTTGCCTTGGCCAACTTCTTCGTTCGGTTCGGATTGCAATGGACCAATGACTCCAGAGCATTGCACTTTAGCCAGACTGCCAATTGTGACCTGGGCACCCCGCTGCTGCCCTCCCCTGCTGCATTTGCCTACTTTTTGTCCCGTCCTGCAGCATGTCACTAACTGTCTGTCCCTGCCTGTCTCTGTGTGTGTGTATGTGTTTGTTTGTTTGGGTGTTTGTTTGTTTGTTTTCGCTTATTTTTATTGCCACGCATCCTTTTTATGTCCTGCTGTGATTCGAGCCGAGCCTCCCAGCTCCCACATGCTGTGTTTGCTTTTACCGACCGCACTGTTTTGTCCCACAACCACACCTACCTACCCACACACACACACACACGCACACACTGACATAAAGCCACTGCAATTTCACGTTGATTTTCACGGCTCTTTCTCTCTCTTTCCCACTCTGTCGCTGTTGCCTCTTCATTCCGGTTGGTGGACTGCAGGTCCTGCTCCTGTTCCGGCTGTGACTGGTCCTGTCTGGTTCCTGGGGCCATGTCCTGATCCCGGACGCGCCGGTGTGTCGTCGTCCGGCAATGTCCGTACATAAATATGAAATTTATTAGTAAATGTTATATATCCTTTTGTGCGTGTCAGTTCCGGCTTGGATTGCATTCCAGCTCTCACTGCCCATTTCCCACTAGCGCAACAACAACAACAACATCAACAACAACAACAACAACTAGCAACAATAATATCATCATCAGTGGAAATGTTCAGAATCCAACTTACTCCTCCCGCTCTCGACCCGGTGGCATCATCAGCTTTATTATCGTATCCGCGTCGCTTTGTTCTGGTTACCATTTTAATTTGTTAAATGCACTTGTGTCATGTTCATTTACCCAACAATAATATCTCCACACCCACACACTACACACACTACACACACACACACACACTCTCACACACACACAGTTGAATGACGGATGGTGTTGCGTATACAAATGCAATTGTGTATTTGGGTAGCGCTTACCAATTCGATTATGTGAAGAACTACAAATACCGAACTCGATTTTCAGCTAGTATCAACAAAATTAATTCAAAGCCAAGCTATTTGATGCAAACAAACACAATATACTATATATACATATACATATATATATATAACATATAATCCAAATAATGCATATATACTAGTATGACTTGTATTATCTATTCGGCATTCGTGTGAAAATTATACACCCAAAAATTGTTTGTAGACAAGGTCAAAACTTTTCACAGCTATAACTTGATCAAGAGTAATCCACTTCAATGGAGGAGGACCAACATTTTATGCGCATAAGGTGCTCTAAGTGGCCATTGTTTAGAATAATTTAGCCTACTCTATTCTCATGGCTCTTGATAACCTTCAAAAATAAAACGATAACAAGAAACGAGATCGGGCTCAACAATATTTTAAACAAGATATTGCCAACCCGATATCATTTTGTGTTCCCAGCTTAAATTTAAATTGATTATTATGAATATTTATTGTCGCAATAATGACAGCTCTAGTCACAATTTATCAAAACAAGGATAAATTTGCTAATAAAAAACCCAAAAATATCTCCGAATTTTGTATCTAGCAAAAATATTATTCACACAAAATGTTTGCCATCATTTTGCATATATTAGGATTAAGCTGGGAAACAAAAGCCGGTCAAGCCAGTCAACATGTTTGTCAGAATTTATTTTTGGCTCATTTTTCATTCCCATTTTCCATTTTGCTGGCCATTATCATGAAATGCGAAAATCATTTTTAGTGCGATTGCCAAACTCAATGACGGCTTAAGCAAATTTTGGTCAAGTTATTTTGCTTATGCACTGCAGACTTGTTAATTAATTACGTTTATCAATTTCACATTTTGCTACCATTTTTCCCAAACATTTTTGCCAAATTCTTTGTACATCTTTGCAGATGCAAATTGTAAATAACCTGTGCTCATAAGTATTGAAATAGATGGAGCCGATGTGCCTATGCCTGTGCCTTATAAATGTGCACCACCATCAGTATATTAGCCAATCAATACGTAGAGGATGCGTTCTCGACTTTGCTAATTTTCAAGTGATTTTGCCAATATTCGGTTTATTTTTTTTCATTTCATACCTGCCTATCTCCATGTGGGAAACTGGCCAATAATTCTCACATCCTTTGCTGTGTTTACAGTTGACTGCTGTGATTGACATCACCCCGGGCTCCTAGTACATAAAAATGCTTCAGGACAACAGCAAGGTGAGCTGGCCGAAAAGGTTGGCAACATGCTAGTGAGTGATTAAGAGCGTATATTGCTGCCTGCAAAAATACTGATGATTTTACGCAGCTCCACATAGCCCTGCTGCTGGCTCATCGTCTGCAAGCGAACTATATACATGTATATTGTATGGATTATGGTTGTGACAACCCCAATTCAGTCTTAGTACTGATTTCTGTCTTAAAGCGACTTTGTGTTTAATTGTTGCTTAATTCTTTCAGTGTATTTCAAAATATTTTATTGTTGTTGCATTCTACTTGCATTTGATGTATGCGCTTTTTATGCGTGTTTTTTTTAGGCTAGGCGAGGCGTGGCGGGTCGCGGGGCGCTAGCAGCTGAAAACTAAAAAATGCGACACAAAAACTAAGTGAAAATTTATTCATTGCGCCAAAAAGTATGCAAGGAATGCAGAAACAGAAGCAGCACAAGCAGCAGCAGCAACTTGGTTAACTTTGTGTCGCCTATCTGCAAAGTAGATATATGAAAGAGAGAGAGAGAGAGAGAGAGAGAGAGAGAGAAAGAGAGAGAAAGAGGAGTGGTGTGCAGTGTGCGAGCAGCCATTTTATTATTGTTCATTTTCACAAAGCAATTTTCTCAATTTTTTTTTGTTTTTGTTGCGCTTTTCGTTTTTTTGACACTTTTATTTGATTTTTATGCGACTTTGCACCCGGATGCCTGAGTTATTGTCCAGCGCAATGCTTAAATGTGAACTAGGCCAGGGTGCGGATGCGGATACGTTTTATGGTGACTGGCGGAGAGAGGCCATCACACACAGGACACACACACACACAGGACGCCAGACAGTCGGTTGGCCTTTTTGGCAAACTGTATTTGCAGTCTTTTCTATGGCATATACTTTGCGGCGCCTGCACCGACAGACAGATCTATCTGCCCATCTATATACACCATATGTCTGCATTTGTATGTAGATACACATGTCTCACATGTCTGGCATATCTGGTGGAAATGTTTGCTCAACTCTCGCACAGCGCCTACCTCGCCCCTCTCCTCCCTCTCGACCAAGGCTCTCTTTGAAGCAGGACATGCTTGAAGCTAGAAACATTTCCTTTATGCGACAATGTCAACTCCACTGATGGCTTCGATGGCCTGAAATCAGTTTGACACGCTGCGTCGGCTTCAAAGATGGCGCATTTCCGCTTAGCCGGATACCAAATTTAATATCTGCTTAAGCATGCATAAATTAATAACTATATATATATATATGGAAATATAAATAGTTATAGAAAATAAATATATATATGTATATATAGATAGATATATATTTAGCTAGCTTCAGCTGTGGCCGGAACTTAAGTTCCTGGTTGACCCTCAAAAGTGCACTTGACATTGACAATTATGACCGACCTGTGCTTATCTCTCTCTCTCTCTCTTTCTCTCTCTCTCTCGCTCTCAACCTATCTCCCCATTTCTCTCTGTAGATGTCTGCCTTAGTTTGACAAATTTAAAGGCTAATATCTAGCCTCCAGCAGTGAATGGTCTCTTGATGCGTAGCTTAAGCACACTTTAAAGGCCTTTTAAGTGAGTAATGAAGGCACTAGAAGGCCCGCTTCCGCCTACTTCCGTTTCCGTTTCTATCCGTTGCCAGCTACCAGACTTTGGCTTCTACGTATGTAGGTAATTACGGTATATATATGTCCAACCCCCTCTCTCTCTCTCTCTGTCTCTCTCTCTCTCGCTCCCTTTCTACTTCGCTTGTGTGCAAATGATTTTTCAATTCCCTCGTCGTACTACAACCGCAACCATTGCAAACCAAACTATACAAATTAAAATCACCATCTACTATAATATATATCCATATATATATAGCACTTACTAATCGTATCCCAAACCTTAAAAGATATGTTGTCTTCTTATATATATATCTATATATTTTTTGTTCTTCTAGCTTGCTGATCATCGCTGTTCATATCTATCTTTGTCACATTTTCTATCTATATATATAAATATATATATATAGATATATATCTGTAACTCTTTCTTCCTCTTTGCAGCATTTGATTTATATCAGAATTGCTTACGCTTTAGATTGTCGAAAATTTCAAATTGATCAGCAGCTAATTGAGAATTCATCACACGATATTCTCAATTTCAAATAAAGTTTGTGACGATTTTTTTTTTTTTTTTTTTTTGATTATTTTTATATATATAAACAGGAATTTCAAAGACTTGACAATTAACCCAAGGGCGATTTGTTGACTGAGGTGGCAAAGCTAAGGGGTTGGGTTGCGAGAAGATGAATGGCAAAGTTGTATTTGCATTCGTCTCGCTCCTTATCTGTGTGTGTGTGTGTGTGTGTAAAAATTTCCACTTTGAACTCTTGAAGTGCAACAGCAACAGCCATATAAAACACCAACTAACAAGTGTTCGTCTGTGTGTGTGTGTGTCATATGTCGCAAAGACACTTTTGATTCACCTTTGACCACAAAAACTTTGAACAATTTGTTGGGCTTGTGTTGAGATATCTGCTGTTGCTACAGCTGTTGTTGTTGCTGTTGTTGTTGCTGTTGTTGTTGCTGTTGTTGTTGCTGCTGATGTTGTTGCTGTTGTTGTTGCTGTTGTTGTAGCTGTTGTTGTAGCTGTTGTTGCTTATAATCAAGCTAGAATACAGAGTCAAACTACATGTGTACCAATTGGTAAGGTGAGGTGTAGCGCGGGGGAGCGGTGCGGGTGGGCTGGCTTTAAATGGAGGGCGTGTGCACAGAGCACCGGAAACAGTGAAAACTACAAATGTAATGGGAAATTTTTGAAATTAGTATGCAACACGCAAAACACCAAAAGCAACAGCAACAGCAACAGCATCTGCGTGAAGAGCAGTTGGATGGTGGATTAGGGGTTGGGGGTTGGGGGGTTGGTTTGACTTAAATGCCAAGGGTTAGAGTAGTGTATGGTTGTTGTGAGTGGCGTGCTAAGCAGCCGTGTCAACATTGCTGGCTTCCCACACACACACACACACACATTCTGCGTATTGCTGCTGTTGCTGCTGTTGCTACTGCCGGTGTTGGTAGCAATATTAAGCGGCATATTTAAGCTGCTTGCAACCCTCTTGATTGCTGGCTGGTTTTAAGTAATTTTAATAGCACTTCGACTCGGGCACACTAGCTTTTAGTATGTTGCGTTGGGCATTAAGGCTGAATGTGTGCACTCAAAATAAGAAGCAGCAAAGCTTGATTAGCAGCTGCCCTGTAGCCTGTGCATGCAGCCTGGCATGCTGATTCTACTCAAGAATATATAAATATATATATATTTCATGATACACCTTAAAAGGTATTTTGCATTGTTGAAAACTATTCTGCTTTTCTTTTTAGTTTTTTTTTTTTGTTTTATACATTTCAAAAACAAGTTTCTAGCAATTTTCTATAAAGTCTCTACTTTTGAGTACAAGAACAAAAATTTTTGGAAATTAAGCAAGAAAATTCGACAATTAAAAATATTTTTGAGTTTTAAGTTGATTTATTTGTTAGTGTATTCAACAATTACTTTGCCGAGTGTATTTGTCGAATTACAGTTTACGGTAAGTTGTTGCCTTGCCTTGGCTAACGTTTCGTTTTAGCCGCATTATATTTGCCGTAGCTTGTTGTTGTTAATGCAAGCTTAGCAAATTGCTTTTCGACAGGGATCCAAGCGCAAAACCCATTGCTTGATAAACAGGGTGTGAGGGATGCGAATAGAAAGTGGAAAGGATCGAGAAACATGGGCAAGCAGAAAGCGAGTGAAAACAAGAGAGTGTGAAAAAAATAAAATACGGCACTTGAAATAATCAGCGTACTCGTTAACAGCTAATCAAGAAAGTTTTCAAGCTTATTATAAACACTTGAGCATAATTATTGTAAGCCGTTCAATCGCTGGGCTGGATGAACTACTTGGTTATTCGAAAGTAGAAAGTAGAAAGTAGAAAATAGGCAACACAAAGTATAAGTCTATTCAGCTATCAATAAGTTCTATTGGCCTTTCAATAATGTTAACCAACTTAACAAACAACTTTGCAAAACTTTGCACAAAATGTAAGACTGGAAAACTTGGGCAGAAATTAAACAAACTCACTGATTAAACTACCACTTCACTATTATCCAGTCTACGCTGAGATAAGAAAACATAAACATATTTTTGTGTGATTTCGAAGCAAATACCTATTTGAGTGTTGGTAAACACCAGGAGTTTTATCAGTTGCCAACACTCTGCCCCAGCACAAGAGCATTAAGGAACAAGTCAAAACATTTATCAGCTTTGAACATTCCTTTGAGCCCTAGAATAAAACTACATTCAATATTTCCCGTTCGCAGTCCAATCTGGCCCAATAAATCAACTTTATGAATGATTCCAAATATCCGAATTTTAAGAACAGACTGTGAAAGACATACTCTTCCAATCGCAGAGCATTTAGTATATAAAATAATAATAAGATAATGCCCATAAGCTAGCTGACATACATTTTCCACTCACTAACGAGTTAGTTCATTTTAATGAGGAACAAAATGAACTGAGGAGTGACAAGAAAATTAGAAACTCCAATTTCAATTAGACTACAGCCAGCAATTTGCGGCACAAGTTTTGAAGTATTGAAGCAAGGTGCTTGCAGCACGGAGGTATCGAAGCCATGCAATTTTTGTGGGGAGAGGGGACATGTGAGTGTGTGTGTGTGACAAGGGGAAGGGCGGTTTGCCGATTCAAACTTTGTCTATTGGCCAACAACAGGCGAAGAAGTCGTTTTACAGGAAAGCACAGAAAACCTCTAAAGATAGATAGAAAGCCATTATAATGCTCCAACACCAAATACACGCACATAAACACACACACATACTTAAACACACACACACACATATATATAATACATATTCACAAGTAAATTAGACAAAATAATTCGTTTGAATTTGTCTAACAATCGTAAATGACATATTCAATGCCTCCTGGGAAAGAGTGTAAGCCAGTGTGTGTATGTGTGTGTGTTGTGTGTGTTGTGTGTGTGTTGTGTGCGTGTGTCGCTATCAGAATAACAGCACTAACTGCACTTTCAGCCTTTTCATTATGCAACAATTTGCGTGGCATTCTTGTTTGTGTGTGTGTTCGCCTTTTTTCAGCCCTGGTCTACTTTTTTGGCATGCACCAAAATGCTGTTTGTTTTGTGGCGCGCATTCGCATTTTCCAGCACTTTAGACAGCGTTCGCTTTTTTTTAAACTCATTTCTACCCCATAAACCTTCCACTCACTTAGTTTCATTTTGGTATGCAACAACAACATGCGCAAATGATGGCAGCACCCAAAAAAACAAAAAACATGCTTAAAATACAAAATTGTTGCTGTTGTCGCATGCAACGCACCCCAGCCCCCCAGCCCTTTACCTTACTTGCACTTTACAACTATTTTACTATTTTTTCTGCTTTTTTTTCTGTTTTTTTTTTACCGAAATCATCAAGAGACATCAAGAGGCAGATGGGGTATCATAAACTTGAGCAATGAATTTGTAATCAGCATCCTGTGTGCAGCAGCCCCTTGAGCTCTGAGATTATTCGAGCTGAAGACCATTGCAATTTTTGTCGTATTTCTATGCGAAATAAATCGATTTAAATATGTGTTTCACAGTGTTAGAAAACATTCCTTGATCAATTAATTAATCCACAAGTTTGTCAACATTCTGCTAAGTTGTAAAATTATGTCTCAATTTAGTTTCCATACAAACACAGGGCATTTGCTAGTCGAGCTGCTTAATGTCTGGTTTTTGTATGCTACCGCCATTTGATGTCTTCCATATCAATTTTAAGAGTTTTAGTTTTAGTCGACTGCCTCCTTGCTCGCCGAGTGCTCAAGTTGTCGCCTAACTTATGCCATCTCATTTATCTTCGTAACTTCTTTTGCGTTTTCTGCAAATAGAGGTTCTGTCCTGGGGACGAGGACGAGACGAGGGCGACCTGAAGCAGTTTGAGCCAGTTATATATACATATATATATATTTTTTTTTTGCCAACGTTTATACAGTCTTAAGCGCAGCAACACCAACGAAATGCATCATTGAAGAACAGCAATGCTTTTTCTTGTCGAAAAAAAACCAGAAATATTTCCCAGCTAGACTTTAAGAGGATTTTTTGCTGTAGATAGATAAGAAGCTTAACTTTCAGCTTAAATAGCATTGAGTGAGAAACTCATTCAATAGTCAAAGTTAACAAGAGTTGCCAAAATATATATTTCGTTATGCATTGTTTTATGTATTTTGATTTACGCTGAATCATTTGCTCCAAAGAATCAAAGCATTGACACAAAATGTGAGATTATTGCAGAAGTTTTGTTGAATCACTTGGTTCAGTCGGCATTGGCTCCCCGTTGAGCAGCTCATTGACCCGAGAACAGAAGACATCGTCGAGATTATGTCGCGGATCCTGCAACCAGAAGAACATTCGATTCGTGCAATCACGAAACTTCAGCACGTAGACGCGACCCGTCTTACACGGCTCGACGCGACGAAATTCCAGGTTGCCCGGCTGGGCAACAATGTCAACCTCAGCGATAGTCGCCTCCCGATACTTCCAGCAGAAGTGCAGCTCTTTCCGCTGATCGTATTGCAAATAGATTTGGCCCCGTCTATCATCGGGCTCAATCATTTTGGCGTTTTGAATCATTCGGCCCGCCTTGAATTCAATCAGATTGGGTGTGTTTGGTGTCGCTTTCGATTTTGGTTTGTGTCTCGGCTGTGTCTGTGTGCATTGGTCTTGCAACATTTTGCGATCGGTTGCGTTCGCTTGCTCATGATCCGATCGATTTATATCCAGCTTGCCTCACTTTATATATATCTAAACATAAATAAATATTTATGTACGTTGAGATGTGTGTGGATTCACGCTCAATTTCGATTGATGAAAAGTGTCTAATTGGTTTTGTTTTATTTCGAAACGAAATTTTGTGAGATTTGATGTGAAAAAGAAGCGCTTGCTGTGAGTACTACTCAAATAGCAATTAGAAAACACGTGTGTGTTTGTCTGAGTGTGTGTGTGCGTGTGTGTGTGTGTGAGTTTATAGCATACTTGTGGGCCACCTTCGACTGCAATTGACCTTTAATTGCGCACTTAAAAACACATAAAAACGTGGCCAGCACATGTCCTGGACATGGTCAGCATATGTACTTACAATACAAAAAAAAAACCCTCACTTGCAACGTGTATGTGTGTGTGTGTTGGCGTGCGACGTGTTGCGGCAGGAGGAGGCGTGTCTCAGCTCGTAAGTGCGGCCAGCTTAGCCGCGCACAATTAAATTAAAGTGATGACTTATATAGCTTAACGTGCAGCGCTGGTTCCCACACAAATCTGCGACACATACAGAGAGAGAGTGAGACAGAGAGAGAGAGAGAGAGAGAGCGATACAGAGAGTGGGAGAGTTAGCAACGGTGAGAATATTCACATATGGCCAACAATTCGATAGGCCAGTTACCTCAATCGATTCGTTATCGATTTGAATGTGTGACCTCAACAATTAATTTACTCATTGGGTTTTTGCCCCAATTCATGCAACAAATGTTGCATCATTTGCGTTTAATACTCCCAGAAATCTGAAAAATATTTCTTCTTTTCAAATTTATAATTTTAAATATAATTTTAAGCTTAATTTTAAACTTAAATTAATTTTACTTTTTACTCTGTGTATTTTTTGTGACCACTGACTTCAGTTGACATTAAATAAATAAATAAATAAGTAAATAAATAAATATATAAATAAATAAACAATATTCACAAGGATCTCCTGTAAGTTAGTAGTCAAGTACACAACTCAGCTGTCAATTAATTATCGATAGGTATCTATTGGACGATAGGTTTATATCGGACTACAAGGTGCAGTACTAATGGGAGCTTATAGGATCAATAACAAAAGTTTCTACTCATTTACAGCATAAAATGTTAGCCAATTGGAAATAAATGAATACGCCTGAAAACAACTGTAAATAAATTTGAGAAAAATAAATCAATAAAAACACAACTGATTTTTCCCTATATATAAGTATATTGGTTTATCTGTCTTGCTCATCAATAATTGAAATAAATTTTATATCTAATTGAAATTTTTTTTTTTTTCATGGCAATTAGATATCAATTATGTTAATTGATTTTGGATTTTTGGATTTTTTGTATACTTAAATTATGAATAAATATTTATATTTTATTATGGGAAATTTACGTTCAAATTGAAAAATACAAATAAAAAAAAAATATTCAAATACAGATGAGATCTGCTCGGACTTCACAGCTGCTGCTGCTGATGTCAATAAATTAGTTTTCAATTCACACTGACGGGATGACTGTGTATATTCTTGTATGTGTTTGTGTGTGTGTATATGTGAAGGTGTGCGTAAGAGAGTGTGTGTGTATGGCATTAAGCTTTAGCTTCGTATTTTAATTGTTTATACAAAGCTATATAGCATATGTCCCCACAATGCAGTATGTTTTGGTGTGGGTGTGGGTGAGGGTGTGTGTGGGTGTGTTCATGTGTGGTCTACCTGGTGCTACCTAGTGTTTGCTCTGTGCTTGTTTTAATGACTGCGAAGCAAGTCGCTGGCAACTGTGATCCCTGCACAGAAGCACCACACAACGGCACCGAGACTGAGACTAGAAGCAGCAACTGCTTTTTGCCATTGGGTGCTGTGGCAAGATGCTATGTGATACGGAACGGCGCCAGTCATGAAATGTTCGAAAGCAATTACATTTTAAGTATTTAATTAGGAAATTACGTGAGCAAATACACACAAGAAAGAGAGCGAGAACGAAAGAGTGTGTGTGGCTAAGGAAAGAGAGAGAAGCTTCAGCAAAAGTAAGACAAAAGTTGTTGCAAATGGCTTAAAAAAAAAGGGGAAAGAGACCATAAGAGAGAGGACAAGAGTGAGTGAGTGACAGAGAGCGAGGGAGATAGAGAGAGATATAGAGAGAGAGAGCGAAACAGCGGGGGTGCGATTCACCTGCTTGAATGCCAATAAAAATGAAGCCAATTTCTGTAGCAACATCAAAAATTGCAACAAGAACAAGGAAAACGACAACACAACTTGCTGTTTACGCTTTACGCGCTTTCAGTTCACCATTTAACAGCATCCAACCCGCATCCAACCCGCATCCAAGCCGCATCCAACCTGCTTCCCTGCGCCACACCCCTTCACCCCATCCCTTTCCCGACCCGCACAAAGTCAACGCTCTGCTCTAAGCACATGAACAAATAGTAAATAAAATCAAGAACTATAAAAAGTCAACGGTGCGCGTTAAGAAAAAGAGAAGCATAAAGAAATAGAAAGAGAGAGATGTGGAGAGAAAGAGAGAGGGAGAGAGAGAGGGAGCGAAAGAGAGGAAGAGAATGAAATTGCTAAATTGCTAGCGTTATGTTGACAAATGCCTTAACGCACACACAAAAGCAACTACCCTAATACTACCTGGCCCCCAATCCCGCAACCCCCAGCCCTATATTATGCCATGACCCCCCTCCTCCACAATCCCATCCTTTCGTGAGCACTCACGTTTCGACGTTGACGCAGTTTTCGTTCAATTCTTTCGTCCTTCGTCCTTTGTCCCTTTCTTTATACAGTCCTCGTTGTTCTTCTTCTTGTCATTTCCCACTTTATGCTTTTATTTCGCTGAGTATCAATAAATTTCCGTTGGCTAAAACAAACAGAAAACAGGTAAACACTGCAAATATATATATATATATATATATATATATATCTGTATACCTGTATATATATACGAGAGTATACATATTTATATGGTTTATTTTAAAGCCATTTATAAAAGACTTCTTTTGTAATTATGGCCAACTGTGTTCCGTTAATAGCTCTCTTCAAAAATATATATATATTTATGTGTTTATTTATTTTTATAGTTATACACATATATTTATGTGCATATATGTATAATATTCCAACTAAAACAGAATAAAAAAAAAAACTATTTAATTTTATGTTCAAAAATTTGAAGTTGTTGAGCACTTAAGCTTAAAAAGGATATTTACATTTGTTTAACATACTTGTTACGATTTTAATTATAAATATTTAGTGAACTCGCATTCAAAAACCGAAAGAAAAAAAAACAAAATACATGGTTAAGTGTTGGCGCCAAAATTGTAAAAAAAAGGATACACAAAATACGTTAATTAACATTTAAATACATTTAATTTGATTAATTTTGCTATTGAATTTTGGGTGGCAAATTAAATTTTGGCAAGCGCTTAAAATTTAATTTTTGCAAGTCATTTTCCCTGTGTTTTTTTTTAACTGCCACAAACCAATAATGAATGTGTGTATTGTGGGGGGGGGGGCAGCAATGAAATATTCGTGGCATGTTTGCAATGCCATTATGCATATTCGCTATATCCGTAATTTCGCGTATTAAAATTCTCATCGAATCGAGCAGTTGAAAGAGCTGAAAGTTGAATTCAAACTCTCGAAATGCAGCACAATAAAGCTGATTGTGTTACATTTATGCTGTGCGTACATATGTATGTATATGTATGTATGTATGAAGCACATCAATAACGTAATTAAAACTTTAAGTCACTTATTTGCATCACCAATGGAATGGGATTAAGACCCAACAATATGCATATAAATGAATGCATTTTGTAATCGAATCAATGAAGAAGAGAAAATAAGTAGACTTGCAAGAATAAAATAAAATAAAATAAATTCAAAATACAGCTAAATAAACAAACAGAAGTCGTTATTTGATTTTCATTAGTTTATTCCTACTATTGAAATATATAGAATTTATTACGGCTTATTGAATATGTATATTTCTAGTCTAGAACATTTTCATTAAATTATTCAATTAATGATGCACTCTCAAATTACATATATGTATATACATATTTGCCTCAACAAAATGCAATTAGCAATTGCTGGCCAAGAGAGAAATTGAAGTTGAAGTGCAAATACAAATGCAAATGCAGTTGCAGTTGCAGTTGCAGTCGACCAAATGTTAATGGTAATAATAATACCTTAATGCAATTAAAAGCGTATATCAATATTAATTCAATTCGAATTTCTCGAATTGCAACTCAGTTGACTGCAACGGCTATGGGCCAAGTGTGTCTATGTGTCATGTATGTGTCACATGACACCAGATGATGCTTAACTTACAACGAAATGCAACAATGTGTGTGGCTTATGTGTGTGCGGTTCTTAATTGGATGACCATTGCGATTGTTGTTATTCCCCTTTAATGAGCACTTTGACTTAGTTATTTCCATATTATTTGCATTTATATAAATATATACTTACGCCAGATTTTGCATATATATATATATTTAAGCAACTATATACACATTTAATTGTCACTCGAAATATTATAAACAACAGCTCCGAGCAATGTGTTTTATCATGCTTATTTCTGAGACGCCCGCTTTCAGTTTTGGCCCGGCTTTTTCCTGCCTTAAAATGGGTGGCAATGTCAAGACTTTGTTAAGCGACAGCTAACAATGCTTCCCTCACTCTCTCTCTCTCTCTCTCGCTCACTCGCTCTCTATTGCTTTATCTTCTCCCTTTTAATACTTAGGTGGGGTTGACATTACTCATACGCAGCGTCGTCCGTGTGCGTCATTAATTCATAGGCATGAAGTTGATTGCGTTCCGTTTCAGTGTTTTTTTTTGTGCATTGTGCTGTGTTTACAGGCGACAAACAGTGTCTGGGGCCAGACAGAGGCCAATTAAATTGGCTCAAGGAGTCAACTACATATTAACACATACTTAACATGCTACACTAACCAACACACACACACCCATACACACGCACACGCACACATTTGCTTTGACATACAAAGCGGGGTAACCACGTAACCGGTAAGTTTATGAATTTCAAAAATTCGCCCCATTGCTCAAACTAATTTTCCTGCACACGCAATCGTTTACGCACACACACACACACACACACAGTGGAAAAAAGTATGCTTTTCAATTTCCAGGACCCGCAAGGACGGTCCTTTATTTTTTTTACTCTCTTTGTGTGTGCAGTTTTTGCTTTCTTTTGTGTGTGTGCGTCGGCTGTTTAGAGAGGCGTCTGTCAAAGCAACGCACACAATGAAACGAAGAGTACACAAAAAAAAAAGAAAAAAAAAAAACAAAAAAAAAATAATGAAAGAAAAAAATAGAAATAAAAATAGAAATGATGGAAATACCGCAGACGACATAAAAGCAAAACTGCTACAGAATGATGGCAAATTTGGCATACCCTTTACAAAATGCGACAACAAAATAAATTCAATTCAACTTTGAGCTCATTATACAAAGAGATGCATACAGTTGCATGCATCAAATAATTGCAGCAAATAACAACAAATAAATGCAATAACCACAAACTACTCTGCTTATCAAAATGTGTTGTGCAAATTGCCCAAAACAACAAATTTAAGCAAAATCTCAAATTTTGCATTGCAATGCAAGCATATCAAATTTGATGCGAGAAATTACAAAATAAATGCCTGTGGCATGTACACATAGAAATAATGTTGAACAATTTGCAACAGCGTGGCAACTGCAGCGTCACAAACGTCTGACAAACACTGGGGCAACTCCATCTGTGCTTGTCTGTGCGTCTTTCTATTGTGGCAGTGCTGCGTGTGGTATGATTGATCGCTTGCGGCATTTTAAACTCGTTGTGGCGTTGTAAATGTGCGTTTTTACGGACAACTTGCCTCTAATTCACCCTCCTTTATTGCAGCTCACTATTGTTTTTGCTGCTGTTGTCGCTTTTGATAATCGAATCTGGCCTATGAAATAATGATTGAAACGAAAACTAAGTCAGCAAACGATTTATAGCAGCGCCAATTAAATGGAGAGGAAGGACTGGATGAGAGACGATTTTGGGCAGTTAGCAATAGCTTCATCTGTCCATTAACTGGTCTTAAGTCAGTCTTTACAGTCTGCATTTTGAAGCGATTATTTTGATATTCAATTCACAAGCATGAAAATCTATTGTAGACTCCATGAAAATTGCATTTTTCTGCTTGGTAGAAAATAGGCGACAAGTTTGCCTGCGAATAGCTAAATAATTTATTTAATTGATTTAAAATAGAAAAAAGTATGCAAATTCACATTCAACTTAATACCCTTACAAAAACGTATCAGAGTAAAGAAATTTACAAATCAGTAATTTTTCATGTTAGATATGATACAAAATTTCTTTGATATAGCTTTATGTAACTCAAAACTTTAGACATATTTATTTAACTTTTCTCAAAGTGAAGATAAATGAAATAATAACAAATTAAATTTCGCAGTGCAACATATATATATATATATATGTGTGTAAATGTGTATGAAAGTTTCATAATTTAAGCGAACTTTAAAATGTAAAATTTCTCTTCGATTGAAGGACAGGAAGCTGCTATCAAATTTAAAGCTCACTTCCTGTCCAATGCTTAAGTAAAGTAAGTGTATCCCAACTTCAGATAACAACGCATTGTCACTATTTTTAGGATGGGCACACACAGACACACACACACACACAAAAGCAGTCATGATTGGCGGCAGGTTTTGTTAATTTACGTATATTTGGGATAACCTTTTTTGCATCTATCCCCGATCTATGCTGCTATCCAACTCTGCTGATGGGCTGCCATTGTTGTCCATGTTGTTGTTTGTTGTTAAATCGTTTCTTTCTTGTTTTTTTGCTGTTTCACGTTGCTCGTTCAACGCACACACAGACACACACACACACACATAGACACACGGGGAGAGAATGTTGCTCCATGTGAGAGACGCAGTTGGAGTGCGTGTTAGATAAACTGACAGGGCGTCGGGGTTTGCGTGTTTTGGCTGCTTTTGGGAGAGGGCTGCGCGGCTAACGGTATTTAGGTGTGTGCCATCGGAAGGAAGCGACAGGATGTGCCGCAAGGGCAAGCGGATGTGTAGCCGAAAAGGCCGATGGCAGTAAACCCAAACTCAAATACACCATCCCCTTTCAAAGCCCGTTCACCGTTCACCCTTCACCCTTCCAATGCCCTTCTACCCGCTGTGCACTTGTTGTTTTTGTCATTTTTGGGCAAGCCTTTGACGTTGGCAACATCAACAACAACAACAACAATAACAACAAAGAAAACAATGGCAAGTCAAAGTCATTGGCGGCATTTTTGTGGTTTTCGTTGTTGTTGCGTGTTGTGCGTGTGTGTGTGTGTGTGTGTGTGTGCATGTGCGTGTGAGCATGTATTTTTGGCGCTTTGATTTCATTTCTTGTTTTTTTTTTTTTTATATCAGCCCTTTTTTCCTTTTTTTTTTGCCCCTTTGCCCAACATTGATAAAAAGGTATGTAACAATGTGCTCGGTTCTCAGCGAACCCAGAAGAGCTGGCATCAGCAAATTTTTGCATGTGAATTTAAATAGAGGCCATGTTGAACTGGCTTACATAATATACAGACATATGTATATCTGGTATGTAGAGCAGCAGCATGATAACAAGTTTACTACACTTGGCATATATATCAAATGTAGTACGTACAAAAGTGTGTGCAGATATCAGGTCAATGAAACTCGATTCTCAGATTAATATCAATCCAAGCCTTTGATATGAGCAACTTTCAGCTTGAACCTTCTGCGCGGACATATTTAAGTCTGTAGCACTTTGATTTGAGATTGGCCTAAGGATTTTGTGTTGACAAAACAATGCAAATTTGAACCATAATGCAAAAGCCTTCATTTAAAACAATTGAAATGCTACTCAAAATCGAAACCAAGAAAATTTACAAATATTTTTTTTTTATTATGAAAAAAAAAGTTTGGTAAAAAGAAAAAAATCTGCATGATGTAATTTAAACTCATTAATCTCTTATTTGACAATGTTTATAGAACTTTTTACAGGGCATCTGCTTGTCGTGCACTCACTCAATCCTAAACTTAGTTTTTTTTTGTAATGCCCAAGTATTTGTGGGTTTTTTTTTGGCGAGGCAGTTCAACTTCGAAGTGTGCCAAAACCATAACGTGAAAAGCACAGCAACAGCAACAACGATAGCAACAACAACAGCAACAACGACAGCAACAGCAACATCAAGTGTGCTGCTGATGACGTCAACAACTTTAATGTTGGTTTGTTTTGTGCGAGCGACAAGAGCAAAACCAACAACACCAACCACAATAACATCCACAACATTGAATGACAGTGCACATTTAATAAACATCATTTAATTACAGCCACAAAATGTGAGCAGCGGTTTTTTGTTTTCTAACAAACACAAGAAAAACGAAGCAAATAAAATAAAACAGAAAACAAGAAAACAAGAAAACAAAGAAAATAGCCTTAGTAATTTGTGTAACTTTTTTAATTATTTACTTTTCTCTGGGCATCTCTGAAAAGCAACGACAACTGGGCGACTGTGATGCCCAACACTTGCTTGAGAGGATGGGTGGTGCTGCCACAGCAGGTGGTGCTGCCACAGCAGGTGGTGCCGGCAGGTGGTGCATGGTGGCTTGTTTGCCAAAGGTGCTGGACAGTTGTTATATGTTGTGCCCAGGCGGCGCCAACGTTTACAAGAAGTGATAAATGTGATAAGGCCAGATGTGGGTGCAGAAAACAGTAGTTGAGTGAATAAAGAGTTGAAGCCAGCGCTGAAAGGGACTGCAATAAACGTGAACGCTGTATAAACACTGATAAAAAACAACAACAGACAACAGGGCAATGGTAAATGGTCCCCATTCTGGTTAAACCTAGCTGAACAATTTAATAAAAAAAAAACACTTTTATGAAGATCAAAGCGTAAACAATAGCATCAGCATTTGCATTATGTATGCCCTAGGTTGAGTGCTAATTTCCCTTTACTCATTTCAAAATTTTGTTGTATTTTATTGTTTTCGAATAGAGCCCCAAAATCTCATTCTAAGCATGCCTATAAGAAGATTATGCAGCGAAATTCTCAAATATGTTACCCTGAATACAGCCCCAAAATCTCATTCTAAGCATGCATATAAGAAAAAGACTGTGCAGCGGAATTCTCAAATCATTTGCCTTGAGTAGAACCCACAATCCCATTCTAAGCATGCCTATGAGAAGACAATGCAGCGGAATTCTCATATAATATGCCTTGAATACAGCCCCAAAATCTCATTCTAAGCATGCCTATAAGAAGATTATGCAGCGAAATTCTCAAATAATTTGCCTTGACCTGCCCCGCCAATCTTATGTTATTGCTTAGATATCAACTGCAAGTGGTGCTAACAAAGTTACTTCTAGCACTGGCACTATTTGACTTGGCAAAAGTTGGAAATAAATATTTGAAGAGCAGCTCTTAAAAACCTGTGCAACTTTGAGTGCTTGTATTGATTGTTGTTGACTGTCTTTTAATTGTTATGGTCGCTTCCAGCTGCTAATTGGTTGCGTAACCACCAGCTTGGCTTGAAACTGATAAACCACGAATTACGGCAACCGCAACGCAAGCAGAGGCATTTCTATTGATCTAACTACACACACACACACACACACAAAGGGGTAGGGGGTAGTGGCTATAAATTGTGCGAGTTACGCCAATGTCATCGTATAAATCACGTATGCAATAGAACGTAAGGCTATATAATAATAATGAGCTTTTACCGCTGCGCTCGCCATTAACTAACATTTAAAAATTGTCAAAGCAAGCGGTTGAGCTGAGGGGGGGGGGGGGTTGGGTTTGGGCGGTGGGAGAGGCGTCTTAAGAAAGCTGGACACACACATACAAAGAGAAAAAATATAAAAAAAAAGGAGGAAAGAACAGAAGTGCGCGCGTGTCTAATGTGAAAAGAAATTAAATGGAAAACCAACAAAGCAGTAAATCTTCAAGCACAACAAACAACACTCGAAAGCAATTTAGTTTGGCCAAGCGAGGGATGCTTGGGGCGCCTGACAGGTTGAGGGTTTAGGGTAGGAGGATAGAGGGTAGTGGGTAGTTAGGCGCCCTACAGTTGCAAGGACAACACGCGCCGCTGGCTGCCTTGTGGTTTCGGATTTCAATCACAGCGCACCAAATTGCTCGGCGAGATTGCGTGGCATAAAACTTAGAAGCAACCGCAGCAACCGCAACAGTTGCACTTGCACTAGATGTGGCAGCAATAACAGTTACAGTTGCAGTAGCACCAGTAACAGACATTAGTAACCAAATTCGAAGGAGTAGTAACCAGTAACAGGGGCAATCGAAATAAATGCAACAATATATATCATTATCAAATCAAAAAACTCAACAATTTTATTTTATTTCTACTTCATTATTTTTTCTTTAAATATTTTTAAATTAATACAAATGATTTTTGAATTAATCATTCTTACTCAGGGACAACAAAATTCTTGATAATTTTAAGAATTTTTGAGTGAAAAATTGATAATCTTCTCTATGTGCTCAGCATAGGCAATAGCATCTTTTCTGGAGTAACGGTAAAGGACTAACAATATTAGTTGCAGTAGCAGCATCTGTGGCAGAAGTAGCAGCAGCAGCAGCAGCACTAACAGTTGCCGCAAGATAAATAATCAATTAAAGTGTTGCGCCCGGCTGACGCGGCGTATACGTAATATGAGCGCGTAAATCAGCGAGACAAACTACACACAGACTCACACACATGCACGTACACGCACACACTAACAGTGGAAGCGTTGTGGCAACGTCGTGCATTTACATCCAATTGCACAGCATGAATGTGATACTCAGTTAACCCATCTCGACAGCATCCCAGCTACCTCCCTTCCAGCTTATTCCTTCATCTAAGCATCCTATTCCTTCTGCGGCTGCTGCTATGGCTACTAGCCTTGCATACTTGGAGGCGCCACTGCTGACTGCAGACATGCAACAAAAGTACCAAAACGGCTGACATTGTTCAAGTCAAAGGCAACATTTGCAAAAGCGTCATAAAAAACATGATTATAACAAGCTGTGCTCAGCAACAGCAAACAGCGAAAATTCACAGTGGAATAAGCCCAAAAGCAACTAAAACAAAAAGCCTATTCGAATTTCCCCAAGCTTAAGACGTGTCTAGCCAGTGTTGGGTAAAGTTGGAATATCAAAGCATTTGCATATTTAAATACAGCTTAAAAGTTCACTGACTAAAATTATAATTTTAATAATCCAATATATTTATTTATATGCAATATTTATATAAATATATTATTAAATACTAATATAAAACAATAATAATGCCATGTTCCGTTTAAAAAAAAAAGAAAAAAAAGGAGGGTAACTATTCCACTGTATTCAACCCCCCAGTTTCCTCCTCCCTCAAGGGCAGAGGGAAAAAGTTGTGCATCAAAGATTTTCTTGCAGATGCACACACGAAAAAGAAAAGCGCATTCAGCAACTGCTTTCGCTGACGATCTTGGCAACCTATGCCTGAATACATATGTATATGTATGTTTTTCATGAACAGACAACGGGCTACGTCGAGGGCCTTACTGTCAACCAGTTAGCCATTTATTCACGGGTTGACTGCCAACACCCATTCTGCAACTCACTCACTATTCACCCATTCACTCGCTGGCTTATTCATTCATGGCAATGGGCGCCGCTTTGTTGCTCGCTCATTTTGGGTTCAGTTGACTAATGTTTGAGCTAAACCTTGAGCACAGATTTACACACAGACTCTCATACGCATAGAGATATATATATATATATACATATATACATATATATGTTTATAAATATACTTAGTGACATTTTGCTACATGATTTAGGAGGCGTCATCAAGTTGTCAGCAGCTCAAGAGTTGGCAACAGGCATTCAAATATCAAATAAGATGCACAGAAATGCTGAGATTATATATGTAACTGATCTAACATTAAACAAAAATACTGTGAATTAATTTTGAAAAATTTGAATTTGAATTAGAATTAAAATTCTGAAATTATTTATTTTTCCTTAAATTTTGATTCGTATTCCAATATTAAATGTTATACGCAATGTCCGTCACTCTGTCCGTATAGGTAAGTTAAAGTAATTTCGATAATCTGGAAGCTAGAGAATATATCATACTTCAAATATATGTTTTCAATATATTCATTCAAACACTGGGCAGCTATCGATAACATCGATAATTGCAAATCGATTGGCAAGCATGGAAATATTTTAATAATAACCGCCTGCAAAGTATGGTAAGCAAATTTGGCCAACCGGTTCCAAAAAAAAATTGACTCAAGCCTTTATCGCCAACTGAGCTATAGATCCCAATTTTGGGATGTGGATTTGAATAAGATTGGTAAAAAAAAAAAACTTTCGCTTCATAAATTGATTAAGACTAAGTCTTGGAGAGTTTGAAAAGAAAAGTTTCCTTGGTACTATACAAAAAACAGAGTATTGGGCAGTCGGTTACGCGTGACTGTTGTGTCCCGACTTGTTTATTTACTTTTTCTGCTGCTTTTTGTACAGTACACAGTTTTACAAAACTGTGTAGAATATGTCAAGTGCTTAATGCGTCTCAACCCAAAATAATGGTGACTGTCTCTGCGTTTTGCTATATCTCTATCTCTTACTATTTCTGTGTCTGTGAATGTCAGAGTGTATGTGTGTGTGTGTGTGTGACTGTCTTTAGTGCGCCTTTTTGTTATATAATAGAAAATCCTTAATAACATTTTCTTTACAATTGTGCACACAACGAGTAAGATGGTAAGCGAGACAGAGAGCAATCGGTGAAGGGAGCGCCTAAGGCGAAGATTGTGGAAGATTGTGGTGGAGCCGTGGGAGGGATGCGGTTGCGGGTGCGGGTGCGGAAAGTTAGTAAAGAGGATAAGATTTGCGCTAGGCACACACAGAAGCACAAATCTTTTTACGAGGCTGGCTACCTCTTGAGTCGCCATCGTCACTCGCTCGTAAACATTTCACGCTTTGCCAAGCAATAAGCTCTTTTTTTTAGTTCGTTTCTGTTTTTTATACATCTGTCGCTCTCTTTCTGCTTAGCAAGTCAATGTATGTCGATCTCTTTCCCAAATTCCAGTGTTTGTTCTGTCAGTTTAGTGTATTTGTTTTTGGGCAGCAGCAGCAGCAACAGCAGCAGCAGAGCAGCACTTCTGGCCTCCTGACTTCATATCATTTAGTTGACCCAGGTGCTATCTGCTGGACCCCAGCAACCTTTTACATAACAGACCAGACCAGACCCAACCAGACCGAACCGTGCACACCACTCCTCCGCAAGACAACGTCAAACTATGAAATAGGGGCAAAAAAAAAAAAAAATGGAAAGGGCCAAAAGGATGAAAGCCAAATTCCAAAGCAACTGATGCTTAAACGCATTTCTATAACCGGAACAAGGATGTTGCTAACTTGGTTATGGTTATGTTTGCTGTGCAGTGTGTACCAAATGCTACAGCTATATTCATACATACATCCACGTGTGTGTGTGAGTGTGAGTGTGTGTGTGTGTGTGTGTGCGCATATGCGTACGTAAGTGAATTGTGCCTTGTGTGAACTGTTTATTATATTGCAGTTGTTTAAGCATGCGAAATACATGGCTTAGATACAAGTTAAACAAGCGTTGCAAACTATGAGTGTATGAGTGTATTCACTCACCACCATAAAAATGTGTGTGTGTGTGTGTATACTATTAAAATAGAGTACTTGATTGTGAGGAATGCGTATGCTTGGAAATAAATTTATGTAGAAAACTATTTGACATCAGTTGAACGCCACTTAAGCTTTTTACGTACGAATTTTTTAATGAATATGAATGAATGTATTCATAAATGTGTTTTTAATTGATATGACTACTACAACCTCAAAATCTAAAAACGCATTAAATAAATGCAAGTAATTACACAACACTTATTAAAAAACTATTTACAAAACTAAATTGATATTATTCATATTTGAAATGAATACACTCATGAGTATTCAGCTATCAAGCAGCCGTAATTGCATTCAATGGCCCCCAACTTAAGTCCAGATGCTATCTGTCAAGTAGACCATCATAGGCAAATAATTCAAGCTAAATGTGCGCTTAATTTAAGCCAAAAATTCCACAATAACCACAAATGTTGAGCGTTGGTCCACAAACCCTAAGAAATCTTAATTCTTCAAGCTGGCAATACCTATTCATTGGCTGGGGCCAACAACAACAGCAGCAGCAACAGCAGCAAAATTGTGGCGCTTGTGGCATTTAGTAAGCTGCATTAAATGTCTGGCAACGCTTCAGCATGGCTGCCTACGTGCTCGTTGTCCCCCCAATAGCCGCCCGTCATTGTTCGCCGTCATTAGGCGATAAATTGACCTTCACGCATGCCACGATTGGGGTTAGGGTTGTACTATGGATTTGGATTGGGATTGGGATTGGGGTTGGGATTGGGGTGGGGATGGGGGTCGGTGTTGCGGGTAGATTGCGACAAAGGGGTAGAGGAAGGGGTAAGCTTGACGTTTGCCTGATGTCGTTGATTGCTGGCTAAAATATCAAACACACACAAAAGCACACACACACAGATACACACAGATCCACACACATGTACACGTAGGCACTTTGAAAGACAGCCGATGACGTCTTGAGCATGCCCACAAAATGTAGAATTGTAGCACAATTTCAATTTGTGTGTGTGTGGGAGAGTGTTAATGTGTATGTGTGCGCATGTGTGTATATGTGTGCATGTGTGTGTCTGTGTGTGTTAAGTGTGAGAAAGGCAACATGCTGCAATGCTAAGGCCTGCTTTTAAGCCAAACTAATCTGTCGCCTGTCGTACTGAACAAAAAAAAAAATATATATATATATATATATATATAAATAGATATTAATAAATAGAATATCGTACGCAAATAGTTTAATTTTTGTTAGAAATTGCAATAATATTTAATTTTTTCTTTATTTTCAGAAATAGTGTCCTACTTTAAAGCACATGTTACGTAAAAGTTAGAATAAGATTTTTTCCATTTTTTTTAAACGAACTTAGAGAGATAAAATCTTTTTTTCATGCTTTTGCTGAGTGCGCCTCCTCAGTAGCCGCCACTCTGGTAATGCTTATTTGATAATCTAACTGTTATTGACCTCATTTTTCTATTTGCCACACACACAGACAGAAATTTGTTTACTTGCATTTTGAGTAGCATGCCCAAGGCACCACCCCCAAAAAAAAAAAAAAAACAAAAACACAAAAATAAAAGAAGAGAAGAGAAAAAAAACATACAAGTCTCGAGACTTTCTGGCTGTGAAACTCGACAACGAAACGAATCAGTATTCAAGTCAAATTGCAAGGCACATGTTCATGTGTGTGTGAGTGTGTGTGTGTGTGTGTATGTGTGTGCTTAATGTCGTCTAACTGGGCTTTAAAATGTTCTACTTATTTTGCATTTCTTTCAATCTTTGTCAAACTTAACTGAATTTCGTTGGCTTTGTTCTTGGATTGCACTTCTTAATATTATTTCATTTTGCATAGTTTTACAATTTTGCATTGTTTCTTTTTTTTAGTTTGAAGAGAAGTTTCAATGTTCTTCTTCAACTTTTTCCTGCACTAATAGGTCTGTAGCTAAAAGGATTTTCACGAATGGAAATAACGGTTTTCGGAAAACTACGTTTGAGCATTTGTCAGAAATGGTTCAAATTCCATTTCTCAAAATTGTGCATTGTGCATACCGATTACAAATTGGCTTTCCAATTACGAAAGTGGCTTATTCCTTAAACATTGTTGGAAAATTGAAATTGGATGCTGGCATGATTGAAGCAGTACATTTTTGATTTTATTTTTCAGTTAATACCTACAATTTACAATGTGTGCCTGTGTCAACTTCGGCCCAAGAAGGCTCTCGATTGCAGCAATTGCAACAATAATCGGAGCAATTCGACCATTTGTCGCACTTGTCCAAGAGTTTGTCTCATGTGTGTGTCACTTTCAGACACACACACACACACACACACATACAGAGGACGTTGTAGGGACTGTTGTGGGTGTTGAAGTAACACAAGTAACACACAACGTTCATGTGCGTGTTCAATGGCAAACACAACGAACCCAAGGCAAGGCACGTTGCGAGTTACTGGATGAAATTGCATGTGGCAAATGTGCAACAGCCTGGCTAGCAAACCGCCCCCCCCCATAAACCCCCTTTCCCACTCGTTGTATGTCAATATTTCTGGCCATTTCTTTTGCACAGCTCTCTGCTAAGCCCTGTAAATGACTAATTTCAGTTTTTTTTTCCCTGGCTTTAGCTAGTTACCTTTTGCACTCTTGTTCCGAATTTCATTTCGCTACACCTTCGTAAGCTACAGCCCTTCTGCACCTGCCCCCCTCCTTGCTACCCCCTCTTGCTCCCCCCCCCCCCCCCCCACCACTTTCTATTCGATGCATTGTTGGCAACGTGGGCCCTTGAGGCAGCTATTGTTTGACATGCGGCACTTAAATTCCTCACTGATTGCTGGGGCTGTCGCCCGCTCAAATGAAAATGTGTTGCATACTTTTACGTGGCACTGTTTAACCCAGATGGCAGGCACCCACATATCCACACACACCCACACACACAAATACATATGCAATTGCATACATTTGCATCTCTTTGACATATTAATCTGGGCGCAAGCAAATTATTTCCATTTGGAATTGCATTCGATTTTCTCACCATTCAAATCAAGGCTGTTTATCGAGTACGATAAATCTAAACAATCTAAGCAAAAGCTATAGAAATTGAACCATTTGAATGGTTTTCTAAAATGCTTCAGTAATTTCCACAAACAGTAATGAACAATCTGTATGCAGGCTTAGAAGTAATTTATCGATTACAATCTTGTTGTCAAATTTGTAACACATTAATGGAGACGTTCCCAGACTCATAAATGATATATTATTATATTATTTTATTGATTTTTATTATATTATTATTATAATGATTCTTGATTCTATGTAAAGTAATTTCTTAGTTCTTAGCTTATCTTTAACGAAACTTAAAAATATTTGTCTTTATGGTTAGTAATTCAACGTCTATGTTTCCAAATGCAATGTTGAATGACGATGAAAGAATTCTTCAAGTCAACTTACGGTCTTGAATTGTCGACAGTATTTAGTGTAAATTAAATTAAGTGGCACTTACCTAAAATGAGAAGAAAAAAATTAGAAAAATTAATGATGATTTCAATGAAAAATTACAAAAATCTTGTATATAAATAATATTGGAAACATTTTTGGAAGATAAGATAGATTATTATTATTATTTTTGGGTCGCTCAACTCACTCCACTGAATAGTTGACCTTGTGTTAAATATTATATGTAATTCTCACTTGACTTTTATATATATATAAATATATATATATATATATATATATATGCACACAAATGTATAAGTGGCGCTTACGCGCAGCTGTTCAGCTTATAAATTGCGACTACTTGTGCTTATTGCGATTGTTATGCAACCAAGATAGTGTGACATACACAGAGAAACAAAGAGAAAGAGAAAGAGCGAGAGCGAAAGCGAAAGCGAGAGAGAGAGAGACAGATAGATGCAGCATACGTTTAGTGGCAGTGTAATTGAAAATAAGTCTTCAGCTGTGGTGCAATATCCTAATCCTTATCCATTTTCATATGTAAAGGACGCCCCCTTGCCCAAACGCCCCCTGCTGCCTATTGGCTGGTGCCATTGCCCAAGGACTTGACGGAGGAGGCAGCAAGAGAAAAATCTCTGCCTCAGTCTTGGCTCCGTCTCATCTTCTTTGTCATCATCAGGCAAGCTGTGCTGCGAGAGAGTATATTGAACATTCCAAATATAACAAACAATGCCAGCCGCCAATGGCAAGAACAACAGCAACCGGAACAATGCAAAGCAATAAGTGTTGTAAACTAACTGCAGCAGTTTTCCAACACACACACACACACACAAACACCCACACACACACACCCACACACACACACACACACATGCACACCAGCATATTGAATACAATGCATCTGACAAAGTTGCCATTCAAAGATGCGAAATGCTCCTGAGTTTCAGATCTTTGGCTAAAACAAAACTCTGATATTTGCTAACCACAGAAACCAGCCAACTGGCCACAAATCCCTATCCCACCACATCCAACGTACCCTCTTCATCCCTTAAGGACAATATCTATCACAATTTCCTTATTGACTATTCTCAACCATAACTAACATACCTAACCTAAAAAAAAAAAAAAACACAAAGTTCTGCACAGAAAAAAAACACTCCAACTTAACTTTTATAAAATAAAATACGATTTTTTTTTCTTTTTTGTTTTATCTCGATTCTTGTTTGTATATATTTTTTTTTCATTTCATCTTTAGGAATCTCGTTACTTAAAATATAGACGGACCTATCTATACCCTTTTTGGAGAATGTTCTAGGTTTGTCATGGATTCTTGATAGACATCACCAGCCGAGTCGATATATTCATGTCCGTCTGTTCGTCTCTCTTGTTTTCTGTAACTTCAAAATTCAAAATCACAGACATTTAATTAATTTGAGTTTTCTAACGTGATGTTTAATTATTATTTTACCATAAGATAAACAACATTTTTGAGTTTCGCATTTTTTCATTCTTTGTTTTCAGAAAGAGCTGCCTGAAAGCTGTTGGCAATTATAAGAGTTTCTGCTGCCAGCTTTTGTAAGTAAACAGTTTTTCTCTGCGTGTAGACGCTTATGGATGTTTGTGTGTGGATTTAGGTATAAACCATTTTAAGCTGCATGTATGGTTGCAGTTTTATTCGGACTTTGTGGTTAGTTTGCTTCTGCGTGGAGCGATTTCAGGGCGCTTTAGATGCGAAACGGTTCGCTGCAACGGTTCGTAGAGTAGTTCACTGCGGTTCGGTTTGGCAACGGTATTGCACAGATGCTTCCGCTTTGGATTCGCATACAGTTTGTATACAAAATTCATAAGCTTTATGAAAAATCTAAAGCAATGCAGGAAGCTGTCGCTGCAATGAGCTGCAACAACAACGATAGTGCTGAGGATGGCAGGATGGTGGGTGGTTGGTGGGGTGTGTGGGGGTGTGTAAGTCAACAGCAAAGGGTGGTCGGCCATTGTCGAGCTGTTGTTGTTTGGCTTTTGCCTGTGGCGTGCCAGAAGGAACAAAGAGCAAAATAATAACAAAATAGAAGCCCAGTTGACTCTATCCAGAGATAAAATTCTCCGCTTTTTTTGCTGCGTCTATATATACATATAAATATATATATATATACATGTATCATCCACTGACTTAAAAACACATGAAATAAATAAATATATGTAGAAAACAATTTGTGAGTTGCATCTAAAAGCACTTTGCAACGGCTCTGCTAATACAATTGCCACACAGCATGACATAAGAGTGGCAGATGGAGCAAGTGGTGGAGGAAGAGCTGGAGAGAAGTCAAAACTATAACACAAAATATTTGCTCTCTTTCCTTAAATACATCTGCGAAGTCATATTGAATAAAATGTCATTAACCTAAATGATATACATATATATCTATATACATATACATTCTTCATAGTCATTTCTATGTAAGATTTCCTGCAACATTTATCTACATCGAGCTCAATAGTTACGAGTGTTATTTTGCGACTGATATTTTATGCCAACATCGAACAACTATTTCACATGGCTACCAAACGGAACAATCGGTCGTATACGTAATATATATGCTTGCGAGCAGGTGACTATCATTCTGCAAGGGTATGCCATATTCGAGAAGCCTCTCACCCCGCAAAAATAAATAATTCCATACAGCTGCGAAGACAGACAAAACTGCAAAAACTTTCGACATTTTCAAGTTAAACAAAAACGAAGGGAAACAAATATTATACAATTTGACGGCATCTCATAAACAAGAGAGAAGCATTGAGAAGACTGGGAGATATAATCGTAAGCGAACTGTGCGTACAGCTGGGCAGCTGGCAATCTTTTTAATTGAATTAGCTGAAAAGAACAATGAACTGGTTGAGTAAATAGTTGGCCAAATATCAGCACATTTTTCAAAACGATATGAAAAAGAACTAATTTAATTTCAGCTGACTTGCAGTCGAAGCACAAAACACTTCCTTTAGCAAAGCTTTGGCAAATACTAACAAGGCAGCAGTTTAAGTAAGCTTAGAGGAACAAGCAAAGGGAGCACAAAAAAATCGCTTAGCTCAAACGAAATGCGTGTGTTGCTCATGAGCTAGTTCAATACATGATTAAAAAGAACCAGGTTTTCAACACAAATCCAAAGTCATCCAACACTTGTAATAACTAGCCAATTAGCACATTCCTGATAAAGATTGAGGCAAACAAAAACAAACTTATATCTTGGCATATTGGTAGATGTTCAACTCATTTTTGAGTTGAATAATGGCTTCCGTTGAGCACAGACAAATAAAAAAATAAAAAAAAAAAAATAGAACCAAAAACTAGAGAAAGTTTTGAGAACAATTTGTTAGTTTAAATTTTGTAGTTTACAGAAACTTTGCTTACGACATGCCCGAGGGCTGCCCAGGAAATTTCAATTACTTTCATGGTGTTGCCAAGCTTAATAAATGCAAAAGTATTGACAACTAATTCGGCAGACGATTCTTGGGTTATTTTATACACATATGTATACACAGTGAGAGACACCTTATTTGGCTCAGTGTCAAAGAAAAAAAGTAATTGCTTGCCATAAGCAAATAATTTATTATTTTTTCAAAAATTCAAAAGATCGATGGTAGGTACATATATTAACAACCAAAACTAATATATGACCCCAATACACTGGGGTTTCCCCACCTGCTAGGTAGGATTATGTAAAAAAGTAACTAATTTTGAAGGGAAACTTTATTTATTTCATTGTGTGCAATTTTGGTGCTTAATCTAAGCTTTCAACTTTTCAAACCCATTTAGACAGCAGTGTGCTATATAATTTCACCAGTATTGGCTTAAAATAGATTGTTAAACTTAAGTTCTTTGATTTTACGAATTCCTGTAAGCCTAAAGCATAGCATTTGGACTACAATTTACTAATGCCAATGATCAAATTGAATCAACCAGAAGGAAAATAGAAAGGAATAGCATTTCTCGAATTACACAAATTCCGATTACTTGATGGGAAAAACCAAGTAAAAGTATTTCAGGTATATTTTATAAACATGTGCGTGCATGCATGTCAGCTAAATAGTACTCCTGGGTATTTGTTTCCACCTGTTTATGTGCAAGAAGAGCTGTCAAATTTTATTGAATATTTATAAATGAAAGACAAGGGCGCCTTTCAATTTCCGTATTTTTTTGTGTATTTTTTATTTTAGCAACAGGTTTTGAGTGTCGAGCCCCACACGACAATAAAGTTTCAATAAGACACACATCCCTTTGTTACGCTCTACAGCTTATTGAGGTTAAGGGGACGCAGAGGCATGGGGATTTCAGGGATTTTGAGGTGTGTGGCGTTCGCCCCAATGTATGCCCATATTAAATGGCAAAAAAAAAAAAAACAGAAATAGTCAGCAAACAGAAGCCCTTTAAAGTCATGAGTGCAAAAGTCGGGAAAACTTGACGGCCTAGAGTCAGGGCGTTTTTAATAATTTATATGAAGCAGAGGCAACAACGAAAAAGGAATAAATAAACGAAACAAAACACAACAAAACACAACACAACGGAATGAAACCAAACGAAACGAAACAAAACGAATCGAATCGAGCCTCAAATCAACCCAACTCGACGGACTCGAACTCGACGCTTGGACGGACGAGCAAACAGCTGCTGACAACCAAAAACAGAAAAAAAAAAAACTGCCTGCGAAACGAAAACACACATAAAATTCAAATGGAAGTTCACATAACTTTGGGCATCATATTCCAGCCACATTCACTTCAAAGAGGTCCTTTAAATTGCTTCAGGCATTATGCAACACTTGAGCCTTAGAAGAAAATATACATATATATAATATCCACCACAAATGCCATTATATTTATTTGATTTCGAATATTTTATATATGTATGATTTATGCTATTATAAACCATTTATAAAAATGTTTAATATAAAAACTGAACTATTTTAACTATTTGTGCATAAATATTCAAGTGCATTTGACACTTTTCCACATTAGCATTTTCATTGAGCATATTTCACAATAATCATAAATTTTGATTATTTCGCTGACAAATTTACAACGCTCCACGCCCAACTATTAACAGAGCATCGGCAAAAGTCAAGCCGAATAGAAGAAGAAAAATCGTTAAGCAATATAAGTAGTAAGTGCATTCCAACTAACGTAATCCCATTGCGAAAAGTTCTTTATTTTTTTTTCGTATTTTTTTTGCTATTGACTTAGGGCTGAGGATGTGGCGGGTGAAAGGGGAAAAGCTATTGCTGAATGCTCATCCTTCATTCGCATCAGCATCCTTTGCAGCTTATCTGGCGAGCTCACACAAACACAAACACATAGAGCATAAAGTTCGTTATATTACGACCAGTATGGCGGCAGCGGCAGCGACAACCCCCAACCCCCCAAATCCCCTTCCGATGTAGCTCCCCGCCCCAAGCAAGTACCCGTGGAGTGCGCACAGCCCTCACGTAGCCGGTTTTAAGAGAGGCAGCGCCAGAAAAACTACGGCATAAAATTTCCAATTTGCTGGCATTGCTTGACTTTTCGGTAGCCCGACAAAACTTGGCCCGTGTCCGGCTTTAGGTCTATGGCGCATATGGGTGCAGTTTTCATATATATATGTACATATATATATATCTATAAAATATATATATATATATATATGCTGCTTTAGTTTTTTTGTTGTTTTTTTATCTCAATTTTGTTTTTGTCTTATGATCTGCGCTGGCAAAAATGGAGACTGGCGCTTTCCTATTGAATTTTTAGTAGCTAAACGACTAGCTTTTATTTTCAGTTGGGAGCGGAGGGGTAGGCGGGGAGGCGTGGCACTGCTAATTTTGCGAAAATAAAAACGCTGAAACACAATTTTGGGGCCACTTGAGCGTCTCATTTTGAATTCATGCGCCGCTGGGCGGCTGCCAGAGTAAGTTGCTTTTCTTTTGTATACCCTGTAACTTATACAAAATGGGTTTCATGCAATTAAGAAGAAGAAGCTCATAGGGATACATCAAATGTTAGTTATGTTATGTTTGGGATTACATTCATTTCTAAAGCTAATCAATAAATATCGATTTGCCATCCAGTATAAAGAAATAAGCTCTACAGGATATTTTCCAGTCATGCATTTTTTTTAAAATTTTTTTTCTTTTTTTGATTTGCCTCGTCTACACCCAGGGTGGCCAAGACCAAGCAAATAACTTTGGCCATGTGCCTGGGCAACCGCCAACTGGTTTTCATCTCCATTGTTGCCAGCAGAGCCGCCTTTTCACCTTTTTCGCCGTCGCATCAAGCAATAACTTTGCCCGCAAAACAACAACTGCCCGCAAAGAATTTCACGTTGGGGCAGTAGAGGGGTAGCAGTGACTAGGGTTGCTTCTCCTCCGACTACAGCTGCTGCTGCTTTTGAGCCAGCCCGCTGGCCATGCTTCACAGCGTAATTGAAAGGCTACGCTCTTATTATGCACTCAAAAAAAAAAAATAAAATAATAAGAAAAGAACTGCAAGATTTTTGAAAGAGTTGTCTTCTAAGAAAATTTCAAAATTCTAAAAAAAAAAAATCCTGCTGCACTGCAGGACATTTCCGAAAAACTCTTGAAACCAAGCTAAAATAAAGCTGAAAGGTAGAAATAAGTATAGGTATCATTTTCTTAACTTTACCGATTGAATATCTGAATCGAAACCGGAATTCCAAATATTTGGTGGACCACTGCTGGCATCTGTCAAATAGCATTTATCAAAGCGATTCCGTTTGATTCGCTCACTTTTTAAATTGAAATTGATTGAAGAAAATGAAAAGATTAAGAAATTATTTTGCTATAAACCAAAATTATTGCTGCTTTTTGCGGCGACTTTTATTTCGAGTGTTTATAAGGAATGAGGGGGGGTTGGGTCTGGGGTGGTGCGGGTGTTCGCAACAGAGCTCCTGAGGCAGCGACTGCTGCTGCTGCTGCTGCTGCTGTTGTTGCTGTTGTTGCTGTTGCTCCTTTAATTTCAGTTGCTGTCGCCGTCGCCTGCTGCTTGGTAATTAAAAGTTCGCCTGCGCCAAGCATTGAGCTGAGCTATTGTGGCAACAATACATCAGCCACCGACCAAACCGCCCGCCGCCCCTGACAGCCCCCCTTATCTGGCCCAAGCCATCTGGTCAAAATGGAGGAAGTAGCCGGGGAAGCAGGAGTGTTGTGTTGGAAAATCGTCATTTGCCACATTTGAAATTAGTTAAAGTTTTTCGGCACAAAGTTGCAGGCAGGCAGCTTTCACAGCTACCAATCTTCCAGTTGGCAATTTTTCATGAAGTCCCTCCCGCGCCCCCTTTCTGGCGCACAAACAAAACGCTGCCACGCAGCATAACAAAAACAACACAAACAAAAAAAAAACAAAAAAAATAAAATGAAGAAGCTGCAGAAAAAATTATTTAATTAGTGGGCGTGGCGGCGCGTGGTGGGCAGCACGATGGAAATTAATTAAGACTACGGTCATGGCAAGAAACAAAAAAAAAAACAAAGGCAACGGCAATGGCAACACGAGTCCTGGCTCATTATCAATTCAAGCAGCCCAAATTCCAAGCGGAGGATTGGGATTGGGATTGGGGGATTGTTGTTGTTGTTGTTGTTTGGAATGGATGTGGCTGTTGTAGCAAATCGAGACAAGCGTTCATTCATCGGCAGCGTCATTGCATCATTACATCATGCGGCGCTGAATCAATCCATCATTCGTGCTTCATTCATCAATGTCATTTGTTTGTTTTGGAAGGGGGTGCAAGAGGAGGAGTAGATGTAGATTCTGATGCCAATTTCTGCAACTTTGCTTTTGCTTGTTGCTTTTTGTGTGCTTTTGCTTTGCTTTGCTTTGCTTTGCTTTGCTCTGCTCTGCTCTGCTCAAATCAATGCCAATATTACCAACAATGACAGCTGTCCCCTTGATTTATCTACATAAATATTTTTGTTACATTTTGTTGATGTTTTATTCTGTGTGCTTGTTTGGTTGCCATTCTAATATTCAATTAAATTTATTAGCTTAGGCATTTGTGTGCAGCCAAATTGATTTTATACATTTCACAGATTAATTTGTAAGAAATATTTTCCATTCGATAAGTTTTCTTTTTTTTTTGGTACTACTATCAAATATTTACTTCTTGCTTGCGGCTAAGGTCTAGACCAGGCCAAGAGCTGGCGATGGGAAGTTGCTGCCACAGTTGACAGATGCTTTACCATTTCGGGCAAACAAGAAAAACAAATATGTAAATTATTCAAGGCAAAAAAAGTTAATCGATATTTGTGTAAATATTGTTTATTGTTCAAATGTATCAATTATATGTAGATATATAGACGAATGAAAGCTGCAATAAAACTAAATCAAATGCAAATTGTGAACCAGAACCGAAATTCAACTTTATTCAACAACAACCTTCGTAGAAAAAGTCAGATAAGATATAGCCTGAACTGAGAGCTATTAAATATATTCTAATTGTATTGTCAGATATACCTCTTAAAAGTCTTGATTTTTGCAAAGATGCTATCAAAAATAGATATGTATCGACGTTTGCGAGAAAGGGGTAGTTATCGATAAATATAAAAAGTATGCTTGATCTGCGCGGGGTATACGAGAACTTATATTCCAAATTCGCCGGTTAATCCAAATCAAGTATATATATATATATATATATATATATATATACTTTATGGGGTAGGAGATGCTTTTTTTCCTCTTAATTAAAATGGGCTCAGAGCTTAAAAATGTTTGATAGACACGTCAAAGAACAACTCTGTGTGAATCTCTTGCAAACATTACAGGGTATTCGCAACTCTACATTCGCTGCTATTCAAATAAATCAACAAATAATTCGCACAATACTTTTTTATTATGATTTTTTATTCATTTTTTTTTTTTTTTGCTTTTTATATGCAGAACCAATTTGAAGCTTTGCTTAAGTTTTTGCAGCTTAAGTTTGCAACATCGAATTCTCAACAACGAAAAATGTTGCGCAATCTTGACGTTTTTTTTAGAGGAAAAATGAATAAATTTTAAGCCAAGTTAAGCCAGTGCTTTTACATTTATCTGTCTCTGATTCTCTCCCTCTCTCTCTCTCTGTGTCTCTATTGTGTGCCTCTGTCTCTGTCTGTCGCTTGAGTAATGTTGCAAAAATATATGCGAAATGCGTCGCAATTTTTGGCAAATGGCGAGTGCCAGGACATCATTGCCGTTTGCCAGGATGTCGTCCTGCTGGCTGCCTGGCTGTTTGCTGGCTGCAGTCCTGCAGGCCGAGCCAAGAGGCCAAGCACTCTCAGCTTTTTTGCTGCCTTTCAGCGGAACGCTGACAACTCACTTTGGCAGCGCCAAACAGCTGAAGTAGCCCTGGGACGAGCAAGGAGCAGGCAGCAAGGAGCAGGCCGTCAGGGCATCAGGGCAACACAGGGTGTCAGGGCATCAGGACATGGCGACGACTCGACAACTTTTGCTACGTCTATTTCAACTTCCTTCTTTATTTCCGTAATCATTTATATGCAAATCGCTCGGCTGCTGCTGCTGCTTCTTACACACGCATACACATAGACACAAACACACACACAATCACATATACTATCACACACACATACATATACAGGGCACGCCCACTTGAGTTGCTATTTCGATTTTCCATCAAAAATTCGTAGAAGTTTTTGCATTTGCTTTTTGTTTTTATATTGACGTGTGTATTTTGGGCACTTTTTTGTGGCATAGAGTGTGTCTATGCATGTGAGTGTGTGTGTGTGTGTGTGTGTGTGTGTGTGTGGGCGTATGTTTGGTGTATATGTGTGTGTCTGTTCGATAGTCAATAAGCCACCAACAGACACTCCACGGGCTCAACTTTTTTTTTTGATGCCCTTACCCAGAAGTAGTGTGGAAGTGTATCCCAAAATTGTCTTTCAAATGCTACAACTTTGACATTATAGTGCCCAGCTATATGTATATAGTCAACAATTCCAATATAATCAGCTAACTGCTCAATTTTGAACTTGAAGTGTGTAAATGTAACTTAGTTGAGTAGCTAAATTGGCAATATTTCCCATCATCAAGAACTTAATGTTAGAAATTTGCGAACATGTTCATTTAACTAACAGCAATTGTGTATAAACAAAGTCTAAAAACTTTTCGAAATCAGAAAAAACGAAGATTATTGAAAATATACATATTTATATTTAGAAAAGGGTATACAAATGTCGACTAGCTTTGCTAAGCTATGGTGCTCATGCTCATTTGATTTGCATCAATAAAAAAGAAAATGGAAAGATACGTTGCATATTTTGGGGAACTCGTATGTTGGTGTGTGTGTGTGTGTGTGTCACTGACTGGCGCACATTTTACAAGTTTATTTTGAGATTGGTGGGATGGGAATAAGGTGGCTCATTAAAATTGCACAACACTTTGATTTGCATACGTTGTGGCCCCCAACCCAACGCTCCCCGCACAGCAACTCAAATGAAACAGCGAAAGTTTCTGCGTTTTATTTTATTTTATTCTTTTTATGTTTCTCTTTCTCTTTCTTTTTCTCTTTCTTTTTTTTTCTTTTTTTTTTTTGATGGAACAGCTCTTGGGACTGTTATGCGTAATTTAGTTTTTCTTTTTTGTTTTTGTCAAATTCAAGCATTTTTGTAGCAATTTTGTGCTGCGAACACAAGCTCATTAGCATTATCATAATCATCATCATTAGTACGGAAAAAGAAAGTTGTGAGCAGGACTTTCTCCAAAAATTTACATGTGCAAAAAACATGAAAATAAAAGGAAAAGTATACGATGAGAAATGTCCTTGTGGTGGAGAGTGGTGAGTGTGAGAATTGAAGAAGCGAGGGAAATGGAAACGTTTCAATTTTTCCAAATCATAACTTTGCAACTGTTTTAGCAACAATTCTTGCGTGTTTTCAAAGTAGGCCACATACTATATGGGAAATATGCTAATGTTCGAGTAAGATTTGGAATTTGTAATTGCAGATGGAGTGAGATAGATGAGAGAGAGAGGGAGAGAGAGCCTATTGGGCATACACAATTTGCATTTTTTTTTATCTGTGTGTCAAAACAATTCGAATTTCGATTCCACTTCAAGTTACGTAAAATCGTAGAGTTTCCGGTAAAGAGTAAGAATTCGTTTCAAATTTAGTTCGGTTATTCCATTATTATGCTACTATATACGTATATCAACGAATAATATGAGTTACTGTAATTGTTTCTAAAAATAAATGTTGAATGTGGGTTTGAGTTCTGGTTTCGGTTTGACTCAATGATTTTAAGCTCAATATTCTCAATATGCGGCAAATTGTGTGCAAACTTAAATTTATGTTTACACTGCTCGTTTTTTGTTGTGAAAATTCGATTATAATGCTGTTATTGTTGTCATGTCTTGAAATCATTATTTACAGAACATTGAACAGCAACAAAACGTGAAGAAGAGAGATTGATTCATGTTCCATTTGAGTTAAATAAAGGCTTCAAACAACAAGAAGAAATTCATATAATAAACTCAGCAGTTGCTCTAAGACCCACCATTCAACACAAATATAAATAAACTCCAAATAATATTAAGTATACGTTCAGTTAAGTGCATTTTTGCTTACTTTAAAATGTTTTGTTTCATATTTAAAAGCGCTTACACTCTTGAATAGAAAATTCGTTTTAGGGGAGAGCATATTTTTGAAGCGATATCTGACATATCTGGAAACCATTTGTAAAGTGTTGCACATGTGGCAGGCAACAAAGCACACACACACACAAAAACAAAAATGTAAAAGCTCATAAAACATATTTTGTAATTGAATTTGTTTTAATTTTGTATGTACAGCAGGTCAACAACAGCAAATTATTCATAAATACACACACACACACACACAGCTGCTCTCACTTTGTGTCTGTGCCGCTATTTGTGTGTGTGTGTGTAAATATTTTTTCATTGAATTTCCTTTTGACAACACAAAACGTTAAATAAATAAATGTGGCGCACAAAACATTTTAGACGCAGCTCTCAAATTTTGTATTTTATTTTTCTTTTTGCTTAACTGACTTGTGGGCTTTATGGGCGACCTAGAAATACACCGGGTGGCGGTGGAGGGGAGTGGTGTGGATGGGGCAGGTTGTTATTAGACGTCACAGCAAATTTTATTTGATTTATTTGCCAGTTTTCATTTCCCTTTCCTTATGGCTTATGTACATATATAAATATATATACATACATATATATTTATTTTTTTTTTTTTTGTATTTTTGTTTCGAGCCAAAAACCCATTTGGCAATTTACTGTAAATCACATAAAAACGCAACAACAACAAAATGTGTTGCATGCTTCAAGGCGAGCCGCCTTGTTTGTTATTGTCGTTTTGTGAATTCCATTGAACTTTCCACGACTCTCGCTAAATGCCATTTCCCGCAGAGCATTTTCATTGTACTCGTTACCATTTTTGTTTTTTTTTTTTGGTTCTTTGTTTGCATTTGTGTTTGTGTGTGTGTGTGTGTGTGTTGCAGGCTAATCCGATTTATAACGAATCGATATACAAATGGATCAAAAACTGCTTAAAAGTTTCAGTCAGTTTTTATAGTCTCAACTAGCATTACGTGTGCACTTCTTCTAATTGCTAATAGTTGTAGGTGTTTCAGTTATTTATATACTCCGATATACATATATATACAACTGAAAGTTAAAGAATATATATTTTCTGGAATCAAACATCAATAGCAAATATATCTTTGACCTAGAATATCGTCCTCCATCTTGAATGAATATCCTTTTTCAGGCTTGTTATCTTTAATAGAATTCCCATTTTTAAGGATATTTCCAAAAAAAAAAAAACTTTCCTAACGAGTTGTTCAATTGCATTTTTATACCCCACAAAAAAATTGCTAAAAGGGGGGTTGCATACAGTTGTGTAAAAGCATGGAACAGGCAGAAGGAATATACATTCTTGTTCAGACGAGTCGATCTAGTCATGTCTGTCTGTTTGTCCGCCCGTCCACCCGTCCACCCGTTCACCCGTTCACCCACTCACTCAGTTATAATCACACAATTTCAAAGAACAACTAAAACATGTCAGTTTTGGAAGCAGAGTATCTGCGAGTCGAGCACGCTCGCCTTTCTTTGTGTAGCTTAACATTCACTTCTTGAGTCTGTCTAACAGAGAATAGATGTCTTTGAACATTCGTTCGCCTTGAGGAGACTTGAAAATGTTACTTTGTTTGATCAACTTGCAGTTGGTTTGCAGTTATCTGTTTATTGTTGTACCTATTCCAATTGTTACTTGTATTGTTGCTGTTGCTGTTGGTGTTGTGTTTGTTGTTAAACGAAAGTCATTTGCGAAAATGTCTTTGGCCTTTTTCTTTTTTGCACGCTCTCTATCTCTCTCACTCTCTCTCGCACTCACACACACACACACACACACACACATTATGTTACTTTTTGCTGCCTTGGCGCACTTAAAAAGCAATTTAGTCTAATTACATTAAGTATAACAGGAGCAACAACAAACAACAATAGCAACAACTCACAAAAGTTTCGCGTCCCGTGCGTGAGTCAATAAACACACACACACACACTCAACGCACTCAAATATGCTCGTGCGTGTGTGTGTGTGTTGGTGTGTGTGTCTATGTGCGTGTATGCAACAGAGCAGAAAAAATGGCGCTTTTAGGCCATAATTACCTGAGAACTTTCTGTTCTGCCCAGCCCAGCTTCGTTCTGCTTCAGTTTGGTGATTTTTACTTGGCTACACTGAGCGAAAAAATGAATGCGTCTCTTCGCTATTCTGTAAATGTTCAAATTGTAATCGTGTTGGCAAACGCTTAATCAATCGCAAGTCCATTTTGAATTTCAAATCTTTATTTTGGAATAAGTATTGTTTCATTTGGAAAAAGTGTGCACCGTTTCTCGGTTCAAAACAAAATTTGAAATTTGAAATAATATCGATATTGGTTTTGGAATTTGAGTACTTCAACTAGAAACGAAAAACTTAAATTGTGTCAATAAAGTTCTTTAGTTAAGAAACATTTCCACTGCGAAAAATCGCTTTCCCAAAACAGAAAACGTTCTTTTGTATTCCCATTTTTTGCGAGTGTACTCACTGTCTGTTTCATTTTTGTCTTTCCGCTTGGCCATTGCTTGTTGAGCTAACTTCCGTTTCCTGCCCCCCCCCCCCAAACCCCCGACCACACCCCACCATACACCTCTGGCAAGGTTGTCCCTCTGCCTGAACGCAGCGAGCTCTTCATTATTACGTTTTATTATGACTCCCCCAAGTTGTTGTTATTGTTGTTACTGTTGTTGTTGTTGTTGCTGTTATTATTATTCTGGCTGATTTCTTTGGTTTTTTTCCTTCTTTTTTGTTGTTGTTGTTGTTTATAGTAAATAAATCAGCCGTGGGCCAAGTAACTTTATCCACAGCTGTCCAAAGTGACTTTTGTCTGCTCTTTGACTACTCTGTGGCGGCAGCTCCTCCACCTCCACCCCCACTTCTTCTTATTTTTCATCTTCTTCTACTTCTTTTCTGTCTCCTTCCGCATTCAACATATTTGTGTGTTGCTTAGGGATTGTAAGTATATCCGTTTAGTTGCATTTCCCTCCCACACACTCAGCACACATTGATTGGATAATTATAATGAGCTTAGGCGTTCAACGTGTCCAAAGTCCAAATACTTATAAGCAAAAACGTACGTAAAGAATCGGCAGGATTTTATCAAGTTAGGGCAACGTCTTCTTCGAACCCGTACATCATTAATATTCCGATGCAGCCAAGCCAAGAGTTTGGTTATTGAAAAGTCGCATTTTATTTAACAATTTAACAAAAATAACTTCTTTCGTTTATAAAAATTCGTTTTTCATTTAACAAACCTTTATAAAAAAAAAATGCTGCTTTGTTTATGATTTAAACTCTAAAAAAAAAAAAACAACATTTAAATTAAGAAACATAATTTTCGCTCGCTGTTCAGATAGAAAATGACAAAACTATGGTAAATTTGAGCATTTGACTGTCTATTAACAATAATCAAAGTGATTAATTTAGTTGACAGCCAAAAGCAGCGGCAGTTGTGAGAAATCAAATCAAATGTGTACAAAGTAGTGCGAAAACGGTTTAAGCTGCACCTAAAATCCGCAACAGCAAATCAATCAACATTTCATGCAACAAGCGCATGCAACATGACGTCATACACACACACACTCACACTTACAACTGTGACGCAGCGTGGTTAAAATAAATGACAGCCGCACCTCTGCCCCAACCCATGGCAGCCCTGCCCCTGCCCCTGCCACTGCTCCACCACTTCCGCCACACCACTTCACACGAAGCAACATTTAAACAACTTTTATTGCTTTTCTTTTGCTTTATCCATATATAAAATATATATATGTATATATATATAGTTTTTTTTTTGCTCGATGTGACAGGCAACTGGTGCAGCTGCTGCCTGCCCTGCGCTGCGCTGCGAGTGTTGTAAGTAATTTGTTTTAGTTGCGTCCGAGTCCAAAACTTTCTAATTAACAACGAACGACCTTTGCTTAACAATATTTTCATTATAATTAGCTCCAGTGGGGAGCTTTAAGCGTCAGCTTTGACGGTTCAACGGTTCAACGGTTCAACGTTTCAAAGATTCAACGGTTCGGCGTTGAAGTGGTTCAACCGTTTTCAGACAGCGACAGCTGTTAGTGGCTAAAGTTCAACTTGAGTTTAAGTATTTATGTGTTTGTAGGTGTTTCTGTGTGTGTGTGTGTGCGTGTGGGTGTGGCACTTTTTTGCCTCAGACCGTGTGGCAGGAAATTCCAAGAAAATATCCGTTTAATTGTGATTCATTTTCTTTCTTCTTTTGTAGTTTTATTTTTTTTACCTCCTAATTGGTTTCAGCCGTGAAAAGCGAATTTTTGATTGGTAGCAATTCAAGAAATTCAAAGAAAGTTGAGCTTCAAAAAAATAAAGCAAACTTAAATGTAGAAACTTAAAGATAACTGACATAAATCATTCTGGTCAAATAACGAATGATGCTGACAACTGAACCGAAACCAAAGGTAAACATTTTTTAACTACCAGTTACAGTTACAGTTACAGTTACTATTACCAAACTGAGGCTGCTGCTTAACATCCTGATTATAAAAAAAAATAGTATTAGGAAATCCTTCTGATCGCAACTAAACGTAGTTATTAAATGAATGCAATCAAAGTTGAATTTAAATATCTAAATGGTTGGAGGCAAGCAACAATTTATGTCTCGATAAAATTCCCCAATTCAAAATTTATATTTTAAATTAAATGTACTAAAAATTAATTAAATATACTATAATAATATATAAATAGTTGCTCCTTTCGCGAAAATCCATTCTTTCTTATATAAAGTACTTGTGTAACTCGAAGAGATTTGTAAGCCAATCAGACGGTGACGTATTGCTTGACAGTGAGCAATAATTGGCAGGATGCGATTGTCGAAAGTTGCATTGGCATCATTGCCACACGTAACACATGGCTAAGAGGTGACAACAACAATAACAGGCTGACCAAAAGCAAATGCGGAAAATGCGTTAAGCTCACTGCAAATGCCACAGATACAAAAACTGAGCCTTGAACAACAGCCTGACGTGCCCAGAGAACGGACAGACAGCAGCTGGGCAGGACAGCGGGGACAGTCGCAGTGACAGCGACACGACTTGAATGAAACAGCAGCAGCAACAGCAACAGCAGCAGCAACAGCAGCAGCAACAGCAGCAGCAACAGCAGCAGCAACAGCAACAGCAGCAACAGCAGCAACAGCAGCAGCAGCAATAGCAACAGCAGCAGCAGCTGTTTCAGGACCAGCTGAGGGCCAAAATTGGCCCGAGCCATTAGGGGCAAGTAGCGGGACAGCAAAAAACAGAAGCAGACACGTCAACAGTCGACACGAGACACAGTGAACAAAACAAAAAACGAAAACGAAAAGCAAAAGCAAAAGCAAAGCATAGTCGAGAGTGCCCGACTAATCAGTATCCTGTCCAGCAAAGATTTATGGCTGCTCATCACTGTTTTTGCACACAAGCAGAACCCACTCTGATGCGCCGCATCTCTGTGATTCTTCTTCTTTTTTTTTCTTTGAATTTTTTCAACTAGGAATTTTTTTTTTGTTGTGTGTAAATCAGCGCCGCAACTTTATGGATTGGAATGAAGTATCGGAAACGGAAATACAAATTTTATTTGAACCAGTTACATAAACCGATTTTATTATAACGCAACCGCAAAAGTTGTGAACCAATAACAGAACTTTTACACGCCGACACAAAATGAGGCAAGTTCGATATCGATATATCGACATATGTATATTTATCTTACACTTTAGATACATTCCAAATGTTGTAGTTCTTAGCTTAGCTGCTGATCAGGAACATCTATTTATATATAGACATTATCGAAGCAATTTTATTTTCTGTTTGTGTTACATACTCTGGCATAAATTCAATGAAACTCTTTGCAGGCATTTTGAATGCGTACAGGATTGAAGACAAAGCAAAAGTGCTGGCAATTTTTAGTAGCTGTTGTTTATGTTGCTATTGTTGTTGTTGTTTGTTGTTGTTGTTGTTGTATTTGGCACAAACAAACAAAAAAATGGAATGAGCAACCACAACAACTAAAAACAAGCAGCAGCAATCCGACGACGACATTGACGTTGGCGTTTGGCGTTGGTAAAAGGACAAAGCGTAAATAAGTTGCCAACCGCATGCAACAAGCAACAACAACAAAACAAACACAACAAGCTCAACAACAACAGCAGAACAAAACCATTAGAAAAACAATTAAGTTAGCTGACAGCGTTCATGGCTAAGCTCGTTCGACTGTCAGATACACTTAATTGATGGCATTCACCAGAGTTGGTGGCACTTGAAAATGCATTTAGTGAATTGCTGATTTGCCGCAAAAGTTCCATTTGCATTTGTTGCGTGCCACAAGCATTTTTCGGTAGAGTTTTGTCTTTTCATTTAAGTTGCGGTTGATGTGGCTTGCAGCTTGATTAAGCTTTGAATACGTCAACATAAAAAGTAGGAAATCAATTGCTGAACTTTAAGCCAGCTTAAATAAAAAATAAAAATAAAATAAAATAGTTAAATTTTAGTAATTAAAGCTTTCCAGGCAAAGAGTAGTCAAATATTTGCAGAATATTCAAACCAACTTAGAATTTGCTGTTAGAATCAAAACGAAACCTTAAAGCTTTAAAAGGATTAACAAGTTTCAAAGCTTCAATGTGAAAGGACACTTAAAGGCCAGACCAAATGTGAGTAGTGCAAAACAAACAATTGAAACTATGTATACAAATGTGAAAACGCACAAATGACAACTAAACATCGATAGGCATATTTATCGATGACAGGATGGGGCAAGCAGCCAAAGTAACTGTACAATAAGTTGATGAACATGCAACAAGGGGCGAGTCTCCAACTAAAACTACAGTTCACTTATTAATTACTGACACTGTGTGTGTGTGTGTGTGTGTGTGTGTGTGTAGGAAAATTCGAATGTATGTGTATGCGATATAAATCTGCTTGTATATGGGCTTAATATAAATGTGTCAACCAAAAACGTATACCACCAGCCCAACCCGCACCCCCCACTCAACAGCCCATTCCCCCATTTTTTCCCAGTGGACGCGCCCTTTGCTGGTCAGCAAACAACAGAGCAATCCCTTGGCCAGGCCATGATAGGCTAGGCAAAGTGGCAGCGAAGGGGTTGCTGGCCCAAAGGGTATTGGACATGGCAACAATGGACACACGGAAACACACCTTTTTTATCACTATATGGTTGTTGTTGTTGTTGAGCACAACAGATGATGGGGCGAAAATGTGCTGCGGATATATGGATTGTCAAACCCTAAATGTATTTGTGTGCGTGTGCGTGCGTGTGTGTGTGTGTGTGTGCATTTTGCATAAGCAGTAGAAGAGCATTGAGAGTCCAGACTAAATCAAAAAAAAAAATATTTATTAATCTAACGAAGCCTAAATACTCTACTTTTTGTGTATATATAATCGATTTCAGATTCTAGCTATAAGAGACGATTATTATTTTCAGATCCCAGGCATAAAAAACACGTTTTTAATTATTTAGATCCTGATGGAAACTTTGTCTTCCAACTGAGGCTGACAAGTCAAGTTTTTATTTATATGTACATATATTTGAACAAAAATATTATCATGTGTCATGGATCTTGTGACACAATTGAATGAAGTGTGACAATCAGCAGGAGAACACCAGAAAACCGACCCTGAGCAGAGGCCACAGCAGCAGCAAAGGACGAAGGACACACACACACACACACACACAGGAGTTTGGGTTTGCTTTGGTCCTGTATAATTTGGTATTTTGATATTATTGAATGCGATGCGGATTGAAAATATCCTTCTGAATATATATCTATATATATGTCAAACTCTATCTCTCTCTCTCTCTCTGTCTCTTTGTGGTATGCCTGATAGCCACAAAATGTTAATTCGATCAGAGTTGGCATACTTTACATTTGGCAAAGTGAAACTGACAGCTGAACACAAAATGTAATTGACAGTCAATTACGCCAACATTGTTGCCCGTCAATAGTAATTAAACATTTCAAAAACACTCATTAATGCAATCGATTTCACCCAACTCAGCTAATCGCTTCATTTTACGCTAGTTGCAATTGAAACAAGATTTTTCAGCTCCAAACAAAATCAGTCGATATTTACAGATACATTTCATTGTACTCTTTTCAATATTGTCATTTGCTCGTTGTGCTATATATATTTCACAGTTTCAGTTCTAACTAAATTTGCAGGCATCCTTTGTTATTATATTCGTAAGCCATTCACTGGCAGTCACGCAATTGTCATCAACAAATGCAACAGCCAGGCTCAAACTTTGCACCAACAATACAAATCGCATTACATTTTGTCAAGTGGGGCAAGAAGTCACAATTTCATTTGAACACTTTGTTTTTTTGTTATTTATGCAAGAACTTATTAAATGCGAAACTTTTAACAGCTGCAATTGTAATTCCAGCACACTTGTCAAGCGCTCAACACTTTTTGCTCCAACGCGCAATTTCAAAACTCGCTTTTGTTGCAACGCACATAAATATGCAACAAAAAACAAAACAAAAAACACACAAAAAGAAATGAAAACAAAAAGCAAAAAATAAAATAATTATATAAATACATTAAGCCAATAATGCCGACAAATTCAGTTGTCAAACTTTTTTTGTACAAATTTGTATATTAAATCACTCGACTTAAATAATTTACTCGAAAGTATGCTTTTTCTACAGTCACATTTGGATATTGTGCGAAATTAGTTTTGCCTTAACGACAAAATTTTCTTCTTTTTTTTTTTGTTTTTTTTTTGTTGTTGTTGTTGTTGTGGCGGGGTCCGGAGTTAGTTTGTTGCGTGTGTACGCGTTATGCCCCCAGATGGCATTTCGTTGCTCGGAATTATTATTAAATTTACAATGTTATCCCAAAAGTGTTGTCGAGCTTCCTTGGTGTGCGTGCGTGCGTTCGTCTGTGTGTGTGCGTCCGTGCGTGTGTGTGTGTGTGTGTGTCTGTTTTTGTGTGTCCCAAGAACCAAAAGCAACCAAACAAAAAACTAAAACAAACTTAAACTCTGCCCTGTCATATTTTGCATATTAATGTTGTTCATTAAAGTTGTATAAATTATAAATGATACGACTTGGCCATAATAATATCCACAAACAGCCACATGAGTCAATGCGTCGCACAAATTAGAAATGAGCGATAGAGATGGCAACACTCCAACAGATAGAGATGCAAAATGATATGTGTATATATATATATATATATGTGTGTGTGTGTGGCCCCATTTCTTATGCCCTTGTTCAAAAAAGGTTCTAAACACATTTTGTTGCGTACTTTGATCCTGTGCTGTTGCTGGATTGCAAGTATCAACTGCTTTCAATTTATGAAAATGATATCAAAAGCTGGGATGACATAATCGCAAACATTCGACATTAAAGCGAACTATTAAATATTAAACATGCTCCGTATTTGATTACAACACAAAGGTCACTTAGAGAAGTGAAAACAGAGAAGTCAAGAGGAAGGCCAGGCGAGAGACCCACTTGAAGTGGCAAGAAAAGTGGCATAGTGAGAAGAAAAGTGGCATAGTGCACAGAAGGAATTCAAGTGTAAATAAGTTGTAAAGAAGTTATTCAACTAAAACAAGTAAACAAGCGAGAAGCAAAGTAAGACAAAGCAAGTTGCAAAGCATAGTGACAAGTAAAGTAAGAAGCAAAGTGAGAAGCAAAGCGAGGAACAAAGTGAGAAGCAAAGCGAGAAGCAAAGCGAGAAGCAAAGCGAGAAGCAAAGCGAGAAGCAAAGCGAGAAGCAAAGCGAGAAGCAAAGCGAGAAGCAAAGCGAGAAGCAAAGCGAGAAGCAAACCGAGAAGCAAAGCCAGAAGCAAAGCGAGAAGCAAAGTGAGCAAAGTTCCACAGTTTAAGTGCTTCGCAATGCATTCTGAGCGAAAACTGATTTGAGCGACTGACTACTATTAATACCCAAGTTCCCTTCAATTCCCGCTCCCGCCCCCGCCCCGCCTTCTGCTGGCCACACTCGCCTCCAACAATATTTCAGTTTATAAATGATGTTCATTCCATTTACATGCAGCTAGCGTTAGTTACGTTTCATTTACTTTGGCCAGTGTAGTGGGCGAGAGAGAGTATCCTCTAAAGAGTATTGGGTTAACTAAGGTTGGGACTAGGGGACTTAACTGTTTCATTCTGTATATATATATATATATAAGTGTGTGTGTGTGTGTCTGGACGTCAAAGCAGCGCTCATATTGATTACCCTTCAAGCTCGTAACATTTGCTGACCCATCCAGCCATCCAGCGGAGAACAACGTGAACTCAACTTTTGCAATTTTGTTTTGTTGTTGCTTCTCTTGTGGCCAGTGGAATCTGTCAAAAGTATCAACGATGATGTCTGAATTATGAATTATTTATGCTTGAACATAAAGTTTTCAACAGACAGGAAACTAAAAAAGATGTGAGCTGAAACTAGAAAAACTAAAGATGGCAACCGAGCAGCAGCCAAGTGAGGCAAATGGAAAACTGGAACCAGTGCTTGAACTCAAGTTTCCTTGACTGAATGTCCAGCTCAAGAGCTGGGCAAACAGATCAAACTGCTAAAGCTGAACTAGAACTAGATCTGGAACTTGAATTAGTTAAAAGTTCACAGGCTGACTGATTGATGGAAGGAATCGAAACTGGAACTGTTACTTTAAAATAACTGCAACTAGATCAGTTAAAAGACGAGACTAGAACTAGTTAGATATTAATCAATTTTGAGGTAGAACTTGAACTGAAACCGAAACTGGAGCTGGAGCTGGAACCGTCGCCAAACCAGTTGATTGCACCAATTTGTCGAGTCACGAAATGGCCTTAAATCAAAAAAAAACCAAAATAAAAAAAAAAAACAAAATTGTGTGCGCAATGCGAATTTGTGTCAAATGCTATATAAACACACAAAATATATGTGTGTGTGTGTGTAAAATATTTGATTTTTAATGTACGTAAGAGGAGATGGAGAAGTGGGGGGGGGGGAGCAAAAGACTGGGGCTGTGTCATCATTAAATTCTGTCCAAAAGCAATTTCGAGCCAAAAACGTAAATGTCCGCAATCAGCTTATGAGTAAGACAGAGACAGAGACAGAGATAGAGAGAGAGAGAGAGATTTCGATTATTTTGCGCATTTTCCTCCCATTGGATTATCTCTGCCCGCATTTTCCCAATTGGCGAGATTTTTCGCGTTTTATATTTGCACTCAATCGTTCAAACTGAAACTGTTTGATTTTTGTTTTTGTATATTTATTTGCAAATGCCATCAAAGGACGACATGTCCTTGACAGAAAATATACCCCCAACCAACCCAGTAGGGGTTGCAGCTGCAACTTAAATGGCTCTTAGTCTGTCCATCTGTCTGCACTCAAGTGTAAAATGAATGACTATTGCATAATCAATTAGATTTCTTGACATTGTGAAAAGAATGATTTCAAATCGCTAAGGAATTATTAGCCCTTGCCCTACACTCCCTCCCCACCCCCCACCCACTTGGAATAACTGAACTAAAGATACAAAATGCGGAGAGGGGTTGTGAATAAGAGAAATGCATTTGGCAAATGAAGAAGTTTTAATTGAAACCTTCAAATAAAATTGAATAGAAATTGATTTGAGGGTATTTACCCAATAAATTCTCTAGGGTTTCGAATAGAGATATTGAAATAGTTGCACTTAAAAAAAGATAATCTGTATGATAGTCAGATGAGTGTCAGATATTGATATGAACAGATACATTTGAAGCCAGGATGTCAAACTGGATATCAACATTTATTTCACAAACTGTAACTTTTACAGGCATTGCAATTATTTGTTCATAAACTAGATCATAACGAAACCGATTATAATGAAAATACAAAATAATTGCAACCACATCGAAATCTTTAGCGGAACCTGAACGCTTTATGTACCGTCACCGGAACTGGAAACGAAATACGAATCGGTTTCCCAAACTGGTAAATTTTAACTAATTCGAAAGGCCAGAATCAAATATCAATTAAACTATATCGATAAATGTTATCGATGACATCAAATAGAATAGTTAATGAAAAGCAGCATAGTAATAAAAGTGTCGCCATCACCTGCTTAATTCAGTTACGGCAATCGAGATGAAATCATTCCAACGTATTTCAATGGATCTTTCATTGCTTATTCTGTTTGCATGCCTCACTAATCTCCAGCTTACGTATAGCTCCGATAAACAGAGAAAGCGAGCGACAGTGAGAGGGAGAGAGAGAGAGATACGATTGACCCAATCATCGAAACAAGTTAAAGCTAAAAGATTTCGTGTTTTTTTTTTTTTTAGTTTTTTGCTTGCTTGTCTGAACTTTTGAAAAGGAGGGGGTGGGGGATGTTGTGGTTGCCACCTAGTAATATATGTGGCGCCAAAATGACAACTAATGCTCGGGGAACAGTTGTCAAATGTTTTCAACACAGCAGAAGCTGCTAAGGGTGGCCGAATGTGAGCTATACAATGACAAACATACATACTATATATATATATATACATATATATATATATATGTAACACGTTTTTTGGGGGTTGCTTGACAACCCTTGCGTATCGGCGAGGCAAACGCTGGGCGTGCGGATTAAGGCACACAGCGTAACGAAGACAATCCAGAAAAGCAGGCCAAGTCCGAAAGAGAGAGAGAGAGAGAGAGAGATAGAGAGAGAGATAGAGAGAGAGACAGCGAGAGGGAGAAGGAGAAGGCCTAGAGAAGAGTGCGGTGGCTAAATCTTGGCCAAAAGGCGTTGACAACAACAACAACAACAACAACAAAGCAGTAAATTGGTTTACTATTGACCTTGGCGTTTGTCAACGCCTGGAAACACCACATAAATAAGTCAAAGCAGACTTTATGTATTTCCATTTATACATATATATATATATATGTATATATGCTTTTCTATATATATATATATTTGTGTATTTTATATAAAATTTCAAGTTTTATGTTGTCTCTTTTTATGTAATTTTCTCTTTTCAAGTTATTTTCTTGTCGCATAAATAAATAAATAAAAATTCGTCAAGCAGCTAGAATTAAAACAGATTTCACTTCTACTCTCGGCCCTTCAGCATCCCACCCAGCCAGCTCCCCGCCCCACTCCCCCACCTCTCCGCCCCACTCTTCCAGCGGCAGCAACTGCCAGCCATAAAAACATTTGGCACTGTGTCTTCAATTCAATTTTATTGATTTTTTATTTGTTATTTTTTTTTTTGGTATTTGCCGCTTTTTTATGCTTTAACATTTGGATACCCTGTGTCCATAAAATGCATAGACACAGGGGTATAACCAACTTGAACATTACTATATTATAATATATTGTAATGTAGCGTGAACTAAAACTATATCAGCAACTTTTCCGATTATAACCGGTTAAATATCTTTATTTATATATTTGTTTTGTTTTTTTTTACAATCACTGATTATACCAAGCTAATTTAGGTAATAATTATATATATTTTCTATGATATTTTCCCAGTGACACACAATACGGCTGCAAATCAGGGACGAAGAAAGACAGATGCGGGAACGGAGCTGGGCACAGACACCAGGAGTTCGACAAGCCAAAAGTCTCCGAGGTGGCTATAATCAAAAGCGATTTAAGCAAATGATATCCATGAGGAAGAACAGACTCAGAATACTCACCGGTCTATTGACAGGACATTGTAGACTGAGAAGTCACCTAACCAAATTTGGTATTTATAGTAGCGATGTATGCAGGTTTTGTGGAAATGAGGAGGAATCCCCAACGCGCATCCTAGCAGAATGCGTCGCCTTAATCAGGAAAAGATGCAGCATCCTAGGACATCGAAACCCTCAACCCAACAAAGATCCTGGCATTCGTGCAGGAGTTGGGATTGATGGAAGAGCTGTAGGCTCAGTAAGGGGGCACAATAGACCTTATAAGTCGCAGTGCTAGCTTTTTCCCCCAATTATAATAATAATAATTATATTTTCCCTTGCGCAGGGTATCTGCAAGTCGCGTATTCTTGTCAATAACAATATAACTGGGATTTTCTGCTACTGCTTTTGCTTCTTTTTGTTCTTGTTCTTGTTCTTGTTGTTGTTCTTGTTCGGCTTCGACATTTGTCGTCAGACGTTATTTGCTGTTATACACCCCCGTACCGCGTACCGCCCCCTAAACAGATGCGACCATTAAGCGCAATAAAAAACCAACAAAAAAAAAACCATGCCCAAATACAGAAGCCACCCCTCCCCACAAACGGCTTTTTCTTTGTTTTTTAAATAATTAGATTAGTTTTTGTTTTCAAATTTTGGATATTTTATTGGCAGGAATAGGAGATAAGAAGATAAATAAATAATATGTGTGAACATTAATGCACTTGCCGAGGCAGATGGGGTTGGGGGGCGGGGTCGGGCAAGGGGATGCCAGGGAATTGCTGATAATAATCTTAATGAAGTTGGCCAACAAAAAAAAACCAAAAAAAACAGAAGAGGATGCAGAAAATAGCTGTTGAAGTTTTCATCTGTCACGCCTACAACACCATCTACCCGCCTCCCCCAGCCCACTGCCCACCCCCTGGCAAGGGGAGTGAGAGCTAGAGAGAGAGAGAAAGAGCGAAGCAATCAAAGAGCCGTTCAAATGGCTACCGGTTACACAATAATGCCTCCGGCGTTGCCATCCCGCATGCGAATGAATGAATGAATGAATGAATTATTGAACAAATGAATGGACGAATGAACGAATAAATGAATGAATGAATGAATGAATGAATCCCTTCAGCGTCCTTAAATAACATTGCGTTGTTCTTTATTGGGTCGTTAAATCTCTTGCGGTTGTCGTGTCTTTTTCGCCTCTTCTACTGTTCTCTCAAGCCTAGAGCCTTGAGCCTTGAGCCTCAACCCTCAACGACTACCACTCCTCCCCGCCCCTAACTGCCCAGCCCTCTGCAGACAACACACTTGGCAGGCGCCAGGCAACGTTTAGACGCACACTACCCACCCCTCGTCCGGTGGCGCATCTCACCCTCACAACACCCTTGGCAACTGAATTTGGAGTTACGCCGCACGATCTACGTGGCCACAGTGGGACAAAAGCAATATGCTGGCGCACATAGGGGGTATTGTAATTCTCAAGAAGACACCTCGGCCCCTTAAATTATGAATGAAATATACGTAAAAAAAAAAAAAAAAATTACCTTTAAAAAGTTTGGTACACTCAAATGTAAGCATGCGTGGAAGTGCTCTCATTTCGTAAGGACTGCGCACAGGTACTGCCGGCTGACAGTAATGCGATCAATGTGAGAATTGCGTTTGCGCCTTAAACTTGGGTGTTTCTTATCCGATCTTGATTTCAATTTGTGCAGTTGATCAATAATATATACAGGGTATATGAGAAAAGCTATATCGGCGCGACTGTTGATCCTGATTAAATACTGTGTGCTTTGGGAGACATTTCCTTTTGCCTGTTACATACATTTGAACAAAAGCAGTATACGCTACTTTTTACCTTCAGTGGGTTCAGGCTATACAGAAAAAGAAAAAAAACGCACACTTGTTCCACTGTGCAGCAGTAACTGCTTGTTGTTGTTGTTGTTGTTGTTGGCTGGCGACGGCGAAAGTACGCGAAGGCAGCCGCAAACAGTTCGATTCCAGTTCATTCCATTCCATTCCATTTCAGCAGGGAGCCAGCAGGAACGCATGCGGATGCGACAGCTTGACGCCAACGCCAACGTTGACGTCGACGTCGGCGTCCTTAACCTTTTTGTTGTTGCTTAATTTTGCATTTAGGGTTGACGAGGAAGCAGCACAAGAAAAAGAAGCAGCAGACAAAACAAAAAGAAAGAAAAAAAAAACACGCCTTGTTTTTATATTTCTATTTGAAGTGATGTTTTTCTCTTGCGCTGATTTCGTTTCGTTTTTGTGCGCGTCAAAATCTGTCTGGAATTATTTTATTTTCTTTATCACTTGGCTACATTTAACAAAAAAACAAAAACAAAAAAAAAAACTTTGTGAAGCCTATTTTTGAAGTCGTTTACTTAGCTGTCTAAGTTTGTATTGCTTTTAATTTTTTTTTCTTTTTTATTCTCTCTTGATTTTTTGTGTGCTTTTTATTTTTCCATTTCACTTTTACTTTTGTGTCTCTCTTTCTCTCTCAGTTGCTGTAAGGTCGAATTTCTTCAGTCTGTGAATTTGGCATTTGGTTTCGTAGTTTCGTAAGCGTTCCACATCCTTTTGTCAGGATGTTAACAATAAGGGCCCATTTATATTGTTTCCTTCTCGCACTTGCAAACAGCTGACAGCCGACAGTCGACAGTCGACTGTGACGCCAGCAGCGACGTCCACTTCACTGCTGAGCGTTGCGTGGCAAAGCACGTTAATTAAATTAAATCAAATTAGCTAAATATGTTTGCACTTTTGCTCCGTCCGTGCCTCACTCTCACTCTCTCTCTCACACTCTCACTCTCCCTCTCTATCTCTTTCTTGAGGGGGTAGGTTTTTAGGAGGTAACGGTAAAAACGAGGCAGACTCTAACTAAACAAACAAACCTTAATAAGCTGCTACAATGTGATCCAGTTTGCTGTGAAATCAAAGGCGATAATTGGCTTTGCTCGTTAGATATCCTGTAACAAAGTACTTAACTCCCTCTCTCCCTCTCCCTCTCCCTCTATATCTCGCTCAACCAAAATGGAGCCATCTTCTAGTAGTTTGTTCGATTTGGTTAACAAAATCTTACACTTAATCAATAATAGTATCAGCATATATTTTGTTTATTAATTGCCAGACAATATATATAGTAGGGCTGATCAATAATAAATATTTTTACAATTGCCAATTAAATAATATAATAATGTAACATTAAAAAAAATGTAATTTTTAATTTAATTTTTCTGTCTTTTGCCAATACTACCATAAAAAAAGGGGAATAAATAACTGAATAATTGAAATATGCTTTTTTGTTTACTTTTTTATTTACGCAATTCGAGGCATATTTCGGGTAGATTACGCAACACTGGTCGAGCCATACGGTTTAGTATATGTAAATTTATAATAATTTCTTTTGATCCACTATTTTGTTTTGCTTTTCTGTTCTTCGTCCTCTGCTGCTACTTCTACTTCAACTTCTCACTGTGTACTTGAGATGAGGCTGTCCGTTTTTCATTTCTTCTTCAGGCTGTGCTTCGGCTTTTTAATGCAAATTGATTCGTTTCTCTCAGCTTTGCTGTTGCTGCTGTTGATTGATTCATAGCCATTCCAAGCACCATAACTCAACACCAATTCCCCAGCAACCTCCCCAACCCCAACCCCAACTCCAAGCCCAATCCCAACCCTCAATCCCTGAAATCCCTCCCCCATGCTGTTGCGGGATCAGCTCTCGGAAGTTGGCTTTGGCCGCTTAATCGGTCATTGGGCCTTGTTATACAGCTCAATTATGGTCATTTGCCATGCGGCGCATGTGGTACTCCTCTTGGCCCCATTACGTATTGAGAGTCCACCCTTAGACCTCACTTACACCACCCCTGTGAGTGAGGGGGGGGGGGGGGAATGCCTTTCATCGATTTGCCTGCCAATCTTTTGTCGTTAGCATTTCAACATTTTTGCCTACTAAAAATAAACACTTAATGCAAATCGACAAAAACAAACAAAAAAAAGCCAAAAAAAAACAAAAAAAAAACAAAAGAGCTGAATGCTAAATTAAGTCAACAAGACTCGGCCAAAAAATAATTTTCAATTTGTTTGCTTCAGCTATGGATCCGTTGCCCAGATTTTCTAATATCTCTCTCTCTCTCTCTCTCTCTCTCTTTCTCTCTCTCTCTCTCTGTCACTCCGTCTAAGTGTGTTGTGTTTGTTTTTGCTATTACAGCACAAACAGAAGCATAAACACACTCACACACACACACTCACACACACACACTCGCACACACACTCACTCACACACACACACACATAGCGATACACATCTCTATAGGCATATATAATTTTAATGACTGCATTTGAAAATTTTTATGCATCCTTTATGCAAAAAAAAATAAAATAAATAAACAAGAAAAACAACAAAAAAAAACACTGCGAGAAGGCACAAGGATAGAGAGCTCGACTACGGGATATCCTGCGCCTGAGCACATGTTATATGAAAATACGATTTTCTTACATTTTTTCAAATAATCAATTTTTGATCAATTTATATTGCTATCGGCAAGCGATTTATATCGATAACCGCTCAACGGAAGGAGTTATCGTTCCAATGAGAAAGTAAGCAGTTTCTCGCACTTATAATCCCCAAAGAATACCAAGAATAGATATATATTTTCTGTGCTTCCTTTCTACTGCCAACTTTATTATGACCCTTTTGACACATTTTCAATTGTTGCAGGGTATACAAAAGATGAAAAGTGCCTGCAAATATAGATATTATCTAGTGTATATATATATGTATATATGTAACTACACATGACTCCAAAAAATATTTCCATTTTTATTACTTTGTAATCGGTATTGATTTTTGAGGGTCTTTGCTTCAGCTTTCAGCTTTCAGCTTTGCTTTTAGCTCATTCCAATCATAATTAAAATATTTCAGATTTCAGGACTCGTTCGGCATTATCGATTTTGTTTCAGATACAACAACACTATCTAAATGACATTGCTATCATCAAAACTATTGATTATCTCACACATTATCTGGCAGACCCTGCACTTCCCATCCATTCAAATTGGCCCATATTGTTGACTGTTTGTTCGTTTACCCAAATAACACAAAATAATCAAAAAGTACACAGAGGTCTAAAGGTCATTTTTCTTCAAGTGTAGTCGCTTTTCAGAAAGTTGAAGGGGACTTTTGAGGGATTCATTTTAATATGACATCGAGTCGAGAAGTTGTCGAGATTGCGAGCCAGTCTCGCGTTTCCAACCAAGTATATAATATTAATCAGGAGCGCTGATATTTTTTGAAATCCGTTCACTCTTGACATATTGATGGCTTTGGGGAAGTTCAAGATTTTTACTATATATACATACATATATGAGAAACATGGTTAACAATGCCAATTTCAGCTGCATTCAACAACAAATAATTGCTTGAAATATCTGCATTATATTCATTTACGCTTGAGCACATTATATTATTATAACATTTTTATTTTTTTGGTATGGTTGGAACACGTCAACACTTTTATTCATTTCTGGTGAATTTTTCTTTTTATTTGTATTTTTTATGTGATTCGACGCTTATCAGATATTGCCGTGCCGCATAATCAGGCGGAAAAAAAGAGAGCACATAGCATATATTGATATACACACACACACACACACACACATATGTGTGCATAAAATATATGTAGCTCTGGGCATTACCCATATACATTATATATATACATATATATATCTATATATATGTGTGTGTACCTCTATTTACCTTCGCCTATCTTATCAATGAACGCCGACGAAGAGCTTCAATTCAATTTCTTTTCAATTTCTTACCTACCTACAATTTCTTACTCCAACACACACACACACACACAGCACTCACCTGTCAAGGTGCCGTCAGTAAAAATTTTTGTATTTTTTTTTTTTTTTTGGAGCTTGAGAATCTCAACCTAAATCAAATAATGATGAGCGACGGTGTCGTGTTTTCATTAAGAAACCAACGAACACACACACAGACACACATACATACACATACATACACACACATACACACATACATACACACTTTGGTAACTCAGCTACACATCCAGCACCCATCCGAAAATGTAAATTTCAAAATCTTCACTAATAATAATAATGTCGTGTAATAATACAATATGCAGGCAGGCATATTGTCTTCAAGGGGAGTGAACGGTGGGCGGAGGAGGCTGTTGACGCTGGCCTTTGATCTAATCACGGCACAGGCACAGCACACACACACGCACACACACTTACAGGTAAGCCGGCCCCCTTCGCATTTTGCACACGGCGATGTTTTTCGCTCTGCGGCTTTAACAAAATGTTAATTTTGTGCTAATGAAAGCTGCGTCTATTTGACTGTGTGTGTGTGTGTGCGTGCGGCATTTAGACGCCATTTTGTCAGGCTGTCTAAATGAAATTGCGCTGTCTCGTGCAAAAAGATTTTTTGGCTGCACAGATTTGTGGAACGGTTTCAAAAATAACCGCAGACATTTTAACTTTCATCTTTGCTGTTACTTTTTATACTTCTTCCTGTGTGTCTGTGTGTGTGTGTGTGTGAGAGTGCCTGTGTGTGTGAGTGTCTGTGTGTGTGTGTATCTTTTTGGCATTTGCTCTAGTTTTGTAAATATTATCTGCTCTTAAGTCGAGTGCCAAAAATGGAAATTAACAAAACTTGACGTGTGGCAAACTTTGCCAGCTCAAAGTTTTGCCAAATTATATGGAGCTGCAGAGAAATGGATATATTTAAGGGAAAACATATATACGTTTGACCGATTTTATTAATCCGAAAAAAAACTAAATTGAAATCAGGGGGTTCGGGGGGAATTTAGGAGTCATTCAAAATTTAAGCATTTTTGAAATCTCCGTCTAAGATAGGCTGCTTGAAATGCGCTTTAAGTTTAGAGTGATTGCTATCGATAACTGGACGTAATCGATAATCGATTGACACTTACCAAATGTAAGACGGTGTTGACCACCTCCCGATTGGTCACCTGGCCAACCTCGATGAGGCCGATGAGTACGGCGAATTTTAAATTATCGGCGGTTGTCATTCTGACAATTTCGTCGGGCCGCTTTATATCGCTGTACGGCGGACGCATGATGTCCGCCATTTTGTATTTGGAGTCGATTGTTGTTGTTGATTGGTTGGTTTGATTATCGATGATTGTTATTTATTTATGAATTTATTGTATATTGTTGTTATCAGATTTGCATGTGCGCCATACACAATATTTAATTAGTTGTTGTTGTTGTCATTTAGATCGAGTTAAATATATTTTGGTATATATATATATATTTATATATATGTGTATAGATGTAGATTAATGGATGGAATGCACAGGAGAAATAAACACACGCACACACACACATACACAGGTGCACACAAACACATACAAATGCATATTCGTCAAAAATATATATATATTTTTTGATCTATATATATCTTTATAGTGGCTCGGGATTTTTTCGAATTTTTTTTTTTGCCAGGCAATTGGGATATAACAACAAAAAGGATTTTTTAAATTTTTTATAATTTTTTTTTTATTTTTATTTTTTTATAAATATTTTTATTATTTTTTGTTTAATTTTTCACTATTTTTTTTTTTTGACGGCGGCTTGAAATCGATTCAATTTGATGTCACACAATTTGTTGTATTAGTTGTTGGATTTGTTGTTGTATTAGTTGTTGTGGCCGCTGTGCTGTTGTTGCAGGTGTTGCAGTTGTTGTGGCTACCACATTTGGCGCTCATGTTGAGCCGCCTTTGTGTCTCCACATTTATTTCTTATCTTGCTTATATTTTCTGGTATATAATTTTTGGAAACAATTTAATTTTGCACACTTTTCAGTTTTTTAGTTTTTTATTATTATTATTATTATTTTATTTATTTATTTAGTTTTTTTTGTATTATATTTTATTTATTTATTTAGTTTTTTTTATTTTGGTTGGGTATTACATTTTTTGGTTTGGTATTTGTGGTGACATACATAAAGAGAAAGAGACAAATGCAAAAATTAATCAAAAATTTAAAATATAAATATATATATATATATACATACATCAAAACTATACTCTTTGGTTCACATATTAATACATATTTATATATATTTAAAAAAAAATAATAATTACCTATTTATTCACAGATATTTGGGTAAGGCAAGCATTAGTTTACTAGCAACATTTTGTACAAAATTATTAAGTAAAAAAATAATCAAAAATTAAAGATATATCCATATATAACAAGTTCAGCTTTTAAAATAAAGTTAACAAAAACAAAGTGGCAATAAAAATTTTAAAAAATATATATATAAAACTTGAATACGTATTGTTATGGGCCAACTTAATCGGAGATTATATGTCTGGTACCCGGGAACATATTCTGAATATTATGCAACTCCAATTATTTATATAATTGTGTTCGATCAGTCTTACTGCCCCATTGTCCGTCTGTTCCTCAAGTTTGTAGCTATCTTGATGGAACTTGAAATATATAAATCTTTAAGTTGTTGGCGGGTCGGAATCATCATATCATATAGCTGACATAGCTGACAACAAACAGTCGAAAAATACTTTTTAGCTATCTTTATTTTCGTATTTGTTTCGTTTTTATTTATTTGTAGTCAAAAGGGGAAAAGTTGCAGGTGCATGCAAAATTAGACGACAAAACTTGAAAAACCAAAAAAGATAAAAAAAAAAAAACGATAAAAAGATAATTAAAGCATACGTTTAAGATATATTTTAGATTGTTTATTGTTAGCTGACTTCTTTTTATGAATTAAATAACTTTTTCTTTTTCTTTTTTATATATTTTATTCTTCCTCTTTCTTATTTTTACTGCTGGCTTGTTGCCAAACCAAAGAGACAGCTTGAAAATAAACTAGATACAAATCTTTACCCACATTCCAAATTTGGCATCTTGATCTGCCATTTACAAACTGAAAAAAAAATATTTTGAGTGCTAAACAAAAAAACCAAATTAAGAATATTAAAATGCTTATCAAGAACCTTTTTGCAGCTCTGTAATTCAACTGATAATGGATATCGCTTGTGAGTTCTCTCTCTCTCTCCCTCTCTCTCTCTCTCTCTCTCTCTCTCTCTCTCTCTCTCTCTCTCTCTCTCTCTTTACTGTGTGTGTTTCTCACTCACACGTCACGCTTCGACGATAAAATTGCATACAAAAAAGATACCCAATAAAAACCCAGCAATTATTTCACTCATTCCCATTTCAAACAAGTTTTTTATTTGTTTTATTCTAACAACAACAAAATTTGCCCAAAAAAATCTTGCACTTCCAAGTATGTATTTTTGTATTAAGACAAAATCGGGTTATTCCCAATTCAAAAACTATCCAAAATTCTCAATGCTTGCTTAAAAATTAATAATACATTTAAGAAGAATTTCGATTTTCAATTTGTGAGTTCATTCCATCGGGTTAGCTGACATTCATCAAGTATTGCGTGTGGCCCCCATTTCTGCTGTTAAGTTTTATTTTTATTTGGATTTAGTTATTTATGTTTTTGAGATAGGGGCGCCATCTATTGTTGGTGTCGGTCGTCGTATTCAAAATGCATTCAAATACAAGGGTCGATCCGAAAGTAAAAGAAAAATTGGCGTGGCATTGCGGCGTGGCATTTGCGGTTGACGTCGATGATGGTTGATGGTTGGCAGCGACGGTTGCGCTATCAGCACCAGCACGCTACGTAAGTGAAGTGCGCTTACGCTAACGCGACACGTAAGCGGCCGGTTTTTCGATTTACTGCTATTAAAGAACGAGCGGGCGCAAAGTGAAGTGTAAGAGTCAAAGCCAAAACCACTCTAAACGCGAAAGAGCGAGCGAGCGAGCGAGCGAGAGAGAGCGGTCGCTTATGCTGCTGCTCCTGTTCAGGTGATTTGTGCCCAATTGGACACACACGCAGGTCTTACCAATTGGATAACTGTTTTTGCATTGCATTCAAAATTTTGTTTTTTTTTAAATATTTTTGCACAGCGAGCGAAAGGGAGAGAGATGATCAGCAACCTGCGGCGGCAAGTTGAACTTGAAAGTGAGCAGCAGAGAAGAGTAGAGCAGGTGCTATCAATTATGTTATCTAAGTGATAATCAAAAATGTGATAAACAAAATGCTATCGCTTTAACAATTAGAGCCTGTGCTTTAGCCAACATTTTTATGAAGCAAAGTTTTTTATATTGCCATTATTTGTTCACGCTCGCTCTCTTTATCCACTCTCTCTCGCTCTCTCTCTCTCTCTCTGTCTTGCTGTTGTTTGCGCTCTTTGACGCTGTTATTGATGTTACTGGTTCTGTTTGCTGTTATGCTTTGTTGCTGTTATTGTTGTTGGTGTTATTGTTGCTGTTGCTGTTGCTGTTAATGGTGGCCAAAAGCGGCGCTTCTCGCCTCGTTCTGTTTCGCTGGTTTGCTTGCTGCTCGCATAACAAAAAAAAAATAATAAAAAGTAGATATATGTATTCATTTAACAAATTACGCAAGCCACGCCAACAGCTACAAATTATGAACGAATTTATTTCGACTTTAGTGTAACATAACCTCCAATTGTGGCTAACTGTGAATTGTCATTTTATTCCCTTTGTTTTTCTTTTCGTTGCAGGTCTCTCACTCACTCTATCCCGCTCACTCTCGCTCTCGAATCAGGCTCTTGCAGAGTTCACCTTGGTTGCCCATTCGCCTTCTTTGCCTTTCTTGTTACCCCCCCACCCTCTACACACACACACACGCACACATACTTCTTTCCACTATGACAAAGCAGAAAAATCAATGAATGTCAGCGCGTAACAGAGCGAGAGAGCAAAGAGAGATAGAGCGCGCGCAAAGAGAGCGCTCGCGTCCTGCTTCCCTTGACCCCACCACCCGCTCTCTCCTGCACAACACGAACCTGAAACACACGTCGTCAGTTTGTTAACTTATTCTTATTAGGTTGCTTGCCAGCTACCACGTTCTACCACACACACACGCGCGTGAAGAGAGCGTGTTTGTTTTGTGAGAACAAGCGAGATGAGCGCAATACGAGTGTGTGTGTGAGGATGTCAACGTCAGCGTTGCGGCTTTTTCTGCTTCTTGCTGCCATGTACAAAGTGTTTAATATTGTTGTATTTTGCACCGCTTTGTTAAATTTCTTAATTTTTTGTTTTCATTCGTTGCACTGTTAGTAAAATACCAATTGGAATTGCCACAAAACTACTCAAAACAAATGAAGGCAACATAACGTAATTGTGTACAACAACGTAAACGTTCTCGTGAACGTAAACCAAAAATCATAACAAGAAACGAGCATTTGAAATGTTAAACTACAACAAAAATGCCGCACGAAATAATATTTATTATATTTACGTTGTACTGTTGTTGTGGTTGTTTGCTGTTGTTGTTGTTTTCGTCGTAATTATTTTAATTATCTTTTGTAATATTCGATAAACAAATTTACGGTACACTTTGCACTACCATTTTAGTATTAATTTGTAATTTGCATAATTGTTGTTCCGATTGTTGTTTGTCGCACACGCACACAAAAAAAAAACGCAAAAAAAACGTGATTATTATTATTAATAATATTATTATGCATAAATAAAGTCAACGTTCACGTAACAACAAAAAACACAACCATTGTCGTCTACGTCTTGCTGCCTACTGACGTTAACTCTTACGCCGTCCAACTGGCAATGAGAACGCATGGACAACAATCCAATCAGAATGCTTGTTTATCGGCCATGTTCCCGTTTACAGCGTTGCACAGTGGTCTACACTGCATTAACTCAATTTAAGTGCAGCGAGCTTAGATAATCGTGCCGCTCGATTTAGCAATGGCATTTTACTGTCGCGTTTGCAGCAATTTCGATCACTTTTCGCTATATTTAGTTGCTTAAAGTAACCGAAACGTTTTAAGGACGCAATTGGAATTGAGAACATTGTCAATTACAGCTGTTAGAGGATGATAACATATGTTTGGAATTTTAATAGCACTGTTAATGTTAACCAACAGCCCGGGACTCTCGCAGCTGAGAGACGGTCCCTGTTATTAACATTGACGGTCCTTGCCCAGTGTGACCCATTCTTGGCGCCAGTATAACACTTTTCAAATCACTACATCAACTCCTGAGTTTTGTTGTAAAAAAAATAATTATTGGAAAAATTAATGTAGCTTAAAAAAAATTCAGAATTATCCAGATAAAAGCATAAGAACCTTAAGCATATATTAAGCCTGTAAGCTCAATATTTTATCATAAGCGCTTCTAATATACAAAAAAATAGTTTTATAGAAATTATTAAACATAAGATATGGTATGTAAAAGTCGTAACTTTTTATTTATAATTTGTCAATTATTTATTTTTAATTTATCGTCATGCTTGTATGGCGCGAAGTTTAAGTACAAGAAACTTTTATGTTTTTCAGCACTCTTGATTCTAGTGTCATACTCAACACTGAAATGTTTCCCGCTAAATATCGGCAATTTCAAAACACTGTTAGAATGAAAGGATGACAGCTCTAAGATAATATTCAAGCTTATTTGTAATTGTTATATGTTATTTATGCAGTTTATGCAAAATATAATGAAATTAAAACAAAATTAAATTAAAACTCTAAAATTTAATTAATAAGTTTTTAATGCTCTCCTTATCGATAGTGACAATCGATTTTGAAGATGAACAAATTGCATAAACTCGATCAGCATATGCATAATAATCGCACTTTGCAATATTTTATATTCTCTCCCATTCGTTTTCTCTTTGTAAATGAGTTTAAGAATTTAATTGCAAAATAGTACAACTTAATTGTATAATAACATAACAGTAAAATATTAAAACTGACAAACAGCGAAAAGAAAAAATGAAAGACTAAAAATTTTACGATATATCGTTGACCCTATCGATAGCAAGTGGGAAACAGTTCCAGTCGCAGCAGCTATCGATAAATTCGAAAATAGTTCGCAGCTCGACGGTGCGGACGCATATTGAGCAATAGCAACAGCAACGACGACAGCGCCACAACAACACAATACACAATCAATTTTGTGTAAAGAGTGTGCAAAAATATATATTACAAAATAGCCCAATACAAGAAGACAAGTTGCAAGCGCAATCGCAATCGAAACACAACACAACAAAAATCAAAAATTCACTTTTCTTGTCTATTGTTCGAGAGTCAACATTTTTGTTTGTTCGTTGTTTTTTTTTTGTGTTGCAGTTTGGGCTGCAGTAGTAGAGACGTAGAAGAAAAGTGAAATCGATCAATAGGCGCAATAGGCAGCAGCAGCAGCAGCAACAACAACAACAAGGCTTTGTGGGAAAAAACAAAATATTACAAAGTGGAGCAGAGTTGAAAATAATTAATAATACGAGCACAAAAAAAAAACGAAACGCAGAGATTTAATTTTAATGTCGCAGTTAATTTGTGTGCTAGCAAGAAGCAGCAGCAACAGCAAAAACGACAACAACAAAAACACCATCAACAGCAGCTGAGGTAGAATCTGAACGCAAAACAAAAAACGAAAACGGAGAGCAAAGAAAAAAGAAAAGAACTTACGACGCAGCCGTCGCAGCCCGCCTCTCTATCCTTCTCTCTCCCTCTTTCTCTCTGTTCGATTGTTCGTGTGTGCGTGGGAGCGAGCGAGGCAGCAGCAGCAATAGCAACAACAACGAAGGAGAATAGCAATATTTGTTGTTTTTTTTTTGGTGTTTTTGATACAATTCAAACAAAACTGAAGCGGGAGCTTTGCACTTGAAAGTTTGTTTCCAAGCTCGACTTTGTGTTTGCCCTCTCAAGTGTTTGTGCTTGTGTGTGTGTGTGTGTGTGGGGGCGTGTCTCTGTATTGGTTGGTGCAGATACCAAAGAACTCGAGACGCAGTTTGTTCGTTGTTGCCATCCTAAAAAGGAAATTCAAACATATTTACTGTTGCTGCTGCTGCCCACTGCAACGAGACAACAATAAAAAGCAATAAGATAACAAGCAAAAGAAGAAGAGAAAGACGACAACAAGACGAAGAAGACGCCAATAACTGAAAACATATGATTTTTGTTTGTGTTGTTGTTTGTGCTCTTCTTTCCACTGTGTCCTCATCACCATCATCAGCAATAACTCGCAACTAGCAACGAGCAGAGAGGAACGGAACGGAACTGGCACGAGTGAAACGAGTATCAGGCGTGTGTGTGTGTTGCTGCTGCTGCTGCTGTCGTCGTCGTCTACCAATTCTCAACTGTTTCTTGACGTCGTAACAACAACGCAGCAGCGTCGAGTGGTAAGTTTGTTGTTGTCCCTATTTCTTATTTTTTTTTCAACCCTGTTTTTTTTTTTGTTGATCGCAACAATAAAAAACGCATTCGTTTTTAAAAACTTAAATTTGAATTTTATGCATTTTTTTTGTTTATTGTTTTCAAAACTATTTTATGTACACAAAAAAAAAACATACGCCTAACAAAAACACATACATACATACACATACAGATATTTGTATATTTAAGTATATATATATATATATATATATATATATATGTATATACAGTTGTACATGTATACAACTCGATTTCATTATTTATATTTATATGTATATTGTACATTTAAGTAATTTTGTGAAATTTTTACATGATTTTGTAAAAGCAGTGAATATTTTGTTTTTCTCGCAATTAGCTTTGCTTATAAAAATACACAGACGACATCGGTGTGCACACAAATACAACGCATATACGCATACACACACACGTACACATACAGACAGAAGAGAAGCAGTGAAACACTGCGCGTTAGATAGACAACGACAGCAACAGCACCAACAACAACAACAGAGACTAAGTGAAACGTACTGATAGTGAAACACTTTGGAACCGTGGTTTACACATTAGTGTGTGTAGTCTAGAAAACAAAATTAAATATGCAAAGCCACATGATATAGATGAGATTTTGTTGTCATAATTAAAAATCAAATTCAATAATGCAAAAGAGAATAGTATTTTTAGTAATCAATAAAATAGTAATCACTTCACTTCTCTCCAATGCTTCTAAAGCTGCATATGATCATATTATTCACTTTCTTGACAGCTTCAATACCACTGTGCTCAACACTCTACTAGCTTAAACAGAAAGAGAGAGCGGGCGAAAAATAGAGCGCGAGAGGAGACAAAAGTGAAGAGCAGAAAACAACATTTTCGTTGCAGCTGACCGTTGTTATTTGTTATTTGTGTGTGTGTGTGTGTTTTTTTTTGCTTTCTTGTTTTACTTATTTTGATAATTGCTGTTTAGCTGTGGGGGTCTTTGTTTCCAAAAAAAAAAAAGAATATATATATATATAACATATATATATATATTAACAGCAACAACTAAAAATAAAGCAATTGAATTAGTAGATGCTGCAGCTTAACAAAGATGGACACCAAAATGCATTGACACAATTTTTGACAAGAAATTCTTCATAGTGAAAAGTGCAAAACGCCAAGATCTCTTTGCCTACTTCTTCCCAACACCCCTCCCTACCACCACCTCTCTGCCTGCGAAAATGTTTGAAATTGACTGCAAAAATGTTCGCCAAATATTTCTCTGAGTAGCTGCACATAAATGGGGGAAAAATATAAAAAAAAAAATAAATAAACAAATAGAATAAACCACCCCGTTGCCAATTTCTTACAATCCTGTTACACTCAAGTGTACAAGTATGCGTACACCTGCTGCATATGTATTTGTGCACGTTCCTTAAAAAAACAGTATTTTGCATTCTTGGTGTTTGTGAGAGGTGTGCGTGTTCTGAAAACCCAGTGAAACCACTTGATTATCAGTTCTAACTAACCCAGCAAGTTGAGAATTTTAAATTAAGCATATCATACAGTCACCAAAAATTTATCTGGTTTACTTATGGTATTTATTTTGTATATTATTGTTTTTTTTTTTTCAATTATATTTAAATATCGATTTGCTAAAATCAAATAAAATTAGCTTACAAACTTTTAGCTTTCTGCTTTATCATTTTGAATTGATTCATATGAATTACAAGTTAAAAAAAATATTTTTACTTTAATAATGGCTACGCTGCTACGTCCGATAGTTATTGTAATTGACTTACAAATTGACTAGCCTAACTAGTCCAATTTGCTATCGATTCTTTGCAAGGACTTGTGACGATTTCGAAATTATTTCCAAGGCTGTCGCAATATCTCAATTCCGCGACGCACATATTGATTATTCAATTAAGTTCAATTTAATTCGACAAAGGACCTTCAAGGTTTGATTAGCAATTCAGTTGTGGCATATTGACAACTATGACACATTGATACTTAATCAAACCCCCACCCACCGCTCGTTCTTATGCTCGCCCATGCTGTGAATCACACACAGTAGGAAAAATGTATGCATTTAATTAGCTTCAAATTGCATGCGGTGCTTGATTATTGCGACTCTGTCGCTCTCCCACTGTATCTCTCTCTCTCTCTATCTCTCTCTCTCTCTATCTCTCTCTCTCTCTCTCTCTCTCTCTTTCGTACTATGTCCCTTGCATTAAATTGCGTGCGCTTTTGAAATGATGTGCGTTTGTGTGTGTGATTATTTTCAGTAACACCTGTTCACATCATATTGTGTGCATGTGTGTGCGTGTGAGTGTGTGTGTCTGCTTTGCGTTTTGTTGTGATTTTCTTTGTCCACCAAAAGCGCTTGGCGTCGATTTTTGTCAAGTGGCTTTGGCAATGAACAGCATAAACAATAACATACCAACACACACACGCATACATGAGTTTTTTTTTTTTTTTTGCGTGTGGACAAAGACATGGAACGAACGAACGGAATGGAACCATTGGCTTAACATGCTGACTATCTATCTGGCTTATTAACATTGACACACCAATTTACACAAACACACGTCTCTCACTCTCTCGCACAAAACGTACAAGCGATTGCTTCTGCTGTTTTTTGTTTTGTTTTATTGCCTATTACAAAACAAAGACAAAATGCGTTTCTCGGTGTGCGAAGGGTATGTGTGTGCATATGTATGTGGTTGTGACATTGCCTTTAGTAACTGTTGCTATTGTCGGTGTCGCTATCGTCGCTGCTGCGCGTGTGCGCAAGTCAATTACGGAATGCAACGCCGCCTCTTGCCTCCCCTCTCTCTCCCTTTCGCTGTCCGCATCGCTTAACCGTTGCTTCAAAACAAAGAGCCACAAATAGAAATCAACTTTAGCAATGCGTCATGCGCTTTGTGAAACATTTTTTTTTTTTCGACTTAACCTTAACCCCCATTGTTGTGCACAATTTACAATCCCCTTCAATTACGTTACAATTACATACATCATACATATGTACAGTTGTACTATCGCATAGACATATTGTTAGGTATGCGAATATATACACATACATATATGTATTATTTGACAGCGCTGATCTGTGGCTTGTTCGATTATCTCATAAATGTATGTATTTCATTGTTGCCCATTCACTTATGTGTTTATATACGTCATGTCAATCGAGAAACAAGTTTGTCTTTTAATTTTGTAGCCAATCATGCTAAATCCAAATGTATAGCGCAAATAATCATTTTTATCAGACAATATTTAACCTCTCTTTAAGAAGTTCCGTTGTGGGGCTAAAGCAAACGAGCAGATCGCGCACGGGTTAATGTTACTCTTTGCTATTTTGCATTCGTTGCGCACAGCTGTTGGTCTCTCTCTTTCTCACTTCTTGGCTCTAGTTTGAAAGCTTGGCTTTGTGTTTTTGTTGCCGTTGCTTTTGCTTTTGTGCCTTGTGCTTGTTTGGTTTCTTTTGCTATTGTTGCTTTAACTTCTGCTGATGGCCTGATGATGATAACAATTGTTGTTGTTTTATATTTACAGTAATAGCAAAAGCAAAAAACACGTTACAAAAATTTGTTTACTAAATGAGCTTAGTTAGTTTACTGTTTACCTCAGCCGACCGCTGCTATTTACGTTGTTTATTAATACAAATACATTTTGGTTTTCAATTGCGTGGCGCACACTATAACTCTGTCTGTGTGTGTGTGCGTTGGTACATATTGTTTTATTGCACTTAATTTACGCCCCATGGAATCGCTGTCGCCCCTTTTGCAAGTGTGTGCAAAGAGTGAAGCGGAAAAAATAAAACACGTAATGTGCTAATAAAACTTAAAAGAAGGGTGGCGCGGACCGTGTGGAGGCGTGGTTAGGAGAAAGGGGGTGGGCCTGGCACGAGTGTGCAAAGATTAAAAGCATTTGATTGAGACAAAGCACAAACGAGCGGAATCGCAAATGACACAGCTCGAGAGAGAGAGAGAGAGAGAACGCAGTCAGTGTTGCCAACTATTTGTTGAGAACCATACAAAGCTAGCTTTAGCTAGCAGCCAAATAAAGTAAAACGAGCTAAATTTTATTTTCGAAAATTAGTCAACTGAGATTTAACTGCAGCATTAAAATCTTGCGGAAAAATCAAGCTAAAAAAAGAGCTAAGTCTTATTTTCGAAACTGAGATTTAAGTGTTTTCCATATTTATTTAACGTCAAATAAAGTCAGTCGTCATAACGAAAGGATTTCAAAATTAAATTTAAATTATAAGATAAATATTTATAAAATATATATTGTATTAAAAATAACTATCACTGCCATAGTATTTAGACAACATACTATTGGAATTCTTAGTGCTTTTTAACATGCTTTTAGCCACGCTATTTATCATATTTTGTTATGTTTAAAATTCGCAATGAAACTGATTGTTAATATACCCATAAATATTTTATCAATTAAGCATATAACTTGATTAAATAAAAAAGCCAAAAAAAAATCCAACTCAACAGCCATAAACCACAATGGGCAGCACTGATTGCGCGAGTGTCAGTAGGCACAGACTTGAGAGCGAGAGAGTGATAGAGAGAGAGCTTGCAGTTTGTTTATTTATTTTTCTGCTTTCTATTTGCAGTTGACAACAGCTGGTTGACACACATTTACATACACACATACGCAAAGACATCATTTGAGGCAGCGCAGCGTTGCCACACAGACAGACAGCCTGTCTCCGTTGTCTTCAGCAGCTGTGCGAGCGAGAGAGCGCATCGCTCACTCCAGCTCTCTTTGCCTTAACGTGAACGGAGCAGCTGAGACGTCGTCGTCGGCTGCAAAACAAGGCAGGAGGATCACATAATGTCCGCAGATTCGCCACGCCGCCACCAACACAGCCATCATCAGCATCAACAACATCATCATCAATCGTCGTCTGGCGGCAGCGGAGGGAGCAGTGGTGGTGCTGGTGGTGGTAGTGGTGTTGGGGGTAGCGGTGGCATGCCGGCAATTGTGCCTCCACAAGCAGTCAGCGATCGCTCGATATTGGATTCGGCAATTGGATTCATAAATGATGTGACGCTGGTGCATCAGCCGTTGCAGGATCCCAAGGATACCATTACGTGGGCACGATTCGAGACGAGTGCCGATGTGAGCGATCCACGTTTCGGCGATGACTGGGAACTGGAGGGGAACGCTGCGCCGCCGCTCCTTTTGATCCTTGGCTATGGCCTCGGTGTTCAGGTGTGGGCCATTCCGGCCAATGGTGAGGCAGTTGAGGTTTTATCGTGGCGTCACGGTGTTGTCACCGCCCTCCGTGTCCTGCCCACACCGGCGACGGCGGCCAGTGCTTTGGATGACAATGGACGGGCTGATGAGCCGGTCGATGCTTTTGCCGAGAAACGTCCGCTTGTTGCCCTCGTCGATGGCGGCAGTGCTGCGGTCAGTGGCCTTTTATCCGGCGGTGGTCATCATCACATCTCTGGTGGTTCCGGCTCCGGTTCGGCGGGTGGCGGCGTCGGCGGAGGCGGATTTGGTCATTCATCGACTGCGTCGTCGGCGCATTTTAGTGCCGTAAATTTTATGTCTCTGAAGACGGGCGCCCAAGTGAAAACGATCAAGTTCAAGAATGCTGTGCTGGACATCCAGGCGAATCGATCGGCGGTCGTCATTAGTTTCCATGAGCGTCTGGCCGTCTTTGATGCTCGCACCCTCGAGGATCGACTAACAATTACCACCTGCTTTCCCAGTCCCGGGTAAGTGGCTTCAAATATATTTGATTAATCGATTTGTTCAACTTGAAATTGGATTCTTATCGAAGACGGAAAAGATACAATTTTCTTCATCTTTTTAATAGATTCAATTTTTAAATTTTATTTCAAATGAGAAATAAGCTAGTCCAATTATTTTTGTGTTTGTAGTCAAAACAAGTTCGAGTTGAGTGAGAACCATATGAGAACATAAATAGAATCGTTCAAAAATTGCTTTTTTTCAATTTGATTTTGTTTTGTTAAAAATTGAGACTCATCTGTAGAAAATGTAGCAGCCTGTGTAAGGAATACAATTTTGTAATCGTTGATCTCTTTCGCCCCACCTAATGACAGCATCAATCCGAATCCGATTGCGCTTGGACCACGCTGGCTGGCATATGCGGAGCACAAGTTACTCCAATCGAAGCGCAGCGGTGGCGGTTGTGACGGCGAGGGTGTGCCCAGCTATACGGCAACGGTGCTAAATGCAGCCAAATCCTTTGGCAAAGGTCTCCGCGAGTTGGGTGAACAGGTCGCAGCCGGTTTAACTGGCACCGGCAGTGGCAATAGCTCCAAAAGTGGCAGTTTCGATTCCGCAACGGGAAGCGCCGATGCCAAACAATCGGGCGTGGTGACCATTATCGATATCAAGGTAAGTTCCCCAACTCAATATATTTATATTTGCATATATATATATATATATATATATCAATTATTCTATTGCATAGCATACCGTCAAGGATTATAGCCCGACGACGGGTACACCAATTGGCTCCATTGTCGATCCGATTGTTGCCCACTTTGTGGCTCACAGCGAGGCCCTGGTCGCCATGGAATTCGATAGCTCGGGCATGCTGCTGTTGACGGCAGATCGTCGCGGACATGATTTCCATGTTTTTCGCATCCAACCGCATCCGGTCGGATCCAGTTTGGCAGCCGTACATCATCTGTATGTGCTGCATCGGGGCGATACAAGTGCCAAAGTGCAGCATATTGCGTTCTCACTGGACTCACGCTGGGCGGCCGTTTCCACATTGCGCGGCACCACCCACGTCTTCCCCATAACACCGTATGGCGGTGCGATGGGCGTACGGACGCACACCTCCCTGCATGTGGTCAATAAGCTGTCTCGTTTCCATCGCAGCGCCGGCCTCGGCGCCGACGGACGCTCCAGTTCGCCGATCTCGCATTCGGAGAGCACAACGTTTGTGCAATCGTTGCAACCGTATCATAATCCCACTCTGCCCCCATTTCCACGACCAGCTGTTGTTCAGCCGTTGGCGCAACTGCGTCAGCCGTTTGCTCTTGGCTCGCCGCCCGGCAGCGCCACATTGGGTGGCGTCGGTAGCAGCGGCGGCGGTGGCATCGGCGGCGGCGGCGTCGGCAGTGGTGGCGGTCTTGGCGGCCATCATTCAAGCGGCGTCGGCGGCGGCCATCATGGCATCGGTTCGCATCAGCGTCAACGTTTGTCCTCCCTATCGGATGACAGCGGCAAACCGTTGAGCGTTTGTGCCACCTTCGCCAAGTCACGCTCGTGGCTGCTGGAGCCGCCGACGGCGACACGTGAGGCACCGCATCGCGTCCAGCGCAAGGCGGTCGATTCACTGTTCGTGATGGCCGGACACGGTGCTCTCATCCAGTACGATCTGGACACGAAGTTAGCCGCAAGTAAGTTCAACATTTGTGCGATATATATGTTTGATTGATCGGGAACGCTAATTGATTTGATTTGGGTTTTTTGTGGTGCAGATGTTGCCAAAGAGAAGATTTGTGATGATACGCCCATCGAGTTGGAGGTGGAGGCGAAGGCCCAGTGGAATCTGGGGCGACGCAAGGATGGATCTCAAGAAATCATACCACCGCTGGCGCTGGATAATTGGCTGATCAAGGATCGCCATGCCAGCCTTCTAATGGATAGTGGCCATCTGTTCGATGAGGCCGACGAGCGGGCCGAGAGCTGGTTGGCCCAGGTCGAGATTATCACCCATGCCGGGCCACATCGTCGACTTTGGATGGGGCCACAGTTCGTTTTCAAGAACTACAATACGCCCAGCGGGTAAATATATTAATATATATATATATATATATATATTAATTATAAATTATTGAAATGGCGGACTTAATAAATATTTATATATATATATATATATATATTGTGGCCATTTAGATCGAATTTGAATCATGTGGATGCGGAGGCTGTGGAAATCGGGGTAACGAAGACGACAACCACAGCGCTGCCGTCGACAGCAGCAGCTGCTGGCTCCTCTGTCCAGCCAAGCATCATTTCAACCGCCGTCGATCGTTCGAGTCCATTGAATATGCCGCTGAGTGGAGTTGCCGTTGCCGGAGGATCGACTGTGACAACTGGCGGACATCGTGCCGGTGTGCCCGTGCTCATCGAATCCGGTTCCTACAGTGAGTCGTCGCTTATCAATTCCACAATTATTGAAAATTATTTGTATAAATTTAAATTTTTGTTTGTTTTGCTGGTGGTGCTGCTGCAGGCAGCATTGAGCAGAGCCCCAAGTTGATGGATCGCTTTCGTCATGGACATTTGGATTCCGATTATGGACACGGCGATATGCGTCTCAAGGAGGATCTGGCCGATGCCATGCGCGAGTCGCCATCAACGGCAGCAGCACGTCGCGAGACGGGTAAGTCTCTATTAGAACAGATTCAAGCTGAATCTAATATTTATATACCGTTTATAAAATTGTGTTTACACGTGATTCAATTGATTGTAAATTTGGATAATATTTCAAGTGTGTTTGCTAGGGACCAAATTTTGGCTGCCTCACAAGATTTCCACTTCAATATCTTTTGTTAAGCTTACTTTCCAACCAATTCTGATTCAATTCAATTATTCTTCTGCAATATTCAAAATAACTTTTTTATATCTCTTCAAAAATTGGAATAGATAATATATTTGTATTACATATTCAAATTTTAAATATGAATCACGTTTGAGCACCTTGCTAAACGATTAATATTAATTATTATTGTTATCGTTATCGTTATCGTTAAATGTTCAAAAACTTTGTTAACTGTTTCACGTTTTCACAGGCATCTTTGCATTTGATGCCTGATTTGAATTTTTTTTTTCGTTTCCGTCTGCAATCACTACAATCATTTTTGTTGTATATTAAGATTCGTTTTTTTTTTTTTGAGTTGTTTTTTTTTTATTAAATCAAATCGTTTTGTAATTTGAGCGCTATATGGAAAATGTTGAATTGAAACTGGTGAAATCGATATTTTTGAAAAACACCACGAAATTGGCATTGGTTCTCTTAAGTTTTATGTGTATTTAAATGTGGGCGGCAATCGCAGTGATTTCTATACATCATTACCCTCAACACTACCTCCCCCATCCCAGCTAAACCAACGCTTATCATCATCATGATCAGTCTTCTCACTCATTGTGTGTGTTTGCTTGTGCTTCTTTCTTTCGCGCAACTTCTTCAATTTTGGTCAAACTCCTTTCTGGTCTTCTTCTTTCCCGTTTTTATTCTTCTTTGCGGTGTTTTGGTGTACATATACATTAATATATATATTGTGGTTAGAATCGGACAACTGACATATGTATATTTTATATATATATATGTATTATCTGCCCGATATATTCACAATTTATTCTATATTTTAAAATATGTACTAAGTTTGAGCTAATTAACAATTTTTATATCACAGCTAAACCAAAAACAAACTTTTGAAATTGATTGAAATTCTTTTATCCCACTTACGCTCCCTTACACACACACACACATAAGTTGGCTTCTCTTTGCACTATTTCCTTGACTTTCTTTCTTTGATAGATTAGAGCTCTACTTTCTGCGACCCCCCTGTCTTTTTTGAAGTCTCTATTGCCAGGCGCGAACCGCTAAGAATTTACAACAAAATAATGGCGACCTCTCTTTCAGCAAATTCGTTATCGTAACCTTCCCCGATTGATAACCATGCCCATTTCTAAAATAGCCCTTAACCAAACCCTTGCAAAACTAACTGGTGAAACTTGTTCATTTTGTGCCCCGCTGCTTCTTCTCCTTCTTCCTTTTTTCTTCTTTATCATCATGGTCTTCTTCTTCTTTAGCTTCTTCTCCAACTACTTCTCTTTAACGCTTCACTTTTACTGGGCTTTTCCAATTGTTTTATGCTTTTGTCGAGTTTCAAAATTTTGTTCAAACGAAACACAAAAAAAAAAAACGCAAAATTACAAAAAAAACAACAAAAAATTCAATCAACGAGTGCGAGTGAAACAGTGAGAGAGAGAGAGAGAGAGAAACAGAGAGCGAGCGAGAGAGAAAGAGACAGAGAACAGTTGAGAAGAAAGAGCACATGAAATCTACATGAATTCTTGTCTAAAAAGCCAAAGCCATTTAATTTCGTTAAAAAAAAAATAAAAATAAAAAAAAATAAAAAATTTTAAATTAAAAATAAAAAATCGTTCTAAATACGAAATTCCATTATTTTTTTCTAATATAAAATTATTGAATTTTTATTACTGTTTTGTTTTGTTTTTAAAAATGTTTACGAAAAGTGCTTTTACTTTTAACCTTTAAAAAAAAACTCACTCAAATTAAAAAAAAAAAACACTTGTGTAATGTAAAATGGTCGCAAAAACATTTTTCACTAAACAAAAAAAAAAAGAAGATAAATAAATAAATTATTTTGCGTTTTGCATTTAAGCCTAATTTTTGTTCTTGCTACTTATGCATATAACAGTTGCAGTTACTTTTTCTATGCTTACTAAGTCCCAAAAAAAAAGAAAAAAAAAAAAAATTTAAATTAAAATAAAATGAAAAAGAAATGAGTTAAATTAAAATGCAAATCTTTTGGCAAATGCGCTTTTCTCATACAAATTTGTTTTCTCTTCTCTTCTCTGTTCTCTGTGCGACGAATACGAATGCCTCCACTACACCAATCCCTCCTCTTGTGCCACCACCAACCACCAAACCAAACAACCAACCAGCTGGTGGCTGCTTTGCTCAGCGCACCGCGGATGTTGCTACTGAAACGATAGCACCTGTTGCTGCCAGCTGCACTGCGACAGCGACAGTAGCAACATCAACGACATCAGCAACATCAGCTGCTTGCGACAATACCTGCTACTATGATGCTCTGGCCGAGCACGAGGCGGATGAGGAGCAGCTGCATCCGCACAGCGCTGCCGCATTGGCCGCCCTAGCCAGTGTCCTGCCCAACATATGCAGCTACGAGCTGACTGCAACAACGAGCAACAATAAAACAGCAACAGCAACAACAATAGCGGGCACAATAACGCCGCGCATTGAGAAAATTGTGAATCCGTTGGGCACGGTGACCGATGTACATGCCGGCATCAGTGGTGAGCTGCAAACGGATATGCTGGATGAGGTTGTCGGTCAGCTGGCAGCCGAGGATTGTGTCATCCATGAGAATTGTGATGAGGCCCTATTTCGGCCGGTTGTCGCCATCTTTTGTGATGACCTCGCCGAGCAGCGGAAACACGAGCTACAATTGCAGCGCGAACAACATGATGCTGCTGGCGGTGATCATCATCAGCAGCAGCAGCAGAAGCTGCGCGATGACCACAACAAGCCGCCAGTGGTGCTGGTCAATAAGCTGATTGTGCCCGTGATAGCCAAGGAGGTGGATGAGGTTATCACGCAAAAGGAGAAGAGACAGAAATCATTGAAATCTCAAGCAGCTGCCGAGGATGCGGCACAAGCACTGCGCTTTGCTCAGCTCTCGCATCTCAACAAACCAGTTGCAGCAGCAGCAGCAGCATCAACAACAACACCAACAGCAACGACGACAACAACTGCCAAGCCAGCAACAACACAAACACCAACAACAACAACAACTGCCAGTAGCGAGGATGAAACGTTTGTCGATGATGAGCTACAGACATCGATAAGCTCCACGCTGTCGCTAAGAGCAACAACGACAACAACAGCAATAACAACAACAAGCAATAAAAAGTCCAAAGCGGCCAAGCACAAGGCAAATAAAGCAGCAGCAGCAGCACAACAACAACAACAACAGCAGCAGCAGCAGATGCAGAAGACCGCTAATAAAAAAGACAAAAAGCAGCAGGAGATGGATAGGGAGAGAGAGAGGGAGCGAGAAAAAGAGAAGGAAAGGGAGCAAGTGGAGCTGAAGCGAGCGGAGGAGCTGATGAAAGCGGAACAAGAACAAGAAGAGCTAAAGCGTGAAGCGGAGCTAAAAGAGAGAGAGAAGGTGCAGGAGCAGGAGCAAAAGCTGAAAAGGGAACTGCAGCTGAAGCAGGAAAAGGAAGAGCAAATGAAAAAGGAGCAGAGACTCAAGCGAGAACAGGAGCTAAAGCAAGAGCAGCAGGAGCACAAACTGAAGAAGGGCCAGGAGCAGAAGCCCAAACTCAAGCATGAGAAGGAGGAGGCAGCCGATTGGGAACGGGAACAAGATACCGATTCGGAGCAGGAGCAAGAGGAGCGCGATGCCGCCGATCAACTGCTGGCTAAAAGGGATGTCATTGCAGCGGTGATGATAAGCAGCGCCAGTGCGCAAGGACTCAATCTGCAAGTGGAGACCAACGAGCAGCAGCTGCAGAAGGAGCAGAAGCAGCAACAGCAGCAGGAGCAAAAGGAGTCATCGCCATCAAAACCGCTCAAACTCAATCAAAACAAGAGCAAGGCCAATCAAGCAACGCCCCCAACCAGCTACCAGGTCAAAGTGCTGGATCTAACGCCAACGAGCAGCGTCTGGAAAGCGCCCGAAAAACAACAAACAACGAAAACAGTAACAACAACAATCGATTTTCCCAGCCTGGGCAGTCGCAAGGAGCTAACACTAACGCCCCTCAAGGATCAGCCGCGGGCGAAAAAAGAGTCACCATTTGATGATTTCCTGCTGCGCACACTGGAGCCGCTGGAAACGTTGCCGCCGCTGCCGGCACTCGAACCGCTCCAGGCACCCGATAAAATAGCGAGCAGTGGCGAGCGTAGCCTCATCAATTTCGAGAGTCCTGTGCAGGAGAGTGCCGTCATGCCGAGGAAAATAACGCCACCGCCGCGCGGCTTCACCGAACAGAATCTGATCCTGGCGCTGTGCGGTTCCCTGCACTATGAGCATGAATATGCCCAGCAGCTGCTTGACAAGAAGTCAACATTAGCCGCTGCTGCTGCTGCTACTACTGCTGCTGCTCCTCCTACTGCTGCTGCTGCTGCTGCTGCTGCTACTACTGCTACTGTTGACAGCCGCCACAGATCGGTATGCAGCTCAAATAACTCATCCGGTTCCGAGGAGCTGCTGATCATGCAGAATGAGCCCAAAAAGCTAAGCAAAAAACACAAGAGATCGATCAAGAAATCAGGAGCTGTTGCTGCTGCTGCTGCTCAGGTTGAGGATGATGAGGAGTTGCGCCCTTTGATCAGCATCAGCATGTGTGATTCACAGCAGCAGGAGGATACAGCTCCAAATCAAGACAAGGATGACGACGACATTAATAATGATAACGATGATGGTGATGATCGGGATCAGGATGATGACGATGATGGTGACGATCAGGCTGATGATGACGACGACGATGATGATGATGATGATGATGGTGATGATGATGATGATGATGATGATGATGACAATGATAATGATGATGATGATGATGATGATCGGGAGGATGTTCCACGTACTGCTGCATTGCCCAAGGATTTGCTGCATTTTGGCAGGAGCAGCAATGGCGGCACAACCACAGACAGCGAAGGTGCCGTGCCAACAACGACAACAACAGCGACAACAACAACAACGGCAACAACAACATCTGATGATAAGATGCGTTATCCGGGCAGCAGCAGCAGCAACAGCAGCAGCAACAACAGCAACAGCTACATTCACTCGAAACTAAAGACGAAAAAACTCGAGCATAAAATCAATTTGATTGCAGCCATTGAGGCGGCCACCTCCTCATCATCGACATCTAACAGCTCTGCCGAGGACAGCAGCGTTGAGACAACAACAACAGCAATGACAACAATGACATCGGGCGCTGCAACAGCAACAACAAAATCTGCAGCAGCAGCGGGAGGAGCAGGAGTTGCAGCAACAGCAGCAACAACAACAACAACTGCCACACAACAGCAGCGGGAGCAGCAGCAACAGCAGCAGCAACATTTGCCGCTGGCCACGCCCACATTGAGTTTGAACATGGGCGTTGGCGTTACGGTACAGGCGAGTGGCACGAAGAAGAAGACGAAGCGACGCAAGAGATAAGAATTAGCAATATGTTTGTTGTGCGTGTTCAGTCTTGTGGTGCTCTGGCATTTATACGCCAATCCGGCAGCTAACAATTCGGAGAGATCCGCGTCGCAGCAGCAGCAACAACAACTGCAACAGGAGCAACAATTGCCGCTGCCGGATGAGCAACAATTGCTGCCCAATGGCGCCCAATAGTGCAACAAACATTCGCATTCAACAAAACACACACACACAACACACACACACACAACACACACACACACAACACACACACACAACAACAACAACAATTGTAATGCTACGGTGGTTGCTCGCAGCATTAACTCTCATTTTATTAAGCAATATCTACAAATATATATATATATATATATAGTCAAAAGTTCGTAATTTGTATAAAATCCATTTCAAAAGAATTGTCAAAATTAAAAAAAAATATAAAAAAAGACTTAAAAAAAACATTTCAAGTTTAAGCAGAATATATATATAAATTAGTAATGCGCATTGCCAAATGCAAAAACTATGCAATCAAACCGAATAGAATCGAATCGAATATTGTTCCCGATTCTGGTTCCGAGTTTCAATCGGCTAATTTTGGTGCCTGTTCGATTCCCTGCCCAGCATTTGTGTAAACATTTACACAATGCATTGAAAATGACGTTTCTAATAGGAAAAAATAAACAAATAATATTAAACATATATTCATTTATAATATTTGTATTTGATATACAAAAAATAATAAGAAAATTAAAAAAAAAATAGTTCAAAATGCATTGCATTTTACAATTTGAATTGGTAAAGATTTCGAAATTCGGGCAGTTCCCTTTGCCGAGCAACCACTGTGTAAGCTTCCCTAAAAACAAGGAAACCGGAAACTTTCTCAGAACCAACCTCAGCAAATAGCAAAAAGTGTACACTTATAATGACCTTCTCTCTCTCTCTCCCTCCCTCTATCTCTCTCTACAAAACATATACAGCCCAATTTATAATAGTGTGCAAAAAACAAAAAAAAAAAAAAATGAAAGGAAAAAAATTTAAACAAATCAAAAAAAAAGTTTATATAAACAAAAAAACAATGTGATTACTGACAAAAAAAAATAATAAAACAAAAAAAAACCAAAAGAGAAAGCGTATAAAACAATTCGGTTTAACTTAAAAAATATGCGAAAAAAAAATTATCTATATATATAAATATACATATATATAATGCTAACCATTTTTAAGTGCAAAAGTTATATTATTAGCGATAAAAATTTAACAAATATATAAACACCAATTAATATAAATAAATAAAAGAATTATGCAAAAAATTACAAGAAAAAAAATACCCAAAAAGCTCTAATTTTTAATATGTATATAAAAGGAATATTTGACATGGAAATACAAATTGTAAAAAAAACAAAAACAAATAACAATTGATTGCTCATACACACACACAGACAAACTTCCCTTTAAAGTACTGCATACATATAAAAGGAAAATAAACACAAAATAGGAGAAAATAAATAAATAAATAAATACTGTCCAATGCCACAATCGTTGTAAAAGCTCAGTGTAATTGCTGCATCATCAACAAAAGCTCTCTTCGCTCTCTTCTCTTGAGCGCGATGATGAGAGTAAATGAGAGCAAAGCGAGCGCCAATCAAAAACTGCTCGCTGCTGTCTGCTCAACAGCACCGAGCTTAACACCTGCTTCCGTTAAGTTTCGTTAAGTTTTTATAATGCCAGACCACAACAACAGAAAACTGCACCAAGCCCAAAACCCCAAAACCAAACCAAAACGCTCTCAAAACAAAAAACAAAAACCCCCAAAAATACTTTTGACAATTTTTGCCGGTTTGCTTTTCATTACTGTTTATTATATGTATCTTAATTTTGTTGTCTTAATTTATTTAAACCGAAAAAAATGTACAATAGTTTATACATATATATATATATTTTTTTTTTTTTGGTCTTTTTATTGTTAGAATATTAAATTTTCAATGGTTAAAATCTTTGGCACAGTTTGTGAAATAAAATGTAAAGAAAAAATGAAACAAAGTAAAATAAAATGTTCTGTACATATAACTTGCAGTATTTATGATTTTCAACAGACGAGAAAGCAAAAATATTGAGGAAAAACAAAAGCAATTAAATGTAAAATTTAATTTAATATATTAAATGTATAATTAAATAAATGCAATTTTAGTTAAAACTATACCAAACAATGTTTTTGTTTCTATTGTTCAACAAAGAATATACAAATTCAAATTAAGTCGAAATACGCAGCATGCTTCAAAAAATAACCAGTACATATATCTATGGATAAAGCATTTCCACAAAAATATGCAACTAATTTCATATTTTATGTTTCTCAATCCATACTAATTATTTATGGGATATCTAACTTAAAATTGTATTTAAAATTCAATTTATTCTTCTATACTCTCAACAGGCAAATTCTTTGGTATGGATCAAATGGATGGACTGTCAAACAACAACAATATTAACAATAATACCACGGCCAGTAAGGACAGCAACAAGCCGATTAAGCCCAACAACATGAGCAATAATCGCAATCCCGATCCCAATCCCAATCCCCATGCCATGAATGCCAGGCAGCGCCCACTGAAGGAGCACAAGGATATTCCCATGAGCACCGCTCCACCAACAACAGCAGCAAAGCTATCCTGTTATCCACAAGCCGTAGTAATGCCCTTGATGCCGCAGAGCAACACAGCTGCTGTGGGCATTGATGGTGAACTTGCGACTGTGGTGAATATCGATTGTTTCGACGATCAGCTGAGCTTGAGCAGCATCAGCACAAATAGTCGGCTCTCATTGGAGGGGCCGCCGTCGCAGTCGTCGCCGCCGCTGAGCTTAACGAACGGTTTAATGGAAACGAATCTAATGCATTTCAGTGAGAGCGCCGCCGTCACTGCAATCGATTTCTATGCCGATAGCAGCACCGACATCGAACCCGATATCACCGAACCTGATGTCGCTCCCACAGCTGGCATGCAAAGTTTGTGAGAATCAATCCAGTTGCCGCCGGCGACGCCATTTTTGAAACTGCGCCGCATTTACGAGCAGCTTTTCAATCCGAAAACGACGACAACAATTGCCGGTGACGAATATCCTTAAAAAAAAAAAGAAGATAAAGATTGAAATGAAGCTTTCTTAATTCCTATCATGGCCCCTACTTGAAATCCTACAGTCCCCAAAAACAAATTAGTAAGGTGCTTGTCTTATCATTATTTTCTCTATATCCATATATATTTTAAGTACAAACGACACGTGTGCTCCAAATGACACTTAAGCTTAGGATTAATCAGAGCTTTTGGCTAGTTCATCAAGCTCACAACAAGGAGCAAATGCCATAAACAGGCGCTTTTACAAGCTCAAAACGAGTTGAAGTTGTAGTTAATATTTGTCACTAATATGTAAACTAAACACACCAAAAGCAATTCTAAAAGCAACACTTTTATGGTGGCAAATTGTATGGAGCCATCGCCTTTAATTAGACTTAATCCGCAGCTTCGAAATGTATGAGCCAAAATAATATAAAGCTCAACTCACTTGGAAGACCTCACAAAGCTCTTAATCTTTCCGACTGAGATCTACAATCTCTCACAACATGCAGCATGCAGCTACTTATTTGCACTTATTTAACTAACCATTCAAGACACAGTTTACAACAACAACAAAAAAAAGTTAACACCAAAAGCTTTTAAGCCGCACACAAAATGTTTTTTTTTTTTCACATTTCTTCAATGATAGCAAAATACATACATATTTGATACAGCAGTCCATTATTGGCGAAATGTCCTCCAAATTTTGGGAGTCTATTGAAGAATGTCATTTCAAGATTGCAAAGAAAGCAACAAAAAAACCATATAATATAAATATATTTTTATCTTTGTTTAACTTAACCAAACTTTAATATGTAAGAATTACTGATAAATTAATATATACATATATATATATATATATATGTTAACGGCTATTTGCCTATTACTATATCACCAACTGATCCTTTATCGAAGACCATATGCACCTGCTAATGGGGAAGAACGACAGCTTCAATTGCTGTGTTATAAATTTATTTTGGTAATAATATCAGTTGGTTAATTTTTTCTACATATACATAAATATATATATATTGATATATTAATTGATCAGTAATACGTACATATAATAAAGAGATGTTTGGTTAAGCTATACCAGTGACACTGCTGTCTAAATTTTTAATGTCTCTGATATTTCTGATAGAGCTTGAGGATGTAGCTGAGAGACAGTTGTACTTTTATTTCTTGTAGATGTTGTTTCTTCATCATCGACACATTCCATCGATCGATATCGATAAATTATCCGTATCTCTATGTGCTATCTAGTGCTGTTCGACCCGATATAGACATGCTCTGCATATGGTCGTCTTAGGTAAAGGATCAGTTGGTAATATAGTAATAGCCAAATAGCCGTTAATTTTTTCCATAAATGTGTATAACTGTCCTGTGCATTTCTGAAATCCGGAAATCCATACATTCTCAATACTTGCCATGTCGCGCCATGTCGGTATGCATATATAAACAATTTCATAAATCAGACACAAAAATATATTGTATTTGCTATTTGTTATAACTAAATTTAGAAGCTCATCACGGCGTTATTGTGAGCCTTAAAGTTCTTGAACGCTTTTAAGAATTAAGTTCACCTTAAGCTAAAATCTTAATGAATTAAGAACGCTTGAAACGAACCCTCGAAAGCGTTTGATTAATCTTAAGCTTAAGTGTCAGTTGAAGCCATTGTCATTTCATTTTACAAAAAGCATTACTTAGTTCAATTAGATTCGTTTAGTTCTTGTTGTTTTTTTTTTTCATCCATCAATTTTATATTTTTTTTATCATCATATATAAATAATTGTTAACAAAACGCATAGCAAAAAGCCATAAAAAATGCAATAAGCAAAGAGTGTGAAAACTAAATGAAATGTGCAAAAAAGAAAAATGTATAAAACAATACATAGATCAGATCAGACCTCAGCTGAATGCCGTGATATTTAAAATAAAATTTAAACACAATTAAAACAGAAAAAAATATATAAAAAAAATAAAACAAAATAAATTAAAGTGAAATACAAATGGAAAAAAATCACAGACACACAATGAAAGCAAAGAAATAAGCAAAATAATTATATAATATTAAAAAAAAAATATATATATTAAATATGCATATATATATATATATATATGAGAAAGGCATCAATGAAATAATTATGAATACATATATATATTATACAATTCATAAATATTATGTATACTATATACTACATACTTATATAAATTGTGGGTAAGCGTGGGCATGTTGAGAGCTATCCTTAACACTTTTTGAACACATACCATTTTGGTTCACCATTTTTTCTTAATGTTTTTTTTTTTGTTTGTTTTGCAGTCCACAATTTTGAAAGACTTGAGGAAAACAACTTTTTGTACACAACTTTTTTATACTAAACGAAAAACCATAATGGGAATATAACAAAAGTTCTAAAACTATTTGAGTTCAAATATTGAAATTCCATTCCAAAAAATAATGCGACACAATCCAGAAACGAACCATTTACAAAACATTTATAAAAACAAAAATAAAACATATCCATATACAAATGCATAACACATACTATATAGAATTGGTACTAAATTCGGATCCATATGTACATACATATTTTTGGTAAATACAAACATATATTTAGATATGAGCATTATATGGAATCAAAAATCTAACACCAGCAAAAGCAATTCAACCTCATTGTGCATTGTGATTCCACCAAAGAATCACCGAAACAAAATCAAAAACAATCAATAAATAAATAAATATATATATATATATATTTATATGTGTATATTTATTTAGTTATTAGTTCTATATATTCGCTTTGAACATCTGCTGGACAGGAACTTCAAACAAATTCAGAGAAAGAAAACAAAAAGTATAACGAAAAATGTAGAAAACATAAAAAAATCTATATATATATATAAATAATTATGTTCATTCGATTTGCATTATAACAATTTTTGTGCTCCATTGACTGAAATATCGTTCAGTAGTTCATCTATTTTAGCATATACACAACTATGTGAGTGAAAAATATCTATATATATATTATTTAATTGCAAACAATTTAAAATATATTTGGTTATAAGCGCTCGGAACTTCCATTGCGTGCATTTTAAAAAAACAAAAACAAAAACAATATTATGATGTTTTCGAATTTCTCTAAAAAAAACCAAAACAAAAAAACAATTTATTATGGAAATAAAAACCTAGAAAAACTTATATATATTATATAAAAAAAAAAACATTTTACTGCATTTACAATTTTCGATTTTGACTTGCGATTGAAGTTTTTCAGTGTTTGGCTTTTTTCTATACAGTCCGGTAGAGGAGGCCCTTACCGTCGAAAATCTGTATGGATATGACCAAGTTATAGCCAATTTTTCTTAACAGTTAAAATAATTGTTTCAAACAGAACAAAGTTAACTTTTCTTGTTAATTTCCACATTTTAACGTTTTTTTTACAGATTTACAATCCAAATCCGACATGTCCACTTAAACTTATAATATCTAGATATAAACCCCTAACTAAGACATTTGAATGGTATCAACAATCTTGGGATTTCACATTTATATCCTAGATGTCCCCATTAAAGTTATATTTTCTGGATATCCAATCGATGCCTGTGTTCCCAATGCAATATACCCCTTCAAAATGTGCAAGAATACAGCCAAGTTTAAGTTGCTATTTTTGCAGAGAACAATTCTCTTAGCCCCCTTTTGCCTTATCCTAAAAGTATGCTTTAAATATTTTCTTCGACTTTCGCAAATAGCGTTTCATCATTGATTTCACTTTTGAGCCTAAAAGTCGTAAGATATGATAAGTTATGGTAAAGTTTGTAGTCACAGCCATAAAGTTGACAAAAATCTTTAAACTTTATTTTTACATATGTGTGTGTGTGTGTGTGCAAATATGTGACACAAATTAGAAATAATGTGAGCGCAATAAAATGTCAATTGGGTGATTGAATAGAAGCACATACGCTAATTGGCATTGAATTGATAAATATATATACGCATATACGGTTATACAACTATATATACAGCCATATCCAGCCACTTGCTGATTTACCTGAGTTTTTTTTTACCATAACTATATCAATTTATTCAGAAAAGTTCGAGTCGTCTGCGAACTCTTTTTCAATTTCTCAGTATTATTGGAACTGTGCATTTTTTCCAGCTTTTTCAATTTATTCCAAAAGTTTCGCAATTTTTTTCGATTTTCAGTTTCTCTACCATTTTCCTAAAATTTATTCGAATTTGTTAAGGATTAATTGAAACGTTTTTCGATTTTCTTAGAAATCCAACCCTCTTATTCTGACACATTCTTATTTTTATCGAATAGCCTCGAATTATTTGATTAATTTATATATACTAGTGGTATACTTAACATTCAGATGTACACTAGTGTAAAACTAATGCAAGCCAATCCAAAGTTAGTAGCTTTACACTCGCGGCTCAAAATAGTGTGCATGCCTTGTGGATATATAAGAACAAAAGAAGAGATTCCCCCGAAAGAAGCTCGAGCGATCGGACCACGAATCGCTATCACATGTTTCAATTGTCAAGTTTCGGGAACCCATAGGAACCACAAATACCCCCACCAACAGTACTCCTCTCCTCCACCTGTCCGTGCCACTTGACCATTTGCTGCAAATCGAACCATGCCAGTATTATTATTATTATTTTTTATTACCATTACGCAACCTCGTATGATTAGGGAACAGTTACCGCTTGGTATTACCCATTCCCCCGTCCTCACCACTCCTTCGCGCATTATTGCTTGGAATCTTATCGGGGCAGCAAACGTTACGTTTAAATGATTGGGTGGCCAATGCCAATTATGGATAACGCTTTGCCACAGAAAAAAAACACAGAAACAAAGTTGGCGACTTTTTCTCATAGGCCATTGAGTTGGGGATTTTTATTTCTTTTCTATTATATATGTGGAATGTTAACTGGATTATTCTTATTATATTTGTGTTATAAGCAATTAATGATTTTATGGCTATTCAATGGTCAAATATTTAACTATTTTGAATGCTATTGTCGAGCAGGAGATCCGCTGAACCCAGACGTTAAATACATAGCAGGCTGGCTGACCTCAGTCTTACTCTCAATTCTTATCCGATCCTAATGTTATTTTTACAGTTGATCAATAATATGCCAGGATATATTACATATAATTAGTGGGCTATATTTTCGATCAGAAATCGATTTGTATCGATAGTCGTAAACGAAGCATAGAAACCTAAATCTAAAATACGTATAATATTTATGTTATTAACTGTATTAGAGATATAACCAAAAAAAAAAAACTCCTGTATGTGACTATTTACGTATGATGTCATATTTGCTATCAAGTTCAGATAGTTTTCCCTTTCGCTTTCATCTGAACTCATCTATTGTCATGACAATTCTAAGATAAAAACAGAAACAAATTCAAAATATGTACGTAGGTCGAGCTGTGTGTCTGTTGCATAATAACACGATATGTGAGCGTTTTAATAACATAGCTAGTTTTATCTGAACTCTCTTATCATATTATGGTCATGGCCAGATAAGTGCTTTTTATGGCAATTACGTAGGCTTGGTAGTAAAAAAAAAAATCCTGCGTACATTTTTTATTACTTTCTTATCACCCAGAAAAAACGAGGAAACAAAAAAACGTAACAATATAATAAATTATTTTTCTAAGAGGAAACAAGTGAAGAATTTCAAATCGAAAGTTTAGACTAACTCTGCTCATAATTGGTAAATAAGTGTTGAGTAATGTGAACGTAACTGTGAGAGAGAGAGAAAGACGGAGAACAACCGAACAAATTAACTTGTAGATTGAAAAAAAAGGAAAAAACATAGCTGAAGCTGTTATCGTTATCAAAGATATCGAGACTTCGGTGTTTGGTGTTATCGTTACACGAACATTACATTACAGCGAATTGAAAATCAATTTCGATTATTTGATCTTAGGAATATGGGAACAATCGGTCGGTCTTTAATTAATAACGGTACTCAGATGTCAACAACTAAACTCCAAACTCCAAGAGTGTGTAATGTTAGGATTGCTTTATTCTTTCGTTCTTTCTTATTTCCTTGATTATTAATCTGTTCAAATAAGCGAGGTACAATCTAATTATAACAGTAATAAGAGGGCTTAGAGACAACCGTTTGAATTATGCATGCTATGAGCTTGTCTTATTTCTTCATAACCTTCACAATGCACATAAATTCATTTGTGTCTATATATGTGCATATATATATATATATATGTGTGCTCCTGTGTACATAGAATGTAATTTGCCGGCAAATGAGCGAATAAAGCGCATGTGTAAAATTGCACGTGCAACTAAGAAAACAAATGCATAGAGATAGAGAGAGAGAGAGAGAGAGAAAGAGCGAAAGAGAGCGCGGCAAGAGCGCAGACGTCGTTTTTGTTAAAAAAAAATCTTCCTTAATTTCCCGTTTTATTTTCGCTAATGGTAAATTTCCCCTGTAAACACAAGCTGCCCCTTATTTGGGCAAAATTTTGCGGCGAATTGTGAGCAGCCCAACCCCACTTACATTCAAACAAGCAGAAGATAGACAATGGTAGAGAGAGAGAGAGGGGGAGAGCGAGGGAGCGTGCGCATAACTGGGATGCAAGAGCATTTACAAAACTGACAGCTGCATTTGATTTTAACGGTAAATAGATAGATATGCATATGTATGTATGTATGCTTGCACATATGTCCACAGCTTGCAATACCGTTAAAATTAGCGGGTTTTGTTAGTGTAGCTTTTAGTTGTGGTTTGTTTTTTTTTGTTTGCATTCGTTTTATATTTGGTTGCATCTCGTTCAAAATGTTGCATGCCCTTTTTTAGACACAACGCAAATGGTTTTCACTTTTTTTTTCCTATGTTGTGTTAGATGAAATTCACTGCAAACGGGCGAGAGCAAGATGACATGAGGGTGTGTGTGTGTGAGAGAGAGGCTTGAGCTGATGTTATTTGGCAGACCATATGGAGTGCGATCTATGCTTCTATATTAGATATGTATAAATAATATATATATATATATATATACATATATGTGCATCAGTTTGCTCCACATTTTCATAGTCGTATTAAAGGTCAAACAATTGATCTCATCTCTTGTGATATCAGTCAATCAAGCACAATTCGATGCTGAGTCGAAAGCAGCTAAAAAAGCTCCAACTGCCCATGACCAAAAGCATTAACTTTTCATTCAACAAATGCCCAAGTGGATTCCGAGCATAGCAGGGAGTTAAAGAACGAGAGAGCGAGAGCGAGGGAGGGAGACAGACTGTGTGTGTGTGTGCTTATGTGTGTGTGTGTATCTGTGTAATTGACCGCTTTGGGCAATTGATGCATACGTAGTATAACCATATTTGGCATTGCATTTGCTCAGCTGCACTCGGCTGCTCTCTGTGAGCATGCAGAGACAGAGAGAGAGAGAGAGGGGCAGTGGGCGCATGTGCACAAGCCACGCTTAAAAGTTGCTTACAGCAACAGTGAGTCTAAAAAGTATTATATTTTCATTTTTTTTTTGGCTTAACTACATATCTTGACTAAACTCGAAATTTATGGCAGGTTTATGTCGGCGACATTTTAGCAAAGAGTTCACGCAACGAATAATACTGCATCTTATTGGACTTCAATCAGTCGAAAATTAGATTAGGTAACACTATAAAGCACGTAATACACTTTGAAAGTATAGATGTAAAAATGCATTTTTGACCCACTGCACATGCATAGTACGTCTGGCTAGCATAGTCAGCCACTAGCACTAGCACTAGCTCTAGTTTCCACCAGCACGCAGGCACAGGCAGACGCACACAAACACAGTCGCATTAAAAGATAGCAGACCGGAAAACGCTCAAAAGGCAAGGAAAAATAATACAAATAAATTTGAACTTGAACTTAACTCGCCCTGCTCTGTCTCACTCTCTCTCTCTCTCTCTGTCTCTCTGTCTCTCTGTCTCTCTGTTTCTATATATATTTCACTCTACCTGGCTCTGTTGCCGCTACTTCTTCTTCTTCTGTTTAGTGCTTGTGCGTGGGTGTGCTTGTGTGTGTGCGCGCAACTCACCCAAAACGCCGGGAAATACACACCCATTTACATGCACCAACACACACACACATACATGTGCATAGTACATGCAAGGTACTTAAATCTATGTACATCTGTATATATGTATTTGTGTACACACGCTCGAGTATATTAAATCATGCACATGAGTAAGTCGTCATCAACTAAATCTTTGTCTCCTGTCATGTCCATTTTCGGCTGTTCATTATTGTATAAGCACACACACACACAAACAAACAACACAAACACATGCACATACATATGTAAATAGATTTTATGCGGACGTTGCCGTCTACCTGCCGGCATCCTAAAACTCTGTTTCTCTCTCTCTCTCCGCCTCTCCGTCACTCTGTTGCTTTGGAGCCTTGGGTCGTCTGCTTTGGTATGCCAGTTGAATATTAACGAATTTCACGTTGTGAATGTAATTTTTGTGCCGGTCTTCAACTTCACTTTATGCAGCTTTTCCCTTTTTAATTTCTTCTTCTTCTTCTTGAGTGCTGTGAACGTGTTTGGCCCTTTTAATGAGCCTCCATTTCCGCAGTGAGTGACTTTTTTGATCAGCGCCCATACAAGCACACACACGCACACGTATATATATATATATATATATATATATATACATATATACATATATTATTCATATGCACATACATATTTGTGTACAAGCTACCTGGAGATCGTAAATCGACAGCCGACTCAGAACTCCAAAGTTATCTATCTACCCAAGCAGCATTCATTATACCTTTCTCTTCAATTTACTGTTTGGCATATTTTATGCAAACTACTTTTAGCAAACTAGTGGAATAACGAATGCATTCAGTATATTCAGATAGATCTATGCTGCAGTTTCCAAGTCAAGCACAAAAGCTTCAGCAACAAAAGCTGTTCGTCAATTTCTTATTACGTATTTCTCACAAGTATTTGTTTCTAATCTGTTTTACCATCCCTTTTAATTATTGCGCTAGCGCAGCTTCATTCTAGTTTATTCTAGTTTGAACACACGCGTCGTAAAGGTGGGTTGTGGTATATCGCAGCTATACCGCCTACACAATATAGATTACGAATTGAATTCGTAATCGGGTCTGCGATCAGATTTGGATCGCAAATGTAAAAGCTTTCCCACTAACTCACCAACTCTCTTAATTTAAGGCTATGCAGCATTACCTGCTGAATATTTGTATTTAGTATTTTAACACATCGCACCTTTATTTGGCTAGATAATTTGCCCTTGTAATTTGTTTTTGTTGTTCTTCTGATAATGAGTTAAATTGTTGTGCGATATGAAAACACCTGCGCAGCCATTTGCTTATAATGCTTACAATGAATCCTCAAGTTTTCCAACTAAGTTTAACTGCCTGCTATTCGTGACAACGAAAAAATCTGAATGAAAACTTTTCGCAAAATTTCATGACTCACAACAAACTTATTTAACGCTGTCTGTCTTTTTTTTTTTTTGAAAGTGACATCCGTCCCATATATATATATATATATATATATGTATATTTATTTGCACATCCGATATTGATGCAATTTTTTCTTATTCTTTAGCTCTTCTGCATTTGTTTTTGTATTGCTCCTTTTCTCTTTTCGTTGTTTTTTGGCAGCGACGGAAGCGTTTCCCACAGGCACAGACGAGTTGAATGTCGCGGCGCCACGCCCTTCTGGACCGCCATAAATGAACACCCCACACCCAAGGCCCGCTTGAAAGCAGCAGCAGCAGTAGTTACAACAACAACATCAACAACAATTGCAGCAGCGATTGCTCTTATGCGTTGCTGTTGAGAGCCAAGCCGAGCCCAGCCGAGTTGAGCCCAGCCGAGTCGAGCCCAGCCGAGTCGAGCCCAACCGAGTCGAGCCCAGCCGAGTTGAGCCCAACCGAGTCGAGCCCAGCCGTGTTGAGCCCAACCGAGTCGAGCCCAGCCGAGTTGAGCCCAACCGAGTCGAGCCCAGCCGAGTTGAGCCCAGCCGAGCCCAGCCGAGCCGAGCCCAGCCGAGCCGAGCCCAGCCGAGCCTCGCTTTCTGAGTGCATTTTCTTCAAAAACATTTCGGCAATTCTTATCTTTCTTTTTTCCCTTTTCTGCTGGCAATGCTTTTGACTCTAACTACAAAAAAGTTTGTGGAACTTGTGTTAGACTCGTTCACATATTAATTACACTTACGTTGAGTTAGTCGTAATATTATCTCAATCAAAATCTTTTCGATTCTGTGGACTCTAATTTAACAACGTGCTTTTTTTTATTGTTTGAGCTGAGCTTGTTAGTTTTTGTCATATGATCTCCTCCAAAATCGATTTTCATTGCATTTTCTTTTCTTTTATTTTTTTAATGTTAACCAATTTATTCTTGTACAATTGTACGTATTATAACTTAATTTAAGTTTCAAAAAAAATAAATACGTTTAAAGAATGCATTTATTCAATTTTAGCACAACAATAAAATGCCCTTAGTATAGAGTATAAACTGAAACGAATAAGGAATACCACAGGAATACTACAACTATCAAGAGTACAGCTATATATATATATATATATATATATATATATTATAGATTAGATTATGTGGTCGTTGCACCACAGGCAAACTGATGTGGGCTGCATTATTCATTGATGGTTTTGGCTGTGCACCACCCTGAAGCGGGCAACAGCTGATTCAGTTTGCTGCCACCCTCTCGCAAATTGTGGTTGTGCTGGTTGCGTGTGGTGGTTGTTTGCGACACCCACGAAAAGAGAGCCCTCGTTGGTTCCCTCGTTCGCTTGTTAACCCAGGCCCGTTTCCGCTCACGCTGCACGCACATAGAACGTGGAACGTAGAACGCATTCTATTCTCATCCTCAACCCTCGACCACCCCCACCGGGGCACGAAAGCGGCTCAAGGTTGCGCCTCGCATTGAGACGACCCTCAGTTTTTGGCAGTAATCGCAGTCGTAGTCGTAATCGTGCCCATTACCCACAGCCACCACCCTCTGCAGCTGTGTGTGTGCCCACTTTCTTTTCTTGGGGGTGGTTCTGATCATCCCTATACGATTGTTTATCAGCAGCGACTGGGTGAGGCCTACAATACTTGCCAAAAACTGGCAAAAATTACCAGGGAAAAATACATATATATGTATATATATATATATATATGTTAAAGCTTACCATCTGCACCGACTAACTGAATACCCTGGAATCGCATGTTTTTTTTTTCAATATTATTTTGTATTTAGGTAAAAATTGTATTCAACATTATTATACTTAAGGATAATACAAAACTTGTTGTCATGAGATAAGATATCAAATTAATTGAACATGAACAATTATATAAGAAGAAGAGAGCTTTGCTAGAGATTAACGGGACTTGATGTAATTTTTACAGCTGTGCTATATTACGTCACGGTGTATACATGTCCCTTTAGTTGTGCATCTTAAAATATATGGTTAACACTTGCCTCAATCTGGTTTCGATTTAACTAGTTTCTATTCATACCTTTTCCTATATACCCCTTTCAACAAATTTTACAGGGCACAAGAGTACATCAAAATAAAAGCGAAAGAGGCTTTTTTTTTATTTTATTATTATTTTTATTTTTTTTTGACTTCATGCACGTGCCACTTTCACAATGGTGTGGAAATGGGGAAAACCATCTTGCAGCCCAGACGCTTTGCTTGTCATGAGTCATACGCATCAAAGGGGCATTGATTTTTTTTTTTGTTTTTTTTTTTGTTTTTTTTTTTTGTTCCATAGGCCAAATATTTGGCAGCTGTTTAGCTGCTTAGCTGTTCACCACTCATAAATAATGCATCCAATTTTGTCTAGTCGGGGCACAATGTTTATTTACAATGGATGCGATGCGATGCGATGCGACGGTGCAGAAAGCACTTTTCCGTTTTTCCAGCCTCAGCCCCTGAAATGGAAATGCAATGCGTCACGCTCTGTTTTCCAACGATTCTCGAAAATTCCGAAAGAAAACATGCAGCGAAAAAAAAGAAAAAAAAAAATCCCATTGCTGAAAAACACCAAGTGATAAAGACTAGGTCTAATCGGAGACCTTATATGGTTATCGCCCATGTGTTAAATATGTTTATAATCGCTCAACCATTTGAATGGGCCACACGGCATTTCAGTTCTCTTATCACTTATCTATACATAACACATTGCTGAAGCTAGATTTATTTAGTTTTCAGTTCCTTTAGCTTCGATGGGTTTTTTTTTTTGGTCTTTGATGGCAAGCACTAAAGCTGTGGAAGATATAATGTTCTTGGATTTCAGGGTGAATGGATATTAGAATGGAAGCCAATTCATAAGCTATACCGGATCCGAAACTAGAAACGACATACGAACAAATTCAAAAATATATATATAAATTTAATGATTGAGTAAGAATAAAGTCACCTGAAAAAGAGGCTCGGTAGTTTCCCTTCCGATAAAAAAATAAAGCCTTTTCCGATTTATATGGTAAGCGAAAATAAAAATCGGATTATTTGATTGGTATTTTTAAGAAATAAAAAGAAACTAACAAATGTAGTCAGTATGCAATAGATTTTGGGTTATATCACAGCAATACAAAAGGAGAAAGACAGATAAAGAAATCAAGAAAGAGAGATAGAGAGAGAGAGAGAGAGAGAGAGGTGCAGCTACTTTGTATGGAAGTAGTGCAAGTCGCTGTTGTGTCTTTTATTTGGCTTAAACGGTTTCTTCTTTGAAGTCAAGTTTCTTTGACTATGCACATCTTTGGTGCGGATCTCGTTTTAGATACTTTTACTGCTGCAGCTGCTTTTGTATTCCAAATTCGAATTCGAATTTCAATTCAGATATCAGATATGAGAGACCCATACATTTCTTCCAGTTCAATCAAACGGCTTATTCAAGCAACAAATTTTACTTTCGCAAAAATTTGCCTAATAATTGAAATGAAATGAAAAAAAAAATAAACTAAATTTTTCATGTTTCAGTTGTTGTTGTAATTTTGTTTTGTCGCACGTTCACTGAAATTCTAATTAGCTAGTGAAAGTCTCTCGTTTCCCGTTAAACAATATAAATAAATCAAGTAAAAACAAAAAGTTAGTTAACTCTCATTGTGGCCATTTTTAGCTGTTTTGAATTTTTGCAAACGAGCCAAATTGATGAAAAGATTGCGGTTATAAATATAGTTAACGGTTCGAGATCAAAATTTCAGCATAAGTTTTTGGCGAATTCCCAAGGGAAATTCGATATGACTTATTGGCAAAAGAAAACGTAATCAATAAAATAAAATTCAAAATTCACCTGTTGTGAGCAAATTGTTAACCAGAAATAGTTTAACCAGTAGACAAAATGCAAACGGATGTCGAAATTGCAATAACAAAAAAAATTTAAAAATAAAAAATAGAAAATAAAAAATAAACATATTGACAAACTATTTGTTCTCTCTAGATTTGTCGACGACAACGAAAAAGGCTACGAAAATGTGTGCGACCCAAAATGGGGCTTTTGAATTGCGGCGGCTTCCTGCGGCTCAACAATAAAACTGCTGCCGATAGTTAAACGCCGGATGCAATGCCTTTTACAGTGCGTCCGAGAGAGATAGAGAGAGAGAGAGAGAGAGAGAGAGAGAGAGAGCGCGAGTGAGTAAGATAGTAATGTCGATTGCTTGTCTCTAGAATCTGTTGTCATCTCTCAGCGAAACAGTCGAAATATGGCAACGTTGTCAATTTCCGTTGTTCGAAATTCGAAGATCGTTACATTTGAACATAAACACACACACACACACGCACAACTGTAACTGCGGCTGCGCGCCGCAATTTATTGAACAAACTTTGAAACATGTACATTTTCGGTTAAAATTCGATATAAATCAGAAAAAACAAAAAAAAAAAGAAAAAGAAAAAGAGCAAAAACAAAAGCTTGACGTTGTTGCCTTGTTCAAAATGGCAACGGCCAAATGCGGCTGCGTCGACAGCGACGCCAGCAGAGACAGCTCAATGTCAATGGCTTCGGTTTATGTGTGTGTGTGAGAGAGAGTGTGCGGTTAAACGCGCATAAAAAAAGCAAAATAAATTATGCAAAGTAAAAATTAAATTCATGAAAAAAATAAAATAAGACTATAAAAAAAAATGCCAAAAATGTTGTCTTGTTTTGCGCTCTTTCTTATTGCTGCTGCTTATTGTTATTTCTTATTTTTCTTCTTTTTTATAGCACTCTTTTGTGAATAATGCATACAAACCTACCTACATAAAAAATATGTATATATGTATGTATGTGTTCTATATGCTCTTCCAAAATTTAAAGTCAACTCTCAGCTGCACATTCAAAGCAACCAACAAGAAAACACTTCAAAATCCTACAAGTAAATATTGTTTACAAGTGTGTAAATAAATAATTAATGGTCATTGCTAATTGTTTTTTTTTTTTTTGCGCATGTGTATTATTTTTTTTTTGCTAGCTTCATCATTGGCTTAGAAAGTGAAAAGTGTGCAGAAAGTAAACATGAATTACTCTATTTTTAGTCTTCCTGGAATTCTTTGTGTGTGAGCATGTGTTAGTGCGAGTGCGAGTGGAAGTAGCGCAGGCGCCGCTGCTCAAATTATATGGATGGAATGAGAAGCTCTCATGTGAAAGGAAACTGGAATAAACATGACGCAAGCTTATTAAATGTTAATTATCTTGTGCTTATTAGAGGATCACGACTTGCAGACTCAAAGCAGCCGCCACGCAACATGCATAAGAATGTATTACACGCGCACACATATACATGTGTGTGTGTGTTTGTTCTAGTGGCTCCCCATTTCCAGCTGCCTAAGCACCGTTTGTGAGACTATTTGAAATAACTGTACACAACTGGGAGCATTTAAATAGTTGCGCTTCTTATGAAAATTGATGCACAATAATTTTCAGTCTTTAATTTGATATACAAAGCACATAAAAATTATATATTAATATATTATATACATATATTGACTTGTAAAAATAAATTCAATCTGTTTTTTTTATCTATCAATCAAAAAGTAAATGCAAATATAAAAATAAAACAAGATTCATAACATTCTGATAACATATGTGTGAATTCATAAAAAGAAAATCCAATACACACAAAATTTTATTAAGAGAACGTTTCTATGCTGTCGCTTAGTGCTGTAGCATTGTGTATATTGTCTTCTTTTTTTTTGCAGCTAGTTTCTTCCGTTGTTTGAAAACAAGTTTAACGTATTTTGTGCCGCTGCGACTTCTGTTTTTCTTAACATTTCAAACGTAACTGTCAACAATGGGGAGAAGACGAAGACGTTGCCATCAAATCAACGCCAACGTTGCTCTTGCGTTGTTGTTGCTTTTGTTGTTGTTGTTGTTGTTGTTGTTGCTGCTCTTGTTGTTCTGACTGTTAAGGCTACAGGTGCTCGCTCTGTTCGCATTCGATTTCTCAACTGTCGGGCAACGGGAACGTTTGCCTTCTCGCTCACTCGCTCGGTCGTTTAACATAAGCCGGGGCTTAAGTGTGTTTGTGTGTTAAATATGCTCAATTATTAATACACATACATATGTATGCGTTTGTTTTTTTTTTTGAGGAATCGCCTATTATTTTGTTTACCGTTCAACTAGTTTGAGCTAGTGTAGAAAAAAATAAACAGCAAGCGTTTTTTACTACATCTCTGCGTCGTCATCAGTCGCTTTACATTCTGTTGTTGTTTCAGTTATATGTTATTGTTATTGTTTTCGTTATTGCTGCTTGATGATGTGGTGCTTTCCGATGTTTCATATGCAAATAGCTTAAATGAATTTCGTACTTTTCATTTCAGCTGAATGAATCATTCCAGAAACATGGAATTAAGCTGCCGCGTCATGTTTCAGTGCGACCCTCAAGCTGTCCCCACTGAAGTATCATATGCGCTGTATGTGTGTGTGTGTGTGTGTGCGAGTGTGTGTGTAAGGCGAGCTTGTTATCCATGTCCGTGTGGGACGTACTAAGGTGACTCATTAAGCGCGAGCTGTTCCCATGGTCAATGTCTAATTCCAATGATAAGCACGATTCAATTTTTCACTCTCTTTCTCTCCCTCTCTCTATCCATCTCCTATGAAAGCATTAAGGCACACCAATGCACCCCAAATGCGAATAAGGGAACAAAATGCCCAGCAACGAAGATATCGCATTACAAATTCGATTCGTAATATATACTGTAGCTTAAAATTCATACCATAACCCACATTACTTTTCCACTGCCTTATAATGCAGAAAGTATGCGTTGCCAAAAGCTTTCTTATCATACAGGATGCATTCGGTAATGAAAAGTGACCATTCACTAGTTCACTGCCGGGCTGTTTTCAAGATTGAGTCATTGATCAATTTGTGTGTGTGTGTGTGTGTTGTTATCAGCAAATGAAATGGACATTAATTTTATATTTGTCATTTAGTTGCTGACAAACAGAATATTTATCAGTCACTTTAGTTAGTTGCTATATTTGTATTTGTTCTTGTTGTTTTTGATGTTGTGCATTCCTTTTGTATTATTATTATTTATAGCCGCTTTGGCGACTGTAATGGACGTGAGTGTTTACATATTTATAGCCATGATAAAAGCAACAAGGCGCCCCTAGCGTTACTCAAGTGTTGTCATATCTTTAAATATGCAAGTGTGTTTGTGTGTAATACTCAAGTGGAAGGCATGCTTGAAACTGTAAGCGATACTTCCAAGTGATATGAGTATTTCGATACGCTTCCAGAAGTTCGAGTTTGATAATTTGTTAAGAGTTTTATTCTATGCCTATTTGAAAAAATTAAATCATAATTTAGGGTATCTAATGTTCGGCAGGAAATAAAAAACATTTGTTTCTTCTTCTGATTTTGGTCTTGCTGCCCGCATAAGAGACAAGTTACAAGCATGGGAGTTCCAGAGTTGCTTTATGGATGAGCGTCATATCCGCTGATTGGAATGCTTGGAATGCACTCAAATCACAACTTACAACAACTGACAAAAAAAATATGATATGAATTTTTGGTGTGTGATTAAGCTAAATTTTTGTTGAATTCTTATTTTATTTTATTCTTTTTATTTTTAGGTGTGACCATTTCTGTGACTACTCCTGTTGCACGCACATCAAGCTTTGATGTCACACGCCACAAACACACACACACTTAATCACACACACGAATCACACGCATTAAAAACACGTGCGTTTTATATTATTTTTTTTCACTTTGTGTAATTGCTGAGGTGCATAGAAATGAAATGGCACAAGAAATGCCGACAATTTTTTGTTTCCTTCTTTTTTGAATTTCTTGTCTGCTTAATTGATGTTGTTCACACGCACACAAACACAAGCACACACACACAGGCAGATAGACGCACGCCCAGCTGTTTTCCGCTGAACCGTAACGGGCCAACCCAGCGAGAAGTTGCCGACCCAACAGTCACCTGGAATGGATACAGCAGCATTACTACGAGTGGGAATGGAAATGGGAATGAGAACGCGTGTGCCTATGTGTGTGTGTGAATCTGTATATGTGTGTCTGTGTGTGTGTGTGTGGGCGACGCTCTACACTTATATTTGCATATGCCCAGTACACGCTACATAAGTCTAAGACACACACACACACATCCTCACACATAGGCGTCACTCATTTTCATTAAAAACCACTTAAGGTTTTGTTTTTGCAACCCACATTCTTACGGCTGCGCGGCCTTCTTTAAATTCGCCGTTAAAGTGAAGACTCGCTCCAAGTGGAACGCAATGAGTCGCTCAAAATGCACTCACTCTCCAATTAGAAAAAAAAATAGTGAAAAAAAACTGGCGCCATCTGCAATCGCAAGCTCTGCTTGCAAACGTAATCAATGCAGAATGCTGAACATGTGTATTAAATGATTGAATGAATAAAAGTATGTGGCGCATTTAGCGAGTGTTGACTCTGTTTCAATTTATAGTAGTTCTAGTTGTCACAGTTACTTCACCATGCAAATATGTTGCTTTGGCCATATACAAACGAAACGTTAACGTCGCCTTTGAATCGTATTAAGTGTGTAGAAACGGGTGTGTGTGTGTGTGGCTGTGTGGGGAGACTGGAAAGGGGAATATTTATACTACTACCGATTACAACTCATAATACTCAATCATCATAAGCAAAACCGGTTGAAATTCGACATATTTTTTTTTTTAAGAATCTTGAATTATTTCGAAGATGTCTTGATTGAGGTTATGTTTATGCTATGTTATTCTTAGGATTCAAAATGCAAATTTCATTGAACTATCAAATTTGAATGAGAGTAAAGCAATTCGTGAAAATATTTATTTTTTATGTACTATTTTTAATTACTTGTATAAGTTTTAGTATTAATTTTAATAATTATTATTTAGCAGGAAAGTCACAACATTTAATTAAGTATCGAAGTCACGCCCCCTATATCGCAAGACGTCTTAACAGAGTATCTCACAGTTGGATATGCTCAGCTACAATGTTCAACTTGCATTTCTTAATTTGTTTCGCAGTTCGCATGCGAGATTGATAGCCTCGATAGCCAATCAGATACTCAGATGCTGCCCAGGCAGACAATATACAACAGTAACTACAACAACAACAACAATAATGGACATAATGGAAAGTCCAATGCAGACATAGACGACTCAAGGCATCTGTTTCGCTTCGCCTCGATGCTGATGCAGCGCAGTAAATAAAATAAGGAATAAGAAATAAAAGTCAAACAAAAATGTAACAAATATAAGTCGTACTCAGACGGGTGTCCAGAGTGTCTGGCGACTCCCACAGTTCAACTAGCATATGTATAAATAAATAAATATATATTATTATGTATATATGTACATGTTCAATTGCTTTAACACCTTCGGCCACGTTTACTGCAGCTACCAGTTAGTCAAGCCGGGACTAGACTACCATACTATTACCCTCCCCCACACACCCCACACATTCGATACTCTTCACCTTCTTCGTCGCCTCACTAACTGCTGTCTGACGAAAAAGTGACTCAATACAATTTGTCTCTTGGCTTTGCCCAGCCAACAAATATAGTGAGCTGTCCACCATGCTGATATAAATAAACACTTGTAAAATCAATTTTTTTTAATGAATACTTAACATTTTGAATATAATTTTATTTGATTTTTTAATAACAATAAAAAAATAAAATAAACATAATAAATTTGTTTTATATATTTGTCATTTATGTGCTGGACATATTGTTTGTTGGGTTAACTTGCTCTCCATCTCTTTCTCTCCCACTCTCTCTCTTTATGCGTTGTTGTTGCTGGCCACAAAACATTTTTGGAATTGGCTAATTATTTTGTTCATGTGAAATGCGCACCCACCGAAAACGAAATGGACGGACAACCGTTAATGAAAGAGACAACAATATACATACATATATATATATAAAGACTTTGAGTGGGAGAGAGGGGGAGGCAATTGCAAGAGGCACGCACAAATGTAGTCGTACATTGGCATTAAAGTGAAATTGTGAAAAATTTACGCCCCTCGCAATAAACAATAAAAAAATCATTTTTCACTTTTTCCCAAAAGCCGCTTTAAATTCTGCCCCTGCCTCTTCTTCTTCCTCCTCCTCATATTCAACACGCAACACGCTGGCAATTAGAGATGAGACATTTTTGAATGCTCAATAAAACTTAATCAATAAAACGATCTGAAAATTCGCTCAAACTGAATATCATAATCCAAATGGGTTTGATCGAGTTCAACTGGTTTTTGATCCGCTTTGTCAGCATACTGGATAATCTCCACTAATCTGCATGTTATCGATAACATACGTGCATGTGCGCTCATCTCTAACGCCTGCACGCTTGCATTGTAATCAGCATCAATTAGGCTAACAATTAACAACTTTTATTTCTGGCATTTGACTACTTTGTGTTAACATTTTCATGCCGGTACTTATGGCACGCCACTTAACTCTTAAGAAGATGCCGGTAAATAGTACCCCTACCCATACCCCTACACACCACCACTATGCATAATTAAACCCCCCCTCCACTTTACATTAAATATATTATAAATGCATATATTTAATGGAGATATTTTACCATGTTCAAATTGGCAAGAAAGTGCATAAATAGAGTTGTTCAATTAATGATTGTACCTGTCTAAAAACTTGTGTTTTGTATTTCTACATTTCAGGTTGAAATTGGCAAATGTCTTATTGCCAAAATGTTTTGTTATTTTACATTTTTAAGATATACAAATATTTGAATTTTTGAAATATTTTTCCTTAAATTTAGAAATGATTTCTAAATAGAAAAACTTTTCAAATTTTATTTTTTTTACTGCACGCAAGATCAATGTACAAGCCAACTACTTTAGAGTGCTCCACATTGGACAATCTTTCAATATTTTGTGCTCGATAATACGAGACTGCGTCGAGGCCAATTAAGTGAGCACCGGAATCTTCTAAGTGGCGACATCTTGGATGGAGCTGCTTTGTACTGCACCATCAAGTTTGAGGAGATGCCTGGAAGTTCATTCGCGTTAGAACTCGTCACTAAAAGTCGTGCCTACGAAAACATACAATTAAGATGATTGTGACCGTAGAAAAAAAATATATAACAAAAAAAGAAATTACCAACAAAAAAAAAATGTATTTATAAAAATAAGTAAAAAGAAAAAGACTACGTAGGAGGCCTAACGGCATTTCTGAGTGTAACAACCAGGTTCTAGCATATCGTCTAAGAATCCTATTTGAATAATTAGTTAAAATATATATATGTATATATACGAAATCTAGTCCAAATGGGACTTTTAAGCGAATCCCACTCACGAATCGCACTCCAATTAAGTGAACAATTAATGAGATTTTGGTTGTTGTGATTATCATGGCCGAAACTGGTCGTACCTGAATGCGAAGTCTGTGGCCAAAACAAAAAAAAACACACACACAAAAAGTTGTAGTGAAAATGTGCAAGTTTTCAGTTTCAGACCAAAAGCAGCAGGAGGGGTAGCGAGGCTAGGTGCGGCGAGGGCGGTGCGGGGCGTGGCAGCGTGCATGCATACATATTAATACCAAATACGCATACGCGCGTTAAATGCCATATTAATTGCGAAAAAAAAAACGTAGAAATTTTTTCATTCAATGACCTTGACAATGGCTTTGGCTTTGGCTACGACTTTGACTCTGAGCCACAAGTCTTGGAGACTCAGCTCAACAGCGATCGAGCTCACACATGCACACACAGCTGCGGTCAAAATAATAGTAGTGCACACATATGTTTTCCAAAATTTTTAAAAAATAAATAAAATACTTAAAATACAGTTTAAAAATTATGAACATTTTTATTTAAATACAAGCAATCATGGTATAGAATTTATTAACAGCAAAAAAAATTAATGTCGTTGCATCTAAGAATTTTTATATTTAGTTTTATGGAATTAATCGTTAAATTTATTATTATAATAGTAGTGGAATAATAGTGTGAAGCTCTCAGCTCACCAGGCGGCTAAACAATATTTCAAAAACTAGATACGATGGGTGTTTGTATTTGACTACGTTTAGTATTTTGAAAATAATTGTATTTGAAATCAAAAGTGGTTTGCTTTGAAAAATTAAATTATTGCTCCATTGAAGATTTTGAAGAGGTCTCAATTTTATTACCGTAAAGTGAGGGATATTTTTATTAAATGGGTTGAGAAACAGCGTTACTATTATGTTGACCGCAACTGTATGTAGTTATTTGCGTGTATGCGTGGCTAGTGAACACACATACAAACACATATGCAGTGTGGATGTTGTTGAGCAAGTGGAACTGCGCTTGTAACTGTTGTCTTCGTCTCAGTTTCCACCTCCCCCCACTTAAAGTCAGCTCTATAAGCTTTCGTGCGTGCGTGCTTGTGAGTGTGTAGAAAACGTGACGAGCTTCGAACTTTTTGGAGAAAGGTCGTTGATCATGGCTCTTGTTGTTGCTGATTGTCTGCTTTTATTGTTGTTGTTGCTTTTTTCAAAGTCATCGGCAAAAGCAGCAGCAGCAGCAGCAGTAAATGTGCCGTTTTTGGCTATTTTAATTATTTCTAGTTTCGATCAAGATCCAGCTGTGTGTACGTACACGCTTGCCTCCCTTGACTCCTACCGACAAGGTCATTTCATACACGCACACACACACACATATATATATATATATATTTGCATACAAACATATCTTCAGTTTGAGTGCCTCTTAAATCATTTCATTGGAAATATTTCATTTGCATTTCCAAAGCGCTTTCCAGCGTGACGAGAACTAAATGTCCAATAAACAAGTGGTTTTTATTTCAATTTTATTTAAATTTCATGCTAATTAGTTCGATTTAATGAAAATCATTGAATCGGTATATACTTGTATAATGAATAAATTTATTACATTCCCAAATACGCAAAATAAACAACATTTTTCTATGGCACCATTTACGCATTTTATTGAATTTAATTCCATTAAAATAGCGTGGTGAACTTCAGCTTTCGTTAACTACTGTTGGTCAGAAATTAGAAATTCAATTAAATTAAATTATTTAATAAACACCGAAACATAGCTTCAGAATTTATGAAACTTTTGAAATAATAAATTCAAAAATATTTTTTATAGTATTTTTTACACATGTATATTTTGCTTGTTTCTATTATACTTTTTCTTATTTAAATTGTAAATGTATGACTAAAATTCTTTTTTCCACACATTTACTCATTAAATAATAAAAATGCGATAAAGCTTATCGACGAAAGCAGAACAAGAAGAAGCGAAGAAGAGAATGGATTGCGATTGCTGACGCTTGCGAATAACAGTTAACACTATGAGAATAATTTTAGCTTAGCTTAAATATGAAAAAAAAACTGAGACAAACAGCTCCCATTTCCAATTGAGCGTCTGCCTTGAACAATATGAATTCCCCGAATGGCAAGCAATCAGCTGCCCGTCTGCATTCGATTTCTTCACAAAATACATATTAATCAAATAACTGCAAATACATAAGCACACTGACACATACATGCATATGCATATGTAGAGATGCATTGCGATCGAATAGTATGGAGCAACGTCAGTTTTGCCACTCCTTATGCCAAGCATTTTTATGTTGTTTTCTTTTATGCTGTTCGCAATGAGAGAACATGTCTGCGTAAGACTCTCTCTCTCGTTCTCGCCAGCGCTGTCATCTTCTTCATTTTTGTTTTTGGCTGTCTGATGCTCGTGACTGTCATTGTGTGCGTGTGTATTTTATGCTTTAATATGTAGACACACAATACACACACATGCATATTGCGTGCGTTTGCTTTTAAAATGTTGTTAGCTATTTCTGCGTCATTTTGATTTAAAAATGGGCAATTATTTAAACAATGATTAGTCAACCGGCAATAGTAAAAATCATGATTGCCAATGGAATGCCTTCGTTTGCCATGTATGAGCAGTTGCCGTTAAGCATACGCACACACATGCACACACATCCACACGCACACATACACAGACACTCACTCATACATGTGCATGTATGCTGCTGCATGCTTGTTGCAACTTTCCCCTCTCTTGAGCCCGGCAACGACTCGCACTGCGCTCTTTCACTTTTACACACAGCTGTGAGAGCAAAAGAGAGCCGCTTCGGCTGTTTGTTTTAGCCAGCGGTATCAAAAACACATTTTCGATAATTCACATTAATAATAATAATCATAATAACGAAAGAGTTGTAAATGTTTAACCATTTAGCTATGGCAAATGTTTACAAAAACTGAAAAAATATGCATATATAAAAAAACAAACCCTCTGCTACTGAGCCGAGTTGAGTCAGCATCGCGCTGAGCGCAGCAAGTGAATGAGCATTTTGTGTGCTCGCCATTTGCGTGTGTGTGTGTGAGAGAGTGTGTGTGATAGTATATGTGTGATTGAGTGTGGCTCTATCTCTTTTGCGCAAACGCGAGGTTGACGCATCAACTGGCAGCTGTTTTAGGCTGGCGCCGTTATAGCTACAAACCGAGTTTTAAACTCGAAAATTATGCTTAACAGTGAATACCCTGCACTCTCTGCTTGCTTATGGCATATTTGCATATAGTTGGATTGTTTTTAGTTTTGCTACGATTTATTTTATTTAATAGCGCAAGATAATTAACACACAGACAAGTTTCTCAGGTCTTAATAGACATGATCCTTAAATTAAGCATAATATGTTATACCTTGAACTCAATCTTTAATAGTAAGCATAACATTTATCTGAAATATTTACTTTAAGATGAACACAAAATTTGTATTTAGAAAGAAAAGCGAAAAAGAAACATATCCAATTTGATTCAGATCAGAATTGATAATCAGAAATCACTTGATAACATTTCTGAAAACAGTGCAAAGCGTATCTCGCAGTGAGTCAACCTTTCCATAAGTCGCACCCGTAATAGGGGATTATGCTGTGGAATACTCTTCGTGAGCAGCATACACACACACACACACACACACACACATGCACACACAGATACGGCGCAGCCAGTCACAAAAACGGGGTAAAAATTGAATTCATACCATATATGGTAAAACGCTTGGCAGCCTGGAGAAGTGTGTAAGTGGCCGCTGTGATAAGGCGCTAAAATACGGTTTGCCGGCTGGCGGACAGACGGACGGACACTGGCTTTATAAAACGGCAAACGGCGACCAGTTTTCATGTCATTACAGTTTGAGTTCTTGTGCTGTGTGGATACTCCTCCCGACACAAAACCGTTAAAAGCAGCCAGCTTAAGTCGTCGTCTAAACGAAAGACACACAAACCGAAAGACTTAATTTATATTTATTTAATTACTTTTAAACAAAACAGACCAAATGTAAGTATTTTTTGTTTTGTTTTTGATTTGTACATCTACCAGCAAAACAAACAAATCAATCAAGGCCAATCCAACAAAATACATCAAAAATATGAAAAACACTCAAAAATGAAATCTGCAAACGAATCGTGAATAGCGCATATATATTTTTTTAAAATATTTTTTTTACGTATAAAAGTGCTTGTGGAATATAGATAAAAACATGCACATATATATATATATATAAATATTAAAATATATTTATATATATATATGTGTGATAATGTCCAAGAGTCGTTTAATGACATTCTTGATATAAAAAAAACCCAAATATCAAAAAATCTAATCAATACCAACAACTACAAAAAAATCACGCACTGACACGCTAGTGAATTAACTAAAAAAAATTTGTTTTTGAAAACTACTGAAAGAAAATCCTGTTGAGAATTTTTGTTATCATAAAATTTGTGGATCGATAAGATATAAAGTCTATTTGATAAACGCCATAAGCTAGAAGAAGGCAAGTGCACACATGTACATATGTGTTTGTGTATGTATATATATGTGTGCGTGTCGATCTAGTGGTGGGGCGTGCCCAATGCGGATTTCCAAATTAAGACAAGGCAAAAAAAGAAACAAAGAAAGAAAAGAAATAATGGAAGAAAGAACTGGTGACAGTTTTTTTTTGCCACTTTGAAAAACACAAATTCAATTCGCAAACACTTTCTATATTTCCCACGCTTCAATAAACTTTCCTGACGAACTTCAGTAAAAAGTAACTGCCAAATTCATGCATAAACGTGCTTACATACACACACAGCACATACATGCACATATATGCGTTTGCATGTGTGCTTGAAGCCCACAGTGCAAGTGACGTAGACGCGTAGTTGGCCAGAAATAGTCAAAGAATCACGTCATTAAAGTTATTCGGTATTTCTTCAATGCAAAAATGCCGGTTTTTTCTTCTTTTTTTTTAATGAGCCGCGCTTAAATGGAGAAAACCTTCAACATTTGTCAACTGCCGTCAGCGTCGTCGCTCAGCAAATGAGAGAGCGAAAGCGGCGACGATTTTCAGCTCTCTCCATCGTCTCTCTCGACGATTGCGCTTCGAAACATGACCATATATGGTCACAAAAGTTGGCAACCCAAGCGTGCTAGTGGTGCGCTCTCTTTCGCACGCATGCGCCACCATTCGCTGTGTGCGAGCGAGCGAGCAAACGCTGCTCGTATAGATACCAAAACGATGACGACGACGACGACGACGTCGTCGGCTGACAGCAGCGCTTGAAATAGCTGTTAACTGTCATTCGATAGGTTGTTCATTCCTCTTTCGGCAGTCAAACGGTGCGGTTGCATTTCAGTGAGTCTATCGCCTCGTCGCCTCCTACCAACAATCAAGTGTGGTTTCAATTTTATTCAACTTGAATTGCAAAACATACAATTCAGTTTTTCTTAAAACAATTTTCGTCGTTTATTGTTAAATAAAACAAAAAGGTAAAATCACTTAATAAAATTAAATTATTAGTGTATATACGTAGTTAAATGCGAAAGGCTGCCGGCATCAGCGTACTTTTTTTTTCTTTTTACAATTTTTTTTTTCCTCGTGGCGGCCATTTTAAGTGCCTGTGTATATACACAACACACACACAGATACTTCAGAGTGTTTGTGTGCATAGTTCTTTACTTGCCTGCTTTGCACCGGCATTTTTTTTTTTGTGAAATTGCCGATTTTATGTGCAGGGTGTTGGCCCTCGCAGACGGAGAGAGAGAGAGAAAACGAGTTAAATTTTTAAACAAAATTTATAACCTAGAGATTTGCCGATATTTAAATTCGTTGGATTTACTGAATATCATCGTTCGATTGCAGATATTTTTTTGAGAGTTTTTTATAATAATAAATGTAATATATATAATAATATTAATATATATACATATATAATAATATTAATATATGTATAATATTCAAGAATGGAATTTCTCATATGCAATTTTAATTGATTTTTGTTAATTTTTCTCTAAAATTTCTTAAATTTGTTTTTTTTCTTTTTGATATTGCAGCTTACAAAATGTGTGACGAAGAAGTTGCTGCATTGGTTGTCGACAATGGCTCCGGCATGTGCAAGGCTGGCTTTGCCGGTGATGACGCGCCCCGTGCCGTCTTCCCATCGATTGTGGGCCGTCCGCGTCATCAGGGCGTGATGGTTGGCATGGGCCAAAAGGATTCGTATGTCGGCGATGAGGCACAGAGCAAGCGTGGCATCCTCACTCTGAAGTATCCCATTGAGCACGGTATTGTGACCAACTGGGATGATATGGAAAAGATCTGGCATCACACCTTCTACAATGAGTTGCGTGTGGCACCCGAAGAGCACCCCGTTCTGCTCACCGAAGCACCCCTGAACCCTAAGGCTAATCGCGAGAAGATGACACAGATCATGTTCGAGACGTTCAACACACCCGCCATGTATGTGGCCATTCAGGCTGTGCTGTCGCTGTATGCCTCTGGTCGTACCACTGGTATTGTGCTTGATTCTGGCGATGGTGTTTCGCACACGGTGCCCATCTATGAGGGTTATGCCCTGCCCCATGCCATTCTGCGTCTGGATTTGGCCGGTCGCGATCTGACCGATTATCTGATGAAAATCCTGACGGAGCGTGGCTATTCGTTCACCACAACCGCTGAGCGTGAAATTGTCCGTGACATCAAGGAGAAATTGTGCTATGTCGCACTTGATTTCGAGCAGGAGATGGCAACGGCTGCATCGAGCTCCTCGCTGGAGAAATCGTATGAGTTGCCCGATGGCCAGGTCATCACCATTGGCAATGAGCGTTTCCGTTGTCCCGAGGCCCTGTTCCAGCCCTCGTTCCTGGGCATGGAGGCGTGCGGTATTCATGAGACCACATACAATTCGATCATGAAGTGCGATGTTGATATCCGTAAGGATCTGTATGCCAACACAGTGCTGTCCGGTGGCACCACCATGTATCCTGGTATTGCTGATCGCATGCAGAAGGAGATCACCGCCTTGGCCCCATCGACCATGAAGATCAAGATCATTGCACCACCCGAGCGTAAATACTCTGTATGGATTGGTGGTTCCATCCTGGCATCCCTCTCCACCTTCCAGCAGATGTGGATCTCCAAGCAGGAGTACGATGAGTCTGGCCCATCCATTGTTCACCGCAAGTGCTTCTAAGCAGGAGTTGCATGGAATGGAGAGTGTCATGGAGTGGAGTGAAGTGGAGTGGCAACAACAACAATCAACAAGTGGAAGCAGAAGAAACAGATGCAAAAGAAGAGAAGAAGAGCGTGCAGATCACACACACATACACACACACAATCATCATAAAAAAACAAAAACAAAAAACAACACGTCGTCGTCATATGTTGTGTTCTCTAGCATTAATTTAATTTATTTCACATGGAGATATATACATATATATATACATATATGATTTATAAAAATGCATCATTCTTTTTTTTTGTTTTTTTTTATATACCTTTTAACATAACATGAAAATAATTTGAGACAAGAACATCTATCTATATTATATATATACCTATATATTCTCTTTCTGCCATTCCACTTATAAAAATCTATTACACACACACACACACACTTACCAACAACATGATAATATTCAAAAAAAAAAAAAATGAAAAGCAAGCAAAAGACAACAACACAAAAATATGCAAAACAACAACAGCTTCGAGTTTTGTAAAATTTCAAACGCAACCTTATGTATTATTTTTTAATTATGATGTAATTATAAACAATGTGAAACAAAAATATGATGGAAAAAAAAACTTAAGCAATTCTGTTTTCTGTTACCCCTCACTACTCTCTTTCTCTTTGCTGTCAACTGCCACCGGCCACCCACTTTACTGCGCTCTCTACACCACCCTCTCCCTCTTTTGCTCTCTCTACGATTTTGCCTAACTTTACGCTCATTTATCTCTCTAACATTTTGCCGGCCGGTAAATGCAATAACAAACACACGCGCGAGTGTTTAGTTAGAAAAAGAGAGAGGGTAAATGAGTAAGAGAACTGAAAGGAACGAACGACAACTGCATCAGCATCAATCATCATCAACTGCGCTCTCTTTTAAAACTTAAGTTGAATATTTTTGTATTGCATACTTAGTATTTCTCTTCCATTTTTTTTTTTTGTGTTTGTACACACTTTTCTAATTGCATGCGTATTGAATTGACGATAAGTTTACGCCTGGAAATGTTAATTAAAATGTGAAATGCAAACAAGTATTGAAAGTATTATTTGTATTCCTGTTTGTCGAAGAATAGCAGAAATATTGGTGGTTTTGGGAGGTCAGCGACCTTTTTAAGCTTTCGAAGCTCACACATCCAAATGCACACACACAAACAGCTGGCTTGAATTCCCTCTCTGTCGCACTCTTTAACTGCAGCGGCAGAGACAAACACACACACACATACATGTGCTAATGACCTTAAACTTGTAATGTGGACCATTCCATTCTACAAAGGCAAATGAGGCAATCGGTGTGATTAAAGTGCCGTTTATTTTAACGCTATCCACAAAATTGCTTGCTTGGCATCGTTTTGAAAGAGCTTCGACGCGTTTAATAAATGGTTTATAAATTAACATTGTGCCACATTCGCTTAGCTTCCATAACTATTTTTGACACGAAATTGCTTCTTTTCCATTCTCTTGCAAATTGTATGTTTATATTTCGTTTGTATATCATAAAATGATAATTTTTTATTGCCATGTGTTGATCAAGTATTTTATCAGAGTGCAGGGAAATTGGAATTTCCTAATGAATTTCCCATGCGAACCATTCCAATAAGACGCAGCGCACTCAAATGCATTATTTCTTATTTAAGCGCGCTGCTTATTTAAAGTGCGTGGAAAGCAACAAACAGCATAAAATGCAATTCATGCTCTCTTTTGTTTCCTCTGCGTCGCTTCTAAAATGGAATTTTGTACTGTTCAAGATCAAAGATCGCTCTCTCGCTCTCAGCTCGGATTGTCCTCCTTTATTTCACACACAGTAGCAGCCACTAAATATGCAAGTATTTTTTTTAATCCCGTTGCTGTAAATCAGTGTCAGGCATAAGAGAGTTCGGTAAATATATGCATGCATAAATATGTATGTGTTCATCGTATGCATACATACAAAAATGTTGGCCTTTTTTGTGGGTTTCTGTTAACCCTTGAGTTGTGCTGCGAAATAAATCTAGAATATGTGTTTTCATTAAATATATTAAACAGTTTTCTAAAGAGTATATTCCGAGCAGTTAATCCCGACTCGAGCCTTCTTTCTTATAAACAAATATCGAAACATCCACATCTGAATTTCATTCATAAAATTCCCATTTAAGCCTGCTCCACAGTTTTCCATTATCATAAATGAATTTTTAATTATAGTATTTATATTTTACGATTTTTGAAAAATATGTATTTTGTAAGAACTCCACCTCCAAGCTAGTTTCTTCGATCATATTTTCAAGTGATTCTTATGGAAAAATTTCGTAGGATTCTTTTAAATAAGCAATATCTGAGTATGTAAAAAATTGTTGTAGAATGTTGAAAATGTCGTTTTAAAAAAAAATTGTCTTTATTTTTAAGCTAAATGTGCTAAAATTAGACAAAAAGTAAATAAAGTACAGTTAATGATGCCAGAAAAAAAGAATCACTTTAAAAAAAACAAATGAAAAAAACATTTTTAATGCAAGGAACGTAAGAAAAAAGAACGAAAAATCCACAAGAAAACTAAAAAATAAATAATTTGAAATTATTGATAAAAGTCGTAGCTTTCTGCAAATCTCTAAGATTTGCTGAGTTTTTGTTTCTATATATATATTTTTAATAAAGTAAAGTTAAGGATGCCTGAAAAGAATACCCACTTTTTAGAAACACAATAATAAAACTAAGAAAAAAAAACACGACAATCCACAAGAAAAGTAAACAATAAATAATTCGAAATTATAGATAATATAGATATAGATGCTTTCTGACCTAAAAAGCGGTGGGCTCTGCTCCGGTTTTTTTCTTCTATTTTTTCTTTTCTGTTTCTTTGTTGGAGGTGGTTGAATATTCATTGAAGCGACCCCGGCACATGGGGGCTAATCGAAACGGATTTGCATATTGTGTTGGCCGTTGTACTTCGGACGAACTTCGACTTTGGCAAAGAAATGGTGGAAAAAAAATTACTTTGCTCAAGGTGGATAGATTGCATTTGGTTATCGATCCGAGCGTAACAAACATGTCAGTTTCAATTCCAGCGGCATTCAAGGATCACGAAATCTTTGTGACTGGCGGCACGGGTATGTGTTTCCTTCAATTGTAGTGTTGTGCATGTTGTACATCAAAATGTAATCCAAAATAGGTTTCGTTGGCAAGGCACTCATTGAGAAACTGTTGCGTTCATGTTCAACGCTAAGCAGAATCTATGTGCTGCTGCGGCCCAAAAAGGGTGTCGCCATCGAGGAGCGGCTGGAGAAGTTACTCAATTGCAAGCTGTACGAAAGATTGCGACGCGAACAGCCGCAGACCCTGGCAAAGGTAGTGCCAATTGGCGGCGATGTTACACAACTGGGACTGGGCATCAGTGAGTTGGATCTGAAGCGTTTGTCGAATGTGACCATCGTTTATCATTCGGCTGCCTCGGTGCGGTAGGTGTTTTGTAGCTTTTTTTGTTGACCGTTTGATGATGCCCGTGAAACCAAACGATCTTTTTCCTTTTGCGCCATAGGTTTGATGATCCGTTGCGCGATGCAATTCTGATGAACACCCGTGGCACCCATGAGCTCATCAAGCTCGCCTTGGCCTGGATGAAACTGAAGGCCTTCGTTCATGTTTCGACAACATATTCGAATCCCACTGAACTGGAGGTGGAGGAGCGCATTTATCCACCATATGCAGATTGGCGCACCACCATCAAACTGGCCGAGACCTACGATGCGCAAACACTCGATATCTTCAATTTGAAGTGCGTTCGATTGATGGGCATTGATTGATGGATTGATGGAGTAACAATTTAACAAATATTTGTATTTGTAGATATGGCAACTTTCAGCCGAATACGTACACCTTCACCAAGAGCCTGGCCGAGCATGTGGCCAATGATTACAGGGATCAGCTGCCCATATTTATATTCAGGCCATCAATCGGTAGGTATTGCTCAATTTTAGTTGGTACTGATTGACTTAAGCTCGGTAGTAATAGGGATTTTTTTCGATATTCTTTGGTAGTCTTTGCACTTTCTGCTTTTGATTAGTTATATATAATAGAAAACCCTACATACGGTTCTCTCTCTCTCTCTCTATCTCTCTCTCTTTCGTTATCTCTCCATCAGTGATTCAAACGCTGGAGGAACCGGTGCCTGGTTGGGCGGATAATTTCAATGGACCCATTGGCATGTTGGTTGCCTGTGGTGTTGGCATTTTACGCTCCCAAAACTGTGATCCGTATATCGTGGCCGATTTTGTGCCCGCCGATATAGTTGTGCGTGGCTTAGTTTTATCTGCCTTCAAATATTTGCAAGAGGCGCCCGCCAAGGGTCAACCCATCGGTGTGTTCAACTGTGCCACGGCAAATATATCACCCATTACCATGGGGCAGGTAATTGACATTGGTAAACGGTACATACGACAAAATCCATTCGAGAAGACCTTGTGGCTGCCAGGTGGCAGCATCACCCGGTGCCCGGTATTGCATTTTGTGCGGGTAAGTTTTCGAGTAGGTGCCTAAATCGAATTACCCTAATTCTTCATCATCCCTGTTAGTTTATAACGATGCACATTATGATGGCCGTTGTGGTGGACTCCTTGCTGCGTTTGACCAATGAGAAGCCGTTGTAAGTAGTGCCAGAAGCACACCCTTCGCTGTACAATTCAGGGCATTCAATTTTGTGAGCAGCTTTACTTATCAAATTTTTTTACCTCCTCTCTTCCCCCCCAGCCTTTTGAAGCTGCAACGTCGCATTTTTGCCGCATTTCAAGCCGTGCATATTTTTGCCGTCACCGAATGGCATTTTCAGAATGATAACTTCAAGGCCCTACACGCCTCAGTGCCCGAAAACGAAATGTAAGATTTATTTAATTCTTATTCGAAACAAAATCGAAAAAAAAATCTCGCTTTTTTTTTTTTTGTCTCGCAGATCGATGTTTGGTTTTATGCAGCACTCGAATATCAATTATGTGGAATTCTTTCGGAATGGCATTAGGGGCGCCAAGGAGTTTCTGTTGCACGAGAGTCCCGAGAGCAGCCGAGGGGCAAAGTTGCGCATGAAGGTCTTCTACGTCTTGGATTATTTATTCCGTGCGATTGTTTATGGATTTCTATTCCGAATCGTTTATAAGCTTGCCGTGCGCATTTTATTGTCCTAAGCATGCACCCTAATACATTGCCACTTTTTTTTTGTACCTATGTGTATGTTTATTTGATTTTATTTTTTTTCTTTATTTGTGTTTTTTTTTTTTATGTCTGGTCGAATAAAACTGAATTTAAATAGCTGGTTTTAACTTTGTCTATTGTTAACAGTGAGCAGGCGCCATCTAGCGTGCGCTGGTGGCAATCGAATTTAACATGTGCCGCTGCTGTTAAACTTAACATATGGCGCTATCGATAGCAAACGACAAGAAACGATAGCACGCATATTTTGGTATAACATAATGCTACAATAACATTTGCTAGCCAAAAAAAAAACCAACTAAATTTTGCCGTGAAAAATGAGAGAAAAACTATGAAAATGAATAGCTGCAAAACCCAAAAAAAAAGCAAAATAAATAAATAAACATATTTAGTGAGTGTGTGAGCGTATTGTAAAGTGGACTGTATATGTGGGTATTTCAAGGCTTTGGCAAACCTTTTTTTCGCCAATCAAAAAAAAAAAACTACACTGAAAACAAAACAAAACAAAGTGCATATAAATAAACAAATCAAAACAGCATTGTTGCCTCTAATTGAATAACACAATTGTACGGATCGAATATTAATATATTATAATATATATATATATATATACACAACAGCAGCAACAGCGCGTTTGGCGCTAAGAAAAAGGAAAACTGCAAGAAACTTAATTGGATTAGCCTGCCTGCAACAAACGGGGGCGGGGGGGCCCAATACACAAACTCTCTGCTGCGTGAGCGAGAGAGAGAGAGAGAGAGAGAGAGAGAGCAAGCAACAGTGTGTGTGTGTGTGTGTGTGTGTGATAGAGAAGGTCTTAAGCGATGGCTACAACACAACAATATTCGCTGCGTTGGAATAACTATTTGCGCCATTTGACCTACTCATTGGATAATCACCGGCTAAACGATGACTTCGTCGATGTTAGCCTCTGTGTGGATGGCCGTAAGATTAAGGCCCACAAAGTGGTGCTATCCTCGTGCTCATCGTATTTCAAGGAGATCTTCAAAGAGAATCCCCATCCGCATCCCGTTATTATATTTAAGTTTATCAAATTCGAAGATCTCAATTCCATTGTGGAGTTCATGTACCAGGTACAGTACCGTACAGTCTAACTTCAATAAGGCGAATCGAACATGTTTATCTATATATATATATATATATATTTTTTGGTTCATTCTCGATTGCACCTTGTTGAAGTTTGACTGTTGTATGCAACATTTTTGAATTACATTTTTGATTGTATTCTTTTTTTTTTTTGTTAGGGCGAGGTAAATGTGCAACAAGAGGCGCTACAATCGTTTTTGCAGACCGCCGAACTTTTGGCCGTGCAAGGCTTGACCGCCGAGGAGAAGGAGAAGCCACAGTTGCCGGTGGTGCCAATAATTAGCGAACACAAGCTCATCAAAACGATACCCAGCACAATACGCGCCGTCAACGAGCAACAACAGCAGCAGCAGCAGGTGGCAATTGCGAGCATTGTTCAGAATGGAACACAACAGCAGCAGCAACAACAACAACAACAACAACAGCAGCAGCAGCAGCAACAACAAACCATAGAAATACCAACGGCAACGCTGCTGCAGGCAACAGCAACGCAGATTCAAACGCAAAACGCTGTTGCCATAGCTCAGCTGCAAGTGCAGCAAAACCAACAACAACAACAGCAGCAACAGCAGCAGCAACAACAGCAGCAGCAGCAGCAGCAACAACAGCAGCAACATCATCATGTACAAAGCACTCAGATTCAGCATATTCAGGTGCAAGCGGTGCCGGTGCAACAGCAACAACAGCAACAACAACAAGTGGTGCAGCAGCAGCAACAACAACAGGTGCAGCAGCAACAACAACCACAACAACAGCAGGCAGCAGCGCAGGCGCAGCACCTGACAATCAGCAACGCAGTAACAATGCCCACAGCAAACCAGGTGAAGAAGCGCAAGCTTACCTTCTCCGACGATGATGATAACATATATACCACCGAAACGGTCGACTATGCCGTCAAGGACGAGCAGACCATTGTCAAAAGTAAGCCCAGGCATATATATATCTATATATATATATGTATATAAAGATATACACGTGTTACGATGATGTTTTAATTGAGTTCCGATTGGATTGGAATCTAAATTCGTTTCGGGTTCCTAGTTCGAATAGTATAAAAATTATGGTCGAAATTCACTTAATTTAAATAACTGTTTACGTGTTGGTAACGGTACAATATATATACAATATATAAATAGCTAAGCAATAGTGTGGACTATAATGATATTCCGGTAAGATATTTTCGGGACAATTAATATCAGTTCAAGAAATTTAGAATTTAGGTTTTAATTGGGATTATGAATTTTTCATTTTCAATTTGTTGCCATTCCGATTTCGGTTTCGATTTCAAAACTTTATAAAACTCTTTAGGAATAGTATTTATATATGAAGTATCAGTCGAACCAATTTCATAATTCCATTTTAAATTCGCTTGCCAAATGTCATTATAAATTGCGCAACTATAAATACTAAAATGTACCATAATCCTTGAGAGTTTGCTACTTTTGAATTATTTATAAGGTTAGACGTTATTTATAAGGCTTGACCATAATCATAATAGTCATTTTAGGTCAGTTTGAAACTTTTGTGTATGTAATGTAATCTTTGGCTTATGAATGGAAATAACTTATTGATTTGTGTTGCAGCTGCTGAGATGACATTTCTGCGTGGCACTGTCAAAATGGATATACCCGATTATATAGTGAGCGAGGTAGATGATCGACTTTCGGACGGTGCCACGCCGCAAACCACACAGGATGCGACAACGGCGGCCGCACAAAATGTGGCACAATACTCATCCGAATACGAGATCCTAACCGAATCGGAAATGGAGGAGAAATATCAGGCAGATAACGATAATGCCGAAATTGCCATCGAAATGAGTGAGTAGTAGCCAAATATAACTATATATATATATAAATATATATAACTAATTGTGATTGTTTGGAAATTGAAGCACGCCTGCTGGGCACGGCGAGTGTGGCAACAACGACAACAACCACCCAGGCGGTGCTCGAGGATGCCAATGTTGCGGTAACCGGTGGCACAAACACCGTCTCAATATCGCCAGTGAAAGCCGATATCAAATCCAGCGGCACCATTGGTAAGTGCTTGAGATCAGTCTATATAGGCATATATGTTCAATCTGAACTCATTAGCAAGTTGTGTGTATTATTTTGGTTGAGAATGGGAATGGGTATCGCAGCAGGACCACGACCAGACAAACGTGGACATCCTTTGCGGCAACCTTGACTTTGTTGGAGAATTTATGCGCATAATAAATAAAAGTAGAAGAATACAAACCTAAACATAAACTAACGAAAGGGGATTCGAAATTTATTTCAATATTTTCAATTAAATATTGGCCAAAAATTGTTTTCACAATCAAATTTAGGCAATCAAATAATCTTACGATATTTAGTTTACTGAAATGCCAAAAATATATTCAATTTTTTTAATTTACAAAATTATGAAGTAATGGCAAAAATTAATCGGGTTTTGAACTTGATGTTGTGAATATAGCTATGAAGTCATTTAATAGTATTAACGAAGCTATTTTTAAGGAGGGCGGTTTGGGCGGTTTCTGTATTTTTGTAATATTTTTTTGTAAGAATTAAGAATATAATCGAGCCTAAATTAGAAAAGCCAATTTTGCAAGCCGATCTCCCTAATCCATGATTAAAGACTGTACTTCAAATGCATATTGCTATTATTATTATTATTATTATTATTATTATTATTATTATTAGTAGTAGTAGTGGTAGCAGAGCTGCTCTCACTTGTATTGTTAATTGCAATTTTAATTGTTTATGTGTGTAAATATATTATAGTTAACATTAATAAATGAGTTAAACAAAAAACTGACTTTGATGGGTAGCTGTTTGGCAGGCACTCTTAGTAGATCTACCCTATATATATCTATATAGTATGTGATACATGGCAAGCAAATATTATTTAATGATTTTCATTTCTTAATTTATTTTTAATGTTTATGTTTTATCTAGCTTTAATTGTTGGTGTTTGGCTTTTGATTTTCATTTGTATGCATTCATATATATATATATATATATATTTTATATACATATATATATCTATCTTATATATTGTGTTTTGGTGTCGAATATGTCTCCAAAGTGTTTGTCTAGTGCTCGTATCTGTCTATATCTATAAAAATGTAATTAACTAAGAAGAAAAAAAAAAAAAACCTCGACTAAATGGAAACAGAAATGGAACAAATTGTGAAAGCATTGCAGATATACTATAATATTGTTCTATTTTTCTGTATATTTTTAGATTCAGCCAATAATAAATGGACAGAATGTCAGTTTTGCAAAATGGTTATTACCACGGTGAATCTTTGGAGACATATTCGCACCCAACATACCCCGCAACCACCGCGCAAATGCGATCTCTGCAATAAGAATTTCAAGAATAAATATAGCCTGCGTGAGCACATTCGCATTTCCCATGAGCAAAAGGTTGCGATTAAAACGGAAAACTGATGGACAATATTCACCGTGCAGCATGGCTTACAATAGATAATGATGCACACAAAGGCAAACGCGACGGCAGCACTGCACCAAAGATACTAAGCGAGACAGAGAGAGAGACAGAGGGAGAGATAGACAGAGACAGACAGAGAGTGAGAGAGAGAGAGAGAGAGAGTGTGTGTGGGAGAGAGGAAGAGGGAAGATAACACATAAAACATTACGTCCAATAACAAGATGAACAAAAAAAAAAGAGCAAAAAAATACACACTAAAAATGTTTGCTTATGAAAAACATCAGAAGATGTACCACTACAACAAATGAGAACAGTAGAAGCCAGGACAAGAAGAAGAAGAAGAATAAGGATCACACACACACACCCAGCCACACCCACTTTTCCAGTTATTAGCACTTACTTTGCCAGTATCCAGCAGTCATTACTGTACTTTTGTTTTTAGCCAAAAACAAAATAAATCAGTAAAATTTAAAAAAAAATAACCAAAATCCGATGTGTGCAATTTTTCAAATATTTAGATAAATGTATAAAAATATCAAATGTATGTGAACAGATATATGTGATATATATATATATATATATATATATATACATATATATATGTATGTATGTGTGCTTTATGTGTGTCTAATCTGAATTTTTGTGGCTAATCTAAATTGTAAGCAAATCGAATCGTCGAATCGAGTTAGTCAGTCAGTGGAGCTGGATTTTTTTTCTCCATATTTAAACATATATTCCTAATCTTGAATTCGAAAGCAAAAAATATTACCAGAGAAAGAGCAAAAATAGAAATAAAAACAAAAACAACAACAACAACAAAAGCAACATCAAATCAAATAAAATTAATTGATGTATTTTAGAAAATTAGCTAGCCCAAGTGCGTTGCGTACATCACAAACTTGTATATACTAAATAGTGCATACTTTAAACTTAACTATTATAAAAAACTAATACAAATATTTAGTATAATATATTATATATATATATATATGTGTATATCATTTGTAGAAAGAGGGATAGACAGAGACAGAGAGAGAGTGAGAGAGAGAGCTAGAGCCAAAGCCAGAGCAGGCTGAAAGTTCCCAAGCCGTAGTCAACTTATGTTTTTAAATATTTATGTACTTTGCTCAACACACACACATACACACACATACAAACACACACACACCTCCACACACAACTTGTACAAACTGAAGGAAAAAACAAAACAAAATCATTTCAATATTTTCTTCTCTTTTTTTTCTTTTTTCTTTTCTTTTCTATTTTTCTTGCTTAAACAAACTTTTGTAAATTATTGTTTAGTTATTTTAAGCTTAAACTAGAAGACCCCCTTCTCCAATTTCCAAAACAATTTGGCTATCACACACTTTAGACATAATATCATATTTAATTGGCTATTTTTAAGTAAATATAAATAAATGTCATAAGCTGTATACTGTACACACTCACACCCATCCACAATACACACATACTAAAGATAATATATATCTATATATATATAATTGGAAGTCTAAATGTTTATTGAACAACTCATACGTATTATTTGATATATTCAAGGAAAACTTACCAGATAAACAACTGAAATAGCGAAGAACTGCTTTCGGCATGCCGAAGTTTGATTTACCCCTGCAGACTTGCTCTCACAAAATTGCCAGCCATATGATATACATATATAGTAACTACACATATAGATGTTATTATCTGTAAACAATTTTATTGTATCTTTTTATATATGTGCAAAAAGAAAAACAAAGAAACAAAAACAAAAGCAAAAAACAAAAACAATATAAATGTATTGCATGTCAGATGATCAACTTGAAAGCAAAAGGGAATGCAGTCGACTAAAGTGGATCGTATAAAATATTGTACGTGGATGTTGGCTCGACAATATTTGCTCAAGTTGAGATACAGAATATCGATATTCAAGAATTCAAGAAAACAGCCCACTAAAACTCAGAAAACCTGCAAACTCTGCATGGGTAACAAAATATAGCGAAAAACAATTTAAATATTTGTGTCTAGTATTTGTGTAATTTATTAATAAAAACGAAAAAGAAACGCATGTGAAGAGAACCAAAAATGTATATATATATATATATATATATATATATGATTAAAATTTTCTGCTCTTTATTAAAAGAAAAAAGAGATAAAACTCATTGAAAATGATTGCAACATAAAATCAAATAAACAAAAATACACGTAATAAAAGCCAAAAAGCTATATGTATTTCCTGCTTAAACGAATCGACTTTTTACTTAAGTACGAGTACAGGTATTGCATTTGTTATTTGCACTAATTAATTAATTATTATTGTTATTATTAATTTGTTTCAGCAGCTGGTGGGTCTGGTGCCGTTGCCACCGTTGAGGAGACTGCCGCAACCGGAGTTGCGCTCATTTGTAGCTTCTGCAAGCGACGACTGCAGTCGATGAATGCCTTGCGGCGACACATCGCATCCAGGCACTCAGAGATCCAGAGCAAGGAGCACGAGTGCTTCATCTGCATGAAGAACTTCAAAACGAAATGGTCGCTTTCCACACACAATTCGCGATTTCATCGCGATGCGCGTCAGAGCAAGGAGCTGACCAAAATCGATTTTCCCGATCAGCCATTGAACTAAACTCGAATATAGCCAAACACACACACTCACACACACATACACACACACACACACACATACACACACACACACACACAATAGGAGAGAGACAGAGAGAAAGTGAGACACATATATAATCGAAATTTATTTATTTTTTTAGTTTGTAATTAGATCATTAGCTCAGCAGGCAAAAGTTTTGAAAAATTCAATGTATATATTTATATGTATAAACTGAGTCAAATCTGTTTCGTATTCCAATTAAAATACTGTCGAATTTGTTTAAATTGATTTATCCTAAACGAAATTGAGAGGGAAATCCATACAATATTGAAAAATTAAAAAATCGATTTTTAATATTAAAATGAAAAATTAAATGCATTTTTGCTTTTTGTTTAAAATAAATCTAGTTTTGACATGTTTATAACTTCCTTTAAGATCAATTGAAAAATTTAAAGCTTGCTCATTTTTAAACTCAAATAAATAATCGTATTTGCAGTGTTACGTTCAAGAAGTAATTATTCTAAAACATTTCGAAAATTTGCAGCTGGTAAGAAACATTTGTTTTAAAAAACTTTGACAAAATATTGTTAATATTTAACCAATCAATTTCACGCATTAAATGCCATTTTTGAAAAACTAGAAACGTGAATTGGATTACGGAACAGGTCCAATTAGGCTATAGGCATCGCTGATATTAGTTTGAAAAAAGCACACAGATTTTGAAATACCTCCACATAATAATTATATTATTTTAATTAAGAAAAACTTTCTCAATTTCATTAATAGAAAGAACTTAGTACTGTATATATAAATAAGATAGTTTTACGATTTTCTTACTTATAAAGTATATATATGATAATGAGAATCAAATCGCAAGATATTTTTTTATAGAAATGCTCACTTGCACTTTAATCAAAGATCTCTCGCAAACAAATCGATTGTATTCTCTTGAGATTTCAAACTATAAATGAAAAGCGTAACAGAATTTAACCGAATTCAAATAAATTTTAAATATTTTTCCCGAGATTTTCTATAGATATTCAAGATATATCTATCCAGGCAAGAAACAAGCTATTTACATTGAGAAGTATTTGATGTACTGGACTTTCTATGTTTTTGCTATGTGTGTGTATATAGTTAAGTGACCAAGTATTATGAAAAAAGAACTGTTATAAGAATCAAAAAATATATATATATAAATATGTTTTTTTTTTAAGGCTTATCAAAGTTGTTTGATTGTTTAAATTTGTATTGTAGCTAAACGTTAGCTGTAGTTACGTGTGTACCTATATATATATACATATGTATATATATATATATATATATGTGTATGGCCATATTACAACATGGACCAGTTGAATCGAAAATAAATATCAAAAATTTAAATCAAAAATAAATACAGACGCAAATCATTTTCAATGTTTAGAAAGTTTGGTTTTTAATGTCTTAACTAAAGATTAATCATGAACTTGATATATTAATGCGGACATCATCATATATATTCCTAGAGGAGATTGGAGAACAATATTTTCGAGTAAAAAAAAAAAGTATTTATATTTTTATATGCATATGTTGTTGCTTTTTTTTTTCTGCAATTTTTGCAATTTTTATAGGCAACCATGGCCGGGCAGCAGGAAGCTGGAGCTGAATTTGATGATGCGCTTGTGAAGATCCTCCACCTGCTGCTTGATTTCACCATTCTCGGCCAGGGTCTTGGCGAAGTCGGCCAATTTGGGACTGGCAGCGACTTTGACCGCCTTCACGCCAATGTTGAGTGCTTCATGAATGAAGGCGACCACCTGCTCGATATCCTTCTCGAGCAGGCCACGTGTGGTCAACGCCGGTGTGCCCAAACGCAGCCCCGATGGATTCAGCGCAGACTTATCACCCGGCACCGTATTCTTGTTGCAAGCAATGCCCACCTCCTCGAGAATCAGTTCAGCGCGGGCGCCACTCAAACCCGTTTTGCGTAAATCGACCAGAACGAGATGGACATCGGTGCCGCCAGTGGCCACCTCATAACCCAAATCGATTAGACCCTTGCACAACGTCTTCGCATTCTTGATGACCTGCGCCTGATAGTTCCTAAACTCCACGGATTTCGCCTGCTTGAATGCGGTGGCAATGCCAGCAATTTGATGATTATGCGGACCACCCTGCAATCCTGGGAATACGGCCTGATTGATGCGGTCCTCCAGATCATACAGGATCTTCTCACCGTTGGCCTTGGTGCTGCGCACACCCTTGCGGAAGAAGATGACACCGGCACGTGGTCCACGCAACGTTTTGTGCGTTGTCGTCGTCACAATGTCCGCGTATTTGAATGGTGAGGGTATCTGCTCGGCGGCCACGAGACCCGCAACATGGGCCATATCGGCCATTAGTAAAGCGCCGACATCGTCACAGATCTGGCGAAAGCGTGCATAGTCCAGCAGACGTGAATAGCATGAGATGCCCGCAACGATGACCTGCGGACGGAATGTACGAGCTGCTTCCGCGAGCTTATCATAGTCAATGATGCCCGTCACCGGATTAACCTTATACGGCATACTCTCAAAGAATATCGATGTGGCCGAGATTTTCTTGGTGGGCGTAAAGAAGCCATGCGTCAAATGTCCACCATCGGGCAAATCCAAGCCCATAATGCGATCGTGTGGTCGCAACACGCCCGTATACGCAGCCAAATTCGCTGGAGAACCCGAATACGGCTGCACATTGACGCCCCACTCGCTGCTATCCAAATTGAAGAGCTCCAGGCCACGCGACTGAGCCATTCGCTCAATCTGATCAATGTACTCATTGCCGCCATAGTAGCTGTGTAAATATTCAGATATAGATTAGAAATGGATCTGCACAGATTTGCACAGACGGATACACATATATGGATATAGTAATATAGGTGTGAAGACAATAACTTGGTGGCTAGCACCATGCATGACTGATTTTTTAGTGCATTTAACCATGCATTACCAAACAATTTAATATCTGATTTCCATCATGCCAGTGAATGTTGTGTCATTTTTTTTTTTGCAGCCCTTGAACCAATGCGAAGTTTTCGCCCAACTTTAAATTTGCTTACTTCACGCACTAAAAAAGCATCACTTTTGGCCAATAACAGCAAACGATTATCGGTTGCTGATCAATTTTCTTTTCTGACGTAAGAGCATTTGTAAAGAAGTTGCGAGACCTTCCAATTGATATGGCTACAAATTAATAGATTTTCAATATGATATTCAACAAAAGTCACAAGTTACGGTGTTCACACCTATTTCACTGTCCATGTGTGTAGATAGATGATGACTTACCGCTTGCCGGGATAACCCTCCGAGTATTTGTTGGTCAAGCAGGAGCCCAAAGTTTCCAGCACAGCCACCGAGGTGAAATTCTCGCTGGCAATCATCTCCAGACCCTCCAGCTGACGCTGCTTCTCCTTAATGATGATCGCAGCGAGCTCCGGATCGCTATCCTTCAGCGTGGCCTGCAACAATTTCTGGTCCTCCATTTTCTGCATTGTATTTGAATAATTATTAGTGATGTTAGTGTTGTCAATTCTTAAATAATACTCTAGATCTGATTATTAATTTTGATTTGTAATTTCTGGTTGCGATCCCGACAACTATCAACATTGCAATGAGTTGTAATTGATGCGAATCCGAAATGAAAACTGAAAACACAAATATTTGTGTTTTTGCATGGATACGGTTCATTGGGTTCAAATAAAAAACATTGGAAATTTTTATTGTACTGATAAGAGAGTATTGCTGATCTGTCTCTATATATGTATATGCGTTCCTGTTGCACGATAAGATTACTTTACTTTCGTCATTCGCATGTGCAGTTAAGTATTGTTTTTTTTTTTTCTTCTTTTTTTTATAGCTGTCTGTATTTTTATGGGACAGGTACAGGTTACTAGCTGGAAGGCAGACCATAACATTTTCAAAATAGACCCCCTCGAGCTATTTTTGCTTATCACGGCAAGTGTCAAAAGTTCACGTTTAGTTTAAACGATAAGCGATTTAGCTGGGGGGAAAATGCACTATCATCATCAGGTCGAGCCGTCTCAGAAGTCAACATCATATAAAAAAAAAATCAAAAAATATATATATGTATAATAAAACTAGTTACTCAAAGCAGATTTGAAGAGCTTAAAAGCGTATTTTAAGATTTTTAATTGCAAAATGTGTGCAAAGCCAATTTGAATTCATATAATTTACGCTCAAATAATGAACAAAGGAAATTTTCCTGAATACAATAATTTTTTCACTTTTGTTTACTTCATATTTTCTTTGTTTTTCATGAGTGGCAAATCCAAGAAAATCGAATCTAGAACACTCATCCAATAAACAGAAAATAAAAAAAAATTGCAAGCTAAGAAAATTATTTTTAAATTAAAACTATATATATATTTGAATCACTCTAAAATGTCTGTCTCCAAAATGCACACAAAATTAAAGGATAAATTCAATTAAATTCGTGTTTCTAATTGAACATATATCAATATATTTATCTACCCAAGATATCAAAGGATAAATTTTCACAAGAAAAAAAAAGCACAACCTGATTTCTGGAGTGATCACTGTGTTATGACTTATGCATAAAAAATGGCTACGTGCATCCAAAGAAATTACACTCAATTTAAATGTTAGCTGCTAATGGCAAAATCAACTGGGCGTCGTCGCCTACTCGCCCATACCCACTACTCGTGCTAGGCCCCCCTACGCTCCACTGCTAACCCACGTCTGTTGTCAAATCCAAGAAATGTACAAATAGCAGAGAGGAGATCAGAATATCGTTATGCGTAGGCATTTAAATGCGTTAAGCACGAAGCGAACACATCTAAGTAACTCTTTCAAGGTTAGCTTCGCGGCACGCGCTGCTAATAACAAGAACAACAGCGAGAAAAACAACGTGTTTCTCAAGGGAGGGGGTTGCTAACACATAATTGATATATTCACAAATTAGAGCTAGTTAAATAGAATTGATTGTTTATGTTATCACTTACTAACTTTTGAATTGATGTATATACGTGATATAGATATTAGGAAAAGCTTCTTTTTTCTTTACGCGCAAACAAACTTACTGCGTCTGAACCTGAACAGTTTCTGATCGTTCCGGTTGCTTGTGCCGGCATATGAAATATCGGTGCGGCGAAGTTGACAGCAGACTGTTGTTGGCGACGACGCTGACAGCTGTTGCTGTTCAATGTTAACGTTCGAGCTACTGCATAAACGGGATAACAGAGTTTCGTCTGCAGATGGGCGGCAGCAAAACGCAAATTTTGCATGATGGACGATATTATATATATTTTTTATAAGCTTCTGCTCAGATCTCGCTCTCCTCTTATATGCAGCGACCGGTGTCCAAATCTATACTAGCTGACAAACGAGGCGAACCACTCTAGCGTCCATCGGTTGCAGCTGATAAACTTTGACCTGCATTTTGGTGATCTGTTCTTTTTTACATCTGATAAGAGACAGAAATTGTTGTTTACTTGCCCCTTTGCCGTTCAACAACCAACAGACATCAGATTCGCCACGATTCACCAGATCAGCTGTTTTGCTGTTTTGTTCCCACAATCGATATTTAAATATTTCTGCACAACCATGTTACACTTATTTGAATTGTTAAATTTGGATTAAAATTAAAAGAATGAAAATACGCACATATTAGAGAAGTTTAAGTCATTCTAACGCTTATGTAGTTCAATTTATTAACTTTGTATTGTAATCGAATCATATTTATTATCGATAAATGCAAAAGGCAACACGGTGCGAGGGCTGTGTAGCAAAAGCAGCAGCAGCAGCAGCGAGTAGCAAGGGCTGCACATTTTGTCGCTTTGGCTGCAAACACTTTCAGTTGATATTAAACTGTTCGGCCGGTTGGTTAGTGGATCGGCGTAGAGAAATAGACGTCAAAGTAATACGTCAATACGTTATAAACCGTTAGCCGTTAGCTTATATGGAAAAAGCGCGCGATGCAATTTTTTTTTTGTGAACGCCGCAAAATGTATGAATGAATTTACCAAAGAACTGCCTGCGTGGTATTTAAATAAGAAGCAGTAAATAAATTGTGCAAGAAAAACCAAAAACCATTTGAAGACCTCAAAAACGCATTAAGGTGAGAAATCGAAAACAATATATATATATATTTATATTTATATTTATTGTTATTTATTTGTTGTGCCAAAAAACTATGCAAAAATATAACAGTAATAACAACAACAAAAACAGGAAAGTGGAAATGTTATTTTTAGCTGAAAAAGAAATAAAAGTATTGTTTGCGGTTGCTTTTTGTTTTTAAATATTAGCTGTTGTTACTCTTTTTTCGTCTTTTTATTCAATTATTTGTTTTGTTTTTGTTCGTGTTGACGTTTTTTTTTGCAAGTGCATGAGTCAAAAATAAAGTATTACGATAAAATTCCGTTGTTCTCGCTGAAAGGTTTCTTTCCGGGTTTGTTGACTTTGCCAGCTGTTGTTGTTTTTGTTTCTGTTCAAATTGAAATTAAAGTAAAATAAATCATAATTCAAAATTATGGTTTGCTTATATTTGCCAATTTTGTATAAGAATTTTGCGCAGTAAAACGCTTTTTAAAGTAAATTTCATAAAAAAAAACAGCAAAAATTAAAAACAAGTATAAAAAAAAACAGAATAAAAGGAAGCAGATTAAAAAATGTCAGTTTTTTTTTTATATGGTTTTGTTTTTTGTTTTGCTTTCTGTTCAGTTCGTAATTAATTTTTTTTTGCTAGGCTTTTGGGTTTTTATTGGGAGTTGTTATCTTATTTTTTTGCTATTTTGTTTTGTGTGGCTTTGTCAATTATAAAAGAGGCAGTGCGAAAGAGACACGACCAATTTCCGCCTTTCCCGCGCGCGAATATGAAAAAAAGGCGCCCGCAAAATGAGCCAAGCAATTTGCAATTGAGTTTTTTTTTTAGGTTTGTTATTGCTCCTCATTTGTTTTTTTTGTTTTTTTTTTGTATTTTTAACTTTAATTGTGGAAATACAGTACATAAAAGAAAACATAAAATAAAAAAAGCACGCAAAATTAAAATTGCAAATTGCTGCCGGTGCCGCTGCTGCTGCCAGCGTTGCTGTTGTCAGTTGGCTGTTTGTTTTTGTCCGCTGCTTTATTAGTTTTTTTTGTTTTCATAACGACATTCGTATGCGCGGCGTTCCACTGTCCGCTTTTGACGCAGCTTCAACGCAATTTCGAGTGCAAGCCTTTATCTGTGTACGCGTGTGTGTGTGTGCGCGAGAGTGTGCATGTTTGTATGTGTGTGTATGCGTGGAGTGTGGCGGCTTAACGCGACTGTGACTCGCGTTCCACTCACACACATTTCAATTACCTCGCTGTTTTGTTGGCTCTCCAAAATTTCAAGTTCATCCAAAATCGCAAAATAACAACAATGACGGGGAGAGTGTGTGTGTGTGTGATAGATAGAGAGAGAGAGAGAGAGACGGAGAGAGTTGAGTTAGGCAGGCAATAACAACAACAAAGCCCATGGCCTTGTTTTGATTATTGTCGATAAATTTTTTCTTTTTTGGTAAAAACTTATGACAAAATTTGGTTTTGCTTAACGAGGAGGCCACACAAGTGTTTCAATTCGCAAAATATCTACAAAAAATATTGAATATGTGCCCCAAAACAAAAAACTGCAGTGTGTTCTGTATACTTTATGTGCCAGAGAGAGAGGGGGAGAGGGGGAAACCGGAAAAAACACTGACAAATTCTGTTGAAAAATATTTTTGTTTTTTATTGCGCACAATTTATGAAAAGTTTTTACTTTGTTTTTTCTTCCATCTTTTGTTTTTTTTTTCTTTTTGTGACTAGTTTTGCGTTTTAATTAAATATTATTTGTTTAAACTTTTATATACACATATATGTTTATATATATATCGATGTATTGATGTTGTACATATGTATTTATGACTTATGACTTTTGTAAGTTTCATTGTTGACCAATCAATTTTACGATATGCAACCATTTGAGGAAGACAAAAGTTTCGGCAGAACAAAACAAGAAAAAAAAAGAATCAATTTTTAAGTAGATTCCCCGAACTGGGTTTTTTTTTGCAACGTTATGGGGTTTTTGGGGCAATTTTTTGTTGTGCGTATCAGTCATATATATAAAATTTTTTTTTTGTGTTTCTATTCTCATATCTGGCTCTTTACGCCCCTCGCCGCTGATATCAGCGGATATTTATAATTAAAAAAATATGTAAACAAAGACATCAAATTACAGAAAAAACGAAGGAACCAAAAAAATAGTAAAAATAATAACTGAAAAAAAAGCAAACTTAAGCACACAAATATCGTTGATATCTGTATACATCTGAATGTATATAATATACACGCTTATCTTATTTATTTATATAGTGTGATTGTGTCTCTGTATGCACTAGCAAAATACACAATTAAAACTGCCTGTCTTAGGGACGTCGGAGACTAGATCCCCTTGTAGACCGGTGTCAAATTACCTACATCTGAATTTTGCATAAAACTGACAAAAACTGACCAATTGTTATTATTAAAATTGTATGATGTGGTACTTTGGTATTGTTATGTCCACATATTAGGAGTTCAATACGACTCTTAGCTGCTGAGTTTTTATATGGTAACTTAAGCAAAAAAGTTGTTTATACAAGAAGTCAGCTGTCGACAAATTTCTACTAAGGCAGCAATAAGTTATAGAAATCCAATCTCCATGATTTGCTGTAAATAACTTAATTATCCGCATAACTGATGAGTTTGCTTCGGATATCTTGTTAAACAAGTAAGTTTTTTTTAAAAACAACTCATCTTACGATCGATTCTTTCTATGACAGTTATATAATATAGTATTTTTATCAGTTATAAGACAGAGATAAGTAAAGTTTCATCAATATAAAACTAAGGGAGCTCTGCTTATTCAGAAAAATGCTATCCAACATCGGACGAATAGGCATGGCTATATCGAATCGACTTGGCTAGTGATGTTAATCAAAAATATATATACTTGAAGGGGTCAACGCTTGATAAACTTCACGACCAAATTGTAATACCCTCAACAAGGGAACGGTTTCCCTATATATATCATATTTTACTGATAACTTGATACAAAAAAAAAGGAAAGCCGACTAGCTAATACCCTACAAAAAGTGTTTCATGTACAGACTTGCATATAACAAAACTCGAAAGACTAAAAGGCCAAAATTCGTTTTAATTTCGGTATTTTTGTAGAGTGTATAAACTCTTACACAACTTACTAGCTACAGGGTAGAAAAACGAGCAAAAATCTAACAAATGCTTAAAAAAAATTGATGCAGAAAAAAAACAGAAGAATAAGGAAAAGCAGATAGTAAAGAACGAAAGAGAATAATAGTAGAGCATAAGCTAAAAGCAAAGTCTGTGTGCCATAGATAAAAACTATTTCCGTTGAATAAAAGCAAACCAAACAATAGGAGTACAATAAAAAGAAAAACACAAATAAAAAAAAAGTAAAAAAAAAAATGAAAAATAATAATAAAAAAAATTTGCGATACGTTCCGGACGTATAACTGCTGCTTCTCCCTCTCGCCCCACCATCCCCCTCGGCGCCTTATCCAGCCCCCTCCCTCCATTAGCCCTACAAGCGAGGAGCGAGTTGATAAAAGACGCCCTCGAAGATGGTCAATTCATATTCCAAACGATATAACTTTGATAATATATACATATATGTATATGTGTATGTATATGCAATTTAAAGTTATGCATCGTATAGCAATTTGTGTTTGGTTACTAATTACACCATGTATCCACAAAATACGTTTTGGTTAACAAAATCTGCGTTTCTTATCCGATCGTAATAAAAATGTTTTTTTTTTTTCGTACAGTTAATCAATAAAATGTGAGGTTATAGTATATAGCAATTGAATGGTTTTATCTTCACGATTGTATATTTTATTGTAGATATTCGCGAGACCCTGTGTCGGTTATCGATAAAATGATAAAAGTTTGTTTTTGCTCTTGTACTTGTTTACAATTGTGTCTCATATCATTTTCGGAAATCGATTATTATCGATATACGGCATATGGGAATTTATATTCCAAATTTGAATGCACTAGCTGTTATTGTCTCTGATATCGGTTTGCGCAGACGAATTGGTTGCTCATCCTGATAAAGAATGTACAATCCTTATGAAGTGGGAGATACTTCAAAACATTCACACACACAATTTGCTGATAGGGTATTTGATAGTCGTGCACTTTGCACACAAAGCCCCAGCAATTGCTTTTAATGCCTTTACTGAAATATACATTTTTATATGCATGCATTTTTTTCCCCATTTTTCTCATTCGTTTTTTATGCATTTTTATAATTTATCCGCTTTTGCATCGGAACGCTATGTTTTATTAGATTCCCCCTCTTCCCGACCCCCCTCATTTATGCTATAGCCTCTTCATGTAGTATGTGAACTGTGGGAGTTTTTTTTTTCACGATATTTATATATATATATATGTGTGTGTGTATTTTACATTATTCCATTTCCATTTGATTTATTACTCATTCAGATTTTACATGTTATTTTGGAGTAATTCATTAATTTTTGTAGAAATATAATACTTATATTCAGATCGGTCAGGAAACGCAGTGGTTCGAGTTCTTAATTCTGCATTTGAGTAATGTATGTTACTGCAAGCTATACATATATAAAAATTGTATATGAAATTGATAAAAAGTTATATATGAGTTTAGGTATGATTTAGAATTAGTTTTTGCTTGGAGTTAAGAGGAAGGTACTTGTGAAATTTGATCTTAAGACTGGATCATATCTTCGTCAATCTTGTTTTGAACAGGCTGTCGAAACCCAAATCGTTTTTCGGTTCCTGCTCAACATTGGAAGCGGCTATGAAGCTATTTTCAGCTATTGCCACTGCTTCTGATTATATCTGGTTCAAAACAGTTTGCAACTTAACTTTAATTAAAAAATGAAGTCACTTGTAAAACTAATTTTGAATAGCATATTTTACCAGTTTATATCTTGACTATAGAAACGTACATTTCCATATACATATATATATATATATATATATATATATATATATATATATATATGCATACAAATCATGGCTAACTGGCAGTAAGTCGACGACTTTTGGCGAACAAAAAAAAAAAATATAAATGTAAAAAGAAAAAAAGTTATACGTAGATAGAAAGAAGGTAAGGAAAATATTAAAACAAGGCAAACATCGCCAGCAAAATAAAGTCGAGCAAAAAGCATTTAATTTATTTACCCCGCCCACCAAGGAGATCCACCAGCTGTCCCCACCTCCCCCCTTTGTCCCGCATCGCCCTATTCTGTGGAGCGCTGTGTTCGCTTTTAGTCCTTTGCCTCTTGTACCACCTCCTGTCTCCTATTGCCCACTCCTTAGCACTAACAACCATTCTAGTCGCATCAAGGCGAAAACAAAACAAAAACAAAAAATGAAAAAAAGAAATGAAAAAAAAGAATACAAATAAAAATAAAATAATCTCGTTTTACTGTTGCTCGGTTTTTTGCCTTTTTGGCGCGGCCAGAAAACTATGAGCACAGAAAACACATCCACAAAATAAAAAACATAAAACGCAAAAAATGGAAAATCAAATAAAAGCAAAAAATGAAACTGAAACTGAACTTTACAACCAAGGCGCTTGCAATGGGGCAAGACGCGGCCCAAAACAACACACACACACAAAGGGAACAACAGCAAAAACTTCATTTATACTTTGTACTGAACAAAATAACAAGTGGCCAAACCCATACAAAAAACCCAGAGACAGGGAGCTAGAAGCTACGAGCTGAGAGAGCTGTGAGCTGAGCTCCCCTGCCTGCCTTTTTATCAACATATCCTATGCACTCATACACCCAACAATGGGGTATATACGCAATGAGGCGCATCTTGTCAGGTTTTCTTCCACTTAGCTGAAAAGCTCCTGCTAAAGAAAGATATCAGATATCAAATTTTAAACGAGGTGAATGAAAGAGATATGGATAAATATAGATACTATATAGATACTTTCAATAGCAAATCGTATTTCAAATCCGATTTCGGTACTTAAATTGGCTTTAACTTTATTTTTCCTGTATATATAGTAGCAAATTTTAAATTTTGATTGCTGTTCGGCTTCACATCCTGGTTAGAAGTTATACGCCAAATGCCTTCTGGTCTGAGCAACTATTTTGATGTCAGTTTAATCACAATACCCTTATATTGAATGATTAAGAGAGATAGAGAGAGAGAGAGAGTGATAAAAAGAGATAGAGAGAGAGAGAGAGAGAGAGAGTGAAAAAGAGAAATAGAAAGTGTGATAAAGAAATAGAGAGAGAGAGAGTGGTGTGGTAAAGGGAGATAGAGAGAGAGAGAGTGATCAAGAGAGATAGAGAGAGAGTGACCAAGAGAAATAGAGAGAGAGTGATAAAGAGATATATATATATATATATAGAGGGAGAGAGAGTGTTAAAGAGAGATAGAGAGAGAGAGAGCGTGATAAAGAGAGATAGAGAGAGAGTGATAAATAGAGATAGAGAGAGGGAACGGTAAAGGGAGATAGAGAGAGAGAGAGAGTAATCAAGTGAGATAGAGAGAGAGAGAGAGTAATCAAGTGAGATAGAGAGAGGGAGTTATAAAGAGAGATAGAGAGAGACAGAGAGAGTCACAGATGGACGGAGACGGACAGTTACATGCATGCTTAAGAGTTGTACATTATCAAAAGAGTAAATCACTTGAAATGCCAGACGGAATCGGTTAACAGTGTAAAAAACAAAACTCAAAATTCAATTCTGCTTTGCTTCTGTCTCTTTTTTGCATGCCATAAAAAGGGGGCGTGGTTGGATCAGGGGAGTGTGGGCTGGTGGCCGGCAGTTTTTCTATGCCTTGATAAGGCGATATCAAAGCCAAATTGAACAAATTTCCGTTTATTATTATTATTTTTTTTTATTTTTTTTCACTCATACAAATATGCAATAAATTATAAAGTAGTCGCAAAAACTAAAATAAAAAATTAGCACAAAAAAATTGCGAAAACAAACTGAAATTCAAGGAGAGATGGATAATTGCAAAATTCCCAGCTCAAATGCAGCTCTTGAGCCATTATCATCATCATCTTCATCATCATCATCATCATCAAATGGCTTGTTTTTTACTGGCACACTAATTTGGTTGTGTTTTTACTTCTGTCTCTTCGATTGGATGTCTTCATATTTTTTTTAAAACTTATTTTTAACTTGTTTTTTGTTATTTTTATTTTGGCACGGTATATGAGAATAATACCTTCTTCACTGACAGCTTTCGAGTTTTATTGAAGTTATCGTTGCTCGATTTTCAAACTTTCCGGAGAATCTTCAAAATTTTAAATTTTTTTTAGTTAGTTCAGTTTTGCCTAAAGATACATTTTTCTTCAACTCCCACTCGACTCGACAAGTCGACATTTGTCTGAGGTCATGGCTATACTATATACATATATATATATATACTATATATATATATACATATTTTATTATGTAACTGCAAGATACTTCGCTTTAGTTTTTGGCCAGTTTCTTCTTTACTTCACCATCTGGACCTTAATGTGCACAAAAAACTGTGGTTAGATGCAGATGCTTAGAACAGGTTGTGCAAAAAACTAAAAAAAAAAAAAAAATAAATGGTAAAAACATCGAAAAAATAACCAAAGAAAAAACCCAAAAGATGCGACAAACCGCAACAAATAAAAAAGGCAAAAAAAAAAACGAAAGAAGAAAAAACACAATAAGAACTGGCAAAGCAACTATGCCTGTTTCACCTCTGGAGCTCTTTTTGTTTACTGAACATATAGTTTTTGCTATTTGTGGGCTCTTATGCCCTTGGCGTGTGTTGGGGAGAGGGAAGGAATACACATGAAGTATATGTATATATTCTCGTTCAGTATCACTAGTCCAGTTGAGCATGATCGTCTTCCAGTCCACTATATACAACATCTATGTATTATTAGTTTGTAGCAGCTATCGAAACCAATAATATTTCGAATCTGGTTCCGTTATTTAAGGTGTAAAGTTTATAAATTGTTTATACATTTTTTTTTTTGTCGTTATTTGGCTATGGATAGAAAATTAAACTATATTTACTCATAATACACATAATATCGGGTCTTGTAAAAAAAAATCCTGTTCTGAATTTCAATCGTTTAAGTAAGGTTTAAATGTTATATGAGTTCTTCAATTATTAGAAGCAAACTCACTTCAAAAAATGATCCCCTATTGTATATATTTATGGAATGAAATGGCAGCCGATAGACTTCGCTCTGTAAGGGAGGGTATATAAAGTTCGGCGTGGCTAAGGAAGTTATTGTTATTTTTTCATTATGTTTATTTTTATTTTTTTTTTGTTTAGTTTATAGATAATTCTGAAGTCGCCCTCCAGCTGGCAGTGTTATATTATTATGTTTCGATGTACAGACGATGTATATACAAAAGTAATATCTTGTGTATATTAGGCGCAAAAAAATATGATAAGTGAGCAAACAAAAAAATCAAAAAAAATTGGCATAAACAAAGACACGACACAAATGACAGTATGGACAGATATATAGAGAGAATGACACATAGAGACAGAGAGAGAGAGAGAGAGGGGGAGAGAGAGAGAGCCAAAGAGCGAGAGCAAGTTGCGTCTTGGCACAAAATGTTACAAAAAAAAAAAAGTTGCAGAAAGCTCGCATATATGATTTAGAATCTGTGACCGAGGCTAACGTACTTTCAGATACAAGATACGAATACACACGCACACACACACACACACACACACACACAAACACACACACACATATGGGCAACAAAAAACGATGACAGTTTTCTTGATGAATGTGCGCGTTGCTTCCCCAAGTCGGGGAGCCCACATAAAGATTTCTACTGCTGCTGCTAAGCCCCAAACAAAAACAACACCTACAACAACAACAACAACAACATCAACAAGAACAACAACAACACCTGAAGCAAGTTTTTCTCATTGCGAATCTTGGCTAGCGTCTCTTTCGCTTTTCATGCCCCAAACCGAAATACAAAAAAAAAACAAAAACAAAAAATAAACGCCAGAGAGCCTACAGCTGCCACCTGCAATAGCTTACCCGCCTCCTTCCGCCTCCCCTCTAATAGCCCAGCCCAAGTGCTTTGATGCAGCAGCTTTTCATTTTCTATCTATGTTACGTGTTCTTGAACCTGCTTCCAAAAAAGAAAACAAAATAAATAAATAAATTGCATATTTATATGGCAAAAACGCAATTCAAGTTCTAGTTAAGAACCATTGGCAGAGTAATCTCGGTTTTCAGCTTGTTTTTCTCATATATCATTTAATGAGTAGTGATCGATTTTTTTTCTACTTCCTTTTAACAGGAACCAAAGTTTTGTTAGATGTTTTTCAATCGAATGATAAGCTTATCAACTTTTTTTGTGTATAATAATATTGTAAACATCCAATGAAATTGAGCCCCTCGTCAAAAGAAGAAGAAGAAAGTTTTGTGGCGCCTAGATCAGCGCAAAAGAAAAAAAAAAAACAAATAAATAAATACTGCATATATATGCATATGCATATGTATATGTGAAAATGTAAACAGTAATAAAAATAATCCGATCGGCACTTTTATTTCAATGAAGTGGTAATTTTACCACTCACACATTAAAAAAAAAAAAAAAAACGCAGACTCCTCGTAAATGAATCGCGAAATATGATCATCAATGTGAATGTACGAAATGTTGGTTATAGTGGAATCCTGGCATCCGGCTAAAAAAAATAACATTTCCAAATTTGGCTTACACATTTCTTTCAATGGATCTTCTCTCAATAATCTTACAAATTTCTGGATCGTTATTTTAATTGAGCTACAATTTTTTATTTTTTTTTTGTTGCTGTTGAGATTTTTGACATTGAAAGTTTGTATTTAGCAGGAGTTTCGAGAAGCATTTTGCTGGTTAGCCACTTTGAATTTTGTTGTTTTAGTTATCACTTTTGTTAATAACTTTGCCAGGCAGAAGTTCCTTTCTAAGATACACACACCAGCGACACTTTGGTGGTGTTGATTGAAACTGACACAATGACAAAAGGCAGCCACGGACAATAATGCTAAATAAAAAAAAAAAGTTGTTTAATGTTGCACTCATGTGACGCATAATCAGTCAGTCAAAAATTGTTTATTTGGCAGATTTGAATATTAAAATAAGTCTCAAAAATAATTTGGAAAGCTGCTGGTACTGCTCGCACCAAGGCTAGTCGTTCACTTTACTATATATCAATTAAATTGCGAATTTTTTCCACGAACATTGCATTTTTCAATGAGTATTTATAAGGTAGTTGAGAACCGAGCGGAGTCCTAAGTAAATCTGGTTCTACAGCTAGGACTCTATTTATGGTGAGTCCTGTTTAGTCTGTCTTCTCTGGCAATCCGCTGCAACCAACGCCACCATACACAGTGACCCGGCCCCCGCCACCATAGTTTTTGAAGTTGGGCCTGAGGTTCAGCCACCTTAGATTACATGAAAGCCAGCTAGAAGATACATTTGTATCTGTATCTGTATCTGCATTTGTATCTGTATCTGTGTGTGCGCGCCAAACTGGACGCGGCACGCTTTTTGTTGTTGTATTCCTGCTGTCTGAAAATTATTAGATTTTGTGTCAGCAAAACAGCAACAAGAACAACAACAATGAGAATAGAACAACAACATTTTGCTTGTGGATGCTGCATAAGTCAAGAGCTGCAGACTAGCAAAGAACAAAAAATACAACAAAAAAAAGAGAAAAAAAAAACAGAAATAAATAAAAAAAATAAATAAAAAAAAAAAAAGATAATAATAAAAACGACAGCGCAAAAGCGGAAGGCGAATGCACTTGGACTTGGAGACAGCAACAACAAAAGCAAAAACAACAACAACTGCAAAAACTGCAACAACAACAACAACAGCAACAATAACAATAATAGTTGTAGAGCATCGTAAAGTCGCAAGTTGTTGCTCGGCTCCAGGTTTATTCTATTTTTCTTTTGCTGCTTGTTGTAGCTTGCAGATGTTGCTGTTGTTGTTGTTGTTTTGAAAACATTTTATGATGTTGCTTAAAGTCGCTGTGTGCAAAAGGTGGCATGCGTATCTGCCTCAGACTAGGCCTCAGCTTCAGCTACAGCCACTACTGCTACAGCCGCCACTACAGCGTTGCAGATAGCAATACACAAACAGCGTTGCAGCCGTGTCTAGCTGTAGAGATGCGCCTATTTTGGGAAGAATTGCCTCAGCACTATCTGAGATCTGAATGTTGCCTTGCGGAGCACGATAATTGCAATCAATAAGAATGGCAATATCCAAAAATAACAGTGATAGTTTCATTTTAATTAGTTGAACAAAATAAAAACAATTTTAATTATAAAAACTGATTACCAAACAATAAACTATTATTATTGCCATTAACAATATTTGAGCTTGCATTCAAAGAATGTGATTTTATTTCACTTTTAATTTTTGATCAGAATCAGATTCCGACTTCTGCTTAACTTAACTTACTTACTTAGAAAACTTAAAGTAATTACTTAATTATTGTTGTTCTTAAAGTGATAAGAGTGATAAATCTAGCTGTGAGCCCAACAATCACAACTTTGTTGCCTTTTGAAGGCATATCTTTCACTATTTTTAAGCTGTTATATTGAACCATTTAACATTTGAATAATATAATAACTTTTTCACTCTGATTTAATCTCATGCTTACTGTTACTTACTGTTATTATACATTTAAATTAAAATTGTTATTTATTAAACCGTTTTTGAAAACTGTGGACATTAAAGAAATATGTAAATATCACGGCAATTCCGAAAGGATGCACGACACTAGACCGCCAGACTATTGCCCATCTTCCATCTCTAATCACTAGTGAGTAAGTGTTATTGCACTTGGCCACCACTTGCAGTGGTATTTGTTGTTTTTTTTTTCTGTAGTTGCTGCTGTTGTTGCTCGAGCTGGCCAGCCAGACTTGATCTTGGACTTCAATTTGGACTTGGTACACTTTGGCTACCTCCACTGCCGGGCGCGCCTGCGTGCGCAGTTCCTTGGCCTAGGAGAGGCAACTCCAACTACACTTCAAGCTCGGCTGTTGTTGTTCCTCTTGTTATTTTTGTAACATTCGCATTCCAAAAGTCAAAAAAAAAAAAAAAATAAAAATAAGAAGCAGAATCGGTGCCCAGAGGCAAACTGCTTTTGGAACTGCTGCAATCTGCTGAGTTAAGGGATTCCTGATTCTGTTTATTATTTTTCTACTTCTTGTCTCTCGCCTCTCTTTCGTCATTATTCTTTAAAAAATATGACTTGCAGCAAAAAATAAATAAATAATAATAAAATACTAATAATAACAATAAAAAAAAAAAAAAAAAAAAAAATCAACAACAAGCAATTCCAATTTCACAAAGACGGCCAATTGTGTACAAACAAAAAGCCAATAAAAACAGAATGAAGAAAAGGGAACGCATAGAATTTCCTTTGAATTGATTTCAAATGCGTTTCTTATACGACTGTTTTTCTAGTTCTTATTGCAAACGCGCTTATTCTTATGGGCGAACAACAACAACAACAACAGCAACAACAACAACAGCTGAGAAGCTGCTTATTTATTTCTTTTGTCAGAGCTGTTTATTTAGATAAGTAGCAGCGCAGAACTGCAGGCTTAAGTTGAGAACTTTGCACGAGTCATTTAAAAATAAACAAGTGCGCTCTAGTCGAGAGAGCTCGACAAAAAATGTATCTTTAAAATTGTCGATTTTATTGCTATCGAAATTCGATATGAATGGATAATTGGCAAATACGATATGCGTAGTATGAATTTAAAGTCGCCAAGTGTTGTAGCTGTAGCCATCCATGTTCATGGCTAAATCGAACCGATTGTTGATCCTGGTCAAGAATATGTTTATATATACTTTAGCCTGTTACAGACCTTTCCACAATCATTTGGAATTTTTAGTGTTTCATTAATTTGGGATATTTTGTTGTGTGATCAATTTTGATTTGAACTTCAAAGAGTATTGAAACAAAAAGTGAAATACGTTTCTTATCAACTTTTTGGAAAAATTCACGAACGAAAAAAGTTTGGTTGTCAACTTTTTCATTTCTCATTCTATTAGGCTGAATCGCAAATTTTCTTAAATCACAATTTAACGTTTTTTTTTTTTTTTTTTTTGAAAACAAAAAGGAATCTCTATGAATGAGTCTTGGGGGTATTTGTAAAGATGTTTCTTTGTTTTTTGCTAAAATTTAAAAGTATAAAATTCTGCAGCTTTACTTTAAGGGCTCTTAAAAACCACAAAATATAACACCTAGCCAAGTATAATATACACATACAATTTCTTTGTCAATTTGGAAAATCCCATTAAAGTACTTTTTACTTTATGTTTAAGTAAGTTTTTATCTGCATTTCTTTCATAAGTAGTATATATATTTATGTGTGTGTGTGCATGTGTGTGTCTGTGTATATACAGATATATTGTGTACAAAATTGTATGTGTGTATGTATGTATCTGTGTGTGTGTGTGTGGGTTTTTTTTATTTTTCACTTTTGTCATCTGTAGCGCACTGCAAAAGCTGTTCTTCCCCCTCCACTTATACCTTCTTGCCCCCGGCTTGGGTCCCTTTTGCCGTTCAACGTTAGCACATAAATTTATATTACAGTTTTTTGTTTCGTATGGTGAAGAAACAAAGGCAAAAACGTTACAAAAAAGAAAAAAAAAAAAAATTGAAAATGTAAAAAATAAAATAATTCCAACCAGCACACAACAAAAATAACGACAGCAGCAGCAACAACAACAACAACAACAAAAACGACGTCAGCGACGACGTTAAAAAATTATACAAATTACAAAAGCATCTGGAAAAAGAAAGAAAATTGCTATAGCAGAGGGAAAAAACGGATTTTTACATTCCATATACGTATGTGTGTGTGTGTGTGTGTGTGTGTGTGTGTGCGTGTGCGTACTTTTATATCATATATATACTTACACACGTATGTATGCAGCGAGTTTTATATACTTTTTAGTATGTACTAACAAATTGCGTTCTGCTTTTAGTTTTAAGTTTACGGCTGCTTTCGTCGGCTTATAAAACACTATACTTGAAAATAGTAATCCTTGCAGAGTTGATCATGGATTATATATATTAAATCGCATAAGGTTCAATATCTTCAAATATGATTTTAAGTTTTTTTAGTCCTCAGCAGTCAATCATGATGCACAAGTCTCTTGAGATCTATCTGAAATATCTTCCCTCCTTTCTAAATCAGTCTAATTTATTTTCTTCATGTTGTCTTCGAATCGAAAAAAGTGAAACACATTTTCTTACTGTTTTTAAAGCATTTTTTTTTTTTTTTAAACATTGTTTTACTGTTGTTATTAAAAGTTAAAGTCTCCTTTACCACGAAGTTGTTTTTGACCAAAATGTCCTATTGAGTGTTTTTCAAAGTGTGCAGCAATTGGCGTTGAAACCCGAATCCGAATCCTAACCGCATGTTTACCGAATAAACTCTTATTACCGGAATCTTTATTCATCAGAATCAGAATTAGAGCCTGAATTCGGCTATATAGAAACTTTAAGCAAAAACTGATTTGAAATTTTTGAAATGCTACTCTTTGTGCTTAAAAATGTAACTATGATAATCCAACAGAAACAGGTGTTAAATCGAATAATATTTCGGTTTAGTTTCAATTTATTTTATTTAGAAAGGATAACCTGTCCGGCTGTATGCAATAAGGTTGACTTAATCTATAAAGTTGATATAACACCAAATGATCAATTGTGGTGCTGTTTAATAATGTCCCCATATCCCCATATGGATATTTAAGTGACTCTTTATGCATTCTTGTTCCGCATACAAGGCGCGTCTCGTTTTTTTTTTGTTTTCTGTTAAATTGCTGAAAGGAAATTGAAATCTGTTGTTTTCTTGTATGTGTCTGACGTGCAGTTATTTGAAATGCAACAGTGATGTGGAAGGAGGGGGGAAGCATACAAATTAATAGTGAAGAAGCATTTACTGAGGCACACATGTGTATGTTTATGTATAAGTATATTTACTATCCCATACTCTTTTAAATGAAAAACTGTGTACCTTTCATTTAAGTTGACATAAAAATCGATATTTAAAAAAAAAAAATAAAGGATAAAATTGCAGAAAAAACCATAAAAAAAACGTCAAGTAAAAAATTACAGCTTAAAAAACAGGCAGCGGCAGCAATAACAACAACAACAACAACAAATGAGCGGAGAAAGACAGAAAATGAAAATGATAATAATAAAAAAAGAACGAAACGGTCGTTATGCTTTTTTCCGCTTTGCTATGTTCTCTGACGCTTTTTCTGTTTTTCTGTTTTTATTTATTTATTTTTTTTTGTTATTGCTGCCGCTGCCGAAGTCGTCGTCGTCGTCGTCGTCGTCGGTGCTGCTGCTGCTGCTATTGCTGCTGCTGCTGCTGGTGCTGCTGCTGTTGCTGTAATGTCTTTTTTCATTTTCCGCTCGCAACCTTTTTGCGTCACGGCAGCTCCCCTCCCCCCATTACCCGCCTTTTATACTCGTGGAGCCAACGTCGTTTCTTGCCTTACTGTAAAGCAAAAAAAATATATATAAAAAACACAAAACAAAAAAAAATAAATGAAAAAGCTTTCTTTGGCATGGCCGAGTCTTAAATACTCTAGCAAACTTTTAACTTGATGGATGAATCGGAACTATAAAAACCAGATTGTCATTTCAAATCTTATCACGGTTCTTGTGCTGAAATTCTTCGTTTCACTTTATTTGTTGATCTTTTTGACCACTGTGCAAATTTGATTACATCTATCTGTTTTATTTGGCGCCATTTCTTTATCCCATTGCATTTTATATGAACTAATTCTAAATTTAATTTTTTAATATTTTCAATGAACTTGTCATGCCTGTTTTTTATATTGTGCTTTGATACTCTATTCAACTTGGAACTTTCGTCTGCCTATCTTAAACTAAACCATTTTTCTGCATCTCAAAAATGCAGTCTAGTTTTGTTTAGTAGTCGAAGGGAAGGTTTCTGAAGGCAAAGGATATTATTGGATAACTGGAAAAATTCACTTTAATATATTATGCAACAATTATAAGCTGAATACTTCTGAAGTCGACAGCTATTTACATGCTTGACAGTCTTTTTGCGTTTGACAGTTAAACGCAAGGATGGAACTCACTTGCGCAACTTGTTGACAATGTGTGGAAAATGTTAGCCAATTTTCTTCGTATTTTTTCCTATTTTTATACATGTTGCCCGTTTACATAAAATGTATGCATTCTGTGCTGACAAAATTGCGACACATTGTATATGCATAGCAAACAACTTCGACTTTGACTGTCACTCGACCAAAATTTAAATCTAGTATAGTAAATAGTACATTCTTCAAATGTAATGAAATGTGACATGTGTAAGAAGAAGACATATTAATTTGAAGACAAGTTCATAATTGGAATGATTTCCATTAGTCTTCTCACTATCCCTCTACTCTCTACCTTGCCTCTTGCCTAGCTGAGGCACACAGTACACTTAAACTTGTAGTTTGGTACTTTTGCAAGAAATGCAATTTGAAATTTGAAATTATAGCTGAAGATAGTATATATTTGGTATTTTATAGACTTTCGAGTTGGTCGCACATTGTCTGGCATATTTATAGTGGTCACGTGGTAAGGGTATAAAAACAGAAAATAAAGCGCTCTCAAACACAACAGGAAAAAATTTTTATATATATATAAAAAAAAAATATAAAAAAAAACGAAACGAAAAAAGCGAAATCCAAAGAAGAAAAATGTGATAAAAACTGAAAAATATTTTCCATGAGAAAATCCAAAAGAAGTGGAGAAGGCAACGTCAGCTCAGTCTCTGTCTGTGTGCGTGTGTGTGTGTGTGAGAGTGTGTGTGTGTGTGTGTGTTGGGGGCCTTGAGTTCAAGTTGGTTTCGTTGGAGGTTGGGGTGCGCTGGGTGTTGTGTGTGTGTGTGAAAGGTTGGGGTGGTTAGGGGGGTGGGTGTGATGGCTTTGGAGGGTAGTGCTGACGTTTTGGGTCGTGTGTAACGAACGAACGAAGCGATGGCGGGAAAAATATACTACAATAAAACATGTATTTTTTATATGCCATTCTTTTTGTGTTCTCGTTGTAAATTTGTATTTGTATTCGTATTTTTTTTTTTGTGTATATATATATATAAATATACTTTTTAAGGAGCTAAAATGTGTAACGGCTCATATAAAGTATGTGAAGCGGTATATATATATACGTGTTTCTGTGTGAGTGTATGTGTGTGTGTGTGTAGGGATCAAAAACCCTTTGGAGCAAAAACTGTTTGCAAAAATGGTTTCTTGTTGCGGGTGACTCCCACTAGCTGGACATTGCTGCTCAGCTCCCCCCACCCCTTTTTATATACAAGCACACACACACATGCATATGTACACACACACACACACACTGTGTGTGTGTGTCTGTTGTCCTCTATTTACTAGGGTTTTGAGAAATTCCTTCATTTGCGCATTTTATGTGCCAGCATTTCTTTATCATCCTGATTTTCGGTTGCCATCTTCTTTCTCTGTTTCATGTCGTCAATTTATTTTCAAAAAAAAAGTGAAACGAAATTTTTTACGGTCGTTTTTAAATGTTGGTTGCTTCTCGTGACCCTTACCGCTGCCAAATTCACAACTGGTCTTTTTTCTGATACCCTGTAAACCTTAAGGGAACTGTGATGCAAAATGCATTATTTGCTGTTGATCAAATATGTCTATTTTTTTTTTTATTTTGAGTTGTCTGATACAGAAGCTTAAACTGCAATTTTCGAAATTGAGTTATGAAATAATAATGAAACTTAAAATATTTTTGTTGGTATTTTTTTTTAACACTTAACTGTTTACAGCGTATCAATTGGTCGGGTCACCTTTTTTGTTTTTAGCTGTGGCTGACTGTGTGTCCTTTTTAGTTAATACTTATTGTCTGTGTGTGTGTGTGTGTGTGTGTGTTTCATTTCCGCTGCCTTCCGCATTTTGACATAAAACGCAGAAGCAAAGCGAAGTTTTATATATATATTTTTTTTATTTTTTACCCTTATATGTGTTATTAGTATTATAACTAAAAGTGCTTTTCACAAGAAATACAGAGACGGGCTTCACGTTAAAGAAATGCTGGGAATGCTCTTACCAAGAAGGGTAGCCCAGGGCAATGAAATTCGTTAAATTTATAGCTCGAGTCTTTTTTTATATATATATATATATATTTTTTTTTATTTTTTTTTTATTTTTCGTGATTCAGATACATTTCTTTCTACGACTTTCATACTACATACCTAGATGAATGCAGCTCATTTTGCTGAGCTATTTGTTTCAAATGAATTTACTGAGTGAAGTGCCATTGAAAATATTTGAAGTTTTTAACTTGTGCGCAGCACTTTTAACATTCGGCCTTGAGTCCCATTGTCCGCCTCTTCTACAATTTATTATTTTCTGCGTATTGCTTTTGAAGTGACTGTGAATGACTGCACGCGAATCCATGAAGTGCTATGAACAGTTTCAAATGCAGTTTGGATGAAAATCATGTTTGAACGCCATGTTTGCTAATTTCCTGTTTGCCTGATTTAAAAATTTAACCAAGACGCAAACTAAGCCAAATGTTTATAAATTGTATAAACTGAACCCATTCCAAATTGGTAAAAAAAAAAAACGTTATCATCAAGGAAATATATGTAATGGGCAAAAGGAAACATTTCCGACTCCATAAAATATGAGTTGCCATAAAACTGAACAACTATCAAAATGTATTTAAAACTGTTGCCCCAAAAACATTGTGCCAAAGCTGAATCAGTTATAAAACTATTTTCTAAATTTTGCTGTTGAAGCTTTAACAGGTGGAATCAGTCATGAAAGGGATGCATTGTTTTTTACATTTAAGAATCATTTTCTATTGTAGAACTTTTAAACTCTGGCTTATTGGTCATTATTAGTATTATAACTATTATTTTTGATAAAGTTTGTGCACTGGCATTAAGCGTGACTCTCACTATTAAATTGAGCTATAGCTCTTGGTCCAGTGCTGCCATGAGCAGCAATGTAAGGCTTACTCCGACTTCTTTACCGAAGAGGTTCTCAACTGAGAGTGTCTCAGTCTGCTCATTGTCCGGTAATCTTCCCGAAGAAGTGCCCTCACTCTTGAGGCAGAGTCTGCTTGTAGCAAACTTGTGGATGGACCCTGCTGTTGAGTAAGATGCTGCTTTGCAAACGATGACTTCTTTATTTTAAATATATTTCGAATATAAATATCTATTCACATATTAAATATGTACAAATAAGTAGAAATTTATGTGTGCGTGTGTGTGATTGTGCGCATTTCATTCTGGCTTTCACTTGGCCACAAATATGTAGCTCGCTTGCAATTTTCAAATATAAATTCCTGGGAACAAAGGAACGATACTCGAACCTTCTGGTCGTCTGTAAGTTGACATGTGTATTCGAGAATTGCGATTGTGTTACAAATATGTACTAATTACATACATACTTAATAAATGAAATTCATGTTAAGAGTTTCTGCAGTGCTGAACACATTGTTCTTCGGAGCCTGGCTGAGAGGGTGAATTATTGTTACATTGAAATACTAAACGACTTGAGGGAGGCATAATGTACTATTTATTAATAAACATTTTCAAACAGCTGTGTTTCTGTATTTTAACTCCTTCGCCACAACACTTGCCATGCACCCAACTACATTTTTTAGATTGATATGTTTTGTATGCCTTCGCTCGAGGGTATACTAATTTCGCTGTGCGTGTGGAACGCATAACAGTAGATATTTTATTTATTTGGAAAATACCACTGGAATCACAATTTACTGGGTCCCAGGACACGCCCGCAATTATTTGTTTGATTATTGTCAAGCTTCTCATGGAGAAAGGCATAGCAATGAAATTACTATGCAGCTAGGACAAGAAACGTATTATTCATTGTCTGTATATAAGTAAAATCTCTTAACTAAGTAAAAACTCCTGATGGGAATATTGCAATCTTAAAATGGTGTAAAATGCCCTGAAAATTATGAGATTTAAATTGCCGATATGATTGCCTGGCAAATAAGCAGACTGAGACTTTCTCTCTGATGGTTTAACTAGTCGGTATAACAGCTCGATTAGGGGATATCCTTAATCAAGCTTTAAAATATATATAGGAGCCTTGCTTTCTTATCAGATATTAGTGGAATTTGCACAGTTCATCAATATGTATTGGGGAAATTACTTATATATATCATTCCAATTGTGTCCTTTATTGCTGATGTCAATCGATTTGTATCGATATCGATAATATACAATAAATATATATGTTTATATTCGCTTATTCCAAGGTCTTAAAATAAAAATGATGGTCTCCAGTAAAGCTTTTCAACGGCTGCCTCGGTGTAATTCGAAACCCATGTGAAATAATTTTGTTTACTTTCTGTTCTGTTGTTTTTAGATATTTAATCAATTGAGGGGTGAGCATCTAGATTTGGTCACGATGCTACCGCAGCAGTATTGCCTGCGATGGAAATACCATCATAGCAATCTGCAGACGATGTTCTCGCAGCTGTTGGACCGTGGATGCTTCTGTGATGTGACATTGGCCTGTGAGGGACAATTGATAAGGGCCCATCGTGTTGTCCTTTGTGCCTGCAGCACCTTCTTCGATTCGGTATTGTCGAATTATGCCAGTGAACGGGATCCCATTATCATTATGAAGGATGTGACCTTTGCCGAGGTCAAGTGTCTCATCGAGTTCATGTACAAGGGTGAAATAAATGTGGAGCATGTAAGTAAACATGTAGATATGTATATAGATGTGCATATATGTTCTCCAATATGTGATCTGTGATTTCTGATTTGCAGGCCAGTTTGCCCTCCTTGCTGAAGACCGCCGATGATCTCAAAATTAAGGGTCTAGCCGAGGTCACCTGGCGCGACGATGAGGATGGCCCGCCACCACCGATGGCTGCTGCCGAGTTCCATTCGCCGCCGCGCAGCCTCGCCGAGAGCTATGCCCAGGACATGCTGCTGCAACAGCAGCAGCAACACCAGCAGCAGACGGCACAGCATATTCAGATGCAGTCAAAGCTCAGCTCGGATCGCGATCATGAGCGCCATTCACCAGCAGCCCTGGAGAATGCACTCGGCTTAACTGCCGGTGTTCGTTTGCCAACATTGACGCCCCTACCGAGTCACAACACCAGTTTAGAGTGCCCAGCGCCAGTTGATCCATATTTGGGACCCAAGCGTAAGCGTGGTCGTCCTCCGCTGGATGACACATACGATGTATTCAATGTGTGAGTCTTAGCTTATCAATATACTCACTCGTCAACTGAATATCAGCAGCAATCAGATCAACTAAAAAAAAGTTTCTAAATGCTTTAAATAATACAAGAAATAAATCTATTTTTGCATATTGGTCTTAAAATTTGAACAGACGGACATGGACTATATCGACTCGCGTAGTGATGTTGATCAAGAATATATATTTTAAAACAAATTTTATATGCCCTCAACAAGGCTGCAAAGAAACTTACTTCATTTTTTACTTTATTCAGATAACTTATTCTGAATTCTATGTGAATTAAGAAAAAATCCAGCTTATTTATTTGCTTTTGATTGTATATTAATTGGGAGAAATATTTAATGCTATAAAATGGTATTATTTAAAACATCACAGCATAGAGTTATAAGTGCCCAATGACGAAGCAGAAAATATATCGAATATGACAATATAATTATTTAATTTGTTGCATATTTTTTTATTTCTAATTTATTTATATTTTTCATTATTATGATTTTCTTGTCAGACGCAAATTGGTTGAATATGCCGCAAATTTGGAACCAGTACAGCGGGCATTATTGGAGTCTGGGTGCGTCTACGCTGAGGCGCCGCAATCTAACGCACATTCCGCCACATTGTCCTCGTCACCCGCCGCCTGCCCGCCCAAGCAGCGCCAGCGTCTGCGACAGCAGCAGCAACAGCAGCAACAACAACTGCAACAGCAGCAGAGACAGTTACAGACGTCTCTAACGGTTTGCGTTGAGGGCGAGCAGAATGCGGCACCAGATTGGCGAAATAATGCTGCCGATCTGACGTCCAAGCTGAGCGATGGAAGCAAGCTCAAAACGGAGATGGACTTGAGCAACGATGGGAGCAATGAGCCGGCACTGGCAACAGCAACAGCAACATCGTCCATGCCGCTCACAAGCACCTTCAAGAAACAGGAGAAGTCGCAGGAGCGACGTGAACGTCATGGAAAACTGCGTCATGCCACTCGTCGGCTGTACGGGGAGCGTGAGAAGTCCACCGAGAAGGCGTCGCGGGTACAGCAGCAACAGCAGCAGGAACAACATCTGCCGGCAGAGCCGGAGGAGGAACTGGTGGATGTGGAGCAGCAGCAATCGTTGTCGCAGCCCGTCGATGAGATTGAGAATGAGCATTTGGTGGCAAATCGTGTCGAATCGCCGCGTTCCCCGGCTTTGCTGCCCGCCAGTTTTTCGGGCAAGTATGCACCGGATGGAGATGCCACAGCAGCTGGTTACTTGATGAACGATCATGGCATGCTCTTGGCTCACGATTTTGCACCTAGTGTTGCCGCGGCTGCGGCGGCTGCAGCGGCAGCAGCTGTTGTTGTTGCTACAGCAAATGGCAGCAATCAGACAGCCGGTGGTGGAGGAGGAAGTGGAGGAGGAGGAGGTGGTGGTGGTGGTGCTGCTGCTGCTGCTGCTGCTGGTAGTGATCATAGCGGTGCAGCTGGTGACTATGCTGAGGTCAAGCTGGAAGATTACGATGCGGCCGAGCTGCGTCTAACCAATGAGGAGCTATCGCAGTGGCAAGATGTCATCAAAATGGATGACTATTTGGCCAAGGGACGACGTCCACAATTTTGGGAGGAGCCGTTTACCAAGCGCGTAAGTTATTCATCAAATTCTAATAAAAAGGGGATGCAAATATTGCAGCTGCCAAACGACATAATATCGAACAAGATTTGTCGAGTTTATATCATTAGATCTAACAAATCATAGACTTAATCAGCTTAAAATTCTCCCTTCTCTTCTCTCTGCAGGTACTCGATGCCATCAAGAACAAAAGACTTGAAATGAAGAAAGCCGCACGCATCTTGGGCGTCTCCTATGGTACACTCTATGGTCGCTATCGCGAGGTCTATGGTTGCCTCAAACATCCATATAGGTAAGCCCTCTATTGGGTTTACATAAATGCTATACACACATGGACAGTAAAATAGACAAAATAACTTGGCGGCTATACCAACAATAATTTAATATCTGATGTCCATCAATCCAGAGAATTTTGAGATTATCGGTTGCTGATCAAGTTTCTTTGAATCATCCGCGTCACTCAATGTTTTTTTTGTCGGACTTTTGATGCGTAAATTTTTGATTTGATTTGATTTGCCTTTATAATAATGAATATATTCAAATGTATCCTCTAAAGTTTTCTGAATTCTAAGCACCTCGGATCTATTTCACTGTCCAGCTCAATATGGGCTGTTAACAAAGAAATTTGAATGTACAGTCATCATCAAATGTGTATTAATTTTTATTTCTTATCAATATTTGATAGCGGCACCACATTTCGCAATTCCGTCGCCGTTTCCGCCTCCTCCGCAGCAAGTCAGTTGGCGGTGCAGCCGCGCTTCGATCTGAGTTTCCGCAGTAGCAGCGTGTTGCCAGCACAGCTGGGTAAGTTGACATTGATCACTCCTCGTGGGATCTGCTTGATTAATTCTGTGTCTATTTTGCAGAATTGGGTAAGCTGCGACAGAAGGAACTAAGCGAACTCTGGACACGTCCACAGATATGAAAACCAACGAAAAAGCTGCAAAATCTCAAACGTCATCACTGATTGATCTAGACGTTACATCTAAACTTAAGTTAAAGCAGAATTTTATAGAATAACCTATACATACATTTATATATATATATGTATATATATATATATATATATATACGGCACTTGCAAAAAAGACAGTTAATTTAAGCCCGAGGCTCGTTTAAGATGATTTACGATCCGCAGTCTAAAATCAATTCTAAGCAAAAAAAAAAAACGAAAAAAAAAACTAAAAAACTCAATTTCTTTTTCATTATATTCGTGTTATAACTGAAAGTGTTTTACTATATAAAAAATATAAATATGCGAATTAGTTAATTATATATGTATACATAAAGAAATATGAATATACAAATTATATTAGTGTGGTATTATCTAGCATTCAATGTGAATGAAGTATGTAGCTATTTTCTGTCTGTAGTAAAATTTAAACACAAACTAGTTATTGGAAAGCAAAAGAAAAAAAAACAGATGAAGCAAAACAACAAAAAAACGAGTACACAGACAATTTTTTAATAATATTAAAAATAACGAAAACAAAAAAATCCAGAAATCAGAAATGAAAAGTATTACTTATTAACGATATATGATTAAAACAAAAGCACATTGAAAATGCAAAACTGTTGTTTGATTTTAATTATTGTATTTGAATTTAGCGCCTACTCGCAAGCTATCGATAAGTATGATGTTATCGGCGATTGGTAGGCATGTGCGTGTCTGTATCGGCTATCAGCTGTTTGTGTTGTGATTCGATTTTGACAACATTAAAATGTCTCTAAAGTCAATCAAAATAAATGATTTGCAATTAATAAGCTACACAAATATTACCGAATCAAGCGACGTGCAATTCAATTGCCATGATGAAATTAATGCGAGGAGCTACAGTGAGAAATTGACAGAGCCACAAATAATGCAGCGCATTAGGGTGAACCATTTTGCTATTTGTTGTTGTGTGCCAACGATTAAACGAATTAATTAATTTCCACAGGAATTGAACAAACGCATTCATTTTCCGACTGCTGCGCTGCATGCGGCTCTCAGCGGCTGCAGTCCAGTGGAAGCCAAATTGCTAACCGTTCCGGATTCAAGTGCAAATGCGGCCGAGAATGACGCTGTGCTCAGTTTAAAATATCGCATTGAGGGCGCAGCGGCACCTCTCAAGTGGGAGTGGCATCTAACAGTGATGGACAGTGCAATAGTAACTTCTCTTTCAATAGACATGATACTAGCTATATACATATTTAATCTATATCTATATCTATTTTGCAGTTTTTTCGTAACTCATTGAAATTAACGCTGAATGAAGGCTATAATCTTAATGTAAATCTGCAATATTTGCTGAATATAATTAAGCTAAAGGATAAGGAACTCCAACAGTATCGCATTGAAGGCTCTCGGCTGCTTAGAAGTAAGTCGGCTTGTGCGAACTATACAGTAAATGCTGTATGACAATCATATATTAAATTCATATCTTTAACCGCATCATGTATACAGTATGGTATATAGGGTGATCGCTTAAGTTATTCAATTAGAATTATACTGTATTAATATCAGTAGACTTTCACAAATTGAAATTATGCGTTAATTGGAATCACTTCTTTACCATTTTCATGGTCATATTCATTTTCCTGTAGCCACTGTTGCCACAGAGCGCTTCGATGTGGACGCTTTTCGTGTGGAACATAATAGGCTGCTGTCGAATGTGGCCGAATACGGGGACCTGCAAGACCTATTCGGTGATTCGAATGCGTCAACAACAGGGGCGACTATCAAACGCGAATCGCCAGTGGATAAGACGAAGTCCACTGATGTGGCTACCACAATTCCATGCGACACAGCAGTCAAAGATGCGTCCAAAACTATAAGTCCCCGCAATAGGTTTGCTGAATATGTAAAATAACATAAAAACATACTTGCTCATAAATTTCATTTTTCTAGAAAACGAAAAGCAATGGAAACGGGCATAAGGCATGTGGAACGCAAGGTGCTGCAGCGTCGTCGTGTGCCACAGTTGCAATATAAGAATACTGAGAGTCAAGAGGATGATCTGGAAGCTAGTTTGGCAGAAATTAAACCCGACTTCAAAGCTGAAGCTGATTCGGATGATGATTTGGAAGATAGTTTAACATAAACCACATCTGCAGCTTGTCATTGGCAGTTGAGAGAGAGATAGAGAGATAGAGAGAGCTGGAACCCAGTATTGATTTATATACTGCCACAGAACGAAACTCCATAATCACATAGTTTATAAAAGTAAAATGAAACTGATAAAAAGAACTTCAGTACGACAAGGATAGCAAAATGCATGATTGCTGCTCTATCTCTTTCTATACGATGAATATGCATCTAATATGTCATTTAGCTTGTAATAAATTGCCTGACTTAGATGTGAAGAAATTAATTTAAGTACGATATAACGAATACCGAACATAGTTGGTATCTTTGTGTAATTGTGTATATATATTTAGATCATGAGCAACTAACATACAAATATTTTATATTGGTGGACCCTTATTTATGTATCTCCTTCAATTTTTTATTACTGCATCACAAACTTGATGTTTTATAACATTAACCCACAATTTTTAATTAATTTTTTTTTAGAAATAAATTTTAGAATTTTAGATGCCGTGGCATTTTTATCCAGTCCAGCCTGTAAGATTACAAATTGCATGTGTGATCATTTTTTTATGTTGAGAATTTAGCCTTGGTTGTTGTTGTTTGCTTATAATTTTAACATGTTACGATTGACGTAATTTAAATGTTGCTCAATCCAGTATCCTTCTAAGCCAGGATCTTAGCAATCTTCTCAGGTTAGAGTGATTTTTCCTTTCCCAGTCCAAATTATTGTATGCAACTAGTCTAAACTGTAAGAAATTAAATAAATATGTATCTTTATTATCCCATTCAAAGAAATTCCATATAATGCCCTACTTCTTTTTCCGAAGGCTAGAAAGTGACTGCATTTAATCGAATTTCGCAACCAAACTACTTCAAAAGAATATTCAAAAATCTTGTGAAAAATCGAACGGAACTTTCATTCCAATTCATCATACCAGAAGAAGCACCGTTATAAAATGCGTTAGGCTTGGCACAGTTTTTAGCGCCACGAGTACGTGTGCCTTTAATCGAATTTCCGGGGTGTGCATATATATATTTATACATCTGTTAATTAATTTATTGAGTGTCTTGAGTGATGAAATTATATAATTAGTATTTTAACTTTATTGATTTCGAACGAGATTGTGAAAAACGCGATAAGATTTCAAGCATACTGAAATGAATTTCATTACTATTAATTGCGGAGATAACATAATCATATCTGATTGAGCCATCCTATGACGCAAATACCCGGAACGTCATGGACATATGTATAATAGATAAGACATTTTTTAGTAAATTTAAGAAGTAAATGCATCCATATTTTAAGTGCACGTATTGTCTTCCAGATTTAGATGATAAAATCAATATAACTTGCAGTGAGGATACCGTTATGGAGGAAACACCATATCAGGTATCCGTCCGTCTGGTTAGACGACAAACGAGCAAATTTAGTAGACCCCATAAATAAGCATCAGCACCTGCCGAATCGTTATATCGAAGTCCGCCTCCAGTCAGTCTTTCGTTTTATTCATCTATATGTTTCTTTGCGAACTATACTAACTATAATCAATAAGTAATCATTCTACCATCTTGCAGACCAAGGAGAAAAGTATTTGGCAAGCCTGATGAATATATACTTGTCATGGGTGCTCCAATATTATGCGCAGTATATGGTTAATCATCCCAGCTTAAAGATATTGCGCTGCTCTTTGTAACCGGTTACATGCCATGGAATTCACTGTTTTCGGAGAGGGCACCAAGTGAGCACCTAAAAGCGGTAAGTCAAATATTTGTGAAATGTCCGCCCTGTTATCTGCCAGACTGCAGTCTGTCTGTTAATGTTCGGCTGCCACGCCCATTGAGGCTGTAAAATCGATAATAATTCAATATACCCTGAAGTGTACATTGCATTCGTAAAAATCACTCAATTTTCCAAGTGGTTCACTGCCAACTTGCCGGCTAATAAATCTTTTGGCCACATCCACTTCCGCCATCCTGCTCATAAATGGGAATGCAAATATCTTTCAAAATCTATAATTTGAACACTTTTCATGTTATTAATTACCCTATAGCCACTTTCGCCACAGAGCGCTTTGATATGGCGCTGAAGATGTCATGGACAATGATTTGTAGGATAGTTTTACAGAGAAAGAGCTGGAATATATACTTAGATCATGCGCAACTAGTTTAAGAATATTTTATAAAGGTGGACCCTTACTCGTGATAATTTTTTTTTTTTTTTTTTGAATTATGGTGAGCCTATCAAATAGCTATGGATTTACTTTCAAACTTTTCAGTATCATTTTGTTTGACTTACATTACATTTTCATAACATTTTTATTAAATTTCCTTGTAGCTCAAAATTTTTTCAAAATGAAAGACTCCACGATATTCATCTTGGCGGCATCGACGCTATTTCTCTGGATTTTGATTTTACCCGGAAATGAAGGTACGCCATACTCACATATGATATAGGAATACTGTTAGGGACATATAATAGATTTATGTTTGAACATAAGCACATTCATAAAGATATTAATGGAATCCGTATATTTACTTCAATTTGATACAGGAAAGAATTTTGAAAGCAGGATTGTTGGTGGTGAGTATATCGACATAAAGGAAGCAGCTTATCAGGTCTCTGTGCGTCTGATTGAGATGGAGAGGGCTAGATATGGCTGGGGTCACATCTGCGGCGGTACTATCGTCAGCCAGCGCATGGTTGTGTCAGCGGCCCACTGTACCTACGCGTAAGTAGCATTCGTCCATATCCAGAGGACCTCTACAAAAGAGGATATTCTGATTTCATTATTACACCACTAATTGCATATATTATCATCGTTTGTTCATCGCTTTATTCGTACTTCTGTTTTATTGCGAACTATGCTAACTGTAATAAATAAGTAATCATTCCAACATCTTGCAGAGCGAAGAGGGGACAATATCGAAGAGCTAGTGAATATGTACTGGTCATGGGCAGCACCTACCTCAACAAAAGAAATACTAAAACGCTCCATTATGGTGTAGTGTGGGTGGTTAATCATCCCAACTATAACAACAGAGCATTACATAACGATATAACGTTGTTTTTTATTAACGGCGCCATACCATATAATTCAGGGGTAAGGGCTCTGCCGCTTGCCACAAGACAACATTCAACGGGCACCCAATGTGTTGTCTCCGGCTGGGGTGCCCTATATTTTGTAAGTCAAATTTTGAAATGCATTTTACATTCTTAGCACTTGTTAAACACAAGGTAGAAGAAGAGTGAATTAGTTTTGTGCAATGTCCGTCCGGTTATATTCTGAGCCCATTTCCAATGGGTAGTAGGTAGAAGGAAGAATCTCCGATCAGAATCAACAACTGAGTCCTTCTAGCCATATCAGTCCTTTTGAGTTAACACACAGATCTCAGATACATTGTAATACGCATATATACTGTGTTTTATTCTCCAATTACAATAGAAACCACAATTGTATAGATGTTTATATGTCTTATCATGTGTGTATGTCATAATAATGAACATGTGTGAAAATTTCATCAAGATCGATTGATCATATATTCATATTTATCATATTACACAGAACATCTCCTAGTCGAGCGCTCTCGACTATAGAAATCTTACGTGTTATTCTTTTAGGGTGGCTCCAGCAGCAATACTCTGCAGGGGGCGATAGTACCGTTAATCAGCCGAGCGCATTGCACCGGAAGCTACGGCAACATACCCGTTACCCAGATATGTGCCGGATATATGAGAGGGGGCACCGACTCCTGTCAGGGCGACTCCGGTGGTCCGCTGATGTGCCAAAACACGCTGTATGGTGTCGTCTCCTACGGCGGAAAGTGCGCACAGAGAAATTACCCCGGCGTTTACACGAAAGTTATGAAGTATGTCAACTGGATACATCACATCAGTGGCTCCACCCAAAAACCTCCTATTACTAGCGGATCGCTACAATTAATGGCTTGGCCAACAATTCTCGCTATATTTATGTTAGTCAGTTACTAAATTACCAAAGAAAATTCCTTGTTTACAATTGCCTGCCTCGCAATTATATCTAATCAATAAAAAAAAACCAACTATAAAATGGGAAATTGTATTCATTATTTTGATACATATACATCCGAAAATTGTGTTAGTATTTTTCTTTATTTCTTATGATGTAAATAGTAGAGCCATGTCAGAATGTGGAACTTAAGTGCCGTCTCAGTCGTAGTTCTGATGAATAAAAAAACATTTTATTTAATCCGTTCAAAACAAGTGGGCAATTTAATTCTTTATTGTATAAATATATTCTAATTATATATATAAAAAAAATATATATTTTATAATAATAATTTATACTTATTTCATAAAACACATAAAATGTACAATAAGAAAAGTGTCCTTGAAATAAATCGTTCTCTGTAATTTTTCAATGTTTCAGTGATATAGATAATTTCAAAGTGGGAATTTGGGAGCTGATTATTTCGATTTTGCCGTGGGTGTGTTGTCAAATGAAACTGCTTTGATACCGTTTATAAAGCATTGACCAGGTACAAGTATATATAGGCCTTGACTGGCCACATCAAATTAGTTGACGTTGTTAGCTCGTCCCGTAAATACGAGTACTCCCCATGGCTACCAAAATAATGATCTGCGTCGTGCTCCTCAGCCTGCATCTAGCAGTGAGCAACGGTGATCGGCTGACTACACAGAAGATACGTCCGAGATTCAATGAAGAGCCGGATCGCATTATAAATGGCACAGAGGCCACAATGGAGGCAACGAGGTTTCAGGCCAGTTTACAGCGTCGCCTCAGCGAAGGCTACGGTTTTGGATCCGGTTACTTTTGCGGTGAATCTTTGATCGCGCCAAATGTCGTTGTAACCACAGCGCACTGCTTAGTGGCGTAATTTTTTATATCCTGAACCCATTAAAAAAGGGTATAATGGTTTTTTGCAAATGTATGTATCAGGCAGAAGGAAGCATCTCTTATAATGCCTTATAACTTACGACTGATCCTAGAAACATATTTTATTAACTGTTCTTTATAGCTGATCCTTATGGAAAACTTTAACCTGTAGACTTATGACAAGGACATTGCGCTGCTCATACTCAGTGGATCAGTGCCCGCCAATCATCCAACCATTCGTCCCATAGTACTAATAGATCTGGCAGTGAGAGCGAATGTCGTTTGCCAGGTAACTGGCTGGGGTACTACTGAGCTGGGCTATCTCTCCGATTTGCTGATGACTATCGATGTGCCCATTTTCGATCTGAGACAGTGCCTCGAAGATACCGTTGTGGGCCCCACCACATTGCCCGGCTTGATCTGTGCTGGCTATAAGAATGGCGGGCGTGATGCCTGCTCGGGCGACTCCGGTGGACCGCTCGTCTGCCAAAGCCAACTGGCAGGTATTGTGTCCACGGGTTATGGCTGTGCTTTGCCCAATATACCAGGTATTTATACAGAGGTCTCCTACTATTATGACTGGGTAATGGAGTAGATCTCGGAGCATACCGGCGAGCGCAATGATGAGAGTAGTGGTGAGGGTATTTTGAGGTAAATAGCCTTGTCAGAATGGCGCTGAAGTGTAGACTTAGTCTCACGAGTGGTCAATATAAAATGTCATTATATCTTATCAATAAAAAAAACCCAACTACTAAATGGGAAATTTTATTCTTTATTTTGCTACATACATATATATTTTATTTATTTTATATTTTTTACTCAATGGAAGAAAACACAATGGCAAGGGTCGTCTCAGCCATATTTCTGATAAATACAAAAATCATTTTATCTAATCAATAAAAGACAACTGCTAAGTGGGCAATTTAATTCTTTATTGTATGAATATGTTCTAATTATATATATAAATATATATATATATATATATACATATATATATATACATATATTACATTTTTTTTGATTCGATTTTTATTTATAACTAAAATCTATGACAAAAATGCTTCCGAAAATTGTGCAACGTCTGCGACGAGTGAAGTCTGGAGATTACATTTCAAGGAACTTCCAGAAATTGTTTCTTTTTTCATCTTCATTAGATCGATATGTAGATATGTACTTGGATAAGTTATCATTCTTCCATAATCTGAATTAAGTTTATGGCCAATTTGTGTTAATTATGACATCTATGAAACAGTGTAATATTTTGTCAATTTAAATAAAAGATAATAAAAAAACAATTTTGTTAATAATAAACAAATACATTTATATTAAGAAAGGTGTCCTTGAAATAAATAAAATCGTTCTCTGTATTTCTTCAATGATTCATCAATAGATTAATGCAATTAAAGAAAGAAGTGTATCTCTTACAAAATTTATATATATTTATAATCATTTTATTTCCAAACCGTAATCCATATCTGCGAAGAAAGGCAACGATCTGGTGTTATAAATCTACAATAATTGTGGTAAACCCATTGATTAAATCGTCAAAGCGGTGTTTCTGAGATTTATCACACACTTGAGATACTATAGAAAAGAGAGCCATATACGAACACACCGTTTAGCCATACAGATACTCTTATCGAATTGAGAATCAACCAAAAACAACTAATTTCAAAGTGGGTAGGTTTGGCATGTGAGAGCTGATTAGATTATTCCGGTTGTGTGTTGTCAGATGTAACTATTTCGCTATCGATTAAAAAGCATTGGCCGAGCGAATATGGGGCCTGACTGTCCACACCAAATTAGTTGACGTTGTTAGCTCGTCCCGTAAATACGAGTACTCCCCATGGCTACCAAAATAATGATCTTCGTCGTGCTCCTCAGCCTGCATCTAGCAGCGAGCAACGGTGATCGGCTGATTACACAGAAGATACGTCCGAGATTCAATGAAGAGCCGGGTCGCATTATAAATGGCACAGAGGCCACAATGGAAGCAACAAGGCACCAGGTCAGCTTGCGGCGTCGCCTCAACGATGGCTACTTCTTTGGAACCGGTCACATTTGCGGTGGTTCACTGGTCAGGCCAAATGTCGTTCTATCCGCAGCGCATTGCTTTGTGGAGTAAGTTCTTATGTTTATGATTGATTAGTGATCAGTAATCATTACTGTTGTTCATAACGTATTAACCTGCAACTGATTTCCGCTCCTATCTAATTTTTATTTTTCTTAAGTAAATCAAAAATTTTCTACTTTATTTTTCCTGCTCTTTATTGCTGATCCTTATAATATTTATCGTAATAAATTGTTTAACGTAATTTTTAAACACTTATCTAAAAATTCATAACTGATCTTCAAATATTATCCTCCCAGCTGAATCCTATCTCTGATCCTGATAATCATTCAGAATAACTGATTGTATTAGCTGATCCCATTATAGCTATAAAATTAATTTAATTAATTAACTAATAACTGTTCAAATCAGATCCTCATATCTAATTCATATTAATAACATCTCACGACTGATATATTTTGCTTTGTAAATAACTAATGACTATTTTTACATATATTCTCACTAATAACTCATAATTCTTTAGCCAGAATATTTACGATGGTTCCTTCATTGACAAGGATACACTAATTGTGGTCATGGGCAATGTGGATCGCTTTAACCAGACGAATACCATGACTTTTGACATTGAGAAGCTGATCCTGCAGCTGGAAATCTTTAATCTGCGGACTTATGACAAGGATATTGCGCTGCTCATACTCAGTGGATCAGTGCCCGCCAATCATCCAACCATTCGCCCCATTGCACTAACTGCCTTGGCAGTGCCAGCGAATGTCCTTTGCCAGGTAACTGGCTGGGGCACTACTGAGCTGGGCTATCTCTCCGATTTGCTGATGACTGTCGATGTGCCCATTGTCGATGAAAGACAGTGCATCGAAGAAACCGACCTGGGTCACTTCATAATGCCCGGTATGATCTGTGCTGGGTTTAAGGAGGGTGAGCGGGATGCCTGCTCGGGCGATTCCGGTGGACCACTAGTCTGCCAAAGCCAACTGGCAGGTATTGTGTCCTGGGGTCTTGGCTGCGCTGAGGCCGATCGACCAGGTGTTTATACCGAGGTCTCCTTCTATTATGACTGGATAGTGGAGCAGATCTCGGAGCATACTGGCGAGGGCAGTGGTGAAGGCAGTGGTGAAGGAAGTGGTGAGGGTAGCGGCGAGGGTAGCGGCGAGGGCAGTGGTGAGGGCAGTGGCGAGGGCAGTGGCGAGGGCAGTGGCGAGGGCAGTGGTGACGGCGGTGATGGTGGTGTCGCCATGCTGACATTTACATACGCTCTGAGTATTGCAGTTCCTGTACTACTCGGCCTTAGCCACTTTGTGGACGTAAGCCTAGTTTGTTACTAGTCTCAAATAAATGAAATAAAATAATATCCTGTTTTGCCTTACAAAATCTTGTCTATAAGCACTCGAATCAAGATTGAAATTTGGACAACTATAACAAATGAATAATTAAATAATAAGCAAAAGACCATTTTTAAGAAAAAACATTAATTCGTAGGCTTTTGCTTCATGTTGCTTATGTCACATGTTGTCAGTAGTGTAGAGTTGAGCTACTTTTGAAGTTACACGTCAGGTTTTTGAATTTTCACTCTCGTATTGTTTAAACGAGAAAAATTACAAAATATCGCGAATTATATTTGGTATACAAGTATGAATAAATGGCAAATACCGCTGAAGATCGGCATGACACTGGCAATTCTGCACAAGATTTACATTGATAACTGAGGCCGTCAGAATATTTCCATTCATCACAATGATCAGAAGGTGTTTAGCGGATATCATGTATCTCTGCGCCGGAGACATTGGGATTTCATTCGCTATGGTTTCGGCCACATTTGCGGTGGTGCTCTTATTAGCCAAAATGTGGTGCTGATCGCAGCTCATTGTTTTGTAGAGTAAGTGACTGGATTTGCATATAAGCCAAATATATATATATATATATGTATATATATATATGTATATATATATATGTATATATATATATGTATATATATATATGTATATATAAATATACTGCGTTGATTTCTGTATTCGTTTCACAGTCAGTCCAAATATGATGGCAGCTTTCTGGCCAAATCCAAGTTCAGAGTGGTGATAAGCAACTAGCAACGCATCACCACCATCATTTCACCTGAAAGAGCTGCTGATGCCGCTAACCAAGTTTGATTTCAGTAGCTGCGACAAGGACATTGCGATGGTGGTGCTAATGAAGTCGACGCATGAATTTGTGCAGCCCATAAGGCTGATGCAAACTGAATATCTATCACGTGCAAGTTGCCAGATAACCGACTGGAGATTTAGCAACGAGGAGTCCAATAGAGATGGCAACCGCATTGAGAACTAGGAGTACATCAGGAGTGAGCTGGAGGAGTGTAGGCGTGTAGCGTCTAATTCCCGGCATGATCTGTGCTCGCAATGTAATTGATTTGGAATCAGATGCCTGCACCGCCGATTCGAGTGGACATTTGATCTGTGCCAGTCAGCTGGTTGGCATTGGTTCCTGGGGCATTAATTGCGGCCTGTGTCAAGTGCCGGATATTTACACCGATGTGCGATATTATCGCAAATGAATTGAGGGTAATGCTTTTAGAACGCGTAGACAGCGCATTGCCAAATTATTGGGGGGTTCCCTTCATTTTTAATTGCAGATCGAAAAATACCATAGCATAATTTTAGGCTGCTGCTGGATTCGATTTGAGGTCGCAGATAAGCTGAACGGAAAGCTCAATGAAACTGTAATCCAACGTAAAATCAATTAAGTTCTAATCATTGTGGTAAAAACCGAAAGCACAAATAGTTTAACACGCAATTACTAAAGAGCTAAGTCATTTATTTTGGTCACAAATTATTTACGCCACCTGTTTGTATATGTAGAAATTCGCGCGAGGTGGAAGTCCATCAAAAAATATGTTACGGAAACTAGAAACGGGATTGTCAGACTTTTGACACCCTAATACTAAAACGGTACGAATAGATATAGATTAGATAGTCTTGGTTTATGTTTGGTATTTTGCATATCTATTGCATATAAATCGGCACTAATAAGGAGAGATTTAACATAGGAATAACACTTGTTGTGCACAAGTCAATATGCCCCTTAAGATTTGGCTGCAGGGCATTTTAATGTCTGACACTGTCAGCAAGTGCTGCTGACTGCGATATGGCATATTATGGACACTCCCCAATCCTTATCTGTAAACTGCACCTAGGAATCGTTGATTAATGCAGTTAACGTGTGCAATCGCTAGACTGACACTTGACGGGGTTGTCAAACGTGCACGTTGCACGCGACTGATATTTTCAAAGTGTTTTCAAGGTTATATTATTGGATGATAATGTTATTGCCACAAATTGTTGCAAAACATTTAATCACGATATTGGAACATGCAGTGAAATTAAAGTCTTACAAGTCTTAAATATGTTCTGTCTTCTCAGCCTCAAAAAAAACGTTATAAAAATTTTCAAAACGTCATATCCTATTATATTATGAATATATTAGACTGTCAAAGCTGATGCAGACTGCACATATAATATAATGTCAATGATTCTTTGAATAATATAGAAGCTGTATCTAATTTTAATTTAGTAAATTGTTATTCAGTGACTGGCAACCTTGCTCTAATTATAGGCTCGTTTGATTCGTATTAGTGGCATAAATTCATGCAGGCTGCTAAAATTAGCAGGTAAACATACTGATAAAAAATTAATAAAAAAAATAATTGAAAAATGAAAAATCCAAACGTACACTAAATACTCTATTGCATATTATCAATCAGCGTAAAAAAATAAATCAACATTTTGTGGACCATCTTAAATATTGTGTCCTAGTTCAATGATTAGATATTTCAGATTTGAACTTTGTGCTGACTATTTAAACATATGTGTATACATGCCAAAAGAAAGAGTGTGGCAAGGCTGTGTTGTCAACTGGGTAACTGCACTGATCATTTAAATATAAAAATAAACAAAATATACAAAGAAAAAACAAAAAAAAAAAGCAATAAGAACGAAGAAAATACTAAGTAATCAGAGTTCTTATCAATATGGGATTAAGGTTCATGTGTGTGTGTGTGCGTGTGTGTGGCTCGCATGTTGTAGCTTTATCAATACATATAAGCAAAAAACAAAAAAACAATATAAACAAAAGCATAAACATTGCCAGAAATCAAAACAAACCTGAATTATCTGGGTGAAAAGCATTTTGCGAATTTGCTTTCGTGCGTTTTAGAAACGAACTTTTTCATTCAGCGTTTGAAGCTCTAAGTATATTGACGGCCCTACCAAGTTTTTTAATAAGTGCCAGAGGATCCTGAACAATGCAACTCAACGAGCACCTGAAGAAAGTGATGAAAACACTAATATTTGCCTTTCTATGCACCGAAATGCAGACAAGTAAGTTAAAACTAAAATTGGAAAATGCAATGCAAAATGGTGAAAATATTTTTGATTCGTTTTGTTATTCCTTTTGAATGCTCAAATTAACAATTTAAATATATATAAAAGCTCATAGCACGAGCTTGCTGTTTTGAAAAAATTACAATTTCTGGCTAATATAAATTTGCAAATTTCACAAAAGTCCTGAAAGTTTAAATGTGCTGTAATTATTTTTAATTTAATTTCTATATTTTAGTAAATTGAATATATTTATATTATTCATATATTCATTCTTCAATAAATGAGTTTCAATTTTTTATTATATTGCAAAATATATTCAAATATGTGAAACTGTCATTTTGAAGTCATTTTCAACTGAAACAACTGTTCTGCGAATCTGACAGATAAGAAAAGTCAGGCCAGAATGACCAAAGAAACCCAAATAGTAAACACAAAACATCCGGCGTGAACCTGTCCAACTATTAATGACTTGGGGTTATTATTACTAACGTTTTAATCAAGGTGAAAGCTCAAAGTTAGCGCGATATTTAGATAAGTTAAAAATTTTATGCTCTTTGTACCTAGAAAAAATTCAATTCAAAATATATATATATATATATATATATATATATATATAAAAATAATGATTATCCTTAGAACTTTATTTTCCTGCTTTTTTGTGATAAATATTTGATTAATAACAACTCTTGAAACGTGGCTAAAGACAAAGCTTAATTGCATTATCCTTAATGTCAGGTTCAACTCTATCTGCCGTTGTGCGATTGTAAGAAATTTGCAAATTGTTTTCTTAAAAATAATCGAATGTCTATCTATGGACATTCCTTCTCCATTGTTATCGACCTACTACGTTTGTGATAAGTATTTTTACAAAATTTTCCATTAATATTAAAATGATACTGGCTTTCTCTTTAACCGTAAAACATGTTCAATTAATTATTTCCCTTTAAGGACAAATTTAATGCAATTGAGATCCCTATAGACAAGTTCAAGTGCTTCTACTGTAGTCACAGATTATAAAATTCAAGGACAAAAAAAAAAACCAAATAATAAATGCAAAACTTCCGGCGTGAATCTGAACAACTATTATTAATTTGCCATTCTTACTATTAGAGCCTTAACAAATACCCGCCGGGCTCTTGAGATTGAACCATATCGCAATTACGATAGTACTAATGACCACAGCAAAAAAACTAGTAGAAAAGCAAAGCAAAAAATAAATAAGAAATATTACAAAAATAGCCGCATATATATGTATATCGAGAATATCAGGTGATCGCGTTATGCGTTCGTTTGCTTGCTTACCGTCGATATTGATAACAAGACGGCATTAGACCATATAAAATGCATTTCGCCTCTTGTTGCCAAGGCCAACTACCCGTTTGGTAATGGGAATGGAGTTTGTTACCATTGATAATCTTTAACACCAATAAATTAAACTGTGCCTGCGTTGGCCGAGTGATTGGTAACTGACGTCCAAACTGGAACAGCTGGCAACAAACTTTTTTCAGCTATCTTTAATAACCTCTTGAGAAATAAGACCCTCTAAAAAATAAAATAAATAGAAAACCGATTAATAATTGCAGTATCACTTGTCGTAGTAAATGAGTCAATTTTTTGAATTTGTTGTTTTGTCTTGGTTTACTGGTATACGTGCTAGTCGTTCAATACAATTTTCTTTATCTTCTCTCGCCGCTCTCCGCAGCCTTTACTCATCGCGAACTGACTAAGCAACAGAGCTTAGGCACAGCGAGCGCAACAACTGGTAGCAAGCACCACAGCAGAGCACCTTACCAGGCCTCAATACGGCTGCTGGAGCAGGAGATGGATTACTTTGGCAAGGGACATATCTGCTCCGGAGCACTGGTGGGTCCATCTGTTGTGCTCACTGTCGCCAAGTGCCTGCATAAGTAAGCAATCGATTTGCCCAAGCCCAAAGTAGACTACTTAATTTATAATTTGACTTATTTTTTATAGGCCGGACAGTGAGAGCTCTTATCATCCGGCTGAGCTGCGCGTTGTGCTGGGAAGCAGGCAGCGTTTTGCGCCAACATCTCATGCTCAGGTCTATGGAGTGACACACGTTTATCTGCCGCCCAAGCAGCTGTCAATTGCGATACTGATGCTGGATCAGGATGTGCCCGCTGAACAGACAGGTATTCAGCCCATTGCACTGCCCGTGGATGCGCAGCTCTTGGAAGGGGATGCGGCGCCGTTGCACATCAGCAGCTGGGGGCAGGCTGGCGAGGATGGTCATGAGTTGCACGAGATGCTCACGTTGCGTGTGGAGGAGTCGTCCTGCCAGCAGCCGCAACATCTGTGCGTGCTCTACGATAAGCAGGCAATGCTGGCGGCATATCAACTGGATGCAGGTGCTCCGCTAACCAAATCGAATCAGCTGCTTGGCCTGCGCAGTCACTCGGCCTCTTTTGTCGATGTCGCCAGTCATATGAAGTGGATTCAGGCACAAACTGGCAATGGGTGCAATCAGAACAGTTCCATTTATGGCATTCTGGGCTTAATCGTCTTTACAATCTATGTGGTCAGTTGTAGTCGCAAGACTTTCGTCTCCTGAGCTGGAGAACACGGAAGAGAAATGATGATGAGCATTGATTAAGCATTTAATAGCTTTGATTAGACATTTATTTTATTTTAAGCTGAAATGTGATAATCTCTATTAGGGGTATGCCAAAAATGACAAACTGTTATAGTTAATAATTAAATCCATTTTATATCTGTTCATAGGAATTGTATATGTTTCTATTTTATACTTCACAGACTACCCCTTATACAGATATGATTTTTTTTGTTTTTTTTTTTGTATAGAATATGTAAATAGAATAACAAATATAAATATTATTTACTGGTTAAAAAATGTAAAAATTCGCAATTATTATTTATTTTTACGATGTTGTAGAAATATGAAAAGTTGCTTTAGACTTTAAGTTTAAGAATCCTTCGGAATCCTTATGATTAAGCATTGCATTATATACGTATAAATGGGGTTCAAACTGCTTAAAGTCTTTAAGGGAAAGTTGGAAGTCATATATCATATTTCACGATCATCATCCCCAAAAATCTGCATCATTCATATACATAATTGAAGTATAATTGCAAAGACTAAGATTATGCATTTTGTATTTCATTTACAAGATGTATAATATTTATTAATTGAAATTAGACAAAGGTATATTTGCTTATAATTCAGAAAATATATGTAAATATAATTAATAAATATAAATATATGTATCTATAAACAGAATTGTTGACATATTCTATATCACTTTTATTTTAGTTTATTAACTAACTAATTAACTAAGAAAAATGCATTTATATATTTATATATGTATATATATATTTGAAAAATAATATTTAATTATAAAACGTCCTTATAGATTTAACGATTTTTTTTGTGATTGACACTTAATTTCCTTAGTCCAGCAAGTGAGATTTTCCAAGCGTTTGGGTTCCTAGAAATAACCATAGAATGATTTCCAGGACTAAAAAAAAATTGGCTAACAATTAGAAAAGATTAAATGAGAAACTTTGAAAAATCTGATCAGTGGCCAAGTTAGAGGCCTATCCAGGATGTCATTTTTACCACAAATAGTCCCTGGCCTGCAGATTCTCATAACATAATAAAGGCGTGGAATATTCTTTAAAGAGCGTAAATAAAAGTACTTTTTGAAACGAAAAATTGCTTTCTATACTCGGACAAAGCCTTGCAGATCTTGGCGAGTCCTGTGTCAAACATTTTATGTTGTCCAGGGCTATCAACTGACCAGAGGACACCGGAATCATTTCAGTAATTTCCGAGGAAACTGAGATTTTGTAATTCTCGACTCATTTCCGTTTTTTGCTTGGTTTCCTATACGACCAAATAATACTTGAATGCAGTTCCATAACTAGTTAGATATATTTTTCTGAGCCCCTAAAAGTATGCCACAATTTATATTGGCTCTGTTAATATACAGCAAACAATTCAGCAGTTCATACAAAATGCAGATTCATTTTAATGAGTAAAGAAAAACCTTATATACAGTAAGTAAATGGAATATTCGAATAATGTCTATAATGTATACATACTTAATATACATTCACATGTGACAGACTTCCACATAAATATGGGCATATGCAGTTTGATAGATGGTGGGAGTAGCCTTAATACACAGTAATATGAGGAGGAGGGAAAGGGGTTTCTAATCGAGCAGTGCTCTCACCAGGCTGCACAGGCGCTGTCCGCATAGCAACAGCACTGGCATCGATGCCGTCAACTCTTGACCGGATCGGATGAGTGGCCAGGAATACTGGAACTCAGCCATGTGGCCATAGGTGCGCTGTTGCCAGCCCTCAATGTGGGCATAGCTGAACAAGTAGAAATTCTTGGAGCCGGCAGCGGTGAGCACCAGTAAATGTCGTTCCTGAGCAACAACAAATGGCAACAGCTGTTGAATGCGTGCCTCCAGGCGAATCTGCTGCAATGCCACAAAATGCTGACTCTGCGCGTCAAACAAGTGAATGGAAATGTGGCGACAATTGTGACAGCTGAGCAGCAGCTGCTCCTGCTGCTGATGGAATACGGCCAAATCGTAGTCACCATCGATCTGCTGGAGTCGCACAAAGCGTTGACTGTGCGCATCCAAACGTTGCACAGCCACAATGGGCAAGTGCTGATGCCGGGCACTGTTGAGCAGGAGTGTTGTGCCATTCCGCTCCAAGTGGAGCAACTGCATCAGGGC